>CM067066.1:31567179-32212179 GCA_033980235.1 Diadema setosum | reverse complement strand
GACATGGTTTCAGACAAATTGAGGTAACTCTTCCATTTTCATGCTAAATATTGATGATGAAAAAAAAAATACTTATGTTACTGCAATTATTGTGGGAGATTCATTGTATTTATGTCACAGGTTAAAATGTGAGGGATGTATACATGTACAATCAGAGAAGGACCAATATTAAATGCTCAAAATTTTAACAAATTCTTGGCTCTAGATATTTTACCAGGCACTCAGCATGTATGGTGGTGCTTGTGAGTTTGGGGTTTGTATTACAAGCAGTACAAGTCGAGAGCCTACTTCAAACTGCCAGAGATTTTGTCCTGAAACTTAGTATTTTTTGATGCACTAATTAGTAACAATTGGTTGCCATGATTTTGCAGTTGCCAATCTAAAGCCTTGATTTTGCAGTACTAGGCATTTGAGACCATTTTTTTTTTTTTTTTTGGTCTTTTAATCATGTCTGAGATTTTAACCACAGAACATTAATGTAGAAAAATTTCCAGGAACTCACAAATCAGGGCCTATGTCTGAGAACCTACACTCTTAATATAATGGATTGTGAATGCTTATAATGGGAGGTAATTTACCGCATTAGCCATACAGGATTACAAAGCTATACATCTTGCATTTGTTTATAATCCACTGGTGTTTTGCCGAAGCCAAAGTACATGCTTAAAAGGTTTATAAACTGAACAGATGTCGCAAAACTTGCATGTCCTAATAATTTGATCATCTGAAAGCTAACTTAACTGCAATGTGAATAGATGTGACCCGCTACAACAAAAGGATCCTAAAGTCACTGACGGGCGAGCCAAGCATGGCTCAGAAAAATGCTATTTTCAGGCCTTTCCTTTGATCATTTAGCTTTGAAATTTCGGCAGATGATAGAAGACACATTAGACTACAAAATTATGTTAAAAACAGAAATCCAACGTTTTGACAGATTTTGGTAATCTGACTTCAAACTCGATTTTCTCGGCTCACCCGTCAGCGACTTTAGGATCCTTTTGTTGTAGCGGGTCACAAATAAATAAATAAAATAATGATAATAATGAATAGTAATTTGGTCAGCAAATGCTGGTGAGAAGCAGTTTTATCAGAACCTTGGTTGTAGCATTTGCATCATAGGAGGTCTCCTTCAGACCAAATTAAATGAAGCCATAATATGAGAAGCACAATTATTTGGGGCCCTTTGTCATGAATGTAACCTCAGCTTGAAGGTTCTACCTCAAAGTACAAACTTAATTCACATGTGTATGATATGTATTTATATTGCTATCAAAAGTAATAAGATAAACCCCCTGTCTACATTTCAGTGTTACATGTTCAGGAATAATAACATTTCATGATGTTTGTTCGAGAGTGATGAATAGTAAAGTTTCATTATTTTTTTAATCATTATTTTTTATTATTTATCTTTTTATTTTTATGTTTATTTTCTACATGCGATCTCATCTTGATAGACATGAAAACAGTAATTTTGTCTGGCCTTGATTTTAATTTCAATTAGGCCCGAGTACGCATTTGTACAATTTCATAAATGTTCAAGCATATAATACAAGGGCGACTTGTGATAAGAAAAGTTGTTGCTTTCATGATGTGATTCATATAGTGTATGCAATAGTAGTCACTCCCAAAAGCACTGTATGCCCATCTTACAGGTAAAACATTCACATTCATTATTATCACACTGATATTCACAAGTGGTGTATTTGGCACCATGCATCATGAATACCTGTCAAAATAAATGATTTGTGAATAGAACACTACATGTGCTTGTAAAGTTATTTGTTTGTCTTTGTACATCAAAATTTTTATGAAACTCTATTTAAAAATATCATGTGTCTAGATCTAACCTCTTGATTGTGGGGGGGGGGGGGAGACTATAATTGTGCCCTGTCCGATGTACCGTACATAGGGATTTTAGATTGGTTCAGGGAATGGGATGCAAGTACAAAGCATCCTGAACAACACAAGACTCATCATTTCCTGTGATTTCACTCTTTATCGCCCATTCAGTGGATGCATGATAACCCAGCATTACTGTGTGCACCAACTCCTCATTTTGAGAATTCCCTTCCCACTCCACCTGTTGAGGTGCTAATCATTCGAGTGAAAACTGTGTCACCACCATAGCAGGTCCCTGCCTAATACATCCAGATTTAGACAGCAGTTGATGAGAAAAGGTTCTTTGGAAATGGAGGTTGTTTAAAACGTGCACAATTATTTGATTTAAAAAAAATTAAAAATACTGGTAGATTGAAAAATTAGTGAAGCCGTTTGCGATCTTCGTGGATCCTTTGGAACAGCTTAGGGGTTAAATTCATTTCTATGCTAGAATAGTAGACAAGAAGAAGTGACTTAAGACAAAATACACAAAAACACAGACATGCACAGACACACATGCACACGCACATTGATATGTAGGTATACACACGCACACGCATGTAATAATAAATCCAGTATTCACGTACATTAAACAACTCTGATATCACTTTTTTTTTAAACTAATAGCCAGCTATAGCTTTTATTGCACTATCAAGAATAAATATATAGCTTGTACAGATCATGAAAATGTTGATTCAGTATAACTTCTCTTTAGGTTGCACCATTAGAAAATGTCTTAAGATTGCACTACAGAAAACACATAAATCAACCTTTGTAACTTCACATCGATACGAGGGATGGGGGGGGGGGGGGGGAGGAATTGTTACCATGAGATTACTCTTGCCAGCATGTGACCTTTGTTCATTTGTGTGCACTCTTCCATTCATTCCACTATGGAACCGATTCCGCTCTTTCACTTTGGCATCCAATATCAACCCCTTCCTTCACACACTGACAGTATAATTATATCATGAGATCTCCTAAAACACAAAGGCCCAAATTCACAAAGGTGGTACAATTGAAACCATGGTTTAAACTATGGACAATTTGTATGGCGTGCCAAGTAATTGTACCACCTTCATGAATTTGAGCCAAAGGGTATCAGATTCCCAACATCCATACTGATACCCTACACTGCACATAAACACCGGCCGACACCCATCACACAAGTTTGCTGA
This sequence comes from Diadema setosum, assembly GCA_033980235.1. Taxonomy (NCBI): domain Eukaryota; kingdom Metazoa; phylum Echinodermata; class Echinoidea; order Diadematoida; family Diadematidae; genus Diadema; species Diadema setosum. The sequence goes on along the minus strand of CM067066.1, from coordinate 32,209,123 downwards.
TTGCTTGCTCTTTTTTTAACTGTGAATGGGAACATTGCTTTCCTGTCATTGTGTACACAAACCCATCCTTTCCTTCTTTTTCTCCTGTTGTGGTCTGGGCCCCGTTGCTAGAAACTTTGCGTTTAAACGCAACTTGCAACTGATTGTCACTGGCCACTCAAAATCATTGTTGCATGCATGTCTTCTTAATAGGGCAGACCCTGAGCCAATCAGAATGGTTGTTTCAAAATTAGCAATTATTTGCAATTGATTGCAACTTTCTTGCAACGGGGCCCTGGTCTGTTAAATTGAAATGTGACATAAAAAGTGAAAGTTCTTGAGCCATGTACTTCCTGAATACGTAGAAGTCTGAAGTTGATAACCCTCCAGTCCACTCTAGCTGCTGTCCAGCCCATGAGGGTGGGGTAGGGGTTTCAGTCTTCAGCGATGTGATCAACCGTCTCCCCGTGCCCAGTTCTGTTCTTAACTGTATTCTCAAGTATAAGCATTGAAACAAGGCACACACAAACACACACACACACAAGCACAAAAAATTGCTGTATTAACTGATTCAAGAGATAGTCATGGAGTGAGGGGAATCACTGATATCAGTGCAAGGTGTTTTTTTTTTATTGTTGTTGTTAGTGTTAATGGATTTGCATGGAATGAGAATTAATGTGAAATCAATCCGTCAACCAGCAGTCAACATTCTGAAGAAAAGCCAAAGAATACATATTGAAATTACAGTTATTTTGGCTTCAAAAAAGAGACCAACCAACAACACAGAGCTCAATGAAAGCTTCCATGAACTCTATTAGTGTGCTATGCAGTTGTCATTAATTTGAATTGAAACCCAATGACTTGTTTTGATGGCAAGAAAGATTACACTGACTGAGGTCAATGCAAGATATACAAAAAGAGATATGTAGTCATGTGCATGAAATATGGTGCATGGAACTTATAAACTTGGCTTCTCACCAAAAGAAACATTGGTAAATGTTTATCAATGTACTATTTTTGTCAATGTAATATTGACGTGTTGAAATATAAGTAAATCTGCTCTGTAGTGTGTCCTTCTTTGACACACACACATTGTACATGCCTTATTAGCTATGAAAGGGCTTTGGATGAATATATTTAAATTGGTCATTTCACATTCATTCACATTTATTCAGCTGATTACATTCATGCATGCACTAAAGAAAAAAAAGAAGTGTCTATGGGGGGGGGGGTGGGTGGGGAGAGAAACTGCTATGCTATTTCATGTAGTAAAGTACCGTTTCCAGCATAGGAAAGTATGAATTTGTGCATACTGTTTTGACATCTGGAGATATACACGTGCATACCATGGTGCGTAATATATACAGTTATATATTCATATGTATATTGGAGACCCCTATATTTTGACCGTATCCTGTGAAACAAGCAAAGCAGATTGTATGGGCACACTGTACAGTCTACGACAAAATCAGGATTGTAAGAAAAAGACATTCACCCATTAGAAAAATTAAATACAGTACAACTTCTTCACATGGAAAAACGTGGGAAACACACCCACACAAGCACTTTCTTTTTTGTTTGATGATATTGCGCACACACAAACACATACACAGACACACACACACAGACATATACCACCACACACAATCACACACAATGACTGGGCAAACTTTGCTCCACCTGACCTTGGTATCCATGGTAACAGCACGTTGAGGTCTCTTTCACTGTCAATCATAACAAAAGATTTACACAGAGCAAGCCTAGCGCCAGACTATCTGAGAAGTTCTCTCTGAACAGTATACACTTTGACCCTCAACACAGGTTCCGACAATGACAATCCCCCAATCACATAAATTTTACACTTTGCCGTTCATGATTGTACTTGTATGTTTTGCCTGGATTCTTCACAACAATACCTCACCTCTAAAGTATGTGGCTAGATATCTCTTCCTTCAAATGCTTATAAACCCGAGTTTGCCCCAATATAGGATATATTATTCATGGCACAGTTCAGCCATCCACATCATGTGTTGTTCTTTTACATTCATCTTTATATTCTAGGATAAAATCATGGTGGGTTTTCTCTGTGAAATACTGATGTGTTGTGTGGCTCAAATCAGTGCCCCATGAAAATTAACACTAGATGTAGAAAAAAAAAGAGGCCTTTGTGTCAACACATGGGGAGATATCTATGAAGTGTTTGTATGGAGATTCAATATTGACTCTAAGATCACAATGAGACATAAAGAAAGAGGTCCCTCCTAACTTCAGTATTCTCAAATGCATATAGTGGTCTTCATGGAACCAACCATGTCTTCTATCATGTCTGTTGCTGTGCATTAGATGCAATAGGTTAGGTACCCAGAACATGTCACACATCATCAAATTTCACAGGCCCCATTTTCAGACTCCTCAGGAGTGTATGTGACAAAGAGTAGGTGTTTGTGGGTATACCTGTCTTTGTATTTAAGTATCTGAGGATATATTTGTGAAACGTACTGTATCATGGATACATATCTTTTCACAATTATGAAGGGACAGTATAGATTGGGTTGAGATGAGGGATTCAGATTTTAACTATTTGCAAGATAATTAGCGACACTTTATGAAATATTCAAGAGCATGCAGTACAAATGTAGAGGAATTCAAACTTTATTGGATGAAAACTGGTTTTAAAGTGGCCGAGATATCTGAAAACAAATTAAATCAAAGAGATCCTAATAAAAGGTGGGTCCCACCTTTTATTAGGATCTCTTTGTATTTGCCTTTCAGACATTTAAAAACCAATTTTCATCAAAATAGTAAACTTTACATTTTTCTTAGAATTATATGCTCTTTCATATTTCATAGGAGCAAGGTTTCTCATTATTTCACAAAGAAGTTGGAAACCTGAAGCCTCATCTGAACCACAATGTTATCATCCCTTTAACTGTCAAAACAGTATGTACAAATAAATTCATACTGGGTACTTGCCTTCTAACTAATTTACTTAAAGGGATGAAATATATCAGGGAGAAAGAGTGACATCATCAGGCTTAGGCCATGCTGGTATTCATCCAAATCTAGTTTAAAGACCATGTGAGAGCTGGCATCATATCAACCATGATGAGTTTGAATGGTTGATTTTCCCAGCAAGCCTCAAAACACATGTCTCCCTTTGATTTTTGGCCAACAATGTTGATATTTGCTGGATAATGCCTTCCTTTCAGACATTGTTTTTCTCCATTGTCCATTCTTGAGGTACCAGGTACATGAAAACCCTACTAGAACTTTTCAGAACCCTCAGTAATAGCATTTATACTTTGAAACAAACATGAATAGAATGTAGCACGTGAGTGTGGCAAGTTTCAGGATAATCAAATACTTCCTATATTGTGGTTGCATTGGAATTATAAATCCCAGGGAATTATGAATCCTTGAGTCATTGCACTTCATGGACTGATCCCTCTTCAAAATTGCCCCCCCCCCCAAAAAAAAAAAAAAAAAAGAAGAAGAAGAAGAAGAAATGATGCAAAATTCTACGAGTTTTTCTTTCAGTCATTTCAGTTAGTTAGGAGTATGCCATTTTGCTGAATTGCAAGGGCCCACATCATTTTAAAGCTTAGATTCATAGCTTTCAAATTCTGGCCTAAACAAAAAAGAAAAAAAAAATAGCAATCTCTTTCGATGATATCTAATTGCTTCAATGGTATCAAATGCAAATCCACATATCAATGCAAGGTTGCATGATATCTGATGCCCAAGTGTGCACCAACATGTATGCACAGTCAAACAAAAAACAGAAATATAAAAAAAAAATAATAATAATAATGAAATACATCCAGCAACATTCTTTAATGGTGTATCACAAGTGGTCTCGGAGAAGCTGTACCGCAAAGAAGTGAAGGAATAGTTTTTTACCAAAACTGTTTTTAGATCGAAATGTTCACATACAAAATATTGAATTACTAAAATGTCACAATTGGTTCATCAAAAATAATCTAATAATACACAGTCCCATAAAATCATGCATCATAGTATATGTTTTCGGAGTAAATGCTATCTAGGGGAATTAAGCCGTGGGTTTTTGTTTCATTATGGCAAATCACTTGGTGATACAAGGGTCTATATCACTTACTGTATACACTATAATTTTCGCGTACATAAATTTTCGCGAATTGCCGCTGTCACACATTTTCGCGAGTGGTTAAATTCGCGATTGGGGGACCAGAGAAAATATGAAGTGGCAAAGAAAGTGTGAATTTTCAACTTACTAGCAAATAAGAATGATACTAGTTATACACTGCATGAAAAAAACTTACCAAACTCTGCGAACTAGTAAGTTAGAATTCAACATTTTTGAAGTGGTTAAGTCCATCGTGCTACATTTCTGACGAGTGGTACGAGGGGTTGCGATAATGGATTGGCTCTACAGTATTCGTAAGTAGACGTGGACTAGCCCGACCACCCCAGACGCTGTTAATACGCTGTGCTGTGCGAATGCTACTTACAGTGACTGGGCTGTGTATACTAGTTAGTAGTTAGTCGTGGACATGCTATATGTACGTAAACAAGCTTAGCCAGTATGGTCTGTTCGGTAAGCCGTGACATGGTATACTAGTACCGAAATGTTCGTATCATCAAGGCAAGGGATTCATTTTGGAAGGTAATATTTTCGCGTGTTGTTAATTTCGCGAATAGCTCCCGATTCACGAAATTCGCGAAAATAAAACCCACGTGAAATATATAGCGTATACAGTATCCTAGATCAAGTTATCTGTAGAAGTATGCTAATTTGGTACCAAACCTGAAACAGGCAGATGAAACGTTCAGAATGAATCAATATTAAATGACCACTCTAGAAATTGTCCTTATAATGACAAGAAAATACCTGATAATGTTGTTTCAAATCCAATACTTAGAAATGAACAAACGGTGTACATGATAAAGCACTTTCAATATTGCACATATATCATCATTCACACAAAACATGAAAATTTGATACACAAGCTTTTCAAGGTAGAAGTTCCTTTACAGTAATAATAATGTACACGCTTTACAAGGTACTGAAGTTCCTTTTACTGCTGACAAGTTTACCCCACGAATATTGAGTCCTGGTAATTCTACGACAGTGTGTTTCATGTGGCGAGTAGCTTTGACAAAAAAAAAAAAAAAATCAGATGTGACTGTCTTCAGTTTCTAGACATTGTTTTTCATTTTTGTTTTAATTTTTTTTGTTTTCTTTCTTTTGTGTCCTTTGCATAATCAATATAATGTAGCACACCTATTTGTAGTCTTGGTGCAATTCTAATAAGACTTATTCTGCAAGTGGCACTCCACCTGTAAAGTCCAAGGGGAATTTTGCCATGAAAATTATCATCTTGTCATCACTCATCAAATTGGCAACACTGATTTTTTTTTTCCATATCTTGCACTTGAGATAGATTGAAGGGGAGCAGCTGCAGTCATTAAAGCTGCTCAAGATCAGAAAGAAATTAACCCCCATCCTAAATGCAAATTTGAGAGCACTTCATTCACTGCAATCTTCTGTATGTTGACAATAAGAATTTGCCATAAATTTGGCAAATAATTGAGGCGTTCGAAAACTTTGCAACTGACACAACTACTAATGAACAATGAGTGGTTCAAACAAAAGAAAATTTTGTTATGATACCTACATTGTCTTTAACTAGTACAAGTACTGTAGCTACCATCCCTATTTTTAAAGACCTAATAAAATGCTTGCGAAATTTTTTAATATGCAAAAGAAATGTAAAATATATGTCATGATTATCAATGTAAATATGTTGTCAGTGTCGTTCCGGTTTTCATCGCTTCTAGAAACTCCCCCAAATATCACATTTTTGGAGGACCCCGTTGCAGCTTTTGCGAAAAAGATAGTCACGTGACCAACACCCCTGAACCGATTGATGACGTATAAGCACGGAGTTGTGCTCAGTTAGCAGACGCCGCTCAGCACAAGCACTCAGATTACTAGCTTGGTACACGCGCGTACACGATAGCTAGCCCGGCCAGGCCCGGGCCCGCGGGATGTGCGCTCCCGGTCGACACACTGACTGTCGACATGTACGCATAATACCACGTACATTATCACTAAGTTAGCTTGCACAGATACCTGGTACCTCGAGCATAATGTCTTCCCCTATATGGGTAAACTTCGACATTGATGATGATGAAGAAGACTGCAGCTCTGACGATAGCGGAGAGGAAGAGGAGGCACATGAAGTTGAAGGGGAAGATGGGGAGGGAGAGGCAGCCGATGAACCAGAACGTTATCGTAGGGCTGCACCTTACCGATATGAACCAGCTGTATCTCCCCCGCTGCCAGTGCAAGAGCGTATGAACATGGCACCAAGCCCGAGAATAGACCTCACGGAAACGATCGCCTGGGAAATACAGAGTGGTATGTCTGGTATGCCCCCATATAGTTTAACGTTAGAAAGGATACACTGTATTCTACATGACTGACATTGTAAGTTGTAACTGTCTAGTAAGTAGATTAGAAGAACAGGCCCAGCTCGCTCACAAAGTGAGCGGCTACTCCGGCCGCAGCAAGCAAGCGGGAGCGTCCCGGCCGTGGCCTGGCCCGTCGGCCGGCGCTTACAAGTTAAACTACCAGTAGGCCTAGTAGTCTAGTAGTAGATCTAGTAGCAGTCTACTAGTAGTTATAATAGTCAACTAGTAGTAGTAGTCTACTAGTACTACTACTAGTAGTGTACTATTACCACTACGGCACTAGGTCTAGTAGACTAGTAAGTAGTAATTGCAGAATCTTTGGTAGTAGTACAGAGGCTACACTCTAACGCCTAACGGTTAGGGGGATATGTTGTTACAGGGTGGGTCGTGGCTAAAAAAAAAAAAAAAAAAAAAAAAAAAAAAGAACAAAAAAAATTAACCAGTGTCCCATAGTCAGTTTCTGCAATTTGATCAATAATTTAGATGCGTCATTTTCTAAGAAAAACGATACCAAGAATGATCGTCAATTTTGGTTGAGTAGTTTTTGTTTTATGCTAAAAATCATACTGTGGAAGGAAGCCCAAACGCCGTGCTTATCTACCGATGAATGCCACGGTGGGGCTGGATTCACGAATAGGTCTAGGCCTATAAAGCAGGCGAGTCGCCGTAGTATACAGACGCGCAGTGGTGGTGAGGCTATCGTGAAATTGGCCCCACCGCAGTCACGCGTGCACCGTACCCGTGCGTTTATAGCAAGCAAGGGTAGGTCCTCCTAGGGTTTAGGGTTAGGTAGGGTTGTATTTATGGTTAAATTGGCTGTTAAATTAGTCGAGCCGAGGGCCATATTATGAAGTCATTTCGCCGCATTCACAAGTATTCACTGTGGAAGGCAGCCCCACCGCCGTGCTTACCTACCGAGATGAACGCCACATACACACGGTGGGGCTGAATCAGCAGGCGAGTCGCCGTAGTTAGTACAGACACGCAGTGGTGGGGCCTATTTCACGAGTTCGCCGAAAATAATAGATATCCAAGCGTACCAGTTGTAATCTGTATTATTGGCAGTATTAAATCCGATACAGTTCATTAAATATTCCTTTGTCTAAAGGCTTAGCCAATGACAATAGTGCAGCGCAGCACCTGCTATGCGCTCGCTAGCTCGCTCCCCCACCAGCGCTAGCCAGTACAGTGCAGTGCCGCCGGTCGCGCCCCAGCTGTCGCTGGGCTGCGCTAGCATAGCCTTGCCAGCTCGCTGGCTACGGCTAGACTGGTCGTGAACGACTCCGTTCTTAGACGTCATCACAATTTAAAAGTGATAGTGCGCCGCATGCGGTGAAAGTATAGCAAGTTTTCCAAAACCGAGGAAATTGTATCCATTATGTTAACAAATATAGAACAAAATTCAGAACATTAAAAAACCCCGCACAACCATAGAATTACTTAGAATTTAACATTTAATATTATTACATCATTGAGAAAAAAATGCCAAAACCATTTTATTAGGTCTTTAAGGAGTCTTTTATGAAAAAAAAAATATGTTCAACGCTCAACATTGTGCAGTATCATGAGATTGCCTGCAGTGAGGGTTTAAAGGGTCATGTGGGTCTGCTGACTGGTTAAATGCTGTCCTTGAAACTACTCATAATGCAAAACCATCACACAAGTGCCACCAGAAATGTTTGCCTCATTTACATGTACATCAATTTACCAATCCATTTTATCACAGAGTTCTAATAAAGTGCACAAATGGTGACAAAAATTAAACCACTCGTGAATTCCAGGCTTTTTGCCCTAGCCTAAAGTTCAATCAAATGTCACGCATGAGAATACACTGACTAGAATCGAATAGATAATTTCTTACATATCACTATGTCTCAAACTTGCAAAACTCAATGAGTGGGACAATCAATACACTTTATAAACATCGTACACACAAAATTATTTTGCCTTGTCGTACTGTCATTCCTTCTTCTGTTTTTCTCCGTGACTGTTCTTCTTCGTCCGCCCACCCTTTCCAGCCGATTTACTCTTGGAGTGCCTTTGACAAGGGAAACAAGCATAAAGAGAACAAAAATAACATCAAAGAAATTAAGAAGAAAATCCCTCCTATCGTACAAGAACGTTGTCTGAATAGTACTATGACTTGATTCTTTGAAGGGATGGTATAGGTTTTGTTGAGATGGGGCTTCAGGTTTCCAACTTTTTTTTTTTGAGATAATGAGAAACCTCTCAGGAAATATATAAGAGCATACAATTCTACGAGGAAATCAACATTTATTTGATGAAAATACAGAGTAGGTTTTGAAATGACTATGATATCCAGAAACAAAAATCAGTCCTAATAACAGGTGGGACCCACCTTGTATTAGCTATTGAAGGGCCACTTTGTTTTACTTTGTCTGGGGATATCTCAGCTGTTTCAAAAACAATTTTCATCAAATAAACTTTGAATACCTCTTAGAATTGTATGATCTTTAATATTTTGTGAGTGGTTTCTAAATATCACACAAGAAGTTAAAATCTGAATTCCCAATCTGAACCAAAACTATACCATACCTTTAACTTGTTGAAGACTAGTCCGAGTATACTCGTGCAAGTGCCTATGTGAAATGCATGTTACAGCAAAAACAGCTTGTCCTCAACGGGTTAAGGTGCAAACTTCATATTCACCAGGGACTGATTAATAATATATATTAACCCTCCTTTATCTTCATTGCCCATCTTCATGGTCCTTGATCTCTAGCCTTTTGCTCTTGTTATCTGTGAATCTAATTCTTTCTGTTTCATATTCGGTGTATCAGTACAAGGCTTGGTATCTTCACAACTTGACTGTGAACAATGAAGAATGTGAGTCACAACTCATGACTCAATGGTACTATTTCATATGTCCGATCAGTTAGTGACATATTTGCAACTCGAACCTGGAAGCCTATTATGACAACTTTTGGAGAATATGGCATCTTATTCCATGGAATCTTAGATTATTCAAATTCATGAAATTCTTCCATCAAGTTTTTTTTTTATATAACTGAGTGATGAATTGCTCTACATCAACGTAAATAAGCACTGAATTGATCAGTATTTTAGTAGTAGCCATGATAAAAATCATGTGTGTACGTACTTGTATCAATTCAGTGCTTATTTACTTCAATGTAGAGCAATTTGTCAGTCAGTTTCATGAATCTTCATCATTTTTTAAATAAGACATGGATGCAAAGATTCTTTGATAATAGGTCAAAGTCACAATCTATACAGAATTGTCAGTGGAAGAATTAAGATGCAGATCAATTAACATTCCATGTGCATGGCATATATCAAAACCTTTCTTTTCATATACTGTTTCAGTGGCAGATCAAGAAGATGGTGCACCAGGCATGCGCCCCTCCCTTATTTTTTGTTAAAACAAAAGAAATAAAAAGAAAAAAAATGGGGGGCACATGCGTTTCCCTTTAATTTTGTCAATTCCCTTTAGGGAATTCCTGGATCCACCCCTGCTGTTTTTGTTTTTGTTTGTGTTTTTTTAGCTCTTGGACAGTGAGTAGAAAGCCTTTTCCATGTAGCAAGGTGCATCAATGATCAGTCCAACAGGAAGACTGGTCACACAATAGGGATAAGGGAGATTAGAGGGATTAGGCAATCTCTATTCATTGACAATTAGGGTATAGACACCTGTGCCAATAGGTAAACAAAGCACACACCAGCATGCTGCCAATCAGTGAATAAAGCTGGGTATTTAAGGGTTGAATGCCCCCCCCCCCCCAATCTCAAAGGCAGGATTGAAAAGTAATGTGAAAGATAGAGAGGAGGAGGGGGAGAGTGTGAGGAAAAAGAGAGAAAGATAGATAGAAGGGGTTTGTAGGTTAGGCTTTAATGGTTTATTCTAGCTGTGACTCAAGACAACTCATCATGAGGTTAGTGATCGACATAATGTCTGGCAAGCTGTTTGTGAGGATATGAGGCCATTCATGCACATATTATTTCTTTCATGCATCATGCCTAGCTAAGCATTAGTTATGTTCAGACGGGAGCCCTTAACCTCGAAGTTAGGAAACTTCGAGGTTAGAGCTTGTAGTTAGGGACCGTGAAGACGCACTCGTAGTTAGCAAACCTCGAGGTTTGCTCGATGTTTCGAGCCACGAGAAATCTTATGGTTAGCGCTCTAACCACGAGCCGCGGGGGGTCCCCACTCGTAGTTAAGCACCGTGTGGACACAAAAAACAACGAACTCGAAGTTAAGAGTGACCTCGCCGTAAACTCCAGCCCCCACATTAGTTTCCCTCTGCTTCCGGTCAACCTCCAAACGTACACCACAAATACACTACACGTGAAAAACCTATGACGCATGACACAACAACATCATCTTTTCTTCCCATGCGCTTGATCTCTGAAACTGAACACGTCGAACTCGCTACTAAATTCTATATTCTTCTCCGACGCTAAAAAAAAAAAAAATGTTTACGACGAATATCTTCATAAAGGCATAAAGTTATCAGTGCAGTGCTATCTCTGCATACCATGACAGAGAACAAGAGTACCTGTAAGCGAGTCCGACAGGGTTGGACTAAAGAATAAATAGACGTCTTGTTAGCAGTGTGGGCTGAAACTTCCGTTTTTGTGGGCGAGTGGGACCCACTCGTAGTTACGGGGGGCAGAAGCTTTACCTCGAAGTTTCGTAACCTCGAGGTTACGATTTGTCGTGTGGACACACGTCGTAGTTAGGGGGCAAGAGCTAAATCTCGAGGTTTCCTAACCTCGAGGTTAGGGCCTGCCGTCTGAACGTAACTAATATGAATGTTTCGCTGATTTGGGTACAGCATGGCCAAGAGAAAATAAAGAAACAAAATTTCAAAAAAGTGATCTTGATGACAAGAGAGAAACATTAAAACAGCAAAAGCAACAACACAAACACCAATGTCAGGGGCAGATCCTGGAATCCCGTAAAGGGGAGGCGCCTTTGCAAAATTAAAAGGGGTGGAACATGCACCCCCATTTTTTTCTTTTTGTTTCGTTTGTTTTAACCAAAAATAAAGAGGGGGCGTGTGCCCGGTGCACACCCCTCTGGATCTGCCACTGAATGTATATGAGTGGTAGTGTCAAAGGCGCAGTGTGCTGTTATATCAAGTGGGCTGATCCACCTAAGCTTTAGCTGCCATAACACCAGTGCCCTCCCTACATCCAATCCTCAAGACAAGTGTACAAATTCATGTCTGACTGGAAGAGCTGAATGGATTTACCATGTGAGTGGCAATAGGTGACAGTAAATCTGGAACATGATCCCAGGGAAGTTGGAATTAGGGCAAAGTAGGTGCAGGGTAATGATTTGTCCTTGGGTGTTTTGAATACCATAAGGCCCATTCACACAGCCACCAATAGCCTCAATTATTTGGGTAGTGATTTGGATCTCAATGCTGAAAACATTTTTTTTTTATGTATTTGGATATAATAATCATGACTATCAGTGAGACTCAATTTGCAATCCATGCATCACTAAAAGTGCAACGTTTCTAAATAGTTTTATTTGAGTTTCTGAAATAGTTGCACTTTTTTTCTGAATAGTCACAGTTATTTGCAGTGTGAAGTGTGCATGAATGGTGTTCGAGATTGTAAAACTTTTTTACAACCCATAATTACATGACAAGACTCACTCCTGCACAGTTTGGCTTTCCATAAACGGGTGCAAGTCATGATTACTTCATGACCTAGCAGTCATGATTACTTCATGACCTAGCGCACAATCTAGGTCACATTTTTTTTTCTTGTCCATATATGTGTGAGCTTGAGTGCAAAAAAAAAAAGGGTGATTTGAATTGCGATTTGACTCATGCGTTTTCAGTCTGTGTGCGTGAGCCTGAGCCTATTATTAACACAATGGACGGAGGCTGCGTGTAAATATAAAACAACTCAATACTTCTACCGAGGGAAGTTACCTTTCTTTTGGGGCAGCCTGGACATATACAGTCCTCGGGTCATATTTCTCCTTCGGTTTCACGGCCTTCTGCTGGCTGCTCTGGCTCGATGACCGCTTAGCCGTCTGCTTGGACGCTGCACTGGACGTTCTCTCGTCAGGCTGGGGGTCAGCGGCTGACTCCCCTGCCTCGACTTCATGTTTGGGAAAATAGAAGCAAACAGACCCTATGGTAAAATGGCATCATGTATGAAGTCTACACAATGAGAGATTGAACATGTGTTGAGAAATTGGTACATGAGCATTTTTGCCCAAATATGAGATCCGTGAAAAGACGTACCCTCTTGCAAAGTAAAAAGACAAGACCGATGATAATTTTGACATTGAAAATTGGAAATAATGGCAATATATTGATAGAGACCACTCCCATCAAATGAGATATCACAATAACAACAGAAATTCTTAAATCTGCAGTGATGACACACATATAGATTCTCGTTAAAAACAGCGAGTTATAGGAACATCTCATCATAACAGTAATTACTGGTCCCAAAGTTCACAATTTCTATGTATTCTAATGTTGTTTCCATCCTGATACAACAAAATTTCAATACGTACAGCATTTCATTACCCCTTTGCCCCGAATTCACGAAGGTGGTACAAATGAAACCATGGTTTAAACCATGGACAAAAACCATGGAGCGCCAAGCGTCGCATGGAATATTTCATTACGAAATAAGTCATTTTGTCGATGAAATGATTATTTTGTAACGAAATGACAATATTTTGCAACTAAATGAACATTTCGTCCACAAAATGATAATTTTGGTAACGAAACAGACATTTTGTCGACGAAACGACCAATTTCATACGAAATATTCTGTGCGACACTTGGCGCTCCATGGTTTTTGTCCATGGTTTAAATCATGTTTTAATTTGTACTACCTTTGTGAATTCGGGCCATAGTGTTTGCTTTATCAAGAGTCTTCTGTATGTCCTGCAACTTGGGAAATGAATATAACAGTGCCAAATTGTTTTTTTTTTTCTTTCATTCTATCTATAGCTGTGATGAATTTGGTCGTCAGAGTGACTTGCCAGATGTCTTTTTCCATGAACATCTAAGACATCGAGAAGAACACTAATATGGATGCTGCCTTTTGACTTGAAACTATGTCTGTGGTACACACAACCAGCAAATAATGTCTCTCCAATGACATATTTCCTCCTCTTGTGTATGAGATTTTAAGAGCATTCTTAACACACTTAGCAAACGGAAACAACAAAGAACCACAACTGAAAAGAAAGCTGACACTTCCTGTAATTTGAAGCATTAAGGATCCACAAGACGGAATATCAAGTGTCTTGGGTTCTCTGGATGTAATTATGATGTAGATAATGTACTATATACGCCAAATATTTTGCAAGGTTTTTATTTTTGCGAATTTTGCGAGTCAGGTGCTATTCGCGAAATTAAAGACACGCAAAAATATTGACTCTGATCCCGATGTGGATGTGACGTACGCGTGTACATTTCTCTGTTAAGTACAGGACTTCACAATCGCAAATTCAACCACTTGCGAAATCGTCAGGAATTCCCGATTCACAAAAATTTAGACTCGCGAAATATATGGCGTATACAGTACTTTACAGCAAAACAGTAACTGAATATTCTGTCCAATGTGATGGAAAGCTGTGTATATCCTCGACCATTAAGAATATTTTGAGATGAGGGTGGTAGTCTTAAATAAGTTTTAATTGCCATATACTTGAAAAGAAAATGTGTTTTTTTCTTGATGGGAAACTGAATAAAAAAAAAACAACAACAACAAGCAAAGCATTGTATAGTGGTGTTGTTAGTTGGGAAGCAATCAACTTGACCTTAATTGACTGAATATCATACTGTTATTTATCAGTCAGTTGCATAAAGTTGTGAACAAGATATTTTGAAATGGTGTACATAGAAAAGTCTGGGTATCTCACAGGCATATAAGAGCATTCCATGAGTGAAATTATATTGCAGGGTTTGATTGGCTGATAAAATGCAACACAGTCTGTCATACCTTTCTCCAGTTTGTTTTCATCCTCGCAGTCTTCCACATCCATGTCGATGATCTCATCTTTAGTCCCTGCTTTTACATCCCCCTCCTCCTTCTCCTTCTTCTTCTCCTCCTCCTCCTCCTGCTCCTTATTGGTCCTTGCTGTGGCTGATGAGGCACCTTCGCGCTCGTCGCTGGAATGCTCGATCTTCACCCTGCACACATCGCTCTGGAGTTCCCATTTTGCCTCCTGGGGCTTGGGCCTGGGCGTCGTCCAGACATCCCCCTTCCCCGCCAGCGATGGTTGGTCTGAGTGATGCTGGTTGGGCGTGGTGCCAGCTTCCCCTCTCTCCTCTGATTCTTCCTTGCCCTCCTGGGTGTCTGGCGTCTGTGGTGCAATGATTTCGATCTGCGGTTCGCTCCTCACCGGCACAATCTGCGTGGTCAGAGACATTATAGGATTGCCCATGTATGTCAGAAAAAATTGGTACTATATTATGAATATTGCTTTTTCTCTCCTAACTGAGTATAGTAACACTTATGGGCAGATGTTTTCTTCATACAGTCAGCAAGAGCATATTAAGACAGCTAGTTGTCTACTTGTTGCAGACTTCCTACTTATCAGTGATCTCTATTCGCCAAACCGCCATACCTGTACCACTCTTAACTTTCTTTTTCTTTTTTTTTTCTAGTCAGTTCAATTTAATCCATTTAACTTTATGTTCTTGCACATCACTGCGCAGCTGTAAACAGGAGACAGACATACATAATATCATCAACCAAGTCTTATGTTGAAATTTCCCCACTGTGAAAACTCCTGTCATCAGACTTTCAACATACCTGCCAGCCATCCACTCAAGCGTCATGATACATGTACTAGTACTTGCCAGGCAAAACTGAGGGGAACACTGTACCCATATTTTCTGCCTCCAGACTTTGCCACACTCACCTCCTCTGTAGCCTTTGTCCAGGCAGTCTCCATATTTTCTGGGGCCACCGACATTCCCCCTGCTTCGTTGGCCTCCTCGTTGAGAGCGCCTGCGCTGCCGTCCAGCGGGACGTCCACCCCACTGTCCCGGGCCTCCTGGTCCTCATCCGGCTCATTGGCAGAGGAGAGGCCCGGTGAGGGCAGGGCCTGGTCCAAGATAGGGAGGGCGAGGGGTAAGCCCGTGTCTCCGCCCTCTCGGGGAATGTTTGGCGTAACTCCTGGAGACGGTGTGTAGGGCTGATTTTCTGGGCGCGGGTGCACTTCAACTGACATGGACTCCGGGCAGTCGCTGTCCGAACGGCCCTCCATCGATGAGCTGCCTCCCTGGCTGCGACTGATTTTGAGGGCATCTGGTCGTTACGGAGGAAACGAGACACTTCATGATTTGTATTGCATGTCATGATACAGGCTAGCTGACCCATACACAAATCACATTCAAGCCCTCAAAGCATACAAGAGATTTATTTGAAAATGATTCTGAAATTTTCTTTCAATCACCTGAAGCTAGAGATTGATGCTGGTGTATTACGATCACGCCTCTTAAGTCATAGGTTATCACAATGGAAGAGTAGTATGAACATTAGAACTCATCAGCCTTTATGTCATGGCCATTTATGGGTTGATCCAATCACACTGACTTTATTTGCTGAACTGTAATTTTTAGTCAGCTATAATATGTCATATCTACTTTTGCCTTTGTGTGCATTCCTGTTGAGGTAGTTGTATGTATTAAACTTTCAATTGTATGTACACTTCTTTTACTGTTCACTCATTTAAGTATGAAATTCAACAAGACAAAGTGTATTATGTTTTCATCACTGCATGGGCCTAAATATTTCTTTCATTGTTTTACTGTATCACACAATGTAAAATATTTTACTTTCTTAGTGTGCACTTTAATTTCTTAGGTTTTTCACAAACAGTTCCTGGCTGAAGTCAGCTGCGTCAACATAAAAAACTCAATTTTGATACTACTGGAAAATATCACATGTATCAAACGATTCTCAGAAAAACAACAGAGTTTAAAGATGACCTTCATTTTCATGGTAGAATGAAAAAGCAAAGTTCATGCTGGTCAAACACTATTATTGTATTGGTGAGAACTTGTGATAAATTTATAGCTTCTGATGGTTTTCCATTCATTCATTCCTACATTTCCAGTTATTCATTCCTTCATTGAGCTTAATTGCTCTGATGCATTCACTCCTTTTCTTTTTCATGCTACATAGTGAAATAGCTACTCAGAAGAGTAGAAACTTACAAAGATGGCAAACATTCCAGAGTTACAAGGCACTCAATGACTTAAAACACAAACAACAAAAATAGACAATATGAAAGTAGTTAAGTAATTCTATTGCGTATTACTCGTAAAGATATTACGTCAGGAGAGCCCGCCATGTGTGCATGCGCAGTAGAACCAATATGTCATCGTGCATGCTGAGATTCGGACGTAGGATTTTATCCCTCCGTTTTTTCTGGCATTTTTCTTCGGATTTTGCCTATATCTAGTCAATGTGTTTTGGGGTAAAATTGCTCCAAGACACGAGAACTGTACCCTGCAATTGGGCAGACAAAACAGTTTCGAGCATCGAAAGCAGTTCCGAGTATCAAATCATGGATTCATCGGTTCCGCCGATCTCGGTGAAAGAAAAATTTCGCGCTGCCGCTCCACGTGAGCCCACAGCAGCTTCACACGCCGCCACGGGCGGACAACCAGCCGCCGCACAGGGGAAGCTCACAGAGCTGTGTGCCCCTACGGCTACACAAGATGGCGGGAAATCGAAACCTGCTCAGCGCACAGCACAAGTGAAGAAGAGCAAACCTACAAATCCCGCAAAAACCCAGTCATCGACAAGCTCCGATGTGAACACTAGACTGAGTAAATTGGAAGACTTGCTGGAGTCGGTTGTTCAGCGATTACCGGCCGAAAATCGTACTGCAAACTCTACAAGAGTATTGCATACGTCTGCAGTTACACCGCAGCCACGGGCTGCACACACTACCGATGATACGTATACACATACGAGTACACAGCAGCCATATAGTGGCGAACATTGTGAATACACGGGCGACGGTATGGGGCAAACGCATTCAATCGCGGATGACGAGGAATGCTATCCAATCATGCCAGACAAAGTTCCACATATTGCGGCGAAGTTCGCAGTGAACGCAGATAACGGGGAACCAATAGAAGAAGAAATTGCTCAGTCAGCTACATATTTGCTCACACATCAACTGGAAAACAAAGCACTATAGGAGACAGCAGCTAAATATGCTCTGCCATGAATTTGGAAGGTATGGGGGGGGGGTCAAATTCACTTGTTTTCTTGGATCTTCAAAAGCACAACTGAGAGCAGAATGGAGTTTATATTATTTCCGAAGTGTTTGTCGCAGAGATAAGCTTTTTTACAATGTCTCATGACCACTTAAGTCTCATAGACTCATAGCTTTTCTATATGATAGTTACCTTGGTACTTTTGAAAGTCATGAAATGTGTTACATGTAAACAGACCTGGTGTAGCCTCGCATCAAGCCTGACCTTTTAGCATGCCCCTCTTCTTGATGAATCGTGGCCGCTTTCGTTTCTTGATTGGGACTTCGCTCTCCTCGTCCGTGGAGATGTCGCTGGAGGAGAAGTAGACAAACTTGGCGTCGTCTTCGTCCTTGCTGATGTTGAAGGAGCCCTTGAGGATGGTAGCCGTGATGCGCTGCGTCCTGGCAATCTGCAGCACGGCGTTGAAGAACGTCGGCGTGGAGTTTGGATCCTGCTTGGAGATAGACAAAAGTTATTGATGAATGTTTCAGGATTTGTTGTAATTGTGCTGATGTTTTTGCAAGGAAACAAGATGTAGAAATGAAGTATAAACACATAAACAAATGATATGTGCAATGCTCTGAATTATGTATCACTGGAAAGCTTAAAGTCTGGAAAGAGTAACGACAACGATATAAGGAATTCATAGAGCTTATCAAGTCTCTCATGGCGATATGGATCAAATATTTACATTGATAACAGCACAAGGTAATTTACTGTTATCTCAATCTCAATACACAATACTTGAACAAACATAGATAGAGATATAAAACTGATCACAAAGATGAGATATGAAAATGAATCATGTTAAATATAGATATATTAATATATTAATATAAATGAAATATATATATATATATATATATATATATATATATATATATATATATATATACACACACATAGTTATATAAGGTAAATTCAAGCAAAATAGATTACAGACATATAAATGAATAGATATATACTTGTCTACAAAATGATGGAGCAGATACTGATCAATTAATGATTGGTTAAGTTTGCTCATGACCAGTCAATAGTAAAGTATAATGAACACTCAATAGCATTTTTATATCATTATGGTTAATGAACAAGACTTCATGATTTTATTCTCTCACAAAGTGGATGATTTATTAAACAACAAGAATCTGCTTCATCATAAAAAGCAAATAATACACATCACTTCACTTGGGCTTTAGTATAATTACCCATATTAAGTACCTTCGAAACAGTCCTAACATCCTTGGCTACCGATTTGGGCATGTAAGACCATTCTAAATGTTACCTTGTGTGGGTAATTCATACCAGTACCCTCACTGATGGGAATTATCTGTATGATAATGAAATGAAAGGGAAATAGCACACTAGACATATGGCATACTTTTGTCAGAATGGATTCTGCAATGAGGGACTTTCCGCGTCTCTTCTTCATCTTGGATTCTGATGCCTGGTTCTGTTTCAGAATCTCCCTGTAGAAAGTGAAAGGCCAGAAGTGAGCTCGCTACACTAGCTCATTAGTCATAACAGGTTTATATCATCATAATGATCTCTTAGGAAAGCTACTGTCTGCAATCACACTAGGTATGCTCTCAGCTTGGTACACGACTTTACTCATGCAGTTCTGAGTGTTGAAGAAGTGTGATTTACAACGCTTCAGAACATCTGTTGGTAATGACAGCTCACTGGGCACAGCGTGCTGGAACTGCTGGTAATTCTTACAGCGTGGGAGCCCCTGATGATAATAAAAAATCCACACTGGTCTGGGTTTGTTTGTGTTTTATTTTGTTTTATTTTTTGGTTTTCATGTAAAAAGCAAATACCAAAGTTGGTAATCTTCTTGCCTCGCTTGCCTCGAAACTTCCAGCTATGACTTCATTTGTGGATAACAGCCTCAAAATCATTATTGTCTGCACATTGTCTCACACCACACTGCTTTCTAGACAAAAAGGCAGAAAACATGTTTTGATTCAATTCAAGTTATTTTCTCTTAAACTCAGTATCATTTTGCAAGAAAAGAAATGCATTCGTTTTGCAAAATACACTTACATTGATCATTGCAATGACTGCTACTAGGACATTAGTCTGTTGGCAAGACATCATCACAAACTTCAGATATGTTGTTCTGTGGCAAACTATAACAATACAAACATCGGATTCCGTTTACTGTAAAAGCTGATTGCTGCTGGGCCGCAAATTTAACATGTGAAAATATTGTGAAAAGACAGGCATTAGTGCACTTATGATAGCCTTGGTGTCAAATAAGGAAAACAACATCTTGTGAAAATAAATGTGACCTCCTCATATATTGGCGAAAAAATGCAAAAAATAACAGCTTTTACAGTTATTCACGAAGAGTTCATGAAAGGTATATGCGGACACAGTGATTGGTGTTCTTTTGCTGGCCATTATGATTACAAATGAATAGTTTGAACCATGCTCAAATAAAAGTAATTTTGTGTGAAAACAAAACTTTTATACTTATGAATACACTCTGGCAGAATTGAAATTATGGTTAGGCTGGAAAGCTTTACTTAAATTCTTCAATACTTTTGCAGAGGTCAAAACATTCCGAAACTGCATATGAAACTTAATTGTAACAAACACCTCTGACTATTAATGGCCTAATATTGTAATATAAGAAATGGGGTCAGGAGTATAGTGATTGATGCTTGTTTTTAGCCTGACGAAAACAACTTGAATGGCATGAAAAGAGAAAAAGCAAAGTTCTGTTGAAACGGAGAAAAACACCTATTAAAGGGAATTACTAGTCAAGCATGATTTGTGAACTGTGTTCACAGAGTACTTTGATTCCTGTCTGCTTTTAAAACTTGGAAAAATAATGCGAATGGTACAAAACCTATTTCCGAACACGTTTCCAAACAAGTTCTCTTGCAGGTGTGAAACCTCACCAAATCATCATCATCATCATACCTAGCCTTCTTCTTTAGGCTTTCCTGGGCATCAGGGTAGTTGACCACCACTTCCTGCAAGTCCTTCTTGTCCAGCACAAAGAGGTTAGCATATCCAGGTGAAGCAACGTCAGCGGTCCTGCGGTTGCCAGCACCAACGCTGAGTAGGCTGTGGGTTAATCAATGGACAGAAACCTGAACTGTCCCATTCTCAAGTGGTAATCATTGCAACCATGGACTTTCAAGACCACACATTAAAGGCAAGGACAGAAGATTTTCATGCAAAAAGATCACAACACAAAATTCAGATGACTTTTGGGATTGCCAACTCATTTTTATTATTTGGATAAATACCTTCAGATTATATTCCAGTTGAGCATACAAAGTATATACCTGTACATTTAATCATGGTTTCCATCAAAAAAATTTTGAATAGGGTTATAGAATTGAAGCATCTACTATTTTATTCATTCTTGCATATTTTCATGTACAAACATTCCATTACTACTATATGCATTCATTGGCCGTGCTGGAGTATGAACACAATGCATTCATTGTATGAATGCACAAAAGTGGCAAATAAAAAAAAAAAATAGATTGGAACATCACACACACAACTACACACGCACACACACATGCACAACACGAAAACAGGCATGGGGTATGAGGAAGCAATATATCTGTAATCAAATAGTGAGTTCAGGGCATCATATGTCTACCTCAAAATGACAACCACCACACTAGCCATGGGTAATTGGCTTCCATTATCATTATTATCATCATCATTATCACTATCATTGTTATCATCATCGCCATCACGATTATCTTTATCGTTTTCACTGTCATTGTATTATGAAGATTATCATGATTATCAACATCATCTTATGATTTCTGGTGGTGCTGTTGTTACAGTCAATCACAAGTAATATGATAAAGCCAGTCTTTCATAGGTTTGTTAGGTTTGGAGTAGTAGGTTTTTGGCCGTTGATAACCTTTCCCCACCTGATCTCGCCAAACACACTGCCGGGATGCAGGGTTGCCAGGACTTTGCTGTTCTTCTCTCCTCCCAGGACCTGCACACTTCCATCCTTCACGATGTACATCTCCTTCCCAACGGCTCCCTGGAAGAAGAGGACAGGAAGAGAGAAGGAGGGAGAATGATGATGATGATGATGATGACGATGATGAAGAGGAGGATTAAGGGAGGAGGAAGAGGAGGAGAAAGGGATGGGAGGAAGAGGAGGGGAGGAGAGGAGGAGAATGAAAAGGAGGAGGAGGGAGTGGAAGAGGAGGAGGAAAAGGAGGAGGAAGAGGAGGATGATGGAGGGAGAGGAGGAGGAGGAGAAGGAGGAGGATGGGGGAAGAGGGGGGAGGAGAGGAAGAGAATGAAAAGGAGGAGGAGGGAGTGGAAGAGGAGGAGGAAGAGGAGGAGAAGAAGAAGAGGAAGAGGAGAAAGAAAAGGAGGAGGAGGAAGAGGAGGAGGAGGGAGTGGGGGAGGAGGAAAAGGAGGAGGAAGAGAGGGGGAGGAGGAGGAGGGAAGAGGGATCAATGGTTTTTGTGACTGGTGGGAGCATTATGCCATACTCTTCACATACTCTTGCCATCTTTGAATGCGTGAAGTCTAATTCAACATGGTTGATTGCTCGCCACACAATGGGCACATGGGAAGATGTTCACTTTTCTTTCTTGATAGGAGGCTTTGGATCATTTAATCGTCGCGAGACAAAAATAAAAATTGAAGCAGTTGAATAAATTTTGCAAGCAAAGGGTAAGTGAGGCTCTACCAACCATTATGTCAAGAACATATCTCGGGCTCTGTTTCACCTTCTACTCACGGCTTTCAGGTTTCACATTACACAGTTTTCTGGCATACAGGTAAGTGTGGTTATCCCTCTACTTGAAACACTAGAGGTAATAAAATTTCAAGAACATTTTATCACAAATGTTTAACATTTATTGTATACAACTAATAAGGTAGTATAAACAATTATCTTTCAGTTGAGATCTTTTGTTTCAGTTTCAGTTTTCAGAAGTCTCTTAACAGCTCAATCTATGAATCTATTCTAAAGTTGGCAATAAGTTTTAGCAAGTTAGATTTACTGCTTCTTTCCAACATTGGCATTTTTCTTATTTTCTTTGTAATTTCGTGCAAATTTAGTGAATATACCCTGTTCCATCGAATCTCTCTCCAATCAATGGTATCTGTACAATGCATCATTGCCAATAAATGAGGATACATTGAATTCTGCAGTAAAATTACCCCAAGACTGGAGGATTAACCATCAATATTCATTCATTTCACTTTAGTTCATCACAGTACTGGGCACAGCCAGATGGCTGTTTTTTGGGCCAGTCCGTGAATGAGTATGATTTCGAGATGGGGATGGCTTTCATAGACTTCAAAATTATGTGTGCTAGAAGGAACAAAAGGAACTAGAAAAGCAGACAGAGAGCACAGACCTCTACCAAGCAGCTCATTTCTACCCATTCTCACATTCTGAAAATCACCTTTATTTCCCAATGATAAAAAAGACTTTCTGTTGTGTGTGTCTCTGTCCACCTCATCAGTAGATAGCTGCATGCTGTGTTTCAAGTGTGTGCTCATCAGTTTATGTATACACACCTCAAATACGCACAGTTTGAGCTCCCTCATTTGTTGGCACTATTTGCCAATGATAATCCTTTAAAGCAAAATTTAAAAGTATCCTGGATCCAAACAGTTTTCTCGATCATTATCAAACGTTTATCATGTGTTGCTTGTGTCATTATCAACAGTTTTACTTTTCCTGTAAGTTTCATCCACATCCATTCACAACTTTTTTGAGTTATTTTGCAAACAAACAGACAGACAGACAACAAACAAACAAAAATAAAACAAATAAAGCAATGGCAATGAAAACATAACCTCCTTGGCAAAAGGTAATTAGAGGGTTTAAATATGTCAAGCCGTGAATGTGCATCAATATACCCACCTTGCGACAAATGTATTCGCCCGGGAGGTACACCACCGGCCGCAGTTTGAGAACAAGATCACGCAAAAGCATCTTGTCACAATCCTGCAAAAAGAAAAGTGTTTAATAAAGTTTAGATAGTTTCTTAAATGAAAAAAAAAAAAATCACAAGCATCAAGAAGGGACATTTGTCCCTAAAAAATCACATTTTTTTCTTCATCTACAAAATAAGCAAAGAGTAGATCTTCAAGAATACTTTAATTTTCTACATGCTATTCACATCTCATCATCTCTTTTGTTGACAAAGTTACTGAAATGCTATGACACATTATTTGAGATGATACCTTCTACAACCATGCTATCCAACTCACATATTCAAACCAATCTTGTCAGATTCCAATTGCCTAGCGATTCCAAGGAACTGGCACAATGCATTTTGTTTTTCTGGATGAAGAGAAATAAGAAAGAATGCTGACACTCACTTGGAAGAGAGACACCCTGCTGAGTGTGTCCATGTGTACGTTGATGGCTATGTCAGTCTGCATTCTGATTGGTACGCCCTGTAGCAAATCTCGCTCATCTGTGTGACACAGGTAGAGAAAAACAATATCTATTATACTAACTATATCAACTCTTCCTCTATCTGTCTATCTATCTGTCTATCTATCTACCTACCAACCTACCTATTTATCTATCTATCTATCTATCTATCTATCTATCTATCTATCTATCTATATATCTATCTATTTATCTATCTATCTGAATAACATCTACCTTTTTTTTCTATCTATCTATCTATCTATCTATCTATCTTTCTATCTATCAATCCACCTATGGAAGAGTTCCTTTCCCAAAAAAAAAAAAAAATTAGATCCTCTTTTGATAGTTTGGAGAAAAACCTAGATTTTTATTTTACATGCTTCTCATTGATTACATGAAATGTATAGCCTAGGGTACCCCAATACTAGGATAAAGAAACTGTGCATCGGAAAATCTATGTGTCTATTCTGATTTCAGAAGAATTGATCTGTTTGTTTTGTTTTGTGGATTCAGCACTTTTTGAAGCCAAACTTTCAGTACAGGGGTGTACAACATGCAAATCTTGTTTTAGTGATTAGTTTTTGTCCCTTTGGGGTTCTTTCAGGGATGACTTGTTAGCTCTACACATTTCCTTCCTGTTTTCTTCTCTTTCTGATGAATTCATATAATGAACAGGAATGAAACATTTCACAGCCAATACTTTCATTCTATTGTATGAAAAACCAGCAATGCCTAATAGATATGATAAAAAATATAGCACCAAACCCCTAAGATGTAGCTTCTAGGACTCATGGCATGAAATTATTTCATTCCATTCCATTTCAATTTCAATTTCAATTCAATCAACTCAATTCAATTTTGCTGTTTCCATTGAACAAAAGGTAATATGTGGTAAAAGGTATACAAGCAAAAGGTAAAGTATTATACACACAGAGCTTGAAATACCCACTGGCAATCAGCACTTTGCTGCTATGCCCCTCCCATGCCTGGAATGCCCCTTTCAAAATCAGACCATTGATGGCCAAAGCATTTCATTATTCACTTGTGCCCCCTTTATTAAGTGGCCACGACCGAAATTTGATGAAATTTAAGGCCTGTGAACACACCATAGAGAATAGTACTAAATGTGAATGCGGATGAATGCATAATAATATAAAACAGATAATGTACACTTTGCAGAAATGCATTAACCCTAATCAGGCCGGGCTTTTTTGGCTATGCTAAAACCGGAGGGGGGCGAATTCCCCCTCCCCTTGAGATCTCGGCCATCATTGGTGCGATCGCGACAAAAATTCAGCATGCGTGACACCCACATCATAATCTACAAGATTGTGCCATAAGATTTTTTGAAACAATCAATTTCTAATTCTAATTAATTAATTACGCAAATTAAGCTCAAGATCATATTTTAGCCTAATCAAAAGCATTGAGTGTCTACTTTTTGGTCTGTATATCTGTTTGAGCATATTCAACAATTGTACATCACAAAAACTTCCAAAAGTCATTTCAATTCTTATGTATTCTATTGTTTTCAGAATTTCTTATGTATTTCTTTGTTTTTCAACTTTTGTTTTTTTTCTTTGTTTTTTATTGAAAATTGTCACTGACCACTTTTCTACCATAATTAGCATACAATTAATCAATGAGAGTGATTAATTGTAAAAATAATCAGGTTTTTATGACTTTAATGACAGAGCACCGTTTTCCATAGGAAATGTACACAAAATCACAAAATTGTGTCCATTTTGTGGCGACATTCCGTTACAAAAATGGGCGTGGCTTCGCAAAAGTATGCGCGGACGTTGCAAATTTGGTCTCAAAAGTTGCGCGAGACTTGAACAAACAAAGTCAAGAAGCCTCGCGACGAGGCCTTCTCGCGTTTCAGAATTATAGCGTGAAACGTCGAGGGGGGGGTGGATTCCGCCCCCCCTTCCCGGCCCTTTTAGGCTTAAAGCACATTAACCCGTTGAGGACGGACTGATTTTGCTACAACACGCATTTCCAATAGACCCCTGCCCGAGTATACTCGGGACTCGTCCTCAACGAGTTAACTGATAAAAGCCTACTAACTGAAATGATAAAATCATATTCTCACCTAACACAGCTCCATTGTCCCATGAGTAGATGTAGTACATGCGAACTCTCTTCTGAACAGACTCCGGGATGTTCCACACCTTCAGGAGTGTCATGGTGTCATCCATCCTGCGTCTGAATGCATCCTTCGTAGCCCCAGACTTGGCCGAGATGTCTCGCATCTTGTAGAAGAAGAAACGCAAAAGACATAATAGAGCAATGATGTGATTGTGTAACGCACACCACAGTTCTCTTAGAAAGTTTAGGAAAGAGAAATAGGCTTGGCATTACCTCTACGGAAACAATGTGCATTCATAGCAGACTGCTATTTACGCGTACATACCACAGTTTATGAATGTATATATATATAGGTGTACAGCTTGAATGCATTCATACTCATTGTACTTACATCAATACAACCTAATTGGATACACATCTCAAACACACCATGTGCACATACATACATTAATAAATGCATACATACATATACACACATTAAACACATAATGACAAACATACTGTACATTACAGAAACAACTCTTCCAATACACACACATACATGCATAATGAACATAATTATACATGCAAATATCCATACTTAATGCATACAATTTGAACACATAATGTAGGATTTTTATTTCAAGATTATGACATAAAGAGTTGCTTATAGTTGCTTCAGGCTGTTCAAGACCCAACTCCACTAAAAAACAATGCAAATTGCAAGATTATGACATTAAGAGTAATTTGTTTATAGTTGCTTCAGTTCAAGAACCAACTCAACTCTGAAACAATGAAAATTCTCCACAGAAATTCTACACAAATCTCATAGATTGACACATAAACAACAAAAACAAAAATGCATTGCATGTCTCTACAATATATTTCAGGTTGAATTTTCTGTGTAGTCTGAGTTGTATATTTTCAGTAATTAGAACATGCAACATTTTTAGAATCATAATACCAGCATTGGCAGCAAAAGAATGTCCCCATAAAACCCACATCTGCCTATCTACAGGATATTCTGTGGTTCACACAAAAGCTACAATCGCTGATCTATGGGATAATTTGTAGCAGAAATAACTTGGATGATAGTACCATGTTTAGAGCTTTTTACAGCCAGTGAACCCTGACCTAATATCCCACAGTCCTTTGCTTCACTTCCTGTCACTCCTTTATGGATTACCATAAGGTAACAGCTGACAAAATAGGTCTACATCTATGTGAGATCAAACAATGCCATTGTCATACTTACTTTACTGTAGTCCCATCCATAGGTTTATGACTTAGACCACAGTAGTCTGAACTATCTATCAATTACCATTTGATATTTCTTCATATTAGTAAACATTAGACCCCCGTATGTTACTAGTATTTACCACTGGAAAGCTTACATTACGAAAGCTTAAAAGGCTACCAGGTAGCTAGTCTAAATTCTTCCATAATGGTTGCATATAGGTCTACTAGACTTTTTCAAGGCTTGTTATTGGTGGAGATGATGATTGGGCTTTTAATTTTTTGCAAGATATCAAGAAGCCACTTGTGAAATAGTACAGGGCATACCATTCTAAGAGGAATTCAAAGTTTATTTGATGAAAATACGGTTTGGAATGGCCAAGACATCCAAAAACAAAGTAAAACAAAGTGATTGTAATAAAAGGTGGGTCCCAACTTTTATTAGGATTGCTCTGTTTTGGGTATCTCAGCCATTTCAAGCCAAATTTTCATCAAATAAACTTTGAATTCCTCTTGGAATTACATGCTCTTTCATATTTCATAAGCGATTTCTCATTATCTCATCTAAAAATGTTAGAAACTGGAAGTTAGGTTTCAACCAAACTATACAATTCCTTTTAAGGACTTATTGAAAGCAGTCTCACCTGTCCGATCATGGATGCAAAGACAAAGACCCCAGCCATGAAATCTATGTTCATGAAGATGATCTGAGCATTGGTCTGCGGTGCTGGCAGATTTCCAATGACAATCAGAGTCTTGGCAGATCGGAAGAGGCATCGGGTGTAGCTTTGGAAAACATAACACACACAAAAAATAGATCAAATGACAATCGTCCATGACTTATGAAAGCACTTTGATAGGAATACATGAGATGGGAACAGAAATCTATTATTCAGATGTTTTTATCCTTTATATTTCATATACATGTAGAATACATGCCAGTACAATATACATCCCAAACACAAGAATAGGTCTATTGTGTAACATCAAATACTTCAATACAGATGCAATATTGACCACAGGGAATTTCTTACTGCTTCTGTACAGCTGGGACTGAAATTTGTTGCAGCGGGGTGGATACCGGCCCTTGGACATTGTCCAAACAGGGAGGAACCAAATGTTAGGGTAAAGACGCTCATCTTTAGGGCCTACTGAATCATTAAAACCATAAACCTAAAGTCCCACATATTGTAAATTATAGTGTATGTGAATAATTGTGATATCCTCAGTGAGTGGATGGCGTAGAACCTTGGAAGAAAGCCTAAATGTGCTTCCTTAAAGGGCTGGGTGGTATTCCAATTTTTTGAAAGCTGGAGACGGATTCTTCCAACCTCTCCCCTTATCACTTCAAGCAAGAACAGCATGCACCTTGGACAATATGCTGATAATCACCTCATTGAAACATTATTTCATTCAAAAACAAGAGTCACATGAGGCAGCAAGTAAATACCAGTTATCCATGAATGATTGATTTACCAATCCCTAACAAACATACCAACAAAAAACAAAACAACAATAATAACAATAATAATAATAACAACAACAACAACAAAAGATTAAAGGGGAAGAGCAGGCCTCACTAGTTCTTGAACTTGTGAATATTGATCAGAACAAAAGCAGCTGCTTGAATGATTGCCAAACAGTTTGATATATCAGACAAGGGTCACATACTGAAGTCAACACTCCCAATTGGGTGCAGCTAGCTGACCTACATGTCCTTCCTGTTTTCTGACAGTGGGTTTATAACAAACTAATGGGCCAACAGCATGCTATGGCAAAACACTCTCCTGTCTCTAACTTTGGTCCCCCCAAATGAAAATGCACTCTTAACATTTGAGATCAGGCTGTTTACAGCACAAGTATGTTTAAAGGTAGGGAATCCCATTTGCATGCTCTAAATGAAGAGTTGTATAAATATAGTGGTATGTTGAAGAGAGTATCATTTTAGAAACTCCCATAAAGTGTTGAAAGTGGAAGGTAACATTTAGTACATTTTTATTGACCGTTAGATTTTGAATTGAATTTTTTTTCGGGGCTCACCGTAAATTCCAGTACATTACTAGGCTACCTCTGCAGACCCATGCACTGCATGTGTGTCCATCATGTGTATTTTGTGAAGAAAGTTTATCAAAACTTACAAACATTTCTATATACATTCTTGCCACACACTCTACTTGTTATCACATCAGCTCTTATACTTTTAGATTTGTGTTTATAGATAAAAGATACAGAAGACTGCAACAAAAATGCTTAAGTGTGGCTGACACACAGAACTACTGAGTAGTTGAGTTTTGTGCATTATTCAAATTGTAGATATCTGTTGACTTCCAAATTTCGCAGCAGTGGCCTAAACAAGTCCCCTGAGGTTCATATTTAATGTTTTGCTGCATTTTGGGAGGTCTGTAAAAGGTATCCCCTACCTTTAACAGCAGGGCTGCTAATTTATGCAGATTGAAAAACACAGATCAATACAAGGTAATAATCATAATATACTAAGGGCTATATCTACCCCCCCCCCTCAAAAAAAAAAAAAAAAATCTTTTCATCACAGTATGGACTGTTAACATATGCGAGATGCAGTGGCAGATCCAGAATGGGGCATAGCGGTGTGCGCCCCCCCTTTATTTTTTTGTTAAAACAAAAGAAATATGAATAGGAAAAAATGGAGGGGGTTGCATGTGCGCCCCCTTTGATTTGGTAAAAGTGACCCCCTTTATTGAATACCTGGACCCACCCCTGAGATGTGCCAAATAAAGTTCAAGGGAAAAATTGTAAACATATTTTTTTTAATTTATGTTAATGAAACAATACATTATGGTATACATGGCAAAAACATGGTGCAGCTCTGTGTGAGGCAAAGCTCACATGTGAGTGGCTGATTTTAGCAGAGGTCTGCAAGCAAAATACTAGCAATATAAGGTGACTTATTCAATTCAATTCAATAGTTTATTTATTTCCATCATCAAAAAGAAAAGAAAAGAAAAAGTTGACATAATCCAAAGTGATACAATTTTTTTTTTCATTTCTCTTACACTCGTCTGATAAAGGATTTAAAAAAAAATACAATATATAGTATATACACGAATGATGTCGTAAAAAAGAAACAATGCACTTTGCCATGGCAACAAAAATAGTAAATAATCACAATGATGGAAAACAGTGTTCCACTAAAAAAGCCAAGCTTGTAAGACGTGGAACACTGGAACAAAACAGATCGGAACTGGAACTGGAACAAAACTGGAACAAAACTTACGGATCGGCACCTTCAGGAAGGTAGGTCCAGTTCTCACTGAGTGCCTCATTTTGTGTGATACCCTCCCATTCCAGCATGGAGTAGTACAGGCAGGTGTTGAGGTGTATCATGTACAGCAGATAACAGACCATGCGAAACACCCTTGAAGAGAAAATGAGGTTTAGAAATACACACAACCAGACATTGAAAGCCATTGTACAACAATATTGTCATTTGAAATATATACATATATATATATGGAACATATGAAGAGTTTGTTCGCAAAAACCGATAAGTTCATATTTGCCAAATGGAGATATTTGCGATTAAAGGTCAAGAAAAATAAAGAGAATAATAAGAAGGTTTTTGCTTCTTTTGACCATAACTTCAAAAATGTATCTTTATATGTAATGACCAATATATCATTTTAAAGGTTTTATTTTGTACTTTATGACAAAGACTGTACTTCGAAATCTTAAAAAACGGACTTATCGGTTTTTGCGCACAAACTCTTCAAAAGTTATTTGCTACATATATATATGCCACCTGAAATATGCAACATAACATAATATGTAAAATATGCTCAACACAATATATGCTCAACATAATATCTGCTCTACATGACCCTGCATGCTATGGTAGATATCATGTAAATGTGGAGCTTTGATATACAAGGGTTGAAAATAAATGCTGCACATGCTTTGGGACCAGATTAATAGTAATCATATTCCACAGAAAGGCGCAGTAAACAGTTATTAGTATGGAGATATAATCTCATATATTTCTGGCAGGAAAAATATGATATTCAAAGCTTTCATATGGTGTAATGTGTTTTCTTGCATTTGAACGTGTTATACACATTAACCAGCAGAGCTTGATATTTTCTATTTTTATATTGAGCCATCATAATATTGTTAAAACAACGTCACATCTTATTTGTCTTACAGTTTGGCTGTTTCAGGTTTAGGGTTGAATCTCCCATTATTAACCACACCCTTGCATAGCGATCATACATTTCAAACATTATCACTGCATAGCAAAGATATGCCAAAGGAATAGCAGGTTATTAAAGTATATAGAAAAATAACACCAAGTTAACATAACAACAGCAACAAACTCATCACTGTATGATGTACAGTCAAACCTGCCTTAGCGACCACCTGTCTATAGCGGCCACCTGTCTATAGCGGCCACTGCAAAATCCCCCCGAGAGAAAAGCCCTGTTAAAGACCCTGTGTATAGCGGCCACCTGTCTAACGCGGCCAGCGGCCACAAATTTTGTTTCCCGCGGGAGATATTAACCTGTCTATAGCGGCCAAAAACCCAATGGAGCCGTAGCCAAGCCGATAATTCAGCGTATTTTTCTGTTTGGTAGCCGTGCGAGCAACGTTCAGTGATCGCCACCGCTGCATTCATCCCTCATTCAGTCATAATGACGCACGATTCTTCACGACAATAAACATGCTACTGTGCAACAATATCATCAAACACCGGCATGGTTAAATGCATGAAACACGGTGTATGCATACGTACACACATACACTGTACATGTACATGTAAGGATACAACGATGATACATGTATATGTAAGCAATGCACACAAAGTTGGATTACCTGTCCATAGCGGCCACCTGTCTATAACGGCCACTTTTTCCGTCTCCCTTGGGTGGCCGCTATAGACAGGTTTGACTGTAATTAATTTTTTGGTGGCAATCAAATTGTATGATATTATTATCATTATCATTATTTTTTTTTCCAGCCAAATGAAAATGACAATAGCATAAACATAACATACAGTAACATGGAAATGACAGTTGACGTCTAACACAAAGTAACAGGGAAGCAATACATGCGTAATACATATATCATTTGTATTGTGTTACGTAGTATTGCAGCACATTGTATCAAACGGCATAGCATCACATTAAATCATAATGCCAAGAAGCAACTGGGTAGTTATTTGCATTTTGCATGCTTGCCAGTTTTAGTGCAAAATTTGACAAACATTTGGCAAAAAAAAAAAAAGAGGTATATAGGCCTTGATCCAGACTATAGCTGTGTCCACAGACACTATCTGATTGTGGGATACTGTAGCATGAAGCTTGAACTTTGGTTGAGTGCAGTGTATACTATAAGTGAATGTCCATCACGGTGTGATGGTAACTGACCTGATTCCATGAGCTGACTTTGACTTGTTCTCAAACTTCTGGGAGAACTCCAGATAGGAGTTGAACTTGAGGAGGCGGGGTAGACGGAGGAGGGGCTGGACGTCTCTCATCAGCAGGTAGAAGAAATCCAGCGGCAGCAGGGACAAGACATCAAGCTACAGGTGTGACAAGAACGAAGAGATTGATTGATTAATCAAATAATGGGCTGAATTGCAGCCTGATCGATTAATCACTGGATAGATTTGATTAATCAATATTAGCTGCATTGATTGATTGACTGACTGATTGATTGGATTTTTTGACTGATCAAAATGATCATCTCATTGATTGATTAGCAGACTGATTCACTGACTTGATGGGTTGGTTGATTGATTTATGAATTAATTGATTGATCAATTAAAGGACAAGTTCACCTTCATGAACATAAGGATTGAGAGAATGTAGCAATATTAGTAGGTCACATCACTGAAAGTTTGAGGAAAATCGGACAATCCGTTCAAAAGTTATGAATTTTTGAAGTTTTTGTGCAGTACCCGCTGGATGAGAAGACTACTGCAGTGTATGAATAACTTAGATGTCACATGCGTACAACAGTATAAGAAAAATATAAAGAGAATTTCACAAAATTTCATCTTTTTAAAAAAGTACACATTCCCTTGACTAGTTACCGACGTATGTTAGGGTTAATATTATTCCCTATGCCTTTAGAAAGAGGCAAGTCAAGTGCTCTTTTATTATGCGAAAAAAATTGAAAATATGTTGAATTTTCTTTACATTTTCTTTATACTGTTGTATGCATATGACTCACAAGCTGTAGTAGTCTCCTCATCCAGCGGTTCCAACACAAAAATTTTTGAAATTCATAACTTTTGCATCGATTGTTTGATTTTCCTCAAACTTTCACTGATGTGACCTACTAATATTGCTGCATTCTCTCAATCCTTATGTTTATGAAGGTGAACTTGTCCTTTAAGCAACTGATTTGGGGCTTGATTCATCTAATGATGGATTTGATTACATGACTCATCCACTGATTAATTGATTTACTGATCAACTATAACTGACTGACTAGTTGATTGACTGATTGATTGTTGTTCAATCAAATGACCAATTGATTGATTGCTTGACTGAATGATAAATTGATTGATTAATCATTTGAATGATTAAAATAGGAATCAATGTTGCCAAGATTGAAAAGTAAATGTAGAAGTAATACTAACAATACTAGTAATGATAAAGATGATTGTAATGATGATGATAACAATGATCATTATTATCCTCATCACCATAGTAATAATGATTTTGTTACCATCTATGAAGAGGATAATTCCATATAATCACAGCATAAAAACATTTTCATCAGCACTGCCATGTGTTGTAATCCAGACAGATCAATGGCCATCACCACAGCAATAGAAAACATACATACATATACCAAAAGAAAAATACAAGCGTAAGATAATAGAAAAAGGGTTAAAGCACAGTTCATATTAATATGCTGAGGGGATGCTGTACAAATAACTGCTCACCTTGAAAAGTTGAGATGAAGTGTAGTGGGTCAGCATGCATCTTTTGTCGGTCTGTGGGGAGAGCAAAAGGGGTGGCAAAATAACAATTTTCCAACTGCTGCCTCTACTATTACAAAAGACCCACTTTCATGAATATGCTTTTTAATATTGTCATATTTGCAAATCTCATATTTCAGTTGCCATATGGCAGCAGTCAAAAAAAAAAAAAAACATCAATCAGCTGTGAGTATTCCAGTTGTTGCTGAGGTGTCAGTTGTCAATAACAAACTCACAATAATATTTACAACACATCTGTATGAATGTCAATGCTAGAGGAAATGGATATATACAGCACCAAAAAAAAAATATCCAACTGTTTGAAAATAAAGATTCAAACCAAGCAACAGCCTAATGGTGACACTAACTGTAAAACCACGCCATCATTAATTTTAAAAGAGGCATACAGCAAGGCTCAAAATTTGTGGTGTCCTGGTTGCACAGGGCCATCAAAAATTTACCTCAGGTCACCAAACTTTCAAAAAGTATTATCTTTTTGCGACTCAATTGGGAAACTAAGATTTAAAATAGATTGCCAATTTTCCCTGACTGGCCACCAACATTTCAAATTCGATAATTTTTTGTGGCCCAAATGAGCCACCAGACAAAGAAAATTAGTATTGAGCTCAGGGTATAGGAACAATGTCAATGCCAAAATACCTGCTTAAATCACAATAATGATTTGTCTTCATTTAATACAATCAAACCTATCAAAGTAGATGAAGGTCTATAGCTGCAAACTACCTGCTTCATTTAACCAGTACACATTCCCCAGGATTTGACTAATTACAAGTTAAAGATCTATCATATTACAGTCACTTATATCTGATGAAACCAGCAGCCAACCAAATTTGTCTCCAACACACAATATATCACTGCGTACAGCTGCCAAAGACTGGGGGTTGAGCCAGGCATTGACAAACATGGCTGGCACCACGTTTTCTAAAGTGGGGGGGGGGGGGCAGTTTATATATCTGGTGCCACTACCAGATTTCATCAGCTAACAAGCAAGCAAAAAAAAAAAGGCTTTCAGTGCAACTTCTGCTGCCACTTCCGGTTTCATCAGCTAACAAGCAAAACAAAACAAAAATTCCTATGTATTGTGCAAAAAAAGTTGGGGGGGGGGGGAGCACCCTCGGCCCTGACAAAGGTACTCTTGCTGTAGTAACTGCAAGAGAAGCCCCAGCAGGAGGGCCTTTGAAGACAAATTTTGATCTCTGATATTACTGTCTTATGATATTGCATAACATGCAAAGAACATTTTAATTGTGAAGTTTCTCTTTTTTTCAATCCCACTGTATCAAATGAAACTCTAACTGCTCTGCTCACACAGTATGTGTGATAATTTACCTTTTTTTTATCTCAACTTCGACATAGAGCAATCACTCCCCTTTAAAGGGTGGTATAGTATTGGTTGAGGTGAGAATTCACTTTTAACATTTTGTGAATTACTTTATGTATCTCACTTTAAATCTCTTCATAAAATGTTAAAAACATACAATTTCAAGAGGAATTCAAAGTTTATTTGCTGAAAATCGGTTTTGAAATATGGCTGAGATATCCAAAAACAAAGTAAAACAAAGCAATCACAATAAAAGGTGGGTCCCACCTTTTATTAGACTTGCTTTGTTTCGGATATCTCAGCCATTCAAAAACCAGTTTTCATCAAGCTTTGAATTCCTCTCTGAATTATATGGTCTGTCATATTTCATAAGAAATTTCTCTTTATTTCAAGAAATCATCATAAAAAAAAATGTTAGAAATGTCACACTCCATCTCAACCGAAACTGTACCATCCTTTCAAATGCTTTGCTTCACGTTATGAACACTGCTGTCTATTTATACTCACAATGCCTTGGCCAGACTGAAAGAACATGAGGCGAGCCCTGAAGAGCAGCATGTCCATCAGGTAGATGAAATCGCACAGGTAGTCAAAGACCAGCCACCAGGCCAGATTATCCGGGCGCTGGTACGCGTCACCGAATGAGCCGCGCAAGAAGATGACAATGGCATTGTAGAGAAATGCCAGCGTGACAACACAGAGCCAGGCAATCCAAACGCCTCCTGCACAGTTTTTGGAAACCAGTATGCAGATATACCACACATAAATCAATTGAAAGGTTTGTATCAGGTACTGTGTATTTCTTCAAATTAATGAAATTCTCGTCCTGTGTCGAGTGGTTTAAGGTGTTAGAACCAGCACTGGCTGTTCACAGTGCAAGCTCGGTGGTTTCATGGATGAGATGCCTGTTCGATTGTCAAGAGGTTGCTGGTTCGAATCCAGCCTGAATATGTATGCCCATGATTTTATCATGGCTACTTCTGAAACACTGATTTATTCAGTGCTTATTTACGTCAATGTAGGGAATTTTGTCAATCACTTGCATTATCACAATGCTATCTTTTAACAAGAGACCCGCGGGTCTAGCGCTCACCTGAGTATCGTAAGTTCACCTTTCACGCAGTCACTAATCTAAATTATTCACAGCTCTACTAAAATTTGACCAGGCATTCTCAAGTAGAAGATGAAAATGTATAATAAAAAAAAGGGCCCCAATTTTTTAAGATTCCTTAATTTGGGGGGATTGGGGGCCCCTGGGGCCCTCTGGGTGGGGCATGGTGCCCATTTGGATAAAGTGAGATCCTGACCCCCTAGGGATGCTACCTGCCAAGTTTGACGAAAATCCATCATGAGGTTTTCAGGAAGAAGATGAAAGGAAAATGTACAATTCAGGCCCCAATTTGGACCTTCCCAACCCCCCCCCCCCCCCCCAAAGAAGGGCACCCCTGGATCTGCTATGAACAAACTTGAAACTACAGTCATTAATGTACTCACTCATAGTATTATCTTAGCTCTATAACTTCTGATTCTAGAGAAGATTTTTAAAGATTTCTTCATTTTGGGGGGTTTGGGGCCCCCTGGGGGCCCCCTGGGTGGGGCATGGTGCCCATTTTAACAAATTGAGATCCTAACCCCCTAGGGATGCTACCTGCCAAGTTTGGTGAAAATGGGTCATGGGGTTCTCAAGAAGAAGATGAAAATGTACAATTTAGGCCCCATTAGGACCACTCCCCACCCCCCTCCCCTGGGTCCCAAGGAGGGCACCCCTGATTCTGCCATGAACAAACTTGAAACTACAGTCATCAATGTACTAACTCATAGTATTAACTTAGCTCTATCACTTCTGGTTCTAGAGAAGAAGATTTTTACAGATTCCTTAATTTTGGGGGGTTTGGGCCCCCCTGGGGGCCCCCTGGGCGGGGCATGGTGCCCATTTTAACAAATTGAGTTCCTAACCCCCTAGGGATGCTACCTGCCAAGTTTGATGGAAATCGGTCTTGGGGTTTTCAAGAAGAAGATGAAAATGTAAAAAGTTTACGCACGACGGACGACGGACGACGGACGACGCACGACGGACGACGGACGACGCACGACGGACGCCGGACGAAGGGCGATCGCAATAGCTCACTTGAGCCTTTGGCTCAGGTGAGCTAAATAAAAACCACCATCATAGTTGCATGGGGATGAAAATCAAAGCTCATCGATCATCACCTGGTCTTCTGAACCAAACTATAATTTTTTTTTTAATTTATATCCAAATCTGAAGCATCTTCAATGTGCAAGTATTCAGATTTTAATACTAATAATTACTCACAATACTGATCAGCAGCTTTTTGTTTGTTTGTTTGTTTGTTTGTTTGTTTTTGTTATTGTTGTTTTTTAATGGGAAGTACACGCAACCTTTTGGATTCATAATGATTGCTCCCAGCAAATGTAGGAAGTACATACAGGGCTGCCCTTGGCAGTCACATCCTAAACAACTAATTTTAATTGCTTTCTAGCTGTTGAGGCATTCTTTATTGTTATCAGATACAGCTCTTTTACAGGACTTCACTCCCAGTACATGCAATATTTATGCTGACAGGGCAAACAGCCAGCAAGCTGAAAACCACAAGATATCACATTCTTCAAGTTCATCCCCATTGAATGCAGCATGTAGGCTGTATGACGTCACGTCCATATGAGAACATGAAGCAGGCTTTTGGTCCAACAATACAGAATTTGGGCGCTTTTCCAAATAATAGCTTCTATCCCATGGGAGCGTGCCAAACCTACAAAACATACTGTTATTAAATTACATGTGCACACATGCACTTGCATAAGAACATATAAATATATAAATATAATATAAATACACAGATATATAACTGTATGAATATATAATACATGAAAAATAAATCCATAAATATATAGATGCATCAATAATATATGAACATATTAATATATGTATATAGGGGATATGTGTGTGTACGTGTGCTCCCTGTAATGTCTATTGTTAAACATACAAGTACTTAAGCAATGATTGACAGATGAGGAGAATCTTGCTTTGGAAGGTTTTTTGTTGTTGTTTTTGTTTGTGGGTGTGCCATGTAATCTGCAGAAAATTGTTGAAAAACTATTAAGACATTCGTTTAGCCACATAAGTGATGTTTAGGGTGTCATGAATGAACACAAATCAACATGCACTTACATAGTTTCTTAACACATCTGTTACAAACCACTGCATTATTATATTGGGTATAGCATGGCTCGACACTAACTTTTTTGTTTGGTGGCCCAATGGGGCCACCAAAATCCTAAATTTCAAATTTTTGGTGGCCCGAGAGAAAATTTTGGTGTCCCCCCCCCAAAAAAAAAAAAAACATCAAAAGTCTTTTTTTTTAATGAGTCAAATATTTAAGTTTCATGATAGTAAGAATTAGAAGTTGGACTTATCTACTCATAAATAGACTTCAACAAACTTGCAACACTCACTCTCAGGCACTCGTTCAGTCCTTTTCATCCATCCTTTAAACAAATAACGGCTAATTTCCGGCGCACAAAGTTACGAATTTATTGACATACTTTTCAAAAAATTTTGGTGGCCCGAGGCGGGCCACCAAATTTGCCCTTTTTTTCAAATTTGGTGGCTCGACTTTCATTTTTGGTGGCCCTGGGCCACCGGGCCACCGTTAGTGTCGAGCCCTGGGTATAGTATAACCTAAGGAAAGTGAGACGTCGCCTCCATGCATGTGGTTAAACTTGCTCCCAGGGTATGCGACGGAAGTAATGATCAATTCCCCAGTAAACCCGTGTATCAATGGCACTCATCAATGTCCTACTTGATAAACAGTATATGTAGGTGCTTACAAATGTAAGTGCTGGTACTCTGCCCGGGAAACAGGAACACACACACACACACACACACACACACACACACACTCTCTCTCTCTCTCTCTCTCTCTCTCTTTCGTCTTCTTCTTCTTCTCTTTCTTTCATTCTCTATCTCTCACCTTTCTCCCCCACTCTATCCATCCATCTCTAGTTCATTTTCTTCCTTTTTCTCATCTAGAATTGAAAACGGGCGTATCAGTATTCTGCGGTAAACAAAGATCGGGTTTGGTTCAATAGGCCTACTCTTTTTGTTTTGCTTTGTAAAGCTTTCATTCTTGACCACTACAAAGAAAACCATACACTCTGCCCTTGACCCACCCTGCAACATAGATGACAATACTGGCATGGTTGTATATGTGTGTGTGTGTGTGTGTGTGTGTGTGTGTGTGTGTGTGTGTGTGTGTATGATGTGCGTGTGTGGGGGGGGGGGTACCTCTGCAAATCCAGCTGCAAATTCCTGCATAAATTATGTCCATTGTTTGTACCTTCCTTTGACCAATTACTTTGATAGGGGAGACTTACTATACCATATTACTTCTGTACAAGCTTCATTTCTATGACCCCATAATTCCCCCCAGATAACATGCAGTTGGACCATCTGAATTTGTACCTTTTTGGATCACTATCACTATCATAGTGATATTCATATAGGCATAATATACACAGTAGTTTCAACATTACCAGATTTTTTTTTTCTTATTCTTTGCAGCTGAAGAACTACAATATACAAAAATAGGATTCCCTATACATGAATACTGCACAAACACTGATATCCATTTCCTTGAACTTTGATTTCATTTTCCCTTCAGAAAAATATAACTCCATGAAGCAAAGTACATTTTGGCCAAAAGGAGGAATGAATGAAACTTGGTAAGAGTTTATTGACACTTCTTGACAATCTTTTAGCATTTGCTGTCATGCAATATAATGCTCTACTCATCTGAGATAGGTAACTAGGATTTTCTGGGCTTACTCATCCCAATGACTTTGTCCCGACACTGTCAGGATGACAGAAGGTCGCTGTCAATCAAACCTGAAAGTTGTCATTGTGCATTGTGTAGCTGCCAATAACTGTTTGACCTTGAATAGATAGCTCCTGATAGCTGTGACAATTTCATGCATAATGACGACTGTGTAGCTCGCTCTCTCTCTCCACTATAAGCCAATAGTGAAAACAGCTTCATAAGGTTATTGCTATATTAATAAATGTGATTTTGTACACAAAAATGAATTCCAGCAGGAAATACTGACTGATTTGACACTTTTGATAACAGTATTAGAATAATGTGATAACCCTCAATGTCAAATAATGTGATATTTCACATTAAGAGTTTTTATTCACACAGAAAAGACACACTATGTTGAATGTTATTTGAAGAATGAGTGTCGAGAGATATTGGCAAACTTGTTTAATGCAAGAGCATACAGTTTTCAAAAGGATTGCAAAAGTACCTATCAACACAGCATTGTAAGAGGAAAAAGACTGATGCAAAAAAAAAATGTAAGAGAGAATAAAACTTATTGAGGGGCCCACCAAGAATTGAAGCTAAAACCTGCATAGGACACCTCTGCAGAAAATAAAAAGAAAACTTTAATACAATAAATGAGAGGACTTGTGCACTGTGACAAACAATGCTGTCTAAATGAAAAGACCATCAAGTACATGCCTGTATGACTTGTTGCTGGGCTGACAAGACTTTGTATCTCAAATTTTGGTGACAACTTTGAAAGTAGTAAAAATCACTTTTCTGGATTAATTTTTAGGCAATCGGCGATATTCTGTACAATTCCTAGCTGTCTTATCCCACAAATGAAGCCACCACAGCATGTCCAAGGAAAGGTGATACCATTGTTACAGTACTTTGGCTTCCTTTTTTTTGCTCTGCTGAACATTTGACATATTTTGAGATATGAGGTTTTGTCGCCCCAACAGCAATGTCGTGAGGTGTGATTTACCTAGGGGGTCAAAGTACTCTGGAAATCGGATGGACTTGATGCGATCCAGGAGACCAGAGAAATGACCGATCTTCAAGTTCTTGAAGTGAATCTCGTCCGCCACATCCCCAATGCTGCTCGGAGCGAAAGAGTCCAACCTCTTGCGTACACTGGTTGGTTTGAGGGCTACATAAAGGCAGATGAACAACAAAGAATGTAAACGGTATATATACACAACATCATGTGTTATCTCAGAGAGAGAGAGAGCCTATTTGTGAGCATACACTTGAAGCAATGATTGATAAAGGGTAAAATATATGATGAAATCTTACAGCAATGGACACATCCTCTGCTGAATTGCACTAGAATCAATTGGAACTTTATTTTCTTATAAGAGCAAGGATGCAGCAAAGGTTTCCTCTCAACAAATATCTGATATATAGCCATGAGCAAATGACAAAAAAATGACATTATATAATCTTTCTCATATGCTACTTTAATGAAATTAGATTTCCTCTCTGACAGCAGCCAATAGAAGATCAAGTGATATAAAACTCAGAGAGATAAAGAGACAATAATATACATAAATATACATAAATATATATGGATAGACAGGATAGAGAAATAATGATGTATATCATATATAACAGAGAGAGACAGAGAGAGTGGATATATATTGAGAGTGACAGAGTGAGAGACAATGAGGAAGTGATTGACAAAGAGAGAGATTATAACAGAATAAAAGTCACAAAAAAGTGTTTTTTGGGGGGTGGGGAGGGGCTGGGGGTACCAACACAAATCCCAACTCACTATTGTTTGACTCTGGTGCAGCCGGGGGCGGGGCCAGACTGGAGTTTTGTGAGGACAAGGGTGCCACCTCATTGTTCCTCAGTTTACCGACCCGTCGCGTGATGGACCGAACCAGGGTCTGAAGTCTCGGTTTCCTGTCACTTGCATCATCAAGTTCAGCTCTGGAAAAAATTGAAAATAATAATTCATAAATTTTGATGTCCTCATTGCATTTGAAGTTGAAATACAATAATATTTGCTAAGATTTTGAAACTTCAGCAATTTGAGAACAAAATACAGTGTGCTTACAAGTTGACTTGATACAAATTCAAATCACATCCCAAAAACAGTGAAATTTCAATGAAATAATAAAATAATGGCATATACTGATATGTTTGGAATTTTAGAAGTTGGTATACCTACAAATACAGTGTAACAGTGATATCAGTCACTATTATGCAAATTAGATGAAACAAAGTGTTTGTCAATATCTCCCAAGTCTGCCCTTGGCTTGCACAGAAATCTCACTGAATTTCCCTTCTTGATGTGAATTTGAAAGATTTTGCTTACAGTCAGCATAGTGCAGCTTTGTGATGTAACAGATTACTATGTAAAGAGAGCAAAGGTTGAT
The DNA here is from genome assembly GCA_033980235.1 of Diadema setosum. NCBI lineage: Eukaryota > Metazoa > Echinodermata > Echinoidea > Diadematoida > Diadematidae > Diadema > Diadema setosum. The sequence continues at coordinate 32,166,208 of CM067066.1, read as the reverse complement.
CATACATAACTGGAAACTGAATGATTTTAATTTGATCTTAAAATGATATCCATCAATTAGACCTATTTCAAGATTAGAGAAAATGATGACAATTACTGGAGAAAGATTTTGCATAGTGGAAACCCAACACATGAAATGACAGCAGAGAGAAACAATTTCACACCCGCTTATCCAACTGGCATCGCTGAAACTGCTCGGCTCGCTCCCAATGGACGTTTTCCTCTTAAAGAGGCGTTTCCACGGCGACACACTGCTCTTGCTGGGTGATGGGTAGCTGTGTGGGAGCAGGTTGACACTGTGGGAGCTGTCACCATTGGTGTGAGGGCCACCATTGGACACATCAGTCACATCCTAACATGCAAAGAAAATCATTATGATGATGACTACATTCTCCACAGTCTAGGATAATGGCAATAATAACACCAAGTATTTCTGTATGTTTGTGCTTCTCACCAAAACATCTCAATATTTTCCTTGATAGCCAATATTACAAAAAAAAAGGTTATTTGGGGTTTTTTATGTGCTACTGAAAATAATTATAAAGTGGTCATAAACATGTGGCTGCATGTGGTTAGATACTGCATACTGATAACATATACTGTCAAACCATACAGGGCACATTTCAGGTTACCGCAGTTTACAATCACATCATGACTCATCTTATTGTGTCAGAATCTGAAGTCATAGGAGAAAACACACCAGTCTGATGATATGTCTACACAGTCTGAAAGCAAGGCTAGCTGGGCGTGGCCCCCGACTACCATTATCATCCATCTCCATCATCAGGGATGCCCTTACCTTGAGAGACAGGGAGCTGCCGGATGACTTGCTGTACAGACTGGCGGAGTCCACGCAGCCAGGAAGAGGCAGACTGTGGCGTTTCGACTTCCCCGTGTTGTTTGGGGGCCGGAGGCTCTGGGATACCGTAAATGCTGCATTCCTGGGATCAAAAAGTGAGAATGAAGCCAACAAGGATTTCCATATCATGTCTTGTTCACTCATCATCAATGCACTCATCTTCATTCTCTTTCAGGACAGGACAGGCTACAGCATCAGTTAAAAGGAGTATTAATTACAAACATAAAATGAAATTAATGAAATGAAATGAAAATTTAGAAACCAGAGTATAGCAATCATCACTCAAGGAAACCTTGTCAGTGGTGTTCAAGAATAAGCTCGATGCAGCTTTTCATGATAAAACAAGTGGTATCCTGATTTGTTATTCTAAGTCAACCTTTAGCATAGTAATATAAACTATGCTGTAAAAACATATTTATCAGAAGCAAATGGAAAACTTACAGCTTTGAGAGTTCTCACAAAACGATGGGGAATATCAAAACATTTGATGGCTGCTGCTCTATAATATTATGTTGAATGGCATTCTATAGAAATAGCACATTTACTTTGCAGTTACAATTCAAAGGATGTGTGTACCTCTATTCAGCCTTCTATTCATAACAGATACATTATCTCTTCATCTGTCTATATCTTGCAGTCTTCTCTCATTTGCTTTCAATATATTTCTCTATATATACGTCTATTCATTTGTATCAACCTGTTTGTCCATAAAATAACTAATTTTCTCTCTATTTTCATTAGCATCTTTTCCATCATAGATCTAAAATTCTCAAAAATTAGACAATTTAGAAGAAACAAGAGTGGACAACTATATATTTGTGAACCATTTGTCCACTCGTCTTTCAATTTCTCTAAACAGTAGGCCTACAAGTATAATAATGCTCTAAATCCTGTAAAGAAATTTGAGAAAACATCAAGGAAAATATTGCAAAATGTATGTTGCCTGTCTTTCACAGTTATCTGTTTTAAGATCATACAATGGTGTGCTAGCAGCAAAGGTCATGCACCTGTTCTGGAGACCCGCAACATCTCCATTGGTGTGGTTCACCGTCACAGACCCACCCGAGCTGGTCCAAGACTCGACGGGGGATGGGAAGTGTGGGGAGGCTATACTGCTGCTGCTTCTCTTGTTTGCTGGCTCACTGTCAGTTTTAGCCACTGCAAGTCAATGGAGGTTGGTTAAGAAACTTTGTGAAAAGTTTGTGGACCAGAAGAAATGGTGATGGTATAGTCTCCACATTTATTTTGATTTCATGTGATGTATACAGAGTGTCACATGATAAGACATTGTTTGCCTGGGAGGCAGATAAGAAACCTATGGTAGGACTTACATTGTGAAAACAACATTCATGATTGCAGGGGTTACACATATGGCGGGGTGGGAGAGGATGGGAGCATTGTGTCCTGTTTTTCAAAGGAACAATCCTTAGGCCTGTAACTGTATACTACTTGTCTAAATTCCCAAAGATTGCATCTGTCATACTTTTGTGAATTTGTTAACCACTTTCTGGTTCATGTATATACACAACATATAGATTGTACAATATGCCTTGTCCACCATTCAACTTCTATCAGACTATCACACTTGGGATCATACTCTCAGGGTCCTGTATAACTTCAACAGAGCATAAATATCATAAACTGGTAGAACCCTTTCATACCAATGTCACATTCCAAGATATAACTATCTGAATCTTGTGCTGAAGAGAAACCATTATTCTCATGTACAAAGAAGCTTTTTCAATTCAAACTCCTCCTTTAAAAAAAACCCAAAAACACCCCAAGAACTTCTAGTAGAGACAGCATGAAGACTTTTGGTTCCCATGGTAACCACAGTATAATGCCTTGTGACATTCAGTCAATCAGAGCTCTTTCCTCATCCCATTCTGTCCCTGACTTATTTTGATCATTCCCTTTGATTTCATAGATTGTAGGTACTTACTCCACCAGGTTTTTCTCGCACTGCATTCAGTACTCTAAAAACCATCACTTTGAAATAACTTTGTGACAAGAGTTGCCATTAGTATCTTTACGTTGACATGGGGCCAACCAATGCTTTACCCATAATTTGTCTTTCCCATCAGATGCCAAATGTGCTCATTGTGCAGTCACCCCATAACTCTGTTCCCAAGTAAACAGCAAAACACATTCTGAACATAGACCTGGCAATGTGAATAAAGTTCAATCCCCTCTGGCACATTTCCAGACATATGGACAACATTAACTATTTCCTTTCCATCGGTATGTTCTACAAACAAAGTCAGTTGAATTCTTAGGCTGATGGTATCAAGAGGGTTAATGGGAAATTTCCCTCCATGTTCCTGTCAGCTCTGATGAGTGAGGTGAGATCTTCAGCAGTAAACTGAATACACCTTGTATGAAAGACTTCTGATAGAATAGATAGCACTGCACCACATCTGAATGCAACTCAATAAAATCTACATCTAGACCAGTGTAACATCCTGAGGAATTCAGATAAAAGTCTATGACAGATGGGTGGATACTAAAGCTCGCAAAAAGCCCCAAGACGATGAAATGATGCAGCCATACCTCCATTTCCGTTAGGATGTAGTGGGTGGCTGTGCTTGTCGTTGCTGATGAATCCCCCGTTGACCAGGTCCACCTCCTCCGTGGCATTGACGAGGGTAAAGGAAAGGGCGGAGTGTCGCTCCAGGCTACTGGGGGGCCGCGAGAGCTTGATGGTGGGCGTGAGGGGTGAGCGGGGGCTCATGTTGCCCCTCGGCTTTGGCTGGAGATTGTTCATCTCCAGGCCATCGAGTTTGTTTGGTCGCGGCATCCTTTCTGTACTTCGCCTTTCAACCCGTTGCCAAAGTTTGAGCCTGTCTAATAACCCCTCAGTGGCACACTCTGTAGCTTATTCTTGGTATATCTCACAAGTTGAAAGACTGTTAGAGCAAACAAAAGAAAAACAAACGATGTTGGACTTGAAGCATATGATACATGTGAGCAGTGACTGAGGTATGACTTTATGAAAGGGACATTAATTTCCCATTCATTGATCTCATGACAAATATACTCTTTCCAGTTTCAGTTTGACTTTTTTTTCTGCATTTTCCATAAAAGTCACACATGAATTGATGGTACTGTATGTATTTTGAAGAAAAAAAAAACAAGTATCAAATTCACAGTATAATGACCCATGGTAATCTTTAAAGTATTTTGACAAATACAATGAAACAAAAGAAGTCAATGGTACACTTTTAATTAATATCATAGCAGAAGACATACAATTACTTATTTCAAGTTTGAAAAAAAAAAGAAAAGTAAAAGAGTCTGCCATCTTAACCAGGTGTTTGATAGTGATGGCAGACTCAGAAAAAAAGAAGGCAAAAAGAAGCATAGACAGAAATGGGCAATTTGCCATTGAAACTTGTCTTGTGCTAGCTTAATGGAGTCAACAAATGGACATGAGTGGGGAAAGAAAGAAAAAAAAAACAAAGAGAAGCAACAAAGGAGGCTAAGTGTGCAGAGTGGATTTCTTGATTTGATTTCCATTTTCTTCCTGATTCTGTGAGCAAGCTGTCTGATTTGTTCTGTTAATGATACACATTAAAGACAAATATCAAAGTTGTCAACAAAAGAAAAGAAACTACATATATGTGTACTGTTTGCATTCAAGAATTACTCCTTTTTAAATAGTTTATGCACAGGGCAGACAGTAAAATCAGACTGTCCTGATATGCACAGTGAATATGGATAACATATGATGAAAAATTATGCTATCAACTGATAACTCATTAACACAAATCATCCGTATGCATTCACTTTGGTGGGCGGAAATGTATTTCCCAGGTAAATGATTTGCTGCTAGGCAGGGCCAAACATAGAAAGCAAAGCAAAAACTCTATGCAAAGTGATCTTTATGTTGGAAGTATGTCTAATACATGTGTCCTACATTGCATGCGATTTAGTCAAGCAATTCACTCCATAAAATCTAACACACCACAGATACAATGCTGCCCTTCTTTGGCAAAAGGAAGCAAATGACATACCATCCGAATTTGAGTTACTGATGCTTTCATAATTTACATAATGAGCTCTTCTTCCAGGCCAAATTTCATGCAGAAACACTCATCCTACTAAGAGATATGATAGATAAGACATCATGATAGTCCATTGACGTCAGCGTAAATGACAGACACATTTTGCTCTTTTACAAGAAATGTCACTTTTGTCACTTGCTTCCTTTTGCCAAAGTAGGGCAGAATGGCTGAATGAATATGAATTCAGAATCTGTTTGCCAAAAAGAAATCATGCGGCACTGCCTGTGCATGGATTCACTGGAATGACACCTATGAAGTCCTTTACACAGGCTTACAAGGTTTTATCCTTTACTGATTCTTTCAAACCCAACACTACTATCTAGGGAATACTGCTTTTCATATTAAGTATTTTGTCCAAAGAAAAAATGTTAAAAAAGGGAAAGAAAGAATTCAAGTGAATTTAGTAGTGTAAGGCTAAAACTACCTACGCATTTTTTTTTTCAGCTACTTCTATAGGAATGCCTGCGATTGAGTAGGTACTTTGCATCATATCTCACAATTTCCATACAAATATCCAAGTGAGTCAAGTGAGTTACAGTACAGTTCCACATCATGCTCAAACTGGCTTCCATAAACTTTTTAGAGTAAAATCAAACGAACAGAATAATTATAGAGGTGTTATCAAGTTTAGCAAATGAAGATAGACATGAATGGAAGTATCAGGTTTTAGGTGATTTCACAGAACAGTGCTATTAATCCTTTGTGTGCCTTGAGTGCTAAATGGACATTAAAAAACCCATAGCACTGTGCAAACTGTCCAAAGTCCCTGTCATGGAAAGGGTTAACTAGTAGCAAACACATGATAGCAGGTCCTTTGCACATTAGACAAAGTGATGATATCTTGGCCTCACATGTCTTCTACTGACCAACACACAGATTTTAATCTCCTTTTAGAAATCAAATTTGAAAGGTTATAAAATTCTTCTCATCAAATTTTAGCCGTTTTGTGATCACCTAATGATGTTGACATGCAGGGATGAAGGGGTTGTGATTGCTATAATTCTTTAAAAACAAAACAAAACCTAACTGGTAAGATATAATATGTGTACACACACCTGACAAACCAGAGGGAAGGTGGTGCATTACATCACCTTAGCTGATTTGATACACATTGTTCACTTGTGGGTCTGACCAATATCATCTGGATGACAACATAAGGTATATGAACTTCACAATTCCATAACTTTGTTATTAATTCTATTTACTTATCAATCCTGTTTACCCAAGTTTCTACTTTTCTACTGATCTGACTTCACTCTGCTTATAAAAGTTGATGAAAACATGATGAGACACTGAACTTTTGATGTTATTTGAAACAACAAATTGAATGACAAATCTAAATATCATACATCCAAAAAACAATTCATGTTCTGTTGCACATCTCAACCATGCATTTCATTTTGATGTTGTGCCCTTGTACACTTCATATCGCTCTTCCTTTGTGCTACCCCTATATCTTTACTATCAGGTATTTATGTATATATTTTCACACAAAACCAGACCATGAATGTAATTGAAGGCATTGTATCAATCAATATTTCAATGCAAAATCCTACATTACCATATGAATAAAAAAAAAAGGAAAGACAAACATATTCTTAAAAATAAGGATGAGAGGATGAAGGCATGTTTATCATTTGAGACAACTTTCATTCAAAATAAAGTCAAACAATGATCAAATTTCTGGATTTTATTGATGAGGTAAGAAACTATTAGTAATGGAGAAGCAGTCATAAATACACTGAAAAAGACATTGTCATATACATACACACCAGATATTGTTTGCAAGGAATCAATTGACTCCATCCATTAACCCATTGAGGACGAGTCCCAAGTATACTCAGGCAGGTGTCTATGGGAAATGCATGTTGTAGCAAAGTCAGTCCATCCTCAACGGTTAAAATTTAGTCAAAATTTTTAATTCAAACTTCCACAAATTCAAAATTGGTGACTGATTTAAATCACAAAACGACATAAATGGGACTGCCACCCTGGTGTTGGATAAGTATAGCATATAATATGGTACCATATCTCTCAGAGATGTTTTTATTTTTCCCTTCAAATTTCTGTCCAGCCTACATTTATTGCACCAGCTTCATAATGACCCTAAGCAAATCCCTTTACTTACTGGTGCAGCTATAGAATGTTAAAATCCACATAGATTATCATCACACATTGATAATATTAATCAGATTTTCTTCTTCTTTAAATGCAGAAATATTCGAACATTTCACTGAAGTTAACGGAAAATCAGATAACTAATTCATAAAGTATGATTTTTTAAAGTTTGATCTAATTCAATGCATCACTGGATTAGAGGGCTGCAACACCAGTGGAATGATATAAAAGAAAATATCGAGAGAATTCTCACATTTGCATATATTTATCATGATCATATAACACTTGCCTCAATATGCTTCTCCTCCTTCAGGAAGCAAGGGGAACAAAATTTCCCTTAACTTTGGTAACAAGCCCATGCAGGCAATGTGTACTTTGTATTTAAAAAAAGAAGACATTTTTTGGAATCTTTTAAATATTTTCTTTATATTGCTCCACTTTGCATGCAATCACAAATTGATGTGGACTGCTTATCCAGCAATGATGGTATATGGCTTTAACTGAAACTATATTTCATAACTTTTGAACGGATCATCAGATTTCCTCCAACTTCATGGTATACATGTTTTATTGATATTTCTGCATTCACCAAATCCATATATTTGGTTAATTTTTTCTTTTATAGAAATGGGAAACTTATGCAAATTGTGTGTACACATGGCACTGCTCTATACCTCAGAGAAAAAATGGTGCAAGTCACAGGCAAAACAATGATATGATATATTATCACAAGTACTATCAAGGATCACAAGCAGATTAGATGGAAAATAAATTGTACCTGAATGTTTAAAAGATGCAGAGTAAAGTTACTTCAGATGAACATATGAAGAGATAAGTAGATCTGGATATAGATAGATAGATAGACAAATTGATTAAAGGATAGACAGCGATAGATGTATATAATGCATGTAAATAGAAATAGGTAGGTATAAAAAGTATGTATGGTACTAGGTTGAATCTGTAGATAGATGGATAGATGCAAATATAGACACAATGACATACATATACAGATAGATGAATATAGAATAGAAAGATAAATGAATAGATGGATAGATAGATAGGTCGTCTATAGAAGAGAGAGACAGAAAGGAAGGAGGGGACAAGTGTGTATAGAAACCATTTTTGCTGAATATTAAACATACAGGAATGTTTAATTAGCCTCACTGAATGCACTGCTGCACTTTGACAGAATACAGCAAACTTCAAATGACCTCTTAAGAATTTGGAACCTTTGTCCCAAATACACCCACACAACTACAGGAACTTATACAAAGGGAAATTGTATCTCATACTATCGATGCACTGTTCAAGCTGCCCTACATTCATTCCTAAATATCCCAACACAACGAAAGGCTATACTCTTGATTCAGTGTTTGAAATCAATCGGGAATTTCTAAACACCTATGTTATTAAAATATTCTGTTTCACTATAGATTGCATTCCACGCAAACACTTCATGTATGCAAGTGATGTACAACATTAAGACATACTAATACATGGCGTAGTATACGAATGACCATCTCACACCATCGCAATTGTGCTCCGTAAACTCAGTCGAGAGGAGCTTTGATTAAAGAAGCCATACTGCACAGCGTACCTTTATTTCGTTTCGTTCCCTCTCATCGTTCAAAATATGGCGAGACATTCGTCGCGTTGGACGATCTGATTCTTCAATCATTATCCAAGTGTTCCACGATTCCAAAATAGGAATTCTGCTTGTAGTGGCTACTCGCGAGACAAACACGACGTGTCCAAGCAGGAGCCTGTATAAGCTAAGTCGCCATGACACTTCATCATCTGTCCGACAGAATCTGTAGTTCGTCAACATGGAGGAGGAATCGGTCTTGAAAACATCCACTGTCCAATGCATGCGTGCTGCGAGCGTGCTCCGATGCGTACAGCTAGCTCGCCGTAAAATTAACGAGATGAAAATATGCGGTCATTTCGTTAGCAACGTCATACGCGGTTCCCTCGCTACCGTCTTGGTAACCACACTCATTATCATAATGTATTTCTTCGGCCGCTCTCTACTCGCGCGAGACGTCGCGCTGCTCGTCTGCTCCGCCATATGTGCCCCATGGGATACAGTCAGTGACAGTAATCCAAGGAAAGAGACAAATTAAGACTTGAAGCACCATTGTGAGCTATTACAACGCCATATTGAGCACTATGACAGTACACCATGCACAGCATAACTCATGAAGATTAACGTTCCACTCTCTATACAATCACGATAATCCTACCGACATTGTAGGCCTGCGTTGCCTGTAATACAAGGGAAGAGTTAAAAGGACTTGGACCAAGTATTATAAAATCAAACAAACAAGTGATTTAAGGTTTCATTTAAGATCAGTCAAAAGCAAAACAACAACAACCACAACAACAACACACAAACAAACAACCAAAAAAGAACAAACAATAACAAAACACAAAACACAAAACGCACCACAAAACAAACACACACATACATACAAACAAAAAGCAAACAAACGGACAATAAAATGATCAGCTTCGGAAATATATGTTTCGCTTTACATATGGTTTTCGAGTTGGACTTTCTAACAGTTTTTATGTTGAATCGCCATTTTATACAAGCTGTGCTCAAAACCAAATGTGAAATAAAAGAAAACCTAACATAATTTCTTTTCCTAAAACAAAATTTAATTTAAAAGAAATTGGTTTTGATTTTAATGTTTCATCATTCAAACGTATATGATGAAGAATCCAGGTCTTGAATGCCTCATGACTCGCTGTGCTGAAAAAAGAAAAAAGAAAAACAAAAAAACATAAACAAACATTGTGATGATGGGTCTATACGACAATTAATCCAGAAGTGGCGTTAGAAAAATGATGTCTGTATCGAATCAAGGTTATTCAAGAGATGGAGTCACAACAGTCTTATTCTGTTCGATCCCATGTTTGATGCCGCCGCTTGAAAATATTAGAAATAATTATGTGCCAAGCTGGATCTGCCTCACACATAAGAAAACAACGAATTCATGTCTTATTGCATAATGAGCATCTACTCTCTAAGCATGCTAAGGAAGACGTATGTTTTATGATGGTTATTTCTTGTAATACTTAGGAAAGATGAGCGGTACTTAAAAAAGACAGTGGTGTGCGCGAATAGAAATTCCCTGATACGATGGTGATGAAGGTGATGATGATGATGATGATGATGATGATGATGATGATGATGATGATAATGATGATAATGATGATGGTGGTGGTGGTGGTGATAAAGGCTTACTCGACTGGCTATCTGGCCATGAATCTGGCATATCGATTTATAAAGAACTATACTTGACGATTATACCATATCAGTTTCATTTATCGGAATTAATCGGAAAGGTGATAAAATTGGTGTTCCATGAATGTACAATTATACTTTCACAACATACAGCTCGGATTTACACTTTTGCATACGCTATTTCTGGACGGGAATGATTTTTGTTTACATGCTTTATCATTAGATGAAGTTTCACTTCATTTCTTATATGAATAAATAAGCAAAATATATCCGACATTGTGTTACATAACATAGCGTTCAAAATAAATCTTCAGATTCCTCGGTATCGATGGCGTATCAAACGCCATGATCAAAAGTACAAATGCAGCTGTAGAAGTCTATTGAGTATCCACAGAAAAGCGACAGCTGTTTAAATAATCATAGGCAGTTGAACTCAATCTCTTACACCTATACTCAGTCGAATCAGACAATCAATGTTAAGCAGTCCGTGATTCTCTGCAACATAAACATTTCGATACCCAATCCCCATTGACCCACCCCGCCTGCCATGCATGCACCTTCGCCAGAACGCCGAGTGAGTCAGTGTTCAATTTGATACAGTTAATAATGAGTTATATTGACCTTAAACAGATTCAAAGTTACTCAGTAAAACAGTGAAAAGTGTTGTGAAAATGGGACAAAAACACAGGGAAGATAATATGGTTTCGGGCGTTTTGCAAAACAGTGATATAACTGGTCACGATCACATGATAATGTAAATAAAATTTGTAGGTGATAGATATTTTTCCTCATAATACATGCATTTCCTATAGACGTTCACTCATTTTGCAATATTAAAATGTACTTTCTTTTCAACAAAGATTAACTGTATATACTACAAACTTATTCTAAATTGTAACAACTTTGAAGGATGGAAGTGAATTGTGCTAATGGTTCCAATCATTAGATGACGAAAAATTAATGATTTTTAGATTTCTGTGTACAGATAAAGTAGATAGTAAGTTGATGACATTACCGCCTCCTAAACACATTTCCAATGTGACCGCTTTTACAACATCGCGGCAAAATGTGAGAAATTGATAGTGGCTACCATATAGTGCACAGGTCCACCTTTCGGTGCTCATCATGGCGCTTCAAAAAATGAAAAGATAGATTAATATACATGTTCAAAATTGACAACAGAGAAGAAAATGGCAAGCATTTATTCACAAAATAAAACAAAACTCAAACACGGATTATTTTGGGAGAAATGTTCAGAAAAGTGTTCAAGCGATGATTTCTTACATTACTTTGTTTGTTCATTGTTTGTGTTCGAAGGATGCGATCTACGCGATTTGCGTTGAAATCTTAAATCCCCCATCTCAACCAAAACTATACCATCCCTTTAATGAGTGTGTTACTGGAAAGAGTATGCCTCCGTTTTTGAAAAGCTGCGGGAAACATTAACAACATGCATATATGCACGGTGTGCATGGTTCCATCTTATACACATTATAATCATGCAATGAAGTTCAGTCACCTTGTTGTTTCTTTTTTCTGTTAATAAAAAAGGATAGATCTAAAAGTAGGTCATATTTAGGCCACAGTAATGATCTAACCTCGCTAACATCACACCTTGTCATTGTTAAAAGAATTATTTGGCATTCTCTGTGATGACGTCATTTGCGTAGGCTCTTTCCATACTCTGTCGCCTCATAGTTCACTGCAGAAATATCGATGGTCATTACGCTACACTATCTTACATATTGATTACTGGAAACATTGTATGATCGTCGGCAGCAGATGTTTATTTCCCTTTTTCTGGCATGGATTTTCTGGGTGCTCTTCGTTATTCCGAAGGTTCGCTGTTCCGAAGGTTCGTTATTCCGAAGGTTCGTTAATCCGAAACACGCAAATTCCCTATACCCATGAGAGGCTCGTTAACCCAAAAATGAAAAAGGGTTCGTTAATCCGAACATTTGTGGCGCTATTCCGAAGGTTCGTTATTCCGAAGATTCGTTAATCTGAAAATGAAATTCGGAACAACGAACCTTCGGAATAACGAACCTTCAGAATAACGAATCTTCGGACTAAAGAGCCTTCGGAATAACGAACCTTCGGAATAACGAGCTGTAACCGTGATATAAAAGCCATTATACACAGTAAATCTATACATAACCGTTGTTCCTTTGCATCAGTCGTGTTCTCAATGTAGGCCCTACTACTACATGCACATGGATATGAATGCTATTTGCAATATTGACGCCAACAGTCAATATTGCAAATAGCATTCATATCCATGTGCATGTAGTAGTAGGGCCTACATTGAGAACACGACTGATGCAAAGGAACAACGGTTATAGATTTCCTGTGTATAATGGCTTTTATATCACAATGGCGGAACACCTGACTCTACTCTATCCCAAAGTTAAATGTGGATTAAGTGAATGAATTAATGACCGTAGTATAACGCATCAGTAAAGTTTGAGGTGAACGGACAATTTGTTCAAAATTTATGATTTATATTTATTTATTCTTTTATTCATTTATCTATTATTTTTTTCAGTTTTACTTATGACATTGCTGGTTTGTGATGCCATATTATAGGCTATACGATAAAAACAAACTATACAGCGAAAAATTCCAAAAATATTCATTTTCTGCATGGAATAATGAAAGAGCACATGACTTGCCTCCTTCAGAATGCAGAGGGAATAACATGACACTTTATATACCATGTCAGTGATAAGTCGTGGGGATGCGTACGTTTCACTGAGCAAAAAAAAATGAAATTTTTACTTTTCTCTTTCTTATCAAACAATAACGGCACATGAATTTCATCACAACTTTTTAGATTCGATACTTTACTTTGTCCGATTTTCTTCAAATTTGGCTGATGTGATATTTTAGATTATTTGTGCATTCACTGAATCCACTTATATCTTTGGGGTTCATTTCTCTTTAACAAGACTAAAAGACTAGAATAGTCTCGATGTCTGTCTAGCTTCAATAGCATGGGGTCTTCATGTGTTTGCGGGTTTTTGTTTTTTTTTTCGCCAGAGTGCCTGTGCGTGTGAGCAGTAATCCAACGTTATTGTTAGTGTGTGTGTGTGTGTGTGTTAGTGTGTGTGTGTGTGCGTGTGTGTGTATTACTCAGTATGTCTGTAGCTGTTCGCATGGAATTCGTTCCATGCTAACAATGTGATGTGTTGTGTATTATATATGTGTGTGTGTGTATGTATGTGTGAATGTTGGGAAAATAAGAAAAAGAGGAAAACGTATTTCATATTCCCATACTGTCTCCAGTCACGGGATCAATGTGGCATATAATCTTGGAGTCCGTTCTTGTTTTTGCTCTTGAAGTCGCAGAACTTCCAGGAAAGAGAGAAGTGATTTTTATTTTATTTAATTTTATTTCTTCACAGTACTGGGCTCAGCCAGATGGCTGTTTTTCGATCAGTCCGTGAATTAAAAAATCACATACATTATAGAACACAATGCAATTACTACACTGAAGTGAATTGCACTTAGTATAATACATGAATAAAACTTAATTCATATACGTATATTTTATACAACGTTAGGTTAATACAAAAAAAGAGAGAAAAATATCACTAACAATAAAACAAACTAACCAACAAAACAAACTGACAAACATCAAGTGATCAAAATATTGAACGTTTCTCTTGCTTCCAACAATGGTATGGAAGAACGGTTTACATGCAACTTGACGACAACACACATACCGACAACCTCACACTGAAATCTGTACTTGTATATTCTAGGTATATGTTTATCTATGTATGTATTTACATGATACATATATACGTATTTTGGTGTACGTGTGTGTGTGCATTTCATAGTGTCAAATGAACGAGTAACGTGATCAGGTTTATTCCTTCCTATTCAAGTAGAACATCGTGGTCTTAACCTCTTCTTCACTGAAGAAAAAAAAAAGAAAGAAAATCTGCCCCAATTCACAAACATCGCCCCTGATATTAGTGATTCAAAGATCAAACACCAACGTGTACCGGCCAGAACAAGAACATTTGTCGTCACTATCATTATGCGTCCCAGCCTCCTTGAGTCAACATCCAGAAGATAAAACACCCTAATCTCCTCTTATCGTTCTCTTCAGCGCAAATCTATCTGCATAATCCATTAGGTAGTGGTCATGTCATAGAGCGCACAGTTGTAATTACAATGGAGTCGGATACGAGGGCAATGCCAAATCATTTGCCGAGTTGTCTTGACAAATGTCTGAATAAACGAGGTCGAAAGAACAGCGAGCGGTGTATCGAATAAGTGATATATTTTGTACGCTCGCATGCATGGTGGTTCGTTTTTAATAAAGTACCATATTCCAGTGCACGTGAGCAGTACTTAATAACAGTGCATCCGTGCTACCAAGCTTGCACGGAGCGAACCCGTAGCGAGGATAACGCGTACGTTCGCGACGAAGCGAAGATCAAGTTCATTATAATGATGCAGACAGGGTCCAAGCGCAACATTATGATGCTGAGGTATACCTACGGTACGGTAACGGCGGAGGCGACTTTCTGCGCAGCCAACAGCGGGCGGATCATAAGTGTTAGTGGTGGGATACCTCTCTGTCCACTTGACGATTCTAGGTCGTGTGAAACACCGTCGCCTTGGCGTTTTGCATCCCAAATCTATTTATGTCTGTGATCGTAAGCCACGGTACTGTATCAATCATCACAACGACACAAGAGCTTTGAGAGCATGCTGATACAATGGTGATGGTATGAAAGCGGAGGCAAAGAACTTAACCTGATCTTCGATGACTACGATCAATAATTATTATACTCGTTTATATCCCGTCTGATTTGATGCTCTCGACGCGGCGTTTCCATTCCAGGAACACACCGTCATCACTGATTTCGCAGAACGATTGTCCGTGTAATAGTGGTGGTGTTCAGGCATGTACATTATCATGATAAATCACGGTCGTGTTCTCCCAGTGGGAATATAGGAGCCCCGTGAGTATATTACATTCAATACCGCTTCTACTATAGCAAGATAAGCAAGTCCACAAAATAATTATTTCATTCAACTCACCGGGTGCCTCTATTGTGCAGATAGTGGCATAATATGCCAGGATATAATCAATCATCATTGTATAGTTTAGTTACGTGTTATTAGTCACTGTATCATGTTATATTCGAGCTTGGCTCACACAGATTTCTGTTAGGCACAGTGGAATCAGTATAGGCCATGATCATTGTTTAAGTGGTGTTGAAGTATAGTAGCAGGAAATAGTGCTGCGTGTACCATCGGAAGTGTACGTTCTACGTCGGGACTACAACCGGTTTTCCTTTGTAATTCGAGGCCGAATAGGAAAACATGTTAAACGTAGCAACAACAAAAAAGAAAAAAAAAACACGAAAAAAAAAACCACGAAACCCTTTAAAAGCAATTTGATGTTTATTATTTTTCAGTGATATGATTTTCAGCTGCCTATCATTATCTTCGTACAAAGAAATCAGATAAGTGATTTGCTCTAACAGTAATTTAGAGGGTTCAAACTGTAGGCCTATAGTACAAAGGGTTTACCACTAATTTTCGTCACCTATAGCTCTTAATATTTCAATTTCATCAATTTCGATTTAATTTCGTTCGAAGGAGTTTATGCACTCAAATCCTAGCTTCAATTTCGACAGATTATTCATATTTGCTTTTGTCAATTGAAATGAACAATCAAGTTTGGTTTACATTAGTTAACCGTCACTGAAATTCGTTTCTACGATTCTTGGCGAGTTAAGAGTGAGATCAAAATCGTCATTTTCCAAACACATTCGTTATCTTGTCATCTAAATTCGTCAAAATTTTAAATGGGCCTTTTTATTCTTTTCTACTGAGGGTGATAACCACATCTTCCATACCATGCCAGTCGAGTGTGAATATTTGAGTGATTTCCGTCGAAGGGAAATGTGATTTTATATATGGGTAAAGCGACGTAATAATGTGATCAGTACAGACGATTCAATTAAGGCAGTAATTACATCATTATACTTTACCACGGAGTCGGAATCCACATCCCTGATTAGTATACCATGTAATATCCCTGGGTATAATGATTTATGACAAGACGAGTGAAAACTTGACGAAAATGAATGTCATTCAGAAAACGACATTGATTTTGCTGTCTGGCGCTAAGCTATATGATCTACGAATATGAATCCCATTCGGCGAAAAAGGGAGACAAAGCACAAACTTGAACGACAACTTTTCATAATTGATGAAGAAAAGACGACATTCGCACATTGCAGATAGTCCGGGACTTCACCGAAAACTCATTTTCAAGTACGTGTATTGAATGCAATGATGTGCGGGAAAAACCTTAATAGACTGTATTCAAAGCGTTAGTGATGCCGAGGAGGTCGTTATGCAGTAAATTGTAGCGTTGATAAGGTCAAACGAGATTGAAGTAAGAATGTACACTATATTTGCATTAAAGTCAATTAATAGTTCATTTAGTTGAAAACAAAAGTACAAGTGTATATGTACAGTATTTGCTGAGCTTATGTAATCCCTTGCAGTGCTCAGGAGCTCTCATTATTCAAGAATTGTCATGGAGCATGCAGTCAACGTTTTGTTGGTCCAATCATGTAGGCACATGGTCTAATCTAAATTTATTATGCTGCCAAGTTGCGTCATTGAGTAAATGTTCTGCCGCCACGCCGGTGAGCATTACATGGTCTTTTTGTTATCTCGTTTAATAACGTAGCAAGGGAGATAATTTGACGCGCATGTGATACGTATCTAACACCATAATAAGTGTACATGGTAATGGCGCTCCGAGAGCCTCGTTCCCTCTCCAATGGGAGTTCATGCTCAGTATGTAATTATAATGGACCGTACGGTATACACTCATTAGATTAGTATCCCCCTTTCGCATTCATAGCTCACACATGCCTACGGCTACGATTCACATGGGTTATTGCAAATTTATAGATTTTGTATATCAACATTTCCACGTTCGCACTTTATAAGGAT
This sequence comes from Diadema setosum, assembly GCA_033980235.1. Taxonomy (NCBI): domain Eukaryota; kingdom Metazoa; phylum Echinodermata; class Echinoidea; order Diadematoida; family Diadematidae; genus Diadema; species Diadema setosum. Next base: position 32,148,922 of record CM067066.1, on the reverse strand, counting down.
GCCATACATAAATCATGCACGCAAGTATTTACGGTATAAAATGTACTATTTTTATGATCACGACAAGCATCTCGTGTTAGGCGCCTTTAACTTAGCAGTTCCATCGTTAATTCAACCGAAAGTCAAAGTCAATTAAGAAAGTTAACTGTGATATGTTGCTGTGGTGTATGTAGTTGAGAGAGACTGAAATCGTAACCCCATAAAGAATGATCGTAAACACTTCCCTTAAAAAAATAGCCCATAGCAAACCGATATACATGTATTGTCATTTAAATATCCATCTTTCATCAGAAAATCAATCCTGTTTTCATATGTGTTGTTTGTTCAGCTATGTGCTATTTTTGTCCGATGTAGTCACAAGCCTATAGTTAACCGTATTTCATTTTCGTTTTTATTTCAGTGTCATTCATTTCTTTATATCATTTCTCAAATGGAGACGATGACTCGATATTAGATATGTAATAAGATTGATTTACGAAACTGAAACAAGTGTATAAGTTAATGGTCAATGATCGTGAACTGAACGAAACAAGAAATGCGATCCGGCCTGCTTGATACCAGTTGACTAGTGATCTTGAAAGCATATGCGGGGAATGGTAAACTTAACGATATACTGGGGGAGAAGTATAGCGGTAAGTGTCACTAAACAACATTACACGTGGATGAAAAAGTCAACGCGCTGTCATGAAACGGTATAATATATCTTGATATTTTGAAACTCGGCAACATGAGGTCTGCTTAACAATAAGATAAAAGAGGCGAGAGTATAATATGAGATTAATCAAGAGAAGATATAGTCACTGCACAATGACATTTGCGCTGTTAAAGGGATGGTACAGTATTGGTACAGGTGAGAATTGGGCTTTTCACTTTTTGCGAGATATCAAGAAACCGTTTGTAAAATAGTACAGAGCGTACCTTTCTAAGAGGAATTCACAGTTTGTTTGATGAAAATCGGTTTTGGAATGGCTGAGACATCCAAAAATAAAGTAAAACAAAGCGATCATAATAAAAGCTACGTCCCACATTTTATTAGAATTGCTCTTTTCAAATAAATAAAATAAATCAAATAAACGTTCAATTTCTTTTGGAATTACATGCTCTTTCATATTTCATTAAGAGGTTTCTCATAATCTCACCCCAAAATGTTAGAAACCCGAGGTTAGGTCTAAACCAAAACTATACGATCCCTTTAACCTGAGATACTGGTCAATGTTTCAGCGTCACTCTTGAGGGTAAACATACTTAGTAAAATGGGAGGTGGTGGATGGAGTGGGATTCTCTTTGCCTTTGGTTAGAATACTATGCTTGTGAACTTAAGTATCTCTCTCGGTTATTTTTCTCTTTTCCAAAAGATCTGCCATCTGAACATGCCTCATGGAGAACTCTGTCTAAAGGCGGAACATTCACAAGACCATTTTTCCAGTTCTCAACTTCACAGGAAAACATGCAAGAGCCGTGTCAAATTTGATCATACAGACGTGTTGGACTCTCACCCATGCGGTTTGCTTAGCTTGTCATACTGTTCCAAGGAGAGCACTGCTAGATACCTTCGTGCAATATATTAAACCCGTGTGGATGACGAGAAATTAGTTTCTTGTACCTTAAATCAGCGATATGGCCAGGCCAACCGCTAGAACCACTGCAGCGGTTGCATCGATATTGCTATGCGGAGTCTTGTTGGGCTACCGACTGGCGAACTACAGTGATAGCTACAGGACGATGTACCCACAACGAGTTAAACTGTCTGCCTCCAGGCACACGAATACCGTTTCGTTGACCGCTGTCACCCACGTGAACGCCACGCAGCCGACGTCGTGTCGACGGCTGTGGAAAAAAGGAACGTCGGCTTGGTTCGACAAGAAATTCCGGCCAGATCTGCTCCCCGTTTGGGTGAAGGAGAACACGAAATTGCCGGACGATGTGGCCAAGTGGTGGGTGGTAAGTTTTATGGCGGCGCCAAAAATCAAAATAAAACTTTTGGTATTAGTTATGGAATGTTTAAAACAGTTTGAAGGGAACATTCCATCTACATCTTCAAGTTGGGGAAAAAATTACCAGCTAGTGTATTAAGAGTGAGGCTAGATAAACAGAACATTTAGAGTTTTCTAAAAATGGGACCAAACCAATAGGAAAAGGGTAAGGAATTTTCAAGGGACTGTATACAGTACTGGTTGAGGTGAGGATTCAGATTTATAACATTTTTGAGTGAGATAATGAGAAACCTCTTATGAAATGTGAAAGAACATGTAATTTTAAGAAGGATTCAACGTTTATTTGATGAAAATTGGTTTTCAAATGGCTGAGATATCCAAAAAAGTGATAATAATAAAAGGCGATGGGCCACGCCTTTTTATTAGGATCTCTTTGTTTCACCTTGTTTTTGGATATCTCATCCATTTCAGAACCGATTTTCATGAAATAAACTTTTGACTCCCCTTAGACATCTCATAGAGTGGTTTCTGAAAAACGTTAAAAGGTAAATCCTCACCTCAACCAGAACTGTACAGTCCCTTTAAAGGCATAATTTACCATTTGCAGATAAAACAGAAACCCAGCATTAGGGCTTCAAAATAGTTCTTAAATGTAAGTTAGGGATAGAAACAACCAATGTGAAAATTTGAACCAGTATAATTGATGTTAAGTATTGTTAAGTATACAAAATGTAAACAAAAGTTATAATAAAAATGTTTCCAGACTAAACCGTCTACAGTTATGGTTTAATGAGAGAAGTAGTGATATCTCTTTATATTTTAGGCTTTATTGCAAAAAATTGTATATGGTAAGATGTTTTGTGATACAACTGACCTACACATATGCATCAAAACTGATATCTTGAACATTTTTTAAAATCACTGCTCCCAAAGGTAAACTGGACTTTTAACGTTGACACGGATTAGATTTTCACGAAACAGTAATATGGGTCAGGGTGTGTCATTTTAGTACTTACAGGCAACAATTCAAGTTGCGATCAATTAGAGGGTATATACGATCGTCACTTGGGGAAAAAAATACAGACAAGAGTCACATCTCTGTCTGCCAATGCCGTCGTATCATTCAGCTGTTCGTTATACCGTAATATTGTTAGACACCTGTCATGGTAGGGCCTGATGGGCACGCCCCCTCGCTCTTAATGTTCGAGTAAAACGCAGGGCTCGACATTAGCGGTGGCCCGGATGGCCTTGGGCCACTGGGAATTGATGTGGGTCCACCAAATCTCCAAAAAAGCTATTCCCCCCTCCCCCCCCCAAAAAAAAAAAAAAAAAAAAAAAAATCTATATTTCCGTTTATTTCGGGCCACCAAAATTTCAAATTCAAGTTTTAGTGGCCCGACTGTGCCTCGAAAGGAAAAGGTTAGTGTCGAGCCACAGTGTCACATGTGGTAGCTGGAACTGCACGGGGCATGCAGAGTTAGATTCCTACTGCCAAGAATTGGGCCTTTATGCAGATGATTATCGTCATACAAAATCCTGCCATTAACTTTAAAGATTTTCTTTTTTTTTTTTTTTTGGTCCCGAACCAAACAGCTGGCAAAATCACGCGCCATGTTAAAACCAGAAAACTGCTACTGAATGATAATCATTAATTTACTTGCCGTTATCATCGCTTGCAGTTAGTGACTGTACCGCCAGTGCTACTTAGAACAATTTAAGCGCCGCAAGTTCATAAACTCTCTTTGCAAGGGCCGTGATGCAGTATTGGAAAAGTTGAAACCTAGGCTCAAGTAAATATATGTAGATATATCTTCCTCTCTAGAACCAGAAGTGATAAAGCAAAGTTAATACCATGAGTTTCTACATTGATAACTTTAGTTCCAAGTTTTTCATTGCAAATTCAGGGTCCCCTCCCCCCCCCCCCCTTGGAGTTGGGAGGGGTTCGTGATTATGCAGACCTAAATTGTCCTAAATTAAGGAATACTCAATAATATTCTTCTCTAGAATCAGAGGTGATAGAGCTTTAAGTCATTTTTTCTTCCAAAATGCATAGTCCAACCTTCTATGAAGCACAATGTACTTGGCAGGTATTTTTACCAGTGTGATGGAATATGTAAATGGACACCATGCCCCCAGCTCTTAGCCCCCCCCCCCCCCCCCCCGCCCCAAGTTTCCAGTGTTCTCAGGTCAGAGTCTGCAAGAATGCATGGAAGGTGAACTTGCGATACTCAGGTAAGCGCGAGACCCCCCCCCCCCCCCCCCCCCGTCTCTTGTTTTTTCCTTGTCAGCCGGTGAAACCCGGAAGTGGCACCATAAATATTTTCCCCTGATGCAAGTTTGCAGCTGTGGGATATCAGGACACTAAAAGAGCATTCATGACAGCATCATAAATCATGTAATTCACTATCACTATCAAGACATTCGACCAATAAGTACACACGGTGTGCGTGTAAATCACGAGGCTCTTGAACGATATGATTTTTTTGTGCGCGTTATCGAGACAGCGTCTGCCTCGTGATTTATAGTATTGAAATGATATATATTTCTTTCACGGAAGTCAGTGATATCACCCACTGATATTCCAGCCTGTTTTCCACTCCAATTCACCGGAGTCAACAATGCCAATGCTCTTATAATATACAGTGCAGTACGCAAGAATGGGCATAGGCATGGTGATAACGTAGAGTTACGTGTTGTAGCTCCGTGGTGATGATAATGATAAGTGGATTGAACATATACTGCATAGTATATTGGTGTGATGAAGTACAATTCGTACTAGTACAATCTGTGTATCACCGCAACGCCTGGGGAAGAGGTGACACTGTATTTCAAGGTTGCTCTCTGGATCTAGCGCCTTTTACCCACTGAACTTGTTACGTAGAAATCAGTGCTTTTAACCCCCCCCCCCTTTCATTCCTTTTTGTTTTAAATAACTGTTGTTTCCTTCATTTCAGTGCACGGGGGGGGGGGGGGGGGGGTGGGGGGCGTTGCTCGTTGTTCCTTGAACATGGTGCACAGTGAGCACTAGTTGGAGCTTTGTTGAACCATGGAGTTACGGTAGCTCCGTAACTGTAACTGTATAACTATAAAGTATAAAACTTTTTTTTTTTTTGAAGGGGAGGGGACCGACGAAATGATATAGGCCTACTTGGAAATGTGGTGTACTTGGAACTGATGGATCAAACGTTCGAATTTGAGGGGCTTTAATCAGATTTGTTTGTGGAGATCATGCATACTTTGGAGTGAGCCACAGAATCATGCAATTATCACGTCATTTAACCAGTTTACTGGCGAATTTTCAAATGTTCACACTAAGGTTATCTGTGGCGAGCTTTAATAGGCTCGCCCAAGTAATGTTTTTTTTCAGTGCCAGTTATCGTTTGTTTGTTTGTTGTTTGTCAGGCTATCAGTCAAAAAAAAAAAAAAAACAGAATGAATTCGGATAAAGCATGCAACAAAAGTCGGATACGGGCCAAAGAATTTACTGCTATTCTGTATTTGTCCGTAGCACATTTTGGATTCCGGATTGGGTGAAGGACTTATCCCAAAGACATATTTGTCATATGAGGGGGGGGGGGGGGGTTGGTGGAGAGGATTCTTCTATCTTGGCTCGAGATTCTGAGCTCGCGGCGCGCGGAGCGCATTACTTTTGCTGCAATTGAGTTGTGACGGTTGTATGCGTGGCGACAGTTGCTGTTGTTGTTGCTGTATGTTGTTGTTCTGCCACTTTAGCGACACTCGTTTCATTAGGATCAGCTGAATATTCGAATACTCAACAGTACACCCAGTTCCACACTCGCAATACGTGTATATATCTCCACCCCAGCCCTTTCATCGTATACACTGTATAATTATTGATAAAATATCTATATCTCTATATCTCTCTCGACTCTATCGATGTTGTAGGCCCTATATATACATAATGATCGCATACCCTATAATAATAAATACATATATCTCTCGACTCTAACTAGTAGGCCCTATATACATGTATGATCGCATTTAATGTATCCTACATATTTTTACATGTACATACAAAAATCTATTTGCCTGTATTTATATCTGTGTGTGTATGTGTGTGTGTGTGAGTGTGTGTGTGTGTGTGTGTGTGTTTGTGTTCATGTATAAAATTGAAAGCGCGTCATCAAAGAGTGTGGAGATACGACAGTTCCTATATATCACAGTAAACGTGGCTCTGACTACGTGTCGATTCTTGCTCCCACACCATCCCCATAACGTGCTCTCGGTACTTTTATATGCCAACCAGACTCTATCAAATCATCTGTTCTGTGAAATATTAGCACAGCGGATACGGTTTCTTACCGGGTCTTTTTACCACGGGAAGATTGTTTGCAGTTCCTGTAGCCACTTACAGAAAAGCTGGTATAAAAACCACACCTACCCACTATCATTGTTACCACCACCCTCTTCACCAATGCTCAGCGCACAGACGTACTATGAGAAAAGGGGAGTTTGATAATAATTGTTTGAGTTATTCTCCCGCAGTTCATAATGAGGGTTTTATGTTTGAATAATGATAAACCCCGCACAAAAACTGAGAATCTACGTAGAGATGAAGATTTGTAGATTTCTGAGTAGCGAAAGAAGCTGCAATTGAAAAAAAAAAAAAAACGGTATATATCGGTATAAATAATGACGGTATAGCATTAATCAAAGTGCGTTTTCGAGGCTTGTCACATCAATGTTACAAAAATGTATATAGCTTGGAAAGTTGGAAATGAAAAAAGAACATGAATGAATGAATGAATGAATGAATTAATTAATTAATGTAATTTCCGGTATCGCTTGATGGTGCATTGTAGCAGTACTTCAGTATTTCGCATAGAATAAATGAACCCAGCAAACCAAACAAAGAAGCAACTACAACCAAGTGAAAAAAAAAATAACTAACAGAGTTCAAGGATATACATTGAGTTAATGTGACTCTTGTTGCGTTGAGAACGGTGGGTACGCTCAGGCTGTCGCTGCTCAAATGTTGCCATGACTTCGGATACAACGAACGGACCTCTCACCATTCTCACACTTCTCACCATTTTTCATTTCTGAGTTTTTCAAATTTCAAAAATACCTTAAAGCCATAGGGTAATTATGCACAGATATTTGTACAACTTTATTCTACATGTTTGCAAAACAATATTTCATTTATACCTGAAAGCCATACGAACTGCACAGATATTTGTACAACTTTATTTTGTTTATACGGATGCAAAATGATAAATGAAAAAATAGTTGACAGACAAAACTATTATTCTCTTCTATGCGTTTTACAATTTTAGCTGACATCTTATACCGTTGGTAGGAAATGCGATCCATAACTATAATAATGAATCCGCAAAGTTACGCCTTTTACCACAATCAATAACACGCTGAATAATACATGCCAGGTGTATTTACTCTGACGTTGTTGAATCGTGTGTTTTATACAGTATCGGATATATGTATGTGACGTGTTTATTTTGTCATTAATCTATTCGTGCCATCATTCAATTCAGAAGAGTACCTTTCCGTGCTTTGCAAAGCACGTTACACTAGTTCGTTATTCCGTAGGTTCGTTCATACCTGATTTATAGGGTACCATGCAGCAGAAACCTGGCTACGATTCATATGTTGGTTTGTGTTTGTTTGTTTGTTTGTTTGTATGTTTTTTGAACAATTATGTTCTTAAGTCATCATGAAATGTTAAGATATGTGTATCAACATTTGAGTTGGGCAGTGGCATCGAACGACATGAAAACTATGTTATCGAGAATAATAAAAATGAATCAAGGAACCAGAATCTATTCACATTATTCAGACAGATAAAAAATGATTTATGTGGGAGGCACATTCTAAGATTTAAAAGCAGATTAATCCTGTTGGAGTTCAATTTCATTTTTAAGGTATATTAGGTATAAACGTTTGGATTACGTACGTCATTAATGAGCTAAAACTGTAATGTGCCCATAGTCATATGTCAGTGAAATGCGAAAGGGGACGTTTTTCTGCTCATTCCAGGGTTTTGGTAAGTGAGGTGTATAGCGTGCTATACTAGTATACCTATAGTTACCTATTATAGTTTGTTATTATAATTCTCTAATTTCATATAATGTTTACAATTTCACACAAGTACATTTCTGGGATGGTGTTCAATTCTATATGTGTATGCACTAGAGTGCTGTACGCCCAAGTACGTTTCCTCAATATTGTTTAATCCAACCTTTATATGCAACGCTGTTGAATACCTTTCTCTTGAAGATTAGGATAGTATACAGTCCAAATTGAAGATTGCCATAACCATGGCTACATATTCCAGGTTTTGTAATTAATTTTCTCCATACATTGAAGTCCAGTATTATTGAAATCTTTACAAATTTCAGTCATATTGGGTTCTTTCTCCTTTTAATATTTCATACTGTTATTCTCAACGTTTGTGTTCCATTTTTATTCATTTTGTTTCTTTGATTGTACAATGTATTCATGTTTGATTTGTTTATTTTTTGTTGGTTTCATGTCAAACTTGCTTTAGGTACTCACTTTTGCATCTAATTTTTTGTTTGAGATGGTGATTAAGATTTTAATTTGTTTTTGCGAGATGATAAGAAACCACTTATGTACGAAATATCAAAGAGCACACAATTCTGAGAGGAATTCAAAGTTTATTTGATGAAAATCGGTTTGAAATGGCTGAGATGTCCAAAAACAAAGTAAAATAAAGTCGTCCTAATGAAAGGTAGATCTCACCTTTTATTAGGATTGCTTTGTTTTTGGATATCACAGCAATTTCAATACAAAATTTCATCAGATAAACTTTGAATTCCTCTCAGAATATTGTATGCTCTTTCATAATTCATACGAGGTTTTCATTATCTCTCACATACACAAAATGTGGAAACCAGAAGTCACATGTTCACCAATTCCCACACAACCAAGCTTTTGACTTCGGGACCTACATATTGTAATATGGCCCATATCAACGTGGTCACAACGTCGTTTTTACTATTATGTCTTCTCTATTTACATGTTGAAAAGTTGTCATCGTAGCGAGTATGTAATTGTGTTATAAAAACTGTTAAAGTTATGCATTTTGTCTGCAGTCATAACTTACCACTGACACCTTTTCAAAATATTTTCTGCTTACGGCGCTTATGGTTCTTTTCTATTCTTCAACTTCAATTAAAATGGTACATTAACGAGTTGTCCAAATTTGCAGTGGTAATGTGACAGTTGCCAATGAATGTTTACTATTACATGCCGCCACGATGAAGATCAACAAATTGTCAAATTCCCTTTCCTTGCCGCAATTTTTCTTTTGATCTGTTACAAGCCCAATAAAATTTGTCCTGCTTGCACATTGTAATATGATCATGTGTTTCGCAATTTATTTGTTGATTCATGTGCTTATAATACATGTTTGAAGCAATCTCATGGAATTATATCGCGCACTGGTAATTTCTCTTGAGGTCTGGTGGCAACCGTTGTTTCAGTGACTGGAAAGAGAACCATCCGGGTCACTTTTATTGGAGAAAAACGGACAAAATGCCAGCCCACGTGCGAGTGCTAACATGAGCGCAGCTGTGCAAATCAACTTTGCAGTGATTATGATAATTACTCAGTATAAAAAGCTGCATCATAAGCCACTATGATTTATTGTGGCTTTGATTCAGATTGTGACGAACTCTGTCCGGATCAAGTGCTCAATCATTTTGAGCCGTATGGCCCCGAAAAAATATATATATTTTTTTTTTTTACATTTCGGGATTTAATTGTATGTCATAAAGCCAACTGGGAATTTCCAGCGAAAACGACTGTTACAATGTCTAAAAAATTTGTTTTGTATGCGGTAACCTTTGAAGGTGATAGGGCTTGTCTTCAATTGTATAGTAGTTGGAGATGGACGATATATCTAATCTCGAAGCATCGATAAAAATAACGAAGTCAATATATGGTTTCGTAGAATGGGAAAGGGCGTTGGCAGATTAAAAAAGACAAGAAAAAGAAAACAGATACTAGAATAGTACTGTTTATCTGTATTCGATTTCGTATTCCGATGATTTATTTCGTACAGTGATTTGTGTTGCGAACACTATGCAACAAGTGTAATAAAGGCGACCTTAACTGGGAATGAGGTGAATAACTTCTGCATGGTTTTGGAACAAAGCAACAGCAACGACAACAAACAATCCCTGTGTACAGCTTCCATAATTAGGGGTAATATTATGAGGGAAAAGGGAAGAGAAGTAGGTGGTATAGAGCATATAAATAACATAACGCGAATGTGATGGAAAAATCTTCTGACAGCCTGTGTATCTAGAAGGGTACGATACCAGTATGAATTATGTTTTCCGAGCATAATACCGTGATACCCGATCTGGACTATAACACACAACATCACCCAGTAGAAATTTAGAAATTTCGAATCGAAAGAAAAAAGACTAAGAATTTGGAAGACAATTAGATATTGCAGATTTTGCTACCATTTTATAAGGTGGTATAGTTTTGGCTGAGATGGGCCTTCAGGTTTCCAACATATTTGTGAGATAATGAGAAATCTCTTATGAAAAATAATATGAAAAAGGATATAACTCTAATAGGAATTCCAAGTTTATTTGATTAAAAATGGTTTTGAAATTGCTGAGATATCCAACAAAGAGTTCTTATCAAAAGATGGGACCCACCTTTGATTAGGACGACTTTGTTTTTTTTATATTTTAGTCATTTAAAAGCCGATTATCATCAAATAACCTAGAATTCCTTTTGGAACTCTATGCTCTTTAATATTTCATAAATGGTTTCTAATTATCTTTCAAAAAGCAAAAATCTGAATTCCCCTTTTCAACCAAAACTTAACTACCCCTTTAACCACTTCCATGTGCGAGAGATTACAACAATACTTTTATCCTTTCCCATAGACATGATTACTCATGTTGTCATGTGTTTTAATGAACCCATCGTCATAGGCCATTTGTGCCGTGATATCTTCTCTAATTGTGTCCCTGTGCGTTGTTTTTATGACATCTGTATTTGACTGGTTATCACCATTGGGCAAATTAGTTTACTTTGGGGGTATTGTCAGCGGAGTTGTTTATGAACTCGGCGGGGAAGTCCTAACGACGCTGTAAACTGCTGCTGAATGTCTCTCAGTGCAGTGCTGGCTAGATTCACACGGTGTTGTATGGAAGAACTATTCAGCTTACATAACATACACTGTATACACGGGGACGGAGGGTGAGGATTTTTTTTTTTTTTTTTTTGCTTTGCTTTTGTAAGACAGAAACAGAACAAAGAAAATAACTGCACCAAACGATTTGCAGCTCAAACACACGAATAAGGTACAGGTCATTCTTTTACATGTAATTCTTCGACATAATCGCCATTTTTTTGAACCCTGTATTCGTAATCGTAATCAGGATAGCGTTGATGCATCTGCCGAAATGCACATAGCCATGGCAACCAACTTTAGAACGTGTTCATTTTCCCGCCGGTGAGAAGCCCGCACTCAAGGATAATAGCGTGATGCTTCCACAGAACTCTTAGAGTTCTGTGGATGCGTTGTGTCTCGGGTAACGAAATGGTGCACGCATCACTGTCGAGAAGGCTATAAACGTCGTTAGTGAAGGCATCAATCAGAACACCTTGTATAATAATATACCTGATAAAACCGATGGTGAGAGTGTTGATTGATAAAAGCATTTAGAATCTTGACTACCACCTACCGGAGGCTGGTAGGCAAGCAGAAGGAAGTCAGATACCGCTCTCGATGTTATTTTCCATGTAGGACTTCTCGCGTAAGCTTGTTGTGTGAGAATCGTTGCCGGATTCCCGAATCATAAAATTCCGACCTTCCCAATACATAGTCTCCCTATGACACAGTAGGCCTGTTTGGCAAATTCTATGCAGACATGGAAAAACTGCTTTCCTGTGTACTTGGTGTACACAAATCAATACTTCGTAAACCGATGTAGATCGAATATAATTTCATTCTCCACACTTTCTCAACCTATCGCCTTCCATGCACAGCACGTGACATTGTGGTGTGTAATGATTTCGAAGTAAACATTCCGCGCTATATGATTCATCGTACTTACACGTGTCCCTGTGTATACGTGTTCTTTTTTTTTTCTTTTACTTGTATCGTTCTTGGTGAACTGCAACAACAACCAAAAAATGTCCAGATGTGACAAAGAACTAAAGGTGAAGCTCACAACAATAAACTGTGTCAAATAGCAGGCATGACGGCATTAGTCTCGTTTCTTAATATGCATAATCTCCAATTACAGTATGAATATGGGTTCGTAACACTAAATTACCCATATTATGCATGCTCACATTGCTGTACTTAGCTCAGCGCGCAATGACCCTTTTCTACCTTGTGTGCGCTGTTCCTGAAAATTCAACCCCTTCGTTACAAAGACTGTGTTTAAACAGGGAGGTGGGAAGCCACCTCCCTGGTTTAAAGTAGGGTCCTACAATTCCAAGGCACAGTTACTGCATGTTGAGTTGGCTGTAATGAATCCAGTAAAATCAAACAAACAGAATCCTTTCTGTTTCACCAACATCGAAGAAGAAGAGGTGGTATGCAATTATGTCAGAGCTTTACTCATTTCAACAAACTAAATATAATGAGTAGCAACTACTTAAAAGGTAAATTAGATAACGTAACAATATCCAAGCCTGACAAGTCTCCATCTACTTTACGGAGCAATGAACTCGAGCAATGATCCAACTTCGCTATATACACACTTCCATCAAATCTCATGATGTACTGGGAAGCCCTACAAAAACTGTTCAATTTCTTTTTTAAAAGCTGGGCAAATAATTTCAGATGTTGTCAATCGATAGGGAACCAAACCTTGCATCCTGTTACTCTTCTAGGAAATATCAGAATCGATTTACGTAAAATAATCGATACCTGCAACTAAGTGGACCCTCTGAACTCGTCTTTTAATAACATCCGATGACAGTGTAGGATTCATGTGATTTGTATAGTGCAAAATTAATAGCGCTATTCTCCATTTTCATTAAATGCTCAAAGCGCTTTACTAACAAAAGTAAAAGTCAAAACCAATTCACACTAATATGAAAATGATGATTACAGTATTTCAAGATTCTGTTAATCTGTCAGTGTGTCATCACTCGGCACACACAGATAAACAACATAAGACATAAGTCTTTAATAACAAGGAAGAGTTTTTTGGTTCTTCAGACACTGCGGAAGCGAGTTTCACGTCTATGGGTCGACCCAGCATGGCTAACCCCCCCCCCCCCCCAAATCTCCAGCTGGAGAACGGAATACATACAAAACTGGAAGTAGAGGATTTTAATGTTTGTGTGGAGGTGGTAATGAAGAAAAAATAATATCCAACGATACTAATTATACTAGGAAGATGTTCCATTAATAATATGATTCTGTAGCTTCTGTAATATCAGAAAGTCATGAAAGTAGGCCTTTACTAATATCAAGTCCTGAAGAAACGAGCGGGTGGGTGGGGGGGGGGGGAGGGAGAGAAAATTTGTTTATAAGTATCTATTTCAAATCGGTATATTTCAGTCTGCTGTATTATGCAATAAATAACTGAATATACGCTTGGTAACACTGACAAAATATATATGACTGGTATGTTTATACATGTATTGCTTCCCAAGCCTGAAGTGTTCAGCTCAATTTGAAGATATGGTGACAGTGGTCTATCTCTGCCAAATCCTTAGGTACTTCCTTGTTCTCTTTTTGCTTGTGATGTGTCTTTACGCTGGTGTCTAATAAATAATTCGGGTATAGGTCGGCAAGACGCTCATGTGTGTCTTCTATACTTGCAATGGCAATTCATTTTGATCTCACCGTGCTGACAAGAGCTGTTCCGATTTGTTTGTTGATTTGTGGGTTTTTTGTTTTTGTTTTTGTTTTTGTTTTTTGTGTTTTTTTGTGTTTTTTTTTTTTTTTTTTGGTTTTTCTGGCACTTACCATGATATGTTTCTGACGTCTTCTCGCGCTTTGCAGGGTTTACAAGGCAACGCTGATAAGGATTACGTTGATGCATTGACCAAGGCATTCGAGGTGATCCCTGACCCCCAACGGTTTATGACGCGGAACTTATCAACATGCTTGCGGTGCGCCGTCGTGGGTAACTCCGGAAATCTGCGGGGCAGCGGATACGGCGAACTGATCGACTCGCACGACGCAGTCATTAGGTATCTATGGAATGCTAAACGGCTTCCACGCCGTATTGAAGTTAAAGGGGGAAGTTTTTCCTGCTTTCGATTTTTTCAGATTATGCAGTAAGAGGACGCACCAGGAAGAGTTTGAGAAGAATATAGAACAAGCCGTTTATGGTGAACACAAACCAGAAACGATTGTAAGGTAGTGTAAATCGACAAAGGAACTGGAACGACTTTAATAGCACAGGCCTAATAATGTTTGTTATCATCCTTATCAATCAGTATAGCATTACATGTAATGCTGCATGTACACTAGGGATAATAGCTTTGATAGTATTCATAGTAAGTGGTTGTAGAAGTTAGTAAGTCGTTGTAGTACACTATCATAATCATAAGTGTTATCATCAACATCGACATCGAGAGCAATATTGCTGTTCTATTGTTGGTAGTTCTCATCATTACATTGTCAGCATAATTATGATATACAATGATGAATTCCCCCTGCCAGAATTAACCAGGCCAAGACAGAGGGGTTCGAGAAGGACGTGGGCGGCCGGGAGGACTATCGCCTGATGTACCCGGAGAGCTACATGGACATTCCCGCCGAGAGTAATTTCGTTCTGCTCAACTTCAAGATATTGGATATCAAATGGGCCACGAGCGCCCTCACTACGGGGGAGGTGAAGAGGTACGATGTCCTTTTAACTTCATAAGGCTGTGAGATACTGAACAAAAAATAGAAAATATTAATAAATCAAGAGTTTCATTGCAAAATGAGCTAAGCACCATTTATGAATATTTGAAAGTTAGTCCGTCTTCGGAATGAGCGAAATAAAACCTTTCCGGTAACACCTCATCTAAAACATTTAGAGTATTTTTGAAGTTATGATTAAACTTATTCCGCATTTTCTTATCATTTTCTTTGTTTTTCAGCAGTATCAAATCGCAAATATCTCAAATTTAACTTAACAAGAATGGAGTTGGCACGTTTTGTGATATATACATGCAAACATACATAAACACGCACATCAGACCAAGGGGGGGGGGGGGGGGGGCTCAAGACGAGCGCATACACAAACAAATTTGACTGGTGTACAGTGGATACTTTGTAATTGGAAATTATCCCCACAAAGGTACATTGGAACAATGTTTTGGAGGACATTTTTTGACAGTTTGTGGCTGTTTTTATTTCTTTGATTTTACTTTTCATGGCAAGACACTCTTCATAAGTTCCTTATATTATTTGCCTGTTACAAAGTCTATAAAAAGTGAACTTTTCATCTCAGTAGAAAATCAACAATACGTTATTTTACTATCGTGCAATGAAATCGCAGTTATCAAAATTTCAAATATGTAAGGAACATTTTATTTTTATTATGAAAGGAAAGGCAAGACAGAACAGATTATAAGGTCTGACTTCTGCCACCGTTAATTAATTGGCACAATCAAAACACAACGGTCAACAAAATGAACGCCAAAGTATGAACAGAAAGGAACACTACTCAACTTTACATAATATACTTGATGCAAGACACTTGGGCAGGGTTTGAAGACTGGCACCAAACAGATTCAAATTAATTTGTTAGGACACTAATTCAAGTGAAATGTGATCTTATAGGATCGTACAGTGGTGAGTAAAATTGTCAGAATACTTGCAAATTTGTGATATTTTCACCGCAAGTCTACAAGAGAGAGATACCATCATTAGTACATCCATTGAATGTTGTCAAGCCATCTAAAATTATAGTTTTTTTTTATTTCTTGCTATAAATCTCAATAAATGCACATAATGAGTTATTTATCAATTGAGTCCCTACATAGAGTGGTCCTGAAAAAAAAAACACACGTCTTGGTCAGTATAAGTTGAGTGCATAAGTTCCTAATGATTTCCTTCCTCTGTAATTAAATTTCAGATCGTATGTGTGAGCTGTTCTCTGAGACGCTTCTATAAACAATTCCGATCGAAGCTAGACTTTATGACATGCAATCCTAGAGATATCCTTATCAAATCAAACTGAAAAGTAGTTTCGTGTCTTTCAATATTGAATATTACTGTATTTGCCTTTTTTCACTTTTACATACTTCCTTTCTGATTTTTTTCTTTTTGTCTTTGCAGAACGTATATGGCCGTCAGATCAAAAATAAAGGTTCCTCCATCAAAGGTTAGTAAAAGTTTCTCCCTCTTCCTCATGGGTACAATGTCGCAAAGTAAGATTAAAATGTAAGAGGTAGCAAGTGTTTTTCGTTCGTAGGGAACGCCTGGCAGCCAAAATACGCGTCTCGTATAAAGGTGTATTTTTTTTTTTCAGAAGTGTCCTTGTACCAGTGAAATGGACTGAAACTCTAAAAGACGTGCAGACGGTGATCCTTAACTTCGAAGACAAGCTAACTACGAGGATAATACTGAGTATGCTCTTAGTTAAATATGGCGCGCCAAGTGTCGCATTGTCTCTCTTTCGTCACGAAAAAAAAAAACAATTTCGTGACGAAGTTGTTCTTTCGTTGACAAAATTGTTGTGTCGTGACGAAATTGACGTTGCATCTTGTCAACGGAAAACAACTTCGTCACAAAATTATCGTTTCGTGACAGAATGACAATTTTGCGACGAAAGAGACAAAGCGACACTTGGCGATCCGTACTTAACTACGAGCTTATCACAGTCTGAACGTATCTAGTGTGGATATAGGAAGCAGATGAATGTAGAGTATATCACGTAATTATAGACATACAAATTACCTAAATGACCGTATACTTCTCTTTTTTTGACTGACAGTACCTGATCATCCTTAAAAAGACGAAACTAAATTAAAACCAAACAACTGAAAACGGTTCAGATCATTTGGGTATCAAAAGGCAGATTGTAAGTTTAGAGTAGGCCTACATGACCGCGCAAGGTGATGATAAGTGCTAAAATCCGCGGATAGCTGTGACATCAAAACGAATGCGATTAAAGGTCTCGTTCATAATCATTGACTGGAGTCAAGCCGCGAAGCATTACGAATTTTGGGCTGTTTGATTTCGTGCAGATGCTCTTCTTTAACCCTGAGCTGATGTGGCATATTCACCACGACTGGATCGACAAGAAGGGGCGATATCCTTCCTCGGGAACTCTCGGTACTTTCTTCGCCCTGCAGTTCTGTGACGAGGTAAGTAGGAATTGGTCATCCCACGAGCTCGACTTCCACGAGTCGTACAGCCCTCGAGCTAGACAGTGAAAAAAAAGGTCCACGAGTCATACAGCCCCATGAGCTACACACCAAGTAAAACAGGCCCACGAGCTAGACACTAAGTTAGAATAGACCCGTGAGGTAGACACTAGGCAAGATAGGCCCATAAGCTCGACACTAGGCAAATAAGGCCCATGAGCTCGAAAAAAGGCCTATGAGTTACGTACATTAAGCTAGCCCCTAGTGTCGAGCCCCTGGGCTGTATTACTCATAGACACGCACACACTCGTGTTTTACTTTCATGGTTTGAACGTGACTGCCTGCATGCTACTTTACATTTGACTACCTTCTTTTACATGCTTTTACAAGACTTTCATCTTTGTCGATTTTTTCACATCCTCCTCATATTGTTTGTTTGCCTACTATTGTATCTTAGTCGATATATGTATTTCTTTAAGGGTTGGAATGGAACATGGTCACCTAATCACCCCTTGTTGACTTCTGACTTCCCTTCGTCTTGTAATTCCTCACCTCATCTCCCCTTACTTCTCTTTGCTGTCCTCTGTTCTGCTCTATACTCTTCTCTTCTCGTCTCTTCTCTCCTTTTGCCTCTGTTCTTGAGATGGATTTGTCAGGGAAGTGGTCTTATTATCCCAAGGGTAGAGTCTGTTCAGTATTAAAATTGTTCCTTCAGATGGCCCAGCAGCCATCACACCCCAACCCCACCACCCCCTTCCCCATAGCATTACCAGCTTCCTAATTACTCTTCTCGTTAAGAAGGGACTTATAATGCATTTACATATCATGTCCGAAAGACTGAGCATAGGGGGAGGAAACGAACATAGGATCTAATACTTGAAAGCCAAAATCTTTATTTGCTACCAGTGGTCCCTCTTTTATTAATTTTATCTTTTTCTCCCTTTTTTTCTTGTGTGCTCCGGCATTCTCCGAACGCAGGTGAGTTTGTTCGGCTTCGGCGCCAACAGCAAAGGATTCTGGGACCACTACTGGCAAAAGGACGACGGCGCCAGAAATTCCGCTTTCCTCAAGACCAGGGTTCACGACTCCACCCACGAAATGGAACTTATCACTCGACTAGCCGAGGAGCAAAAGATCACCTTATTCAAAGGGGTCAGGTAGTAGTGGAGAACCAAAAGACGTCGACTGGTTCGCACGTCGTCGCGGGCGTTACGCACAACGACACCCAGATGAGATGGAGTGTTTGAATCGTTCAGCCTTCTGTTTTTTCCAGGAATCTGGATCGAAGTTGACATTTGAGTACCAAATGGGGTGCAAGTTGGAGTTCGAAAAGTATCACGTAGTCTCACACTGAAGTCGTCTTGATGGGATGTATAGACGGACCGTACACAGTTGATTATGAACACGGAACCATGAGGGAACCATCATGGCGAGAACTCAAGACTATGTGCGTATAGAAGAAGTTGTCAGTGGATCAACGGAAGCTTTAAACGCGAAAATAATCACAGCCCGTATGACCAAAAGGGGCTGGATTCGCATCACTTACTATACCAAGATTAACAGTCGTATACGGACATATACGAAGTGGAAGATATCAACTTCTTTTCCACAAACAGCATACACTGCCGTGTCAGGCACACTGTTTCCATGTTATTGCATAATCTGTGATAGAGATTAAATGCGACAATGCTTTAGGTGCACCGGAAGTGCTAGCAGGGGCATTATTTTCGACTGCAGTACTTGACCTCCATTCAGCTCAGGTCAGCTGTGAACTCGTCGCCGAAATAGCCGTTATCACACTGGCAAAACCTTGAGAAGTTTGACTTTGAGAACACTTCGCGAAGTTTGCTCGTCCATATTTCTTCAAGTTTCATATTTTGATGTTTCAGCTATCGATAAATTTGGGTCACTGGTACACAGGAGCCAGCAACAAAGAAGAAAGCACGAGCCATCTGACAGGGCACCGCAGTCAGGAAGGGGACTATGGTCACTTGACAATCTTTGAGAATGATTGCGCGGGTTCGGGAAATTTCCCTAGTTTTAGTGGGAGTTTAACGAGAAAACTTTTTTTTTTTCCGGGGGGGGGGGGGGGGGTGCAATCAGACTGGCCAAACTTCGAGAATTTAAAGATTTTTTTTTTTTGCCAATGTTACCATGGCTTCTGTATAGCCATAACTATTGCCAAGACGTCGATTTTTTTGTATGCTACGTGCTTCATGCTGAGGGCATTGGGCAATGGCCCATGCAGCTACTTTTATCATTGAATGTATTCGCAAGCATCACGTAGGTAGGCCACTACATGCTCTATAGTGCAGACTTCAATATCTTGCGTGGGATCAGAGCTCGCAATGGCTTACAGGCACTTGATTTGACATTGTTGCATTAAAAAAAAAATGCCGGTTGAAGTCGTTTGCCAAGATTAACAAAGTTTGTTTTCAATTATATGGACACGAGGAAAGTGTACCTATTGCTGCTGTGGACATAATTATTTCAACTCATGACCTCTGTGACCAGGTGACTGGAGGTCAATCGTCAGGTCGCATGAAATTCCTGTATTCAGTACTAATATTTTGAACAGAGTAGACTTTAGAAATCATGTTGTTGCTTTGTTGTTGTTGTTGTTTTTTTTTTTTAGCTCGTTTGAGCCTTCGGCTCAAGTGAGCTGTTGAGATCATTCATCGTCCGGCGTCCGGCGTCCGTCGTGCGTCGCGCGTCGTTCTAAGTTGTAGATAAGTGACTGTGATTTCAAGTTTGTTCACGGCAGATCGAGGATAAGGCCCGGGAGGACCGAATCATAGCCAATTTTCACATTTTTATATTCTTTTTGAAAAAGCATGGTCAGATTTTTCACCAAACTTGGTAGGGACTAATATTGCTGGTATATATCTGTACAAACGGACGCAATTCGCCACTTTAAGGAGCCCCAAGGGAGAAATCTTTCTCTAGAAACAAAGGTGATAAACTTGATTAGTGCTATGAGTAAGTAAATTGGTGTCCGCAGTTTCAAGTCTGTTCTTAGGAGGTCTGGAGCTGTGCCATGTGTGTGTGTTGCGGGGGAGATGGGGATAATCAAAACTGGGCATAGTTTGCTTTGAAGCCGCTTATAATTAATTTTTCCACATATTTGGCGGGTATGTTTGTCAATGTAATATACGGAGTATACAAATTGATAGCATCTCTTCCCCCAGATTTCTTCCTATAATCTCAGGTACCCGGGTAAGAAATAGTCTGGAAGAATGCGTGGAAGGTGAAATTGCGATGTTCAGTTGAGCGCGAGACCCCGGCTGGTCTCTTGTGGGTTTTTTCTATGTTGGCTAATTATGTTTTGTCAGTGCAAATGTGTCATTTTTTTAAAATCAGTATCTAACGAGTAAGAGACAAAGAGTGGTTTCAGTATCAAAGGTATGTCTGGGTTGAGTGCATTTATAAATCTATTGTGTATGGAGAAAGGACTGAGTGCACATAGTCGTGTGATCAGTGACCACGGAGCTGCATGCCAACACAGCTCACCATGTTTGGCAGTGAGTTCACTGCGTGTGTTAGTAGTATACACTGTATGCGTCGTATCATGTATATGTGAAGTACATTGTACCTTACGACAAAAAAAAAAAACAAACCCAAACAAACACAAAAACAAACAAACAAACAAACAAAAAACGATAATGCCTTGGATCTGGATATCGCAGAAGTTATGCCACTTTGTGGAGACCTGAGCAAACATCGTCCATAGAAGGAAACTTAAATACGAGCTGCTCCGACGCTGCTGGAGGCATTGTAATTCCAACTGAAATTGATTATAGTACAGTGTGCATTATTTGTTTTATTACAAAGTTGAAAGGATATTCCTCGTGACGTAATTCGCCATAAGATGTCATTCGGACACTTCGCCAACCAATCAAACAAACAGACAACTAAAACAAATCGAAAGAAAATAATCAAAATTGAGGACCAATGAGTGTTAGCAAGGGTTGGTCACTGGTAGAAATTAATATCAGTCAGTAACTAAATGTGTATGTTAGTTCTGTTCGTTTTGCGGAAAAAAAAAAAACAATGTCTGAATGTTTGGTCAGGTGTGTTTACTCTCAGATCCAAAGATCCAATATTCAAATACTCAAAGAGCACTTTCATTCCAAATGAGAAAACAAGACAGTAGTTTGAGCCCCTGTTTAAATAGACATGCCCTAATAAATCGGGGCGCGTTTGTTTTGCTGCAACTGGTGACGTAGACAAAGTATTTAAACCAAGGGTGACCGTACATAGAAAGAATCATGTTATGTAATTATACATAATTATACTTGTAGTCTAGATTCTCATTTTTCAGAGGTCTTTCAGGGTAAACGTATAGTACCTTAAAATGACTGAACAAACTGTAATGTTGATGCCAATGTCAGACTTTTTTACGCTATTATATTTATGAAAGCATGCATTTGTCTGTACTATAAATGTTGAAATTGAAGTTACTACGCATGATCAAACTAGCTACTACTGCAATCGAACTACTTTTTAGACGTCCTTGATGGCTAGTGTTTGTGCCAATTTGTGTGGTTGTTGTTTTTGTACCTGCCTGTACACAGAATGCAATTCTAATTCGTCATAAAATATTATTATTATCGTGAAAGCGAAAGCAACGGCAAATGATTGTAAGCATTAAAGTCTTGGGGTAGAGGAATGCTTTGGAATGTTTTTGTCAGATGCATTGGGCCAAGTTATCATAATTATTTAAGAACGTGTGTTCATGTGTGTTATTATTATTATGTGAAGGTGTGGATGTGTGTGTGGTTTTTTAGGGGCGTTTTCTGTGCTTGAGCTTGTCAATTTACGCCAATGTATCTTGCTATCTATGTTATGTAAACAAAGATCTATAGGTCACATAAAATGATGGTGAATGTGCTATCGTGGTGTAGTCCGGTAATGTCTTCTGGTAGCGGAACGCAGGGTTTGTAGAGGTACTAGTGGCGGCGAGAAAAAAAAAATGAAAAGAAAAAGTCTTTCCAGCATAAAAATATATTTGTACTTAATAAAAAAAAAAATACTGTATGCGTCGTAGCAGCCGCAAATTTGCACGTACAAAAGAAGAGCCACCAGTGTAGTTTTCAGCCAAAATATGGAATCGTGCGCATCCGCGCACATCACGTGACCTTCTGTCGTCAGGAAGGCGTGGCGAACTCTTTTCTTTTGTAGCATGCTTGATGGCAGCAGGGTTTTATACGAATTCCGGTAAAGAAAAAAATTCAAAGAATATAGTTATTTTTCTTTTCTCATTACAGCCAGTGCTTCAAGTTTCTTTAGAAGCTGACGAGATTTTTTATCCTCATCCACAATCAAAATAATGGAAGTTCATCGGATGTAGTAATATAATTTTATAATGTGGCAAATCGTACATGGCAAACGTCTCCATCGAATTCCGACTCGTCTCCATGAATAAATGTAATGACAATGTGAAACAATCACTGTCCTCGGTTTCATTCATTTCCATCTAGCTGTGTATTTTGATACATGTATAATCTGTCCGAAGAGGTGTAACAATTCTTAATTTGTCAGTGGGAAAAAAAAAAACCCATTTACTACATAGTGCAAACATGGTGCTATGTCAAGAAAACTGATACAGTATAGCGAAGTAAATGCATGATCAGAATGTAGTTTTCTGTTTGTTCTCTATATCAAAGTGAGAGATATGACTAAGTATATTCCCCGGTGTCCCATGACCTTTTTCCCCCCAAGAGTTTCTGCTATATACTTTATTATTCAGGGTGTTACTTAATCAGTCATTCCACGGGAAAATCTGGATTCCGAACGGTGCCGGGTAGCGGGTCAGGTCTAAGAGGCCTCCAAAGGAGACGGATTCGCCAGGCGGAAGTGAAAACTTGACCTGTTGCATGATGGTCGTGAAGAAGAGGAATAATTCCATCTTGGCCAGCTGCTCGCCCATGCATACGCGTTTTCCTTCAAAGTAAATGAAAACAAACAAACAAACAAACAAAACAAAGGCGTGGGTTCCTGAAACATAGTACAGAAATAAACAGATTATAAAGAGCAAACTGCAAATAAAACTTTCTTGCTCCCATCAATGCGCAATGTGGCTTTAAATCGTAAATAAACAAGTACAGGCCGGTAGCAAGGATTTTTCAAGGGGAGCTAGATGTGGAGGTCAAGAAAATGGACCTTTGATTACAGAGGCCCGGTTGAGGGGGTGTAAAGGGTCAGTGAAAACTTGTTTGTGATGGATAAGTTCAAAAAAATCTAGCAAAAAGTATGAAAAATGAATATTCGGGGACGATGTGAATGGCTCAGTCGTTTTATCTGTTACATCTTGATCTGCGTGTATGTCTTCAATCTGCACCAAAGTTTATGGAGGTGGACCACAATACCATTGGGAGGGTGTGGGAAGGGGTGTCCCCCTCTCACACGAGGGAGCTTTCGCATTCTGTGGAATTGAAATTGAACGATCAGCTGCACATTTTGATGAAATGGATCAGATGTCCATACTTTTTGTCCATCAGATAGATCAAATATGATCAGATGGAGTCCGATTATTTTTTTCAAGCACTGCATGTAGTGATGGGGTAAAAAATAACCCTTTTATTAATAAATGAGACACTGACAAAGAGGGGAGAGCGCGCGCACACTGAAAAATGTCATTCACTGATTCTGCACTGATGGGCCGCAAAAGACAGCCATTGATATCAAGGTTGTATTTCCATATGTTTGAAGCTCCTTTTCCCATGAAACCCCTTGCCATCTATACGAAGTGCATGAAGGGAAAATGGCCCGTGGGAAGGGGGGGGGGGGGGGGGGAGAGGAGGGTCAATTTACCGGCAGAGAAGGGGAGGAAGCTCTTTGGTTGCTTGACAACAGTCCCATCATCCTCCAAGAATCTCTCAGGATTGAACTTATCTGGGTCAGTCCATACATCTGGATCACGATGCACCGACCTTTCATGATGGAAAGAAAACACAACATTTTACTCATAAAAAAGGAAAAAAATCTAGAAATATTTCGTTACCTGGCAAGCAGAGTCAATGCAACTTTCTAATGTGAACTGAATACATGTAATTGAATACAATTGTACACAAAGTAAAGCACGAGAAAGCTTGTACTGGATAAGGAGACATGATTTCATTCTGTAGGCCTACATAAATTCCATCTCCTTGCAATAATCAACACTGCATATTTAAAGGGAAGAAAAACGGAAAAGAAATAATGAGGATCACACTTTCTCGAGAAAAAAAAAAATCATTAAAAAATCTGTAAGATTCGTCGGTCCACTTCATTCGTTCCCGGATCCTTCACCCACTCCCATCCCCCCACTCGATCCTACCTTCTTTATCTCGTCATGAACTTTCTGCTGTCTAGACGTCGGTATGGACGGCAAGATACTTGATGGCCCAGGAGAGAGTGAGGGAAATGGTGTCCGTGCCCGCCAAGAACAGGTCCAGTAGGTCGTAGTGGAGCGCCTCGATGGTAAACGTGTCAGGGTCCGACTTCCGGTGCACTAGGTAGGCATCGAGGAAATCATGAATTTCCGGTTCGCCTAAATAGTTGAATATTGATAATAATATTTGAATAATTGACTTGTATTGATCATGCTCACATGCACAAAATGGGTAGGATATCATGAATGAATAGTGATGATAACGACGATAATGTTGACAACACCATTCATCAGGATCTATCCTTGGACCCCTACTATTTCTGAGATAAATCAATAACGTTCCTTGTTTAGCTTGAAATCTTCATTACATATTACTTGCAGATATTATACAAGTGTATTGTGTTAATGTTGTAAAGGTTCCGATTTCCAAACTTTATTTCATCATGTTAATGAAAAATTATATGAAGTATAGCAAATAATCTAATTCTCAATGTTAGTGAAACTATAGTCATTTTTGGAACTCGAACTATACAGTGCGAATCAAAAAAGGTAATCCAGTTTTGGAGGGTTACTATTTCATAATCGTCAGCTATGGAGAGCGCAATATTGGTTGTGAGGAAAGGGGAACTGTTCCTCTTTCTATTGATACCTAATTAAGTTGACAAATGTCATGTATGACTCGAGCACATGAACTTTAATGACAGCAATGTTAAATTGCACTTTTTCCAAGTTTGAGGGTTATTGTGAAGGAACAATGCATGACTCACTACATGGATGAGATCTATTAATGAAAGTGTCAAATTAACAGGCCAGCTTGCATAACTGCAGGTTTGTGTTTAGGGTTTCTTCTTACCAAGTTATCAGACATGTGGCCATATGGACCATAAAATGTTGGAAAAACCCTATACACACACACACACACCTGTATTCATACTGGCTGGCCTGTTTATTTGGCCACTTCCAGTGACAGATCTCATCCATTCAGTGAGACATGCATTTTCCCTTCATGTTACCCTAGACCACCGAGCTTCCCCCAGACATCTCGACATAAGAATTTCATGAATTTGAATGATTACGCAGTACACGCTGCATGCTATGAGGATTAGAACCAGCACTTGTAATTTAGCAACTTAGGGCAATTATTTGTCAATCAGTTGCAATGCACATTATAAGTTCGTAATCGGGTGGCGGCGGTCATGATGGAATCAAAGAAAGATCTCCGTTAGTAGTTCATGTGTAGTAGGACCCTGTACTGACTATGCTGGAAGGTGTGCTCACCGGATGCACGTCACGAGACCGACACCCACGAGGTACAGCCCAAGAGTCATACAGCCCATTAGTTCGACACTAAGCTAAGGCCCACGAGACCGACACATTAAGCTCGGTGTTGTATCTGTCGAACTCATGGGCTTTATTTGCCTAGTGTCGAACTCATGGGCTGTATGACTCGTGAGCTGTATGACTCATGGACCTGTTTTCAATGTCGAACTCATGGGCTGTGTGACTCGTGGGTGTCGGTCTAGTTGGGTGACCCCCTCTCACCACCTCCCTGCACTGATCTATAGGTCTATACTAAGTACGAGGAAGAAATTATAATGCTGACATCATTTAATCAAGCAGGACGCTTGGATGTGGACACTCGAATCACAAATTATGCTCACCTGTGGCTGCATCCAACCTCGCCTGGTGACTCTCGATCTGTTCGCTGAAGAACTTCTTCACCACCTCCCATGACGATAGCAAATCTCGCCATTTCTTGGAGAATTGGAGGATCGGCCAGGCGGCCGGCACGAGCGTCAACAAGACTCCCCCACTTGCAATCATGAGGTGACGGACGTTTTCCATAAGCTCGCTGGCCGAGTCTGACCCATGTTCTTCTCGCCTCTTCATGACAAGGGTGCAAATGACGTTGGAAGAAGTCACCCCAAGAGCTGTCCGAGGATCTATCACTGAACCTCCGGTGCTCTGTGGAAGAAATGGTTTAGGTCACCACATACAGCATCAATTTAAATAACAACAGAATCATGTTGGCTCACAAATAATTTTTTGGAGCTGATGTATAAAAACTCTCTCCTTAACAGTCTGAGCAATTGGCATCCTTAATTTTTTTTAAAAGAAAATTAAAGGTAATGATAATCGACAGATATTGTTCTTTAAATGCATGAATAATGTTAATGACATTGTGTGAAAAGCAAAATATGTCGGAATATACTGCAGCATTGACAACTACAACAGAACACATAGTAATGTTGATTTATGGTCATTTTAAGCATAATCTTATCTATAATCTTTATCTATCAGTAAAATCAAACGAGGTCATTCGTGATTGCTCTCTTCCCCTTGCCCTTCACTTGCACATTTCCTCCTTCTTTTGTGTGTAAATCTTTTACAGCAGGTTTTCATTCGTTTCGACATCACGAAGAAAGGGCTGTCATCTCATCAAGCATGATCATTACGTAAGTTTAATTTGATGGCCCTCAGCAAAGTAGAACATGAGTATTGTCATGGAAGAGATGTCAAAATCTAATGTATAGTACCTACATGATCTCTTCAATTAGTTTGCAAAACTTGCTTTTTCGTAAACACACTCACACACAATCTCAATATCAATGTTATTGTCTTATTTTTATTGTACATCACATACTTGAAAAAAAAATTGTGGAATATAATTGAAATTGACAGTGAGGAAAGAACGACTAGAATATTTGCAAGAATAATATTAACGATAATAAATATACACAGTAGATATGCCCATCCCTTTTCCAAATAAAGGAAAATGAACTACAACCTTAAAGTACTTGACGAGGTGGTTGACTTCTTCCAGGATGAGTGGTTCAGGGGACACCTTTCCAAATCCCACACCTCTCAGGGTGGTGTGAGCGAACTTACGGTGCTGTTTCCACATCTCGTCAGCTCGGGTGTCGAAAATGAGTGGAAAATACCCACGAAAAATAGAGGAATAACCGACACTATGCAAAGAAGGCCCATGAGTTCGACACTAGCTAGGCCAAGTTCGACACCTATATAGGCCTTGTACCTATACAGTGTTAGACCCGTGGCGGCCTTTCTTGCCTAGTATCGGATCCATGAGTCTTGCCTGGTATCAAGCCCATGGGCTGTGTGACTCGCGGGATCTATGACCCGTGGGTGTCGAACTCTTGACGTGTATCCGCTGTAGGCAGGTAGGTACCCATACTACTGTCCTAATACAACACTGACTGTTTCTGGCTGCCTGATACTTATCATTACATGCAGTTAATACATGTATACTGTTGTTATATACCATCACTCTCCCTGCACATTATCATACTAGTGATGTATGGTACTACCACTGTAAGGTTGGAGAGACGACGGGGGGGGGGGGGGGGGACACTTTCTTTTTTAACTCTTTATATAATAAGTGGGTCCCTTCGTTTTTAAAAACGTAGCACCGTCCCTCCAAATACACAAACACAGATATACGCATGAATGAACATGCATCCACAGACAGATACACAATTAGTACTATATAACATGATTTATTCATAATCAGATCTGCTTTTACCCGAGTCATGCATACCTTTCTAAATTATTATAAAAAAAAAATCCTCATGTGCTGTCACAACTTATCCCAACAGCGGGGGGATTTGTTACAAAATTCCGTTTAAATATTCCCTAATATTTTATTCATGTTTGCTTTATTGACAAAATTTTACTGTTTCCACTTAATAAAAAATAGAAGGTCTGACCGTGTAAGCTATACTCTCACAAAGAAAAAGGAATGAATTTCTCTGTTCGTTTACTTATCGTGGTAACGATCGAGTTGTAATATGTAGCCATATTATTCACCACTATATATATATCATGACCAATCATACTACTCCATTCACCATGTTCACCACCAACTTCTGACTATCTTCGCGGAGTCACCTACCAAGTCGTTTTGAGTTGATCTTCTTGAAAATGACGGTCTCCCCTATGGCAAGCCATATTGCTTTTTAAAAAGATTTTCTGATATCACGAATTCCCTTTCGTGATATCAAAAATTCGAATTTCTGATATCACAAATTCAATTTTTGATATCACAAATACCCATTGGTTTATCACGTAAAACCAATTTTTGATATCACGAAATCGAATTAGTGATATCACAAATTCAATTCGTGATATCACGAATTCAATTCGAGATATCACGAATTCACATTCTTGATATCAAGAAATACATTTTGTGATATCACTAATTCCAATTTGTGATATCATTAATTTACTGGACTTTCAGCACATATCTTTCGCAAAGAAATGATTTGATTTCGAGCATTAGTTTTGCGCTGAAATTCAACCGTAAATTCTAGCGTTTGTTGAGCGCAGAAATACACAGGGAATTCGAGCTTTAGTTCAGTGCAGAAAACCAACGGGAATTTGAGCGTTAGTTGAGCGCAGAAATACATACGGAATTCGAGCATTCGTTTTGCGCTGAAATTCAGCTGTGAATTCGAGCGTTAGTTGAGAGCAGAAATACACAAGGAATTCGAGCATTAGTTTTGCGCTGAAATTCAACTGTGAATCCGAGCGTTAGTTGAGCGCAGAAATACACAGGGAATTCGAGCATTAGATTTGCGCTGAAATTCAGTTGTGAATTCGAGCGTTAGTTCAGTGCAGAAATACACAGGGAATTCGAGCATTAGTTTTGCGCTGAAATTCAACTGTGAATTCGAGCGTTAGTTGAGCGCAGAAATACACAGGGAATTCGAGCATTAGTTTTGCGCTGGAATCCAACTGTGAATTCGAGCGTTAGTTGAGCGCAGAAATACACTGGGAATTCGAGCTTTAGTTTTGCGCTGAAATTCAACAATGAATTCGAGCGTTAGTTGAGCGCAGAAATACACTGTGAATTTGAGCATTAGTTTAGCGCAGATATTCCTATGGAATTTCAGGTGTTATCTTTACATAGTACAGGCTGTATATAACGATAGTTACAAGAAAAAAAAAAAAAAAACCTAAATGAAGAGTTTTGGCAACTCGTCTTCATTTAAAGTGATTAGGAATTGGTTTTAAAAGAATCGATGAAAATAAATCGTTTAGCAACATATCTAAAATGTCATTATTTATATGTTGTCAATTACTTCAAAGTCATTATTATATTCTCTTTTTTTTTCCCTTCATTTCTTGCCACTGATTTGGCAGAGACTGGTTGACTTACAACTTTTGTTTGCGTTTCTCTTTACTCTGTCATGTGAAAGATACTCTCTCCCGACCTCCCCCTGTTACTTAATAAGAGAGATTTCTCATTGCGCAGATTAACAAAATTGAAGTCCTTCGTACCACTGCTTTTTTCCTACTACAAATTCTAACTGTTTGTTTGCCATGCATACTGCTGCATAAACTCCTCATAAGATCTGGATATCTTCACTCTTCTTGATCTGGTCTGAAGACTTTTGGGCTTGTGCGTTCCAGTTTTGTTCTCCCCGGTTTTGGTTCTTGAATAAACTTGCCTATATGATTACACTTTAAATCATTTTACAAAATCATAAACATACTGGGGCAGGCAAACTGTACACCCAACACAATTGGTCTTAATGGATACACCCCTTTGTTCTGGAGGACTGATTTTGAGGAGTGAGAAAATGTCTTTAGGAGAAACACGTTGCTTTATGTGACCACCAGCCGACACCAGTGGTGACATTAAATTGGCAAGTTTACGACTCCCTCTCGCACCCCGCATGACTCACAGTCTCTCTCTCTCTCTCTCTCTCTCTCTCTCTCTCTTATTCTCCGCTGCTGACATACACAGACCAGAGGGTTGATTGCCCTCGGTCGGTCCTCCGCAATACAAACACATAGTATATGCTTTTATAACACATACACATACCACCACACATAATATCGATGTGGTGGAAGAGTCTACTGTAAAGGGGATTACCACATGAAAAATGTATCATAATTAACAATAATGTAGTAATAGATGACAATTTGAGGACCAAAACGATGAATTAAATGTAAGCCCTAAGTGAACATAGTATCATTGAATTCATGATAACATGTTGCAAAATAATTGATTTGTATCAATAATTCATCGAATATACCTTGACGATCATTTACGGAATGATGGATGTGTAAATCTCTCATATATAGTTATTGGTATTTTGAACATTGTTCTAAAAAAAGTTAACAGTAGTATACCTTCCATCTGAATATCAGCTCAAAAGTAATGTTCCAATTCCCTGTGTATTTCTGCGCTAAAAAGACACAACAAACAAAACCGCTCGAATTCACAGTTGAATTCCAGGGCAAAACTAACGCTCGAATTCCCTTTGTATTTCTGCGCTAAACTATGAAATGCTCGAATTCACAGCGATTTTCTGCACTAAACTGACGCTCGAACTCCCTGTGTATTTCAGCGCTCAACTAACGCTCGAATTCACTTTGTATTTCTGCGCTAAACTAATGCTCGAATTCACAGCGATTTTCTGCACTGAACTAACGCTCGAAATCCCTGTGTATTTCTGCGCTCAACTAACGCTCGAATTCACAGTTGAATTTCAGCGCAAAACTAATGTTCGAATTCACTTTGTATTTCTGCGCTCAACTAACGCTCGAATTCACAGGGATTTACTGCACTGAACTAACGCTCGAAATCCCTGTGTATTTCTGCGCTCAACTAACGCTCGAATTCACAGTCGATTTTCAGCGCAAAACTAACGCTCGAATTCACTTCGTATTTCTGCGCTCAACTAACGCTCGAATTCACAGGGATTTACTGCACTGAACTAACGCTCGAATTCCCTGTGTATTTCTGCGCTCAATTAACGCTCGAATTCACAGTTGATTTTCAGCGCAAAACTAACGCTCGAATTCACTTTGTATTTCTGCGCTCAACTAACGCTCGAATTCACAGGGATTTACTGCACTGAACTAACGCTCGAATTCCCCGTGTATTTCTGCGCTCAACTAACGCTCGAATTCACAGTTGAATTTCAGCGCAAAACTAACGCTCGAATTCCCTGTGAATTACTGATATCACAAATTCGATTTTGTGATATCAATAATTCAATTCGTGATATCACAAAATGGAATTTGTGATATCAGAAATTCGCATTTGTGATATCACAAATAAGAATTCTTGATATCACAAATTGAAATTAGTGATATCACAAATTTATTTCGTGATATCACAAATTCGAATTTGTGATATCAAAAAATCATTTTGTGATATCACGAATTACCATTGGTTTTTCACGTGAAACCTATTTTTGATATCAAAAATTCGAATTTCTGATATCACAAATTCATTTAGTGATATCTCAAATTGAATTGTAGATATCAGAAATCCGAATTTCTGATATCACAAATTGAATTTGTGATATCAAAAATGGATTTTGTGATATCACAAATTCGATATCTTGATATCACAAATTAAGTTCATGTGCTACACTTACGGGAATTTGTGATATCACAAATTTAATTCTTGATATCACAAATTGAATTCTTGATATCAAAAATTTGATTTTTTGATATCACAAAATGGAATTTGTGATATCAGAAATTAACTTTAAATGTAAAAACGGCTTGCCATACTCCCCTCGGTCAATGAAATCGTTTCCCCCTCTCATTGAGACCTCCCTGATCTCCTCCCATCCATTGACCACAACAGCAGGTCTGTTTCCAAGATAGACCGTGTACACAGGGCCGTACTCTTTCCCAAGCTCATTCAGCATATTGAGAAAGGCGTCGTTTTCTGGAAACGACAACAGGTTCCCAAAGAAAGGCAGGGGTCGAGGACCTTTCGGTAGTCGACCTCTTGCCCTGGGTTTTAAGATGGTCCAAATGACCACTAGAGTGAGGCTGGACAGACATAACGTTGTCCAGTTTGACTCGAGAAAAACCGGGTCTCCATGTTGCGTGTACAACGAGAGATTCCGTATCTTTGCTTGGTTTATCTATTGGGCTTCAGCTCGTCCGAAATGACGCTCCGGCGAGTTGCAGTGGACAACGAAGCAGGACCTAACAAATGTTGACCTTTCATGCATGAAAAACTGTAGAAATGTCTGATCAGAGAAGTGACCTTCCTCGTCTGATCAAGGAGTTGGACACTACACGGCCCAGTGCATTTGTACAAATAATGCGTTTATAGCTATGCAATATAGATCTCTGCCATATGGCAGGGGAGAATCCCGAGGTTTGTTGAGTTGGTGAAAGGATTTGTTTGAAAGCAGGCACAGCAACCTTTTTCCGAGGAACATGTTTTTCTTTGTTCAGTTTAAATCAAATTATACTTTAATTCCATCAAACAAAAGGTAATAATTCGCCCTCAAAGGAGAGGCCCAATAAGGGCCATAGTGATTTTGATTGCTTTTTTTTCCAACCCGGCAACTTATGGAACCGCACCAGGGAAATCCTGACATCTTGTATCCTTGTATTTTGCTTGTTTTGTTTGTTTATCTGTTATTACTGGTATTGCCTCGCAAATGCCGAATAAATAAATAAATAAATGAATAAATAAATAAATAAATAAATAAATAAATGAATAAATAAATAAATAAATAAACAAATAAATGAATAATAATAATAATAAATAATAATAATAACAATAATAATATAATATAACAATAAATAAATTTGACAAAATACATATTGTATATATATTGTTACACAATTTGAAAGAAGTGCCTCCTATAAAGTGTTATACATGTACAATCTTCTCTATGATACAAATTACTCATTAATGGGGTTCAGTCTTTCTGAAGACCGACGTTGATAATGATGTGTTCATGGTAACATAAAAGATAATAATGATGATGTTGCTGTACTACTTCACTAATGCCGATAATAACGACGCTCATAATGACGAACAGAATTTATTTTGCGTCATTTTTGTACGTCACGCTCAAAGGCACAAAATGACAGTGATAATGATGCCAACAATAATGACCTGACCTATAAGGTTAGTATATCAATAATCATTAAAGCCGTCATCATCGTCATGATAATTTGTAACACTGGTCTTGCCATAGTAACACAAATATGAACGTATCAAACTGTACATCATTGTATGCATAGTATGTGTGCATATTGTACATGGATTTTACATGACTCGTGCTTGTGCGAAATACATGTCTGTACTTATTTGTATGACCTATAAACTTTCATTTGACACCTCTCTCCTACTTACTACAGAGTGCATAGAATAAGATCAAAGTGACGCATAAATAGTACTGCATGACACATCTCTATAGATGAACAATTCATTTTATTACAAGATTGCATGTACACATTACAGCTTTGGTCTGAAATGGGCATAATGACATAATTATGGTAACTGCTTCCTATTACACGAAAATATTACTTTGCGCACGTCACAGCCTGGCCTAAAAAGTGGGATTCCCTGTTCATACCAACTCTTTCTGATGTGCATTATAATACAGTACAATTTTGATAAAGACTAAAACACATTCGATACAATTCAGTTATCAACATCACCCATCCGAGTTATATTACATGTATTATACATATTATATACTACATACTAAATGGTAATGATTTGATATAAAATTATGCTCATTCAAGATAAAATAATAAAAATAGATGATATCTCAACAATTATACACTCTTCTATTCACTAATCATTATCATCGTAAGAAATATATACTGTACAACAGTACAATGCTTTGTAACTGCATAATATCTTTCTTTCTCAACGTTTATTTCTTTGCAAGCGTAATGATTCGTGGAATGCAGGGTTGGAGGTGTAGCCTGTGGAAGAAACAAACTTTCGTGGCTACCTTTGTTCTTTAAGTTCTTCTATAATCATCTCACTCTTCTTCAGTCTTGTTTTTAGCAATTAATTTCCTTTTCGACGAAAAGAAATACACGATGAAAAAAAAAACACGATAAAATGAAATACTGTAGTTCTTTTCATACAACAGCGGTATAAGTTTTACATTACGGTACAGAGTTATGTCATGTTCTTCGCATTCAGCTTTTCAAACACACACACACACACACACATACACAAAGTGTCTGATGCTTTTTTTTTTCGATTGTGGAACACTGTATACTGTATTGTAAAAAGCAAGGTGTTTTTGTTTCGTTTTTTATTCAATCCATACCAAAGTCGACATCCCCTGAGAGCAAAAGAAACATCACACGAATATCATACGAGTAAC
Source organism: Diadema setosum (assembly GCA_033980235.1). Lineage (NCBI taxonomy): Eukaryota > Metazoa > Echinodermata > Echinoidea > Diadematoida > Diadematidae > Diadema > Diadema setosum. The sequence goes on along the minus strand of CM067066.1, from coordinate 32,114,174 downwards.
TCACGAGCATTACACCTCTGATCCTGGGGAGAAAGGAAGCTTTGCTGGTTAGAGTCATACCGTTGATAAAACAACCCCCGCCCTAGCCTCTAACAAATAAAAGTATAATATATATGGAAGGGGAAAAAAGTCTCACATCGGTTGCCAGCATGATTACTGTGATTTTTACTCTTATGCAGTGTCCGATTAACAACTATACTTAGTATACACCATAATATTGTAGTTATGTTACAATGTCTGGGGTTTTTTTTTTTGGGGGGGGGGGGGTAGAGACTGACAAAAAAAAAACATTTTTTTTTTTCATTGGGGTAGGGTGGTGATAGGGAAGGGAGTGTTTTAACACCCATCCCCTCCCCACCCTCAGGAAATATACAATATATCACTAAATGTCATCAAGTAAACTGTAAAGGGATTACTACATAGTGCAAATCTGGTGTTAAAAAAAAATCTGTATATATAGCAAAATGCATGAGTGTATTTTACTGTGTGTGCCTCTTAGATATAGCATAGTGTGAGATGAAACTGGTTATCCGGTCTCCAAACAGGACCTTTTTTTAAGTGCTTCTGCATAATCCAGGATGTTATTGAATCAGTCATTCCAGGGATAAATCTGGATTCCAAACGGTGCCGGGTCGCGGGTCAAGTCCATGAAACCTTCAAAGGAGACGGATTCGCCAGGCGGAAGTGAAAACTTGACCTGTTGCATGATGGTCGTGAAGAAGAGGAATAATTCCATCTTGGCCAGCTGCTCACCCATGCATACGCGTTTTCCTTGAAAGTAATAAGAAATAGTGACAATTATTATGATAAAAACAGAATCAAATAAAACTTCCTTTCTCCTGTCAATGTGCAATGTGGCTTCAAATCGCAAATAAATCATTGGTATTTGTAACTTAACATACAACGCGAACACTTGTGGATTTGCCGTTAGATTGTGTGATTGTGTATGTGTGTGTGTGTGTTTTTTTTTTTTTATTATTATTACGATCTACGCGGAAGTATGTGTACTTGTGATAAAAATGAGTGAGTAAGGCTCTATAATAATTCATAATCTTAAAAGGTAGTTTCGAGCTTTGCAAAGTAATACAAGTGAGCCAAAAATTATCATCTCATTTACACGTGAGAAACTACACTTAAACAAGGGGGGATTGAGAAACGCCATTCCATCCAGTGGGCCGCAAACTACAACCATCAAAACGAAAGTTGTATCACTATGTGTCTGAAACTCCATGTTAAAACTCCTGTGCACTGCATGCCATCTGTACAAAGAGAATGGAGGGGACACCACCCATGGGGTGCGGGTGTGGATGGCGGGAGGAGGGTCAATTTACCGGCAGAGAAGGGGAGGAAGTTCTTCGGTTGCTTGACGACAGTCCCGTCATCCTCCAAGAATCTCTCAGGATTGAACTTATCTGGGTCAGTCCATACATCTGGATCACGATGCAGAGACCTTTCATGATGAAACACGAAGAAAATCCAGAAATGTTTTGCTATCTGCCTATCTGTGATGAGTCAATGCGACTTTTCACGCAATGAGAACTGAATAACTAAATACACAAATCTAATCAGGAGAACGTTAGAAGAAAACGACAAGAAACTAATTTGATAACAATAAACATATTATGTACATTGGAGTGATTTGCTGTACATGCAGCTTGATCTTGTTTTTACGGGTCACATTTCACGATACACAGCCATAGATATATAGAAATGAATGTATTTTTGCAGAATTGCTTCCTGATCGCGAGAAAGGAGATTTATATCCCAGAAGAAAAAAAAAATATACGAAAAGAAATAAATAACTAGTCAGGCAAATAATTTAAGAATACAAATTTATGTTTCGCGGAAGCTTAAAAACATTATCTTCCGCAAGTGTATGCACTCAAAATGTGATACGTAGTTTTAACCATTTTAAATAATTCCAGATACTTGTAAGGAAGAGTCCATCGCTTTTTTTTATTTCACTTATTTATTTAAATAGCAAAGAGCTAACCAAAGGTTGAGCAGGACTTCTGTTCCCTCGGGAATGTTCTGACCGCCGGCCGAGGTGTCTTTGACCGTCATACGGGGCACAATCGGCGCCACGGAGGCAAGCCGCTGGATCTCGAGTATCGTGGCTTCGGTGTAAGGAAGCTGCCCGCGGTGCGACATGGATACCTGCTGGTCTCCAGCAATCTAAAAGGGATGAAAGAAAGGAAATCCAAACAGATAATGAAAATCAAAATCCTGTTGCCGCGAAACGATAACACCATAGGCTTGTGTTCTATCATATACAGGTCCTGCACTTGTGTATTAGGCGTACAGGTACATTTGAGCTTGATTGAAAGTTTGCTCAATGCAAAGGTAAATCTTCACTACAATACTAACTTGTGTCACTCCCATATATCTTTTTCATGTATGTATGTTATAAAGCTCTGAATGGTCAGGCCCCTAGTTATATCAGTGAATTATTGAACTTTAAATCTCAGACTCATAGTCATAATCTCCGCAGTACAAATGATAGATTGATATTGCAAATACCCCAAATCAAAACAAAAGTTACCTTAGCCTTAGGTGACCGATCATTTTCTTGTGCAGCCCCTAGGTTGTGGAATAGATTACCATTAGACATTCGGAAATGTCAGACTTTAGACATTTTAAATCAAAAGTGAAAACTTTTGTGTTTTAGCATGGGCCTATTTCTTTTAGTACTTCCCATGCAGCATTGTGCAACATAGGAATTTAAGAGCTCTTGAAGCGCAGTAGAATATATAGACATAGTTTCCGCGCTAAATAAATGATTTATTATCATTATTATTATTATTGCAATTATGGCTAAATAGATCTCAGGCAGATAGCTAGCTAGGTAGATAGATAGAAAGATAAATAAATAACAAAAAGTATCACTGTCATTATTATTATTATTATTATCATCATCACCATCTTTTAATCTTATGACACAAATAGTTATCTTAATTAGAACTGGTCATAAACCGTGTGCTGTACTGTCAAGATTTCAGACAACGTTTAAAATACATAGTAACCATACAAGTGTCCATTCAGCGATGGTGGGAGACAACTTGCATCTAATTCGGAGTCTATATCCACCATGAATTTCAGTTCTGTCAAACAAGGGAACAACATTATGGCGCCACGCCCACGGAGTTTTCTCGGTAACTAAGTCCATGTGGGAGCCACGTTGCTGATTTCACTCATTCCCCTCTCACTTCTGTTAAAAAAAAAAAAAGAACAACATTATGGTCCCACGCCCACGAAGATTGCTGGTCGCACTGTTCTGTGGTAGCCACATAGCTCCATCTCACTCATCCCCCCCCCCCCCCCCCCTTAACAGTAAGGAATGCCACGCCCATGAGTATTCCTTGGTCCACTTCACTCGTTCCCGGATCCTTCACCCCCTCCCCTCCTCCACCCTATCCTACCTTTTTTATCTCGTCATGAACTTTCTGCTGGATGTCGGTGTGGACGGCAAGATACTTGATGGCCCAGGAGAGAGTGAGGGAGATGGTGTCCGTGCCCGCCAAGAACAGGTCCAGTAGGTCGTAGTGGAGCGCCTCGATGGTAAACGTGTCAGGGTCCGACTTCCGGTGCACGAGGTAGGCATCGAGGAAATCATGAATTTCCGGTTCGCCTGAATAGTTTGAATATAATAACAGGAAAATCATAACTATGAGAGCAATAATGATCTAATCATGATCATAACATAAACGAAAAATTAGGTACAATCCCATGAATGAATAAGGATGATAACAGTGATGATGACGATGAAATGAATAAGGATGATAACAGTGATGATGACGATGAAATGAATAAGGATGATAACAGTGATGATGATGATACCATTCATTCCCGCAACAATGGTAGTTCATAATCATAAACATAAAGCAATCAATCATGATTATCTACAACATCATTTCAATTTTAAGATTACAAGTAATAATATTACTACTGCTATAATCGTTACAATAATTCCAATCATTTTAATACGAATAATTGCCAATTATCTACGATGATCTCTAGATAGAGAAAATGTTCATACATAATTCTAATGGATGAATATACAGTGACAATGAACAGTTATACGTTTATATTCCACGAAGACGTTTAAAGAGTTTACGTCATGAGGTATAAGTCAACCGCTTTCAAAGGTTTATTGCAAGAAACGGGCGATTAATGCGCTCATTAGCGGAATACCTTCTTCATGGAAAAAAAAAAGGTTTGACGTGATTCATCAAAAGATTAAGAATATTTAACCAGTAAATTGACAAGGTAAACGAAAGAATATTGTGACGTCATTATCCAGCAGACAATGCGACGGCCTTGTTTCAATATGTGTCTCCAAGGAGGCGTCCTGTCTTGTTTCGTGATAGCTTGGCTCAGGGGGGTGGGAAGAGATTCCCACCTCCCTGCTTGGGCTAATGAATGTTGCTTCATTTCACAGCAATCATTGAAACCAGCCTCCCTTTCTCCCTTTCTATTGAGATAGCCTCTCCTTCAATGGTCTAGCTCCTCTCAAGAGGCAAGTGTCTGGTTGATGTGGTTGACTGACTATGTTTGGTATTCAAGAGTCAATTGAGGCGAAAGAAAGGGATCGTAAATGCGCCGCCGTGTTTGCAATAGGGAGCTTTAGATTTTAGACGCGCGGACGTTCAAAGAGAACAAAAAAACATGATCTGAGCGTGCGCAGTAACTTGATCCGCGGTACTGCGCACGCTCAGATCATGTTTTTTTCTCTTTGAACGTCCGCGCGTCTAAAATCTAAAGCTCCCTATTGACCCACTTGCAACGGACTGTTGCAAGTGGGTCAAACACTGTTATCTTGTTTCCACACCGTACACTTCGCGAGAAGTGAGGTGGAACGCAGCCACTCCCTTACATGGGAGACCTCGGTTCTATTTTCCGTTAGAGGGATAGAATGTTCTAGCTTAATTCCAATCACGGAGACAGCATTGTGATATATAACACTACCTCTGGTTCCAGGATATCCTATCTGCACTATGAGGAAGGAATTACAAATTATTTATCCAGCAGACCGCTTGGATACTCGGAGTCACGTACTCACCCGTCGCCGCGTCCAACCTCGCCTGGTGACTCTCGATCTGTTCGTTGAAGAACTTCTTCACTACCTCCCATGACGAGAGAAAATCCCGCCATTTCTTGGAGAACTGCATGATCGGCCAAACGGACGGCACGACCGTCAACAAGGCTCCCTCGTTGCCAATCATGAGGAGACGGACGTTTTCCATGAGCTCGCTGGCCGAGTCCGACCCATGTTCTTCTCGTCTCTTCATGACAAGGGTGCAAATGACGTTGGAAGAAGTCACCCCAAGAGCTGTCCGAGGATCTATCACTGAACCTTCGGTGCTCTGTGGAAGAGATTTTTTTTTTTTTTTTTTTTTTTGGGGGGGGGGGGGGATGGAGTTAATTACACTGTAACGGTGGTGTTACATGAAAATTCGACTTAATTTCTACAAACCTTACAAACGATACTCGCTGGTACTTGAAGTACTACTCTTGCTATCTGTGATAGCTAAGTGAAAAGTCAACAACAACAACAACAAGGATAATGATATATTATTTCATGATAATGATATCTATGTCCACAGCACTTGATATCATTATTATCATCTATCAACTACAATAAAAGATAACAGCCTTACTTGTAAATTCTTATTATCCCAAGGGAGCTAGTGTAAAGGGGAATGAAAGAAATGAACTTCCATCATGTCTGAGCAAAGCCGTATCGAATGTATCTCAAAATGGATGACTAACCCTAATCGGATACAAAATTCAGAATGGCAGAAAATATGATCTTGTTTCTAAGGCATTGAATTATCTCTGAATAGTTAAAGCGAGTTTCATTCATTAGTAAACTACAAAAATCCAATGTTAATCTGCAAATTGATAGCGATTTAAGGATTGATGGTTCATTATTGGACAAAAAGGGTAATATTTAAGTTTTAAGAGTAACAACAAAAATATTTGAAGCTGCTATCATGTAGTTAATATTCACAATTCGCGAAAGGACTATAGGAGTATACTTTATAGAGTGAAACATCTCTTGCTAGAAAAATCCCCCCGTACATGTATTTCATTTTTTAACGTTATTTACTTATTGCCCATGGAATAGAAAATCATCATAAAACACTCTTCTGTTACCGTCCCTATTACCCTGCAATCACATATATGGGGGAAATTGTAGTAAATGCAAATTGAATAGAATTTCCTCAAGCTTTTATTTTTCATCATACAACAAAATCATTCATTCATATCCAACACGAACCCGCAATAACATGCATTTTATTACCAAAGAAATATCTTGTTGACTTAAAATGTCCTCAAGGCACTATGGACTTGATGTATAGAATGGTCAACTTGACCATCGGAACCAATTCACATCCTTCTTACACTTTTTACAATAGCATTTTTAGAGAAAATTAAAATCTCACGGCGATAGATAAGTGCCGCTTTTAGATGAATAATCATATTCATAATACGTGATATACGATATATATATATACATATATATATAAACCGTTTATATATATATATATATATATATATATATAAACCGCCGGGTTCGAGTCCCGGCGGAGACCAATTTTTCAACTCTTGTGCTTTTCCGAAAAGGAGGAACAGTAAGAGGAATAATAATGTCAAAGCTACGCACCGATTTTCTCCTTCCTTTCTCATATCTCACATATATATATATATATATATATACATGTACATATGTATATACACGTATGATTATATACATCATTTGGCGTCTGTAGTATATATCGAATGATGCATACTGTGGTACTTTCATCTATACCAGAAACGCGTAGCAAGTTACTTAGTACATGACGGTATATCACTTTAAAAAGCATATAATCATCATCTTGTAAAATAAAATCAAACGAAGCCATTCGTGATTCTTTTCTCCCCCTCACCCTGCACTTGCATTTCCCCCTCTTTTGTGTGTAATCCTTGAGGATAGCTAGTTTTTAGTCGCTTTGTCATGATGAAAGGGCTGTCATTTCATCAAGCATCATTACTCGTGCTTATAGTGACTGCCTGCAACGTGAACATGTTACGGAACAGAAAATGCCACTGCAATCTACTGCATTTTGTTTCTACATGATAGACTCAATTACCATTTCGTCCCTTATATTGCTGCATTCCATTTATACACCGCATTCTTGAAAAATAAAGAAATCGTAAAAATAAATTGGAGTTGATATTGAGGAGGTAACGACTAGAAAATCTGCACGAATAACGGAAGCGATGATGAATGTGCCCAGCAAAATAATATACCCCTCCCTACTCCAAATAAAGGGGAATGAACTACAACCTTGAAGTACTTGACGAGGTGGTTGACTTCTTCCAGGATGAGTGGTTCAAGGGACACCTTTCCAAATCCCATACCTCTCAGGGTGGTGTGAGCGAACTTTCGGTGCTGTTTCCACATCTCGTCAGCTCGAGTGTCAAAAATACCTGGAAAATACCCATTCAGAATCTATATTTTATTATATACTATTATATATATATACACGAATATTTACATGTATAGGTACTAATATTTCCGCATTTACAGAATCCCCGTAAATATTTTGAGGTGAATTACCCTTTGATATGGCAGCAAATAACTGCATAATTCACGTCAGTGAATACCTGCTCGGGGCGAGCAGGTATTGGGGTGGCCCAAAATATACTGAGCTAACTCACTACGAAAACCAAACATAATAATCATTATTCAGTATTAAATTGAGGTATAAACAAAGCTGGTATAAACTGGCTTTTTTTTTTTGGTTCACAGTTCTTACATGAGTATTTGATATTATGAAGGTATACCTCTCTACCTCGCCACTTAAAGATGAAATTTGGCTGAATAATTTGGCCGAATTTCCCAAGAAATGGACTGACTTGGGTCATAGTATAAGGACTAGCCGTAATTTTACAGTCCCAATTAATTGTCGCGGCAGCTAGCAGCTAATGCGTCTATCAAGAATTGCAACTGAGCAGCGACTTAATTTCCTCTTATGTAATTTCTGGATGAGAAAAATTCATGAAAACAATGACTAGGCCTACAAATCCACAATTTTTGGCGGCTCGACATCTCTTTCTCGTGGCATTTCTGGAGGCCTCTATAAATTGCCATCGCTGATGTTGAGCATTGCTGTATAGGTACCGATACACTATGGTCGTGATAAACACCGCCTGATAGGCTCTTGAAATTTTACTTCAACAATTATGACCATTATGCAGTTAACTAAACAGTCTTTTTATAGTACAGTTGCAAACTACTACTAGTACTTCCACTACTACTCCTACTCCTACTACCACTACTACGTACTACCACTACAACTACTACTACTACTATACTCCTACTCCTATACTACTACTACTACCACTACTACGTACTACCACTACTACTACTACTACTACTACTACTACTACTACTACAGTTACTACTACTACTACTTACTACCGAGGTCGATGCACGACTCTTGCCAATAACATACATAATGCACTATAAACATAATCATTACTTACATCTATCTAAGCGTTGTATGATACAGTACAGGAATGGTGTATGGTGTCGATCGAGTAGTGAACATACTATACTCACCACTATGATTATCATTACCAAACATACTAGCTGCTTTATAAATTTACTTCTATCTTCGTGGAGTCACCTACCAAGTCGCTTCGTGTTGACTGACTTGAAGATGAGAGACTCCGCTCGGTCACCGAAATCGTTTCCCGCTCTCACCGTCACCTCTTTGATCTCTTCCCATCCATTGACGATGACAGCCGGTCTGCTTCCGAGATAGAGCGTGTACACGGGGCCGTACTCTTTCCCAAGCTCATTCAGCATATTGAGAAAGGCGTCGTTTTCTGGAAACGACAACAGGTTCCCAAAGAAAGGCAGGGGTCGAGGACCTTTCGGAAGTCGACCTCTTGCCCTGGGCTTTAAGATGGTCCAAAAGATCACTAGAGTGAGGCTGAACAGACATAACGTTGTCCAGTTTGACTCGAGGAAGCTTGGGGTATCCATGTTGCGTGTATAAGTGAGACGACCTTTGGCTGGTGTCAGTTGCGCTATCACAGGCGGCTCGTCCGAAATGACGCTCCAGCGGGTCGCAGTTATGACAAAATTCCAGCGGGTCGGTGGGCAACTATAAGTACTCGGTATAAAGCAGGGCCAAGGTATGTTGATCTTTCATGCGCATGCCTTCTCACGGAGCCAGCTAGCTCAATGGTAGTCCAGATACTGGACGATTTTTATCATCCGCAGTCCCCACACACTCGGCACCCACCAAATGCGCCCAACCGCTGATTGCGACACTCCACCAATTGGTATTCAGGAGGGGTGAATTGTGTAATACAGTGTACATACAGACACCATCAACGTACGTCCGTACACACGCGGGCACACTACGAATACAGTCCAGGAAGTGGACTAGCTCAATGGCTTCCCACCTCCCCTGGTCGTACCATGGAGACTACACGGCCCAGTGCATTTCTTCAAATAGACCAGTTCGTAATTCCACTTTGCGCATGAGCAGAAAAAGGTCATTTGTACCAACAGGCATTTCAGTTTGTAAATTCACTGAGATAAGCATCTGTGATGCGATAATTATTCATGTGATCCTTATCTAAATGGTGCTTGCCAGCACATCCACCTGACAGCAAGAATGGTATTTCGCAATATAAAAGGAAAAAAGGCTGTTATTGCATTCAATACAAAACAATGAAATGGATGCCCGCTAAATTGTCAACTGATGGAGTATTCTGATCACCTGCTCTAAACGCGAGATAATTCTTTGTTTGAACATGAATTCCATAAATTGTTACGTCAGGCAAGCTTAGGCATTATGCCGCTTTGAAAACGAGTGAAGTGCCTAACTAACTGAGAAAAAAGAAAGGTCATTTGTACCAATGTGTACATGAGCTAATTACGAACTGGCTTCATTGCAGCTTTCCATTATATTGCTCTCTTCCACTGTAGAGGAAAATTTCGAGCGATCGAACGGATTATAGAATGGATACAGGCATTGGAGTTGCTGAAAGGATACCTGATTTGAAAGCAGGCAGAGAAACCTTTAACCATATTGACGAGTTTTTGATGTTTGTCTCAGAAATCCATTTTCCCTCTTCAATATGCAATTGTGGCGTCCGATGACGTTGATGGCCGATAGTGATGTAATAATAGTATGATAATGATCGTGCATTATATTGCGCAATTTCTATAGGAATTTTGTCATAACTGCGCATAACCAGAGAAGCAGATTGATAAATGAATAACATGAAATGGAAATCTTACAATAGGTAAAATGGGGATAGAATCAGCTGAAGGAACCGATAACCATATCAACAACAACAACAACAACAAGTACAGAAGTGATAATCATATATACGTACTATCCTGTATCAAATCTGTGTAACTAATATTAGTAACAGGATAAACTAGTAATTAATGACTGATATGGTTTAATATGTTTTAATCATCAACGCCACCTTCATCGTATACGATTCGTAACACTAGAATCTAGTGTTACGAATCGTATACGATGAAGGTGGCGTTGTCGCGTGACACTGAATCTCGAACGTTGATCAAATACAATGATCACGTCGATGGAGTTACACAATGCATAGAGTCGTCGTGAATTGAGTGTGCGTAAAATTTGATGACACGGAAAGGGTAGATCGAAGTGAAATCTATACAGGAAGGGCCCCTGCACAGACTTCTTAAATTACTTACTGTCAAAGGAAAGTTTAGGCCATACAAACTACTACTGTATCACATCATAAAATACCCATGCAAACACAATAATATTGTAATACATGTATGCTCATATTTTTATATCAGATATAAAAATATGAGCATACATGTATTACAATATTATTGTGTTTGCATGGGTATTTTATGATGTGATACAGTAGTAGTTTGTATGGCCTAAACTTTCCTTTGACAGTAAGTAATTTAAGAAGTCTGTGCAGGGGCCCTTCCTGTATAGATTTCACTTCGATCTACCCTTTCCGTGTCATCAAATTTTACGCACACTCAATTCACGACGACTCTATGCATTGTGTAACTCCATCGACGTGATCATTGTATTTGATCAACGTTCGAGATTCAGTGTCACGCGACAATTTGTCCATAGACGTAATTATACATCTGCCCGCATTCACGTGATGGAGGTCGAGTATAACCACAACAGCTCACGGGTGACCGAATTGTTTTGAAAAATGTTCTCTTTTGCGGTTACTGCTATATCTGGGATGACATCATCATGCATATGATTTGATCACCATTTTCTAGAGAAAAAAAAATGCATTTTCGCAGAACCAAAAGACTAGAATTATTTAGATAAAAATAATAAAAAACGGCAGCTACTCTTAATCGATTTAAATCACTTGTTTAAAAAAAGAAGTATGCTTGATTCTTAAAGATTTCATCAGATACCTCATGCGTGGTTTTTTTTTTTTATCATAAATTACAGTCAGAACAAAATTGCAGATACACTGTGTGTATTTGTAAAAAAATATACATACAAAAACATATGTTCTAGCGTTTGTTTCCATTTCTTCATGAAATTCGCTGACTTGCTGGTTTTAATCAGATTGCGTGTGTTGATAAATCCAGAGGGTCTACGTCTTGCAAGTTAAGATTCCCAGTAGACCTCTCCACTTTGTTTTATTCGTATAATTACTGCATGTTATAGATGAGGATCTGTGTATTCTCTTTCTATATTCTCTATACTATGACACATGTACTTGTAATGTTTCTTGGAATGTGAATTAATACAAATACAAAATACATATGATCATCACCATTATCTGGGATACTAACTCCATGTTGAAGGCAACGACATTGGGTAATATGCTTAAACTCCTTGTATACCATATAGCGTGATGTAAGCTTTCATTTCCCCACATAATGATAAGAAAACTATTGTATCTATTGTTTGTATTTTGTCTATGAGTTATTCCTTCTTAATATTCACTGCAAGCACCATAAAACCATTAATCTTTATTGCAAGTGTCCGCTAAACATTGGCTTACCAAACAGAGAGAGAGAGAGAGAGAAAGAGAAAGAGAGAGAGAGAGAGAGAGAGAATGATAATGAAAGATATGCAATAATGGAGTCTATAGCTCCATGTTGACATTTCGGTAATATTATTTAGCCTGTTGATGACGTGCATGCAATGTTGTCATCGAAGGGGGGGGGGGGGCATCTTAAACACTTGTGACGTGTACCCGGATACGTATAAAATGACACGTTCAACACTCATTCATGCACGTTACCAGACAGTGTGTAAGCCTATATCTTTTCCCATAGACTGCGTTTGCATTTAAAGGGGATGGCTAGTAACCGATCAGTGGGAATCAGTGGGAATGCTGAGGGATGATTGTTCCAATCCTTGTGGGATTCATTTAAGAGTACATTATATATCTACTGTTGTGTGAAAATGATTTGCTTCAGAACGGTCTCATATTCAAGTAATGTGCAGATTAATGCCCCGTCACTGACCAGGGACGCTTACCTGGAAACATTAAACTGTGAACGGTCAGTCGTAAAATAGATAACACCAGAGAGGTGAATGAGTCTCACCTCCCTATAATCAGACGAACGTCGGGATTAGCAAACATAAATACCGCCTGTCGGAAGCATGAACTTTGTTCGATGCATATTGAATTAGGTTTTTATTCATAATTATCTGCTCACACTTAGATCGGACGTATAAATCCATGTTGAATGACCTACAACGGGACCACCGAGCCGACGATGGTGGGGGGGGGGGGGGGGTGCAGCCCCCTCACAACCCCTAACCTCACTCTCCCACACTCTTTTGAAAGACAGGGGGAAAAGGGGGAGAGTGAAGGGTCAATATTTGACCCTTGCCTAAATCAACTATTTAATACTACCCCCTCCCCCCCCCCCCCCCCACACACACACGCGATCCGTGGCCCGCCTGCAATATTGGGCTACATGTGCGTAACTAAGGACGACAGATCTAGTGTATCAATGTGATCAGTCAATCGTGACGTCATTATGACGTCATTATTGTGACGGGTACGTGTGTGCGTATAATGAACTCATTAATTCATGTGCACTTTATGTACAGGGACTAGAATGTAGGACCTACAGTAAATTTCTACCGACATTGTGCTCGCAATCTCTTCTTATACTTTTGTCAGTTCACATAATTATCATCGGCTTCATTTGCTCACCCTTATTTTAGCTAATGGCTAACACAATCATTTTGAACATTAGTTCAAAATAACACAATTATTTGGAACATTAGTTTCATATATGTATATACGTACACCTAGTATTGTTGTATACATTCATTGTACTTTTTTCTCTTGAACTTGTATTAACAAAAAAGGTGATATTGGAAATAAAATCTCATTTGAATTGAATTTGAATTGAATTGAATGGCATTGACACAATGAACACAAATTGTTTTACAGGTACATTGTATCATAAAAAGAAAAAAAAATGGTCATACTGCTTCTTGGGCTTGTTTTTTTTTTTTTGGGGGGGGGGGGGTTCAACAATGGCATGAGTCACGTGCCGCTGCCCACAACGCAACACACAGCGGACCAATGATTATCATATTTATTTCAGTTTTACATCGAAACCTTCGTGTATCTGCTGAACCCAGGTTGATTGAGGTTGTTTTATCCTGTTAGTGTTATAGATCCCTGTGGTGAGTCTCCTGAATGTCACGATGGATCCGTGGTATGATATTATGAGACATGAGCTGCCTGCTCTTGTAGTTTTCAGCGTCACATTCCTATTGGCCTTGTATGTCTCAACGAAGCGATCCAAGGGCAAGGCCAGCGGCAGTGGTCACCGCACAGTTCCCCCTGCGGTTTCCGGTGCTGTTTCGCTGTTCGGCAACGCATTGTCGCTGAAGCCAAACGACGAATTCTTGAGACAAACACAGGCATGGCACGGCAAATATGGCGCGGTGTTTTCACTGCTCGTCGGGCCCACGACAACGGTCTTCGTCGATGGGATGGTGGCTGTAAGGGAGGCCGCTGTCAAGCGAGCGATTGAGATCGGCGACCGACCCGTCGCCAGGCAGCTCTTCGAACTGAATCCAAAGCGTCTCGGTAAGATGGTCATCAGCAAAGAAAGAACTGCATGTATAATTCCTGTATTTTTTTTTTTGTATGCCTTCCAACAAAAATCAGGGCGCAATTTTCATAAAAAGTTGATGTGATAGCAACACCATGCTGGTGGAATGGCAATTGCCATGGTAATGACACTAATCCAGCATCCTGATTAACTGTTGCTATGGGAAGTTGCCATTGCAGCATCGGACGGTTGTCATCCTAAAATCTTTTTCTTTTCTTTTTTTAATGAAATGGGGCCCAGAAGAATACATTTAACAATGTAACATTATAATCTACGTGCAAACTTATATATCCATGTTTGATAACGTGTTTGTATTGCACACTATTTTAGGCTCATCATAACGTGTTTGTTGGCTAGTGTATATTAAAGTCCTGTTTAAAATACATGTATATAAATCAAATAATTTCCCTTCCATTTGGCTTGCAAGAAAGTGTGAACGCAAAACTCGGGTCAATAAAAATATCACTTGTATAGAAGTTCTCATCAACATAACTAAAATATCTGCACCTATTCGACTTCAGTTGACATCACAGTGCACATTGGACGGGATATTTCAAAGAGATTTTCCCCAGTGGTGGGGAGGAGAAAAATCTCTTTTGGATATTCTCACTTGCAGGGATATTTAGCGCCCCCGTAAGTCGGTCTTGGCAAACTCAGAGAAAGTTCGTGCATGCGTCCTTTCGCGGCGTGGGTTTCGGATCCGTTTCCCTGGAAACCATCATCCTGGATGAAGCAAACGAGCTGCTCTCACACTTCAAGGTAATCTCCGCCTGCAGCTGATTATGAAATGGAAAGCTTATCACAAGAGAAGGTTTGGCAAAATGAGCGCATCGAATGCAGACGTCTATGTTCAGATTTTGAATTTGTGCAAAACTGAGACATGCTCAGATTGGAAAATTTACTGTGTTTATGTTGGTAAACCCTTTAGGATTTTACGGCGTCTGTATACTAGGGAAATGCAACTTACCAAAGTTGTCACACGACCTTTGTTAAACATGCAGCGTTTTAAATTGTTACCAATATTACACAAATTATTATACTCAAAACCACGCGTACGATAATACGCATTAAAAATATTAATTGGTGAGCATAACCTCATTGGTAAAATGGATAACCATGCATCCAGATCTTACAAAAGAATTCCATTCAGGATAACTTGAAATTTTCACATTTCATGTTTTGATATCCTGCATCCAGATCTTACAAAAGAATTCCATTCAGGATAACTTGAAATTTCACATTTCATGTCCACATTTTATCATATCAAAATAATGTTAAGGATATGACACAAAACATATCCTTAAAGGGGAAGGCTAGTAACTGATCAGTGGGAATCAGTGGAAATGCTGGGAGATGATTGTTCCAATCCTTATGGGATTCATTCAAGAGTTCATTGTACATCTATTGTTGTGTGAAAATGATTTGCTTCAGAACGGTCTCATATTCAAGTAATGTGCAGATTAATGCTCCGTCACTGACCAGGGACGCTAACCTGGAAGCATTAAACTGCACATTACTTAAATATGAGACCATTCTGAAGCAAATCATTTTCACACAACAATAGATATACAATGAACTCTTGAATGAATCCCATAAGGATTGGAACAATCATCTCCCGGCATTTCCACTGATTCCCACTGATCAGTTACTAGCCTCCCCCTTTAACATTATTTTGATATGAGAAAATGAATGAATGAATAAAACATTACAAGAAGAATTCGAATTGTATCACATCAATACACTGCAAAGACGTGCCTTCAGCATTGGTCAAAGGTTATATTAGCGGATTTGATTATTTAAATCGTTGCATATAGTATAATTTTCTCTGATCGAACAATTTTCTTTGTTTCATAACCTAATATGGACGTTGTGTTGACAATGACTTTTTGTGAAGGTAACTGTTATATGATACGATACAGAGTGGTCCCCTCGAATAAGCACGGCATACGTGGGGAGCCATTCACTGTTGTTTTGAAAAGGACCCATTCCCCTTGGAAGATAGCGAAATTGCTAATAATTGCACTAGTACACACTGATAACGAAGAACCACGACTTTTATCAGGTCATCACTGAAATTTTGACAAACATTTTTCTATTCAATCTTCATAGACAGTAAAGAAATTTAAAATAATAATTTCTAACATCAAGGAATTTAATTTCCATTTTTTCATTTTGCGCAGTCAAAAAATGGCCGTTCATTCGATCCTCAATCCTGCCTTTACGTCTCCGCAGCCAATATTGGCAATCAGCTCCTGTTCGGACGTCGGCTGCAGTTCGACTCCGAGCCCGACGACGAACTCATGGGCAACATCAGGCACCTAATGTTCTTCCGCGACGACCCCCTCGTCATGTTCCTGCCACTGATGTGGCACGTTGTCAAGCACTCTACGAGGTGGAGGACGGTCCGTCAGTCGTGGGACAAAGTCATGAACTTTCTGCGGCGGGAGGTTAAAGAGCGTGAGGGACGACTGAATATAGGTATAAGACCTGACATGGCTACGCCAGAAAATGTTAAAATCAACAGTCTTTTCATCGAACGCTCAATCCCGTAGACTTGTCTGAGGGCTACAGGCAAAGCCTGTTCCCTCGTATAGCTGGTTCAAACTCTCGATGATTAAACACGGCATAAGAGGGATTATCTGAAAACCTAAACACAGCGCTATTTAAGTGTTGTTTATTTGTTTATTTCATATTTATTTATTTATTTATTCATTTATTTATTATTGTTATTATTATTGTTATTATTATTGTTATTATTATTATTATTATTATTATTATTATTATTATTATCATTAATATTATGATTATTGTTATTATGGTGTAGTAGTTGCTCGTGTACTTTTATCATAGACACAGTTGAACTGGGACATGTAAAGAAGTGTTCGTGTTATAGGCATCGTCTCTTATTTCGCAACGGTCTCACTTTAGACCTAAAATCATAATTTAATCTTCATGAGTTGATTTGGCTTAATTTAACCCAGCTATTAACATCATCATATTCTCCTCTTGTACCTTGTACTTTCTTTCATGACTGATATTTTCATCGACCAAAAAAGACAAAATAACATACGATTTATAATGCAGATGATCCGCAAGTGAAGGACTTCATAGATGCCTATCTCGTACAGAAGAAGAAAGACCCCGCAAATTTCAATCACGAACACCTTGAGTTGGTCCTGGTGGACCTAATCGTTGGCGGAACGGACACGATCTCCGCCACCTTATCGTGGATTCTGCTCTACTTGATCACGCATCCTCAATACCAGAAACGAATTCACGACGAGATTAACCAAGTATATGAAATTCTTTTGCTAAGCAAGCTTGTCTTTGTTAGATGCCGTCGAAAATTACACCTTTTTCCTTTCATTGTTATCATTCATAGAAACTGAAAATGATGTTTCTTTGTTTGTTTGTTTTTTTGGGGGGGGGGCATTGGATGCAACGAAGAATGAAATTGAAGACATCTCGTTGAATTGGAACATAAATGACATTAAAACTCTCGAAGAGTAAGTAAACTGATGTTTTCAAAATGTGTGTTACTAAGTTCGATTGCAATCAAAACAGGCAGGCGCAGCTTATTAGGCCCTACTAGACGTTGCACCACTAACAGCTATCGTAGATAGGTAAGGTATTTTTAGATAGATTGTAATGTAATTAAATTGATAAAGCCGGTAGTATTTCTGATAAATTAAAAAAATGTACCATGCATAAATGACGCTCCTCATTAATTCTGTTAAACACCTTCACTAATTATATGCATGAAAAGGAATAATGATCCTCGAATGCTAAATGAAAGTTATGTGGCATATTCAGCTTTGTACACGCAACACAGTATCAAACCTAGCCCAAGCAGAGTGTTTTACAATTTTTTTTTTCTGTAAGATATTGAAACGAGCCATTTTTCTTCCTCACTCTGGGCATTTTAGGCAATGTATGTTACTTGACGCACGTTTCTTTACGCACATTACATCATAAAGTATTCAGAAACTCATAAGCAATCGGAGAGCACAAACCTCCACGAAGTCAATAATTAGGGTAAATAATTCCGCGACTTACAACCGTGCACGCATATCTTCCATGGAATATCCTGGAATATCCTATCAATAATGTTCCGAATCACCTATACCCTCCTGGTATTCCCTTCATTCTTTTTAGGACATTCTAGCAAATTAGTTCATTAGATTTCGACAGTCATCGATAACAGATAAAGAAACAAGGAAACAAACGATGTAAAAAGCATAACCTCCATGACGGACAATGATAATCAATAGAGAGAACTGATAAAACTTATTTGATATCAAGTAACATTAATTATCAAAACACTAACAATGGCCTCTTATTAATTACCAGGTGGTTCCACAAGGACCCGTTCTCTGGTCACACCGAGCGCAGCTACCGTACACGGAGGCGGCTATTATGGAGGTTCAGCGTCTTGCCTGCGTCGCCCCGATGGTACCTCACAAAACCCTTACCGACACCGAATTGTGCGGTTTTCACATAACTAAGGACTGGAACGTGTATCTCAACGCGTGGTAAGTCCTTTCGGAGAATGAACATGAATAAATAAACAAAACAAACACCCCCCCCCCCCAAAAAAAAAGGGAGAAAATCACATAGGATCATGCTTTTACATTTTAAACACCGCAAATCATTGCATTTATATGCTTCTCTTGACAGCTTAAGACACAATATTGAATTTCTGGGCTGGATAGAATTCGATAGGTATGTATTCCGGAATACCGAATGAGGAAAAATAATGTTGACAGACATCAACCAGCTCTAGGTCTGCGACGCGAACGCTAAGACGACGTTAATTAAGTATTAAAAAAATGGTGTTCTTTAAAGGAGTTATAACCCATTGGTTCTTTACACGGGCAAGACGGCCGTTTCCATTGTCCAGCCCGGGAGACAGCGTTGTCGTGGTTGTTTAAGCGTTCGCGTCGCAGATCTGAAGCCCGCTATTGAGTCTGCATTGATTGGCATATAATGACATAGATTATTAGTTGTTGAATTAGATACAAGATTTAAATTAAACATATCTTGAATCGACATATCTTGAATAAAATAATGTTAATGTAATATTAAACAGCCAGCTGTAGCAAATGTTAACAATCATGGCAAGATCATCAATATCATGTTACAAATCCCACGGTGGTTCTTCCAACCTTTGTAATCCGAACGGCGAGATGTATAGTATCAATTGACAGGTAGACTTTGCAGGGACCCTACTTTCAATGTGTTGTATACAATACTACGTCTTTGTCTACAAGAATGTTGTAACAGGTGATGATACTTGCAGAAACGTGACAAATGTTTTTATATGTTTGCGTTTAGCTCATTTTGTCAATAGAATGCCGAAGTGATCATGTCATGGTCTTTTGTTATAGCTTGGGTTGAAAACAGGTGCGCGCATAAACACTTGGGCCAGGTTTTTTTTTTTTTTTTTTTTTTTTAACCAGTTCCATGGCGATGAATGGCTATGGCATCACATTTTGGTACTCTGCCAATTCTGTTTGATGTCTACAATTTTTAGACTGTTGATTCTCGTTTATTCCGAGTTTAGAGATTTTTGTATTGTATTCCCTATCTTGATCTTGGCAGAGTCTAGACCACATCTCCAGATTATCATGCGAATTTATCAAGCTAGAATTTTTTCACATTTCTTGTTTTTTCCTATGTATCACCTTAAACGCCAACATACTCCTAAAAAGACAAATTCCGCAATGCATGGTGTGGACGCAATGCGACTCGAGCTTATAAAGTTGCCCCTTGCATAATGGCGATATTTCGTCATATTCGTCCCCCGCCCCCCCCCCCCCCCCACGAAATATCATCTTTATCAGTATTTTGTTTGTTTGCTTGTTTGTTTGTTTGTTTGCTCTGCAGGGCCATTCATCGAAATCCAGATTTTTGGCCTGACCCGGATTGGTTCGATCCGAACCGTTTCATAGGCGCCGATGGAGCCGTCATCAAACAACCGAATAACTTCTTGCCGTTTTCCATAGGTAGAGATTTCAACTTATGATTACTGCAAAATCATGTAGACTGAATATTAAATTCACAAAATCGCATCTTGAAGGAGGGTGCCCATTTTGATCTGACATTTAGTCTTTCACGTCACCTTCAGTTCTCGTCAGTAACATGATGCAGGAATTTATTGCCTTATCTTACAATTATCTCTTCTTTCTAATATAAGATTTCCCTTTTACCATGTTTACATAGGCATAAAGGCCTACACCGTATAATCTTATAGTCTATAGTGATACTGTCCATTACTACGTCTCTCAATGATGACGATGATGATAGGAATAACTTTAATGATATCATCACTGTAATAGTAATCCATCCATCTATCTTTATTTGTCTATACTAATCCTTGTCAGGAAAGCGTGTGTGTATTGGGGAGCAGCTTGCGAAAAAGGAGCTCTTTCTCTTCGTCGCCACCCTCTTGCAACATCACCGGCTGTCCGTACCGGAGGGAGCCGAGACTCCTTCGCTGGATGGTCTCCTTGTGCTCTCTCGAGTCCCCAAGCCATACGAGATAGTTGTGACTGCTTGGGATGACGTCTGAAGGCAGTTTGACCTGGATTATAGATATCATTGAACTTTACGGATGTATCACCATGATTGAATTTCGATAGATAGAACAAGATAAAACGGCTACCTCGAGATAGGAAAACAGCCACCTACTAGTAATAAGTGGTTATCTCATGTTCTAAGGTACAGAGGTTATCACATGAGCAAACACCATTTTTTATTTTTTTTTTTGTCAGTGCACAATCTCACCTTGAGGGACCTACAAAGGCTGAGCTAGACATTTCAAAAGTGATTATTAGGCCCTCTGTTTTTATTTTATAAGTTTTCTCGAAGACGCCGCAGTGCCAATTTGATTTCCAGCTTGAAATTTCTTTTTTTTTTTTAAGTATTTAAAGGTGATTCTCTTTTGAATAGCGAGATAAAAAGTAAATGGAATAAATAACGCCAAATATTGTTTCTATATATACTCGGCAAGCAAGCATGGTCGAGACAAGAAGACAAGATGATGATACACCGGCAAGATTGACCAACATAACTTTGTGTGTGCACTCGTTCCTAGAATGTCGACCAGTCGATTTTTGAACAGCTCGGCCCATCGTGTTTTTGTCCTCAACAAGTCGACGTTTTTATTAACTGCATGGTACTTTCATGTCTAAAGTACTGAGCGAGTCGACTTGTCGAATTCCAACAACTCGTCCTCTCTATTGGCACTTGTTTATATTTCACCCTTTCATCTTCCTTGTTACAAAATATCTCGTGTTCTTGCCACTTTTTCCGAATTACCTTGTGTTCGAATATCTGCGTGTTGACCCTTCATTTGCCGTCATGTTTCTTGTTTTGCAGTTAATTTAATTTTGTAGTTGGCTCTACAGTTGTTTGATTTGTTTAGTTTGTCGTAGAGGACAAGTTTCATTAGTGGAAAACAATGAACAAGAGTACAAATGATCAATTTTATTCCCTTTTGCTTGTAGGCATAAGATATACATGTACTGTATAAAACAATAAAATACAGTACTTGATGGGTATCCGAACCAAAAAGAGGACACAATATAATTCCCATGCAAATCAACGTGTGTAAAAATCTACTAGGTACTAGTATGTGTCGTGTGTGTGTGTGTGTGTGTGTGTGTGTGTGTGTGTGTGTGTGTGTGTGTGTGTGTGAGTGAGTGGGTGTTTGCATTGGAGGGTTGATGCATACCATTTGTTTCTCATGGATGACTTGTGCATGCACAGGATAAAGTGCACTGATTCATTGCTAGACTCATAAAAAAGGAATAAATTGAAACACAGCAAACTGAATGTAGCTGATATGAAAACATTTCATAGTATTAGCCTTGCTTTATTCACTGTCTCATAGTGTCAATGATTAGACATGCACTTTGGTATATCCACCTTACAATAGTACATCTTGTAGACTACAGGTGCACATTCTCTTATTTAGACTAATAGTCTTTATTTGTATAAAATACATAATTTCATAATTGACATTATTTCATGCATAAGTAGTGTGATATATTCTTCTGTACTATACAAAAAAAAATAGATTATGTGAAAACATCAAATGACTTAAAGTACAAATACGTCATGTATAAATGGCATACAAAGGATAGATATAAAGTAAAATCTTTGAGTAAAAATTAATACCTGATAGCCTTTGTGTCTAATTACTAGATAGTACTTTGCCAATGTCCTTGAAATGAGTGTTTTGCCCGTAGTCATGAAAAAGTCAAAATCCGCAGAAATAAAAACGTAAAAAGCATTTCCTGATAATCACTCAAGATGTTGGAAAGTAATGACCATACAAACATAATCACTTGGTTTAATGAATTCTGGTTTCAGATGAACCATTTTATCAAAAGGCAAAGACAAGATTATTTCTATATTCTTTCACTAATAACACTACTAATCATTCACTATGAGCAGGATTTCGCAAAAGAAAATGCAACAACATGAAGCATATTCATTTTTCATTTGCAGCAAAAGAGAAAGTTGCTACTTGCTATAACTATTTTAAGATGGTGAAACTGCTTGTTTTTAATTCGAAGGTAATATGCACTAAATTTCCTTGCATAAAAGGAGCACCCAGACACTCTTGTAAAGATACTTTTCATGTACAGCTTTAAAAAGTCTAAATAAATTTGTGATTAAATCAAACAATAATGAACAAAGAAATGGAAATTACAGCTTTGTTTCACTAGTAGACTCAAGAGGGCAGTATTCAAATATTCAATAATTTGCAAACAACCCTCTTTGTGTTCTTATATAAGTAATTTCTTACCTTTTCACTTTTGTTGTGAAGGAAATAATTCCCTCTGGAATCATGAGAGAGAAGGTAGTTGGAATGGATACTTCTTGACATAGCATGAAATTAGATGAAAAAGTGAATCTGAAAAAAAAAAAAGTTGAGTTCGTCACTACACACAATAAGAATCACATAGTAAATCTAGCCATGTATCAACAACGAGTGCATCATAAGTACAATATCATGTTTGAAGTGATACCATGTAGTCATACATGTATTTCAGTATTCACCATTTCATAGAGGAAAGAATGTTTATGGTCCTGCATCAAATGTTACTGTACTTCATCACTCTACATAATTTTTTTTCTACACACCTTTCATCATCCTACATGATTTTCTATTACACGTCTGTACAAATATGGGCTGTCATTTGCAACATCTGACACCTTATCATTGTGACCTGAACAGGCAAGATTTGTTTGTAAAACATATTTTTACAAGATCATTCTACTTTTTTCATCTTCGTTTTTTCAACGTAAGTGGGCACAAACAGACACAGTATTTGGAATGTCTTGGGAATTCTTGGTACAACTGGAAAAGATAACAAGTCCCTGAAAATGACAGCTAACTTTGATCTTCTCATTCATGAACCAGAAGGGAATTGATTCAAGTTTGCATCATTCCTACATTATCCCTGAATGAATGATTATGATGAAGTTTCACACAGAAAAAAAGGCACTCTCAATAATTTTGACCTGCTTTGGTTCGAGCAAAGAAGGGGCTAATACACACTATATGAGCTGTCGGGGGGGGGGGGGGGGGGGGGGATAACAAATATTCAAATTTACATTCTGCAATCTGCATCCAAATTTACGGATACATTTTCCTCAATGACATAGTCAAGAGCTAATCATCCACTGCTTTTGAATACATCTCAATATGTGGCCCCTGGTTTTCATCCCATCATTTGTTGCTTTGTCAGGCAATGCTCTGCAGGCACATTTTATTACATTATTATCAAGCATAACCCTTGCTTCAAAAGTGTGCATAGAATTTGAACATCTTCTGAAAACCTGGTCTATTTGCATATCACATAAAAAGGCAGGTTTCCCCTTTTTTTTAATGCTAGAAGGGTGTTCATACATGGTGTGTTCATATGCAACTATGTCAGTACACTAAGATTTGCAATAAGGCCCCTCTGGTTCTGAAACAGTCAATATCCTTGACCAATGATATGAATACTACTTCAACCTATGACCCCTGCACCAAGACTAGTGGTCTCCTCACACTGATGAACATTGTACTACTCGTTGAATTTCTCTACCTCGGCCAAAATTGTTTCATCCTTTCTCATGACATATTATCTAGAGTAGCAAAGACTATGTCATGAGGAAAACAAAGGAATGCTTTGTGCATGCGAGTCCAGTGTTTACTAAATCTCCATCCTTTCTTGAGAAATTTTGCAAATGGTCAGGGAAAGAATGTAATCATACGAAAAATAAATGCTCTACATATATGACTCTGGCTATTTGCTGACCTTTAAAAAGATTGGTCATCAATAGGTTGACATTTAGTTTTAGTTTACATTTAGATTCTTTTTATTTTCATTCTTATTTTGTGAGATAATGAGGAAATACTTATAAATTATGAAAAAGTATACAGATCTAACAGGAAATCAAAGTTTATTTCATGAAAATCAGTTTTAAAATGACCGAGATATCCAAAAGAATAATCCAAAATAATATCCCACAAAAAGGTGGAACCTCTTAGAATTGTATGCTCTCTCATATTTCATAAGTGGTTTCTCAATATCTTACAAAAAAGTTAAAAACCTAAAGCCCTATATCACCCAAAGCTAAACCACACCTTTAAATCTACATACACAGAATATAAAACCTCTAGAAGAGTTATTTTGTGAAAAGCCCATCCTAAAAAACAGTGTTTGTGAATAGAGGCGGAAGTGTTACAGGAAGAGGACAGTGAAAGTTTGAGGATATTCTGATTAGAATGAAGATAGGTATGCTTGAAGTTGTGATTAATCAGGCACGAATTGGCAACTCCATGATGTAGCACGAGAGCTCACGATACATTTTTCCCTCTGCTTAAAATTCCATGAAAACCTTTTTTTTTTTTGGTCATCAATGTTAGAATATTCTTTTAAAGGGACTGATAATATTCTTTTAAAGGGGTTGTGTAGAAAAAAAAAATATTTGCAATTATTATACTAAGAGTTCATAAATGATTAGAAATTTCCTGGACTTGAAAATGACAATTATTTCGTAGCACGAAAGCAAATGGGGGATGAGCTCGCATTGTGACATTACAGAATTGCCAGTTTGTGTTTGGATGATCTCACCTACAAGAAATCATAACTTTCTCAGTGTTCATCAGAATTTGATCAAGCTTTCACCGTCCTAATCCTCTAATGTTTCTGCTTCTCTTCGCACAGACTAAATTTCAAGGTGGATTTCCCCATTCACTGTTAACTATTTCATGACTCTTGTAACATTGATCGAAACACATGAAAGTTATTTTCTTGATATATTACTTGTGTGACCTCATCCAGATCAGCAAAACATATGCAGGTTATTCACTCAATAGCTCTGTGAAATATGAGATTTACACGTTAATTTCATTAAACGTATACACGTAAGAACACTGCATTAATATTCCCCATAATAGAATAAGAATTACATAAGTAAAAAGTAGCCTGAGCTCCATGTTGTGTAGAACATACTCCAGATAGCTGATATTATATCACAAAAATATATACAATTTGCATAACAAACATGCAGTACCATTTTGATATATCACATAAATTTAGTTGCATAACTAGTTTGCCCACACACACACTTAAGAACTTTTCAAGTAAAAAAAAAAAAAAATCGTTGTTCACATATGAATTATTTCCCTTCATACTGATGTCACAGAATATAAAACAAAAAAGACATAACACATAACCTGGCCATAACCATAAGTACCTTGAGTATGTGCTGAAATTTTTTATTTGAAATTGCACAACTTTACACACCAACCTCAAACTCAAGTAACTTTACATCAATTTTAGAGCAAATGATCATGCAGAAACTCCCAGTCAACCGGACATTCCTTGGCAAGTACAGGTACAGAGCAGGACATGGATTAAATAACGAATCCCACTTTGACATCGTACACACATAGAGATCACATAGAGACACGTGTTGCGGCAACCCTTATTGGTTATGATGTGACATGCCTCCACAAGCACCGAGCATTTTGCCTCCATGCAAGGTTAATACAGATGCACTCCAACTGTGGTTTTAAGAAAAAAAGTGCTGAACAGTAAAGGATGTTCAGCTTTCTGCACTCAATCTCAATAATAAGGCCGATTCGAATCTCATTTCATTAAATCTCTCCGTCATGATGTGCTGGTATCACGCACGTTTGGAACACCTCTAGAACTCAGTGGACCCCCCTCCTGATTGGTGGCGAGAACACTTCAACCCACATGCTTTACTTGGCAAAGACCTTCTGAAGCTTGTCCTTGTACACCCAGGCAGCACCCCCTGCACCCGCCAGAACGGCGCAGGTCCCAACGAAACGGAGAAAGCCAGAGACTGACGGAATGAATTTCTCCTTCCACGACACGTCGAATGGTAGGGCGGGCATGTCCTGTGAGGAGTGGAACACACAACAAAGTTTTAATGTTATACAGCTGATTGGTTTGCTCACATGTGCTTGCATGCATTTTACCATGAAACCTCTCATCTTGCCCATATGTCTATCGTCTAAATCTATCTAATCACCCTTTCTCTCTTTTTGTTCAGGCTTGCTCTTTCATTTCTTCTCTCTTTCTATCTCTCTCGCTCTCTTTTCTCAACATGAAGTATCGGTGGGTTTGCTTCGCTTTCTTTTTTTACATTTGCCATCCATCTCCTGTCTCTGTGGGTGACCTCTGACCTCATAGCCCAGGACTCTCTCTGGAGAATCTTTATTTGGTAGTACATGTATACACTATGTTTCAACAAAATACATTCAGGCATTGCGTAGATATGGGGGCCATAGTAAAATTTTGAGCATTTGACGTTGATCTTTTGACCTCTGACCTTGAGCAACCAAAAGTTGATAGGCACAACTTCGTCCATATACCTTTTTTTTTTCTTAGCAATGCCGTGCACATAATTGATTCTGGATGGAAGGACAGACAGAGGGACGGACAACCCGAAAACATAATGCCTCCGGTGACACTTCATGGTGGAGGCATAAACAAGGCAAGTGCCAAATTGTGTCTCGCCCATTCGCGTACAAGAAATTAATGTTTTTCTAACTCCTGGAAGTTTATTGACACCCCCCCCCCCCCCCGCCTATGACCTTTGACCTTGTGGTGACCGTCGACTCCCCAAGGGACATTTACCATCCAAGTTTGGTCACAAACGGACAAAGAGAAAAAAAGTTATGAGCCATATTCGAAACGCGCCGTAAAAACTTAACATTGGGCCCCAAAAGTTCATTGACCCCTGTCTGTGATCTTTGACCTTGTGGTGACCTTCAACTCCCCAAGGGACATTTACCATCCAAGTTTGGTCACAAACGGACATATACATCAAAAGTTTTGAGTCATAATCAAAACGCTTCGTAAAAACTTAACAGTGGGCCCTAAAAGTTTGTTGACCCCTGTCTGTGACCTTTGACCTGGTGGTGATCTTCGAATCCCTAAGGGACATTTACCATGTAAGTTTGGTCACAAACGAACATATACATCAAAAGTTATGAGTCATAATCAAAACATGCCATAAAAACTTAACATTGGGCCATAAAAGTTCATTGACCTCTGCCTGTGACCTTTGACCTTGAGGTGACCTTCAAGTTTGGTAAAACGTGTAGCTTTGTATAACAACTCTTCCCTCCAAGTTTGATTGAAATCGAAGTCCTCAGTAGAGAGTTATTCAAGTTTTGTTAGCGTCACGGACGGACAACGGACGGACAGACGCCGCAGGCGATCCCTTAGTCTCCCCACACCTCTGGTGGGCTTGACAAAAAACAACATTAATATTACCTCTCAACCAGCTGTTGCTTAAAGGACAAATTCACCTTCATAGACATGTGGGTTGAGATAATACAGTAATATTAGTAGAACACATTAGTGAGAGTTTGAGAAAAATCAAATAATCTGTTCAAAAGTTATGAATTTTTGAAGTTTCTGCTCAGTCACGACTGGATGAGAAGACTACTATAGCTTGTGATGTCACATGTGTACAACGATATAAAGAAAGTAAAATCAACATATTTTCACTGTTCTCGCATAACAAAAGAATACTCGTCTTGTCTCTTTCAGAAGGCAGGGGGAATAATATTACCCTTAACATACCTCAGTCACAAGTCAAAAAAATGTGCACTTTATTCAAAAAGTAAAGTTTTGTGAAATTCTCTTTTTATTTTCCTTATATCATTGTACACATGTGACATCATACACAGTAGTAGTCTTCTCATTCAGCAGTGACTGCGCAGATACTTTAAAAAATCATAACTTTTGAACGGATTGTCCAATTTTCCCCAAATTTTCACTGATTTGTTCTACTAATATTGTCGCATTCACTCAATCCACATGTCTGTGAAGGTAAACTTGTCCTTTAACCCTAACTGCACTGGGGGGGGGGGGGGCCTGGGAGGCCCCCCCCTCCATACTTTTGGCGATTGCATCGCGACCGCTGGGAATTTCGGATTCTCGCTTCATGACTTTTTCCCCTGAAGTCTTGCGCACATTTTGATACCATATTTGTCCATATCGGACCTACCTAGGGGGTGTTATGGGCCAATTAGTATGCGCATGTCATTAAAACGGCTAATCGCTGCATATATTTGTGTACAGTTACATACTGTCAATAGACCATGGCTTGCATTACTTTATAAATTTTGCTCAGGAATTAGTTTTCCACTTGGTTCATGCTTCTATATTGTTCTGAAATAAATTGGGCAAAGTTTAGAAACAATGATATACATAAGGAATATAAAACAATAGAAAACATAAGAAATAAAAACAATACAAATCATAACAAAAAAGTTGTTTTTTTCTCATTTTTTTTTTCTCTCTCTGAGGGGCAAATTGAGTTTTTATCCACATAGATGATTCAAATAACTCTTATCCTTCCACATGATTTACTGGGCACTCTTAGAAAACAATAAAATACATAACAAATGTAAACAGTAAAAACAAAAGAAATAAAAACATTGGAAAAACAAAAGAATAACAGTGATATTTTCACTTTTTGAGACAAAAAAATGATTCTGTAAAGTTGATTTCAAAAATGTTTTATGAGTATGGCAAATAACTTGTTTGATTTTTCTCACATTTCTATACTTTTTGTATTCATTGATTTTCTTATATTTTGCATGCAAAATCACATACATGTATAACCTAATTTTTATTTTAAAAATCCTAAATTTACATAAATTTGCATAAATTATATTTCAAGTTTACAATATCAGGGACATTAGCATACAGTTGAAAAGTATGGTAGTGCCCATGGGTCCTGTAAAAGGATAATTTTACTTCCAGTTTCATTTAAGTACGTCATACATTTCAAAAGTATGCAAAAATTCATAAGTAATAAATTTGCATATTAATAGTTTATGCAAATCTGCTGTACTTATAAAAATAGATAAGAATTGATTTATTTCACATTTGGGAAACATTGTTCTTCATTATTACACAGTTTTCATGTAATTTTGTACTTGTTTAGGCTGAAATTATGAAAATATCCCCAAATGCATAAAATACGCATTATGAATAATTAATTAGCTAATTATGCAAAAAAAATGATTAATTGATTAAAATAAATTACACCATCAGATTCAGCACGCGAAGATCTTTCAGCATGCGAATTTTCAAGTTCATCGGACATTGCGTTTCCGAGATCAATGGGGGGCCTCCCAGGCCCCCCCCCCCCCAGTATTTTCATGGAGCCAAATAGCCCAGTACAGTAAGGGTTAAAGCCTTATCACATTACCAGTCTCACCTGTGCTTCTGGTTCTTCCTGCCATACCTCATCCCTGGATATCTTCCCCATATTGTGCAAAATCTGTTCAAGAGACATGCAAAATCATTGACTGCAGTCATGTGAAAGGTGATCCTCAAATGATAATACATGTAATGACACAGAAGTAATCAAAAGCAACTCCATCCTCTTTACCCTTCCTCCTTCCCCTTTCCACCTTTTTTTTAAAATGATATTACTTTCTTGACACGGAAAAAGTACTAAAAAAATCATCCATGTGTTTGTCACAAGTAGATTGGATTATTGTAACAGTTTATTTTATGGCTTACCTGATAATCAATTAGGTAAACTACAAAGGGTGCAAAATGCATGTGCTAGATTAGTTTGCAATTCTCCTCGTTTTTCTCATTGTAGTCCATTACTACGTGCATTACATTGGTTGCCTGTAAAGCAGAGAATCATATTTAAAACTCTGTTGATTGTATATAGAGCTTATTCATGGTACAGCACCAGTGTACATACAGGAACTGTTAAAAACATCATTTCAAACATCTTATCACCTCCGAAGTTCACGGGACCAAACATTATTGAAATATCCATCAGGGAAATCACAAGTTACTCTTCGTGACAGGGCATTTTTGTATGCTGCACCAAAACTATGGAATAATCTCCCTCTGTTTGTAAGACAAGCAATTACGATTAATGAGTTTAAGGTCAGGTTAAAAAGTCATCTCTTGAAGTAATGTATTTCATATTTGAATTTCTTGTATGTATGTTATTTTGTAATGTGCAGTAGAGTATATTATTATAGTAGCTGTGCAATATAAATGTCCTTTATTATTATCATTATTATCATTCTCGACCTTAATCACCCTCCTCCACCACATCTTCTATAGCTTCCTGATGTTTATCTTTTCCCAACTCCCATGTTCCCTATTTAATACAGGGATACCAATCCTGCAGTACAGTATCCTAAGGCCCGAATAGGTGCATACTTGGTGGAAAAACAATATTTTCATCTTTCTTGCAATGCACATATGTAGTAATATAATTTGAGAAAAACAATTCTTTCCATGAAACTTGTACTATTTTTCAGTTAAAAGACATACAAGATACTGAAAAAAAAATGAATAGTTGGCATACAATGTATCTGGCATTATCTCTAGTCCACTGATAACCGCAGCAGAGTCTATAAATTACTATAACACCCACACAGTTTTAAACCTTCATATCTGTGAATCGAGTCTTTCATAATGAAGACTGCATGCAAGATGAAGGCCAATAGAAAAGTACCCAAAGGCATGATGCTACCATTTGCACATCCTTTGAACGATTTTATAACAGATATATGGCGCCATACTAATGCTGTGGATCATAATCATCATCATTATGTCACACCTACACCCTATTTCTCTTTCTTTTCTCTGTTGCCATGGTGATCAACACATACAATTTCTGTTCACACACTCTTCAACATCTACACTTCATCAATATCTACAGTCTTCTTCATCTTGTATTTATAATTGACTTGCTTGAGATACATGTTATATGACCCATTATTGAATTTTCTTCTCTCTCTCCCTCTCATTTACAGATGTATGAGTAAAGAACAATGATAGACCTACACAAAGTCTACCACAGCGCAACCTATAAAGGCTCGTCAAACAGAAACTCAATCACTGTGAATAATGCCATTTATCTAAACTACCTTAATTTTTTTTTTTTTAAGAAGAAGAAGAAAAGGATGACTACCAACCTCCCTGGCAGCCCTTTCTCCAGCCTGAACTGCCCCATCCATGTAGCCAGACCATTTAGTGGCTGTCTCTGTTCCAGCAAAGTACAGCCGACCGATAGGTTCTCGCAGGGCCCTGCCAAACAAAAGTAAAAAAAAGGAGCAAGTTCCAGAAAAATATTTCCAGTATTTCTTGTGCATCTTGTTGTGGCAATATCACATTATCAAGTTCTTTGAAAAGAATTCTAGAAAGTTTACCTTTTAAAACCAACAAAGTCTGTGGCATGCAAATCACTTTGCATAGTCTCAAACATTAAAACTGCTTAATAATAAAAATCATTTTTGTGATAGAGGATAACGGATAACGTCTTAAGTAGTCACATTCACAGAAAGTTAAGAAATTCTGGGATGAGACATTTCAATTTTCCACTGCAGACAGAGGAGGTGATTTAACGTCAGACTGTACACAAGAATACATGGAAGCTGTAATAACTCATTAATGACGGACATTTCTTTTCCATTTATCACTCAATTCTCCTGCACTACAATGGCAGCCTCAAGAAATGTTGTTGCTGTCAATACAAAATCCAGCATGACAGAAACCAGTAATAGTTTGTTTTAAACAGTTGATTATTTCAAATTTCCTCACACTCATCTATGATATTAATGACTATGTGATCCACTGAAAACTGACAAAAACACGCCAAGATCATGCATACCATGCCCAAACCAACCTAGATGTGCACAATAAGGATCAATACAATGATTAGTCACAAAGAGAGACTTAATTCTGACAATTCAATTATCAGGAACTTGGTTATTCAGCAACATTTTTGTCTTAATTCTCTCTACCGCACTGTTATGAAATTTTACAGCTACACTGTACATCATGCTAGGAATCTTGCTTTTGGCTGTGATAGAGATAAACTCACTTGCACATATATCAGTTATACACCATAAAGCAAAAGAAATTTTCACGAATTGGAGATGACAACTTTTTTCGCTGCATGAACATTTTGCGAATTGCCACTGGCATCCAACACATTATAGTGTAGACGAGAACTTTCGTGTGCATTTTGATTACCTGCATCATTGTTGACTCTTGTGAAATTCGAAAAAATTAAAATACACACAAACATTTCTGGTTTTACAGTTCTGCTTTCCCTCATCCAATCATGAGACAGACATTTGACAATACTACATTTTTTTGAAGACAAAAAGTTCTTCTTTATTACTAATGTATATAATAATATAAATTTTTTTAAAGTCATTACTAATGTTTCAAAAAAAAAAATACAGTCAACCTTGCCTAAGTCCAATCTATTTGGACTAAAGAAATAGCTTCAACTTAAGAGAAACGCAAACTTATGAGGGATTAAAATCAACAGAATATAGAGTGAAGAGGACTAGAAAAGACCTTCGACTTAGACAATTATTTGACTTATGCGAGGTCAGCTTAAGCAAGGCTGACTGTACTTTTTTTGATGATCTCCCAAAATGACTGTACCTTTGAACCGACTGTTTTTTTAAATCTATGACTTTATTGTCTGTTTCCCATGAATTCCAACAAAATCTAAACTGGGCACCACAGTGATGATGACACTCACTTCCAGTATTTTGTGATGATGCCTGGCACGGTGTAGCCCACGTAACCTCCACCAATGTATGGCTCCTCCATCCAATTCTTTTCAATATACATCACCGGCTTGAAATGACATGGACCAGGGAACAGGAACCAACACCAACACACACAAACACACACACAAATAAAAATAAGGAAATACACGGTGATAAACCAATCAAAAATCAACATCAAATCCATATCCTATCTCCCAACTTACCAGAAAAAAAAAAAATTGCCGTATGTTGTACACAAAGTCCTTATATCTACACAATATATACGGGTCCACAAGGCCTGGGTAGACAGTTCTTTGCCTTTGTTTTCACAATGAAAACACATGCCATGCAATTTTTATGACATTTGTTAAAAAGAAAATCATGGCATCGTTGAAATCAACACAAAGAATATGTATGACATTTAACCCAGAAGATTTAAAGGATTATGGGAAAGGTGAGTTTGAAAGGGACATGCCTGAGCAGCAAATATCTGTCAAGCCTGTGCTTTTGAAAGGGTGCAGTCCTTTGGTACTGAACATGCATCTTTATAAATGACAACAGAAAAATACAGACTTGGTTCATACAAACAGGTACTGCTATCTTGTTATTGTGAACAGTCTGAAAGTTACTGAGAAGTTACAGCAAGATTTTTTCATTTCTATTTTTGGAAAGAAATACTTCTAGCTTAATCTCACGATGAACAAGTCATCATCTGCATGAACTAAGACAAACTTTCACTAAAAGAAATTACTTTTCCCAGATATAGTGAATTCAACATTTAAGTGCATGTTTAACTTTATCTTCACAAACAGAATAGAATCAGACCAATGGAATGGTAATGGCTTTATCTAAATCAAACATACAGTGCTGGAGTTATGGAATTTCAAAGTTGCACATGCTTTCTATGAAGAAGCACTACTGGTTGCCAACAAAATTATGTGCACAGTAGCTAAATAAATGGTGATCAAATCACAACTCTCCCGTCGGTGTGCACACACGAACATCATTCAAATCACATTTTTGGTTAATGATCTAGCAACTTCAATACCATACGCCTCTGAGTCAACATTGTTGGGTTATCAAAAAAGAAATACAGTATTCATCGCATAATCGGGCATCTGATAATCGGGAACCTTGCTTAAATGGCATACGCTTCCCAGAAACATTTCCAATGCATGATATTTTCACTGGATAATCGGGCGGGGACCTCTGAAAAACGGGACAACTTTTCTTCAAGCGATCTTTGATTTTGTTGATATTTTACACAAAAAATCTACAAAAATACCGTGTACCACAACAGTATTTCAGAGATTCCCTATCAGTTGTCGTTTACATCGAACTTACAAACCAAGCTTCGGACTGGTGTGTTTTGACCTCCGTCCATCCAGTACACGTACATGTACATGCATAGGCACGAAAGCGCCGTGTATAAGTATCCATGCCATTGTGAAACACATGCTTTCGTGAACATTCTTCTCCCCTACTATAAGCAAAGCCATGTGCAGGGAGAGCTAGAGGGTCGCGCCGAGGGGTAGCGTGGTTGTGTATTCATGTACATGTACAGTAGGTCAGTATGCATGTGTGTGTGTGTGTGTGTGTGTGTGTGTGTGTGCACTACATGTACATGTCGTATGCCGTTAGTGTATGGTGAGTGCTCATCGCGAAATCGGGCACCCCGCTTAAAGGGGCCGTGTTTGCTACTCCCAACCTGTCCCGATTATGCGATGAATACTGTACTTTGATCCAACATATACAGGTTCTTCTCTTTCATTTCATGTAAAAAAAAAAAAAATAATAATAATAATAATAAAATAAACTTACTATGAGAATTCTTAGGCAATGACATCACCTCATATAATTTCCATTTGTGGTAGCAATATATATTGCTTTCTTGTATAAAGCAAAAACAAAACAACAACATAGAGTCAGACTGTCATTTATTTTGTGCCTGAATTTGATAAAACTGCTATGATTCTGTCTGTTTGATTGTACTGTGAAGTCAAATTGAACACGGACTGGAATTGCATTTTTATAATGTTTCACTTAAAGGGGATGGCTAGTAACTGATCAGTGGGAATCAGTGGGAATGCTGGGGGATGATTGTACCAATTCTTGTGGGATTCATTTAAGAGTACATTATATATCTATTGATGTGTGATAATTATTTGCTTCAGAACAGTCTCATATTCAAGTAATGTACATTTTAATGCCCCATCACTGTACAGGCATGCTAGCCTGGAACCATTAAACTGCACATTACTTGAATATGAGACCATTCTGAAGCAAACAATTTTCACACAACAGTAGATATATAATGCACTCTTAAATGAATCCCACAAGAATTGGTACAATCATCCCCCAGCATTCCCACTGATTCCCATTGATCAGTTACTAGCCATCCCCTTTAAAGGTACACATTGCCTTTCCTGCCCATTCATGCACAAAGTACACTCATTCTTTGGTAGCTGATTTGCTGAGCAAAGGCATGGGACATACTTGTCCTTATTTCAACCATAACAGTGTCCCTTTGACGACTTTATCATCACAACTGAATGAATTTTATAACTGCAGGTCTGCCAACATTCCCACATCCAAATCAGGGAAATTCCACACAGCAATCATGGAGCTTTCTGTGTGTTACATGCATTTCAATGGGCAAAAGTAATTCCCAAATCAGAGAGATTTTAATATTCTCTTATTCAGACAGGGGCAGATTTTGACATTTTCAGGGAGACTCCTGCAGAATCAGGGAGACTTGGCAGCTCTGTAATAGCAAGTAAATTACCTTCAGGGCCTCATCACTCTTCAGTATCTTGGAATAATGTTGACAGATCATCTGTTTTCTGAAGGCAGGAATGATGTAGCAAGAATAGCCAAGGAAGAAAAAAAAAAGATCACAGCAGTTAATCCTTATATCAAGAGACATAACTGATTTATTGCAAGACTCCAAAGATAGATCAACAAACAACAAAGAATGAAATTGAGTGAATAAGAAGGCTGCACACTATCCATATACTGGCAGTTGTAAAACTTCAGTGTGTGTGTGTGTGTGTGTGGGGGGGGGGGGGGGAGTATTTTATATACATTCAAGGTGCATACAATGTTACTATGTCATGAATATTCAACTCACCTTAAGCAATTCTGTGCAAATCATTCCAGCTCACAAACCAAGAAACACACCATATCCCTTGGCTTGTTAAACACTCTTCTCATCAAACAGAAAAACTTGTTTTACAAGACACAAAACTGATCTTAAACAGAGGAGACATATGTTTGCCACTGTCAAACTTTTGTTGAGATTGAAAATATTTCATTGCTCAGCCTGCAGAAAAAAAAAAAAGAGGCGGGAAAATCTGACAACTTCTTACCGTTCTTCTTTAGAAACTTCACAGCATTCTCTGGCCGCATCTCCAGCAACGAACCTGTGGTAGAAAGGAAGAGTGAATGAAAGTCCACACCTCTTGTCCATTTGCTGGAAACAATTTTGATTTATCAACATTGAGACACCAACAAAAACAAAAGAGTGTATTGTTAGCCACTGGATTGAGGAGAGTTTATGGTAACATGATGGAGTCTTATTGTCATAAAAGAGCATAATATTGACTTCTTTATTTTAAAGAAAAATTGTATAAACAACATATTCTTTACACAGCATTCCAATATGTTATGTTATACAATCACCATTTCCATTGTCACAACTGACTCAGATTTCAAGCAAGAATTTACCATTAGATCAATGTTATCAAATTAT
This sequence comes from Diadema setosum, assembly GCA_033980235.1. NCBI lineage: Eukaryota > Metazoa > Echinodermata > Echinoidea > Diadematoida > Diadematidae > Diadema > Diadema setosum. The sequence continues at coordinate 32,077,184 of CM067066.1, read as the reverse complement.
CTTCATTATTTGTTTCTTGATTTCCTTTCTTTCTTTAGGGAGCAGGTGTTCTTTCTTGTAGGAAGCACAAGGTAATTGAAGAATTTGTAGACTATACAAGCTGAAATATTTGCATACAGGTATTTTTTCATATTGGCAGATGTTGGACATTTTTGCATGTTGTTAATTTTACGGTTGTGAGGGTCTAGATATCATTACTCTGCCTTTCACAAAATAAGGATGAGGAACGAGACAATACTACTTCTGAATGATTTTACTCTGTCATTCCTTGTACAAAAAACAAGTATTTTACTCCGCATTCAAAGAAAAGTATGACTTAGCATGTTGTCATGGCTAGGATATTGCCACCTCATGGCCCACACATAGGGCCAGATGTGGACCTGCAGTAGTTACTGGTTGCATGCAATTCAGTTAGCTGTGCTGGTATGGCTTGATTTTTAAAGAAGTCTTTTTTGCAGTTCAAAGGCATTATGTGAAATTTGCAAATTTAAAACCATTATGAAAATTTAAGCTTGTACAGTATGCCCTCAATGCAGAATACAATAAGGAACAACCAGCAGAAGAATAAAAAAAAAAATTGTGTGTGTAGTCCCATATGCAGTATTGTATGTATCCTCCCCACACACCCCACCCCCCCCCCCCCCACACACACACACACAAATTTTGCATGCCTTACCCAATTATGGCAGGGTACTGTGCGTTAGGTTTGCAGTCATCCTGAGTCCCACATACGATGCCATCAGCGACTATCAGGCCGGAGTAATCTGGGAAAAACATTTGAGGACACCATAAGGCCTATGTTCAAAATTTGAAAACACTGCCAAGTGATCATGGGCCTACATGACTGAGGCTGCCCACAACACCCTGGTGTCATTTGATAGATGTCTATGTATATTGATGGACCTGTGTTTGCAGAGTTGTTCCTTTATATCACACCATATCACTCACTGTGCATTAAAATTGTCAGACGTACGGTGTACCTGCACATGAATTATTTATAATGAAAGTAGACAAACTTGTTGCTCATAAATGTGACCGTGCACCTCAAAACGAACATAAAGTCGCACACACTAATTTTGCATGAGGACTGAAAATAAGTGAAATGGGTCAACCTAGCCGAACTTGACTTTTTCATATTTTCTGAAAGAGCGGGTCTCCTTTTACATTATCCTTAAATTTGGGATAATAAAACGGGCAGGAAAGTGTGTTTTTTTAGCAGTTTATCTCAAACATTTTTGGTAGAATAGTGTGATTAGGTGTGTCTTTAGAATCCCTTTTTCATTTCTGAAAAACCTTGTCCACACTCTTCACTTTCAACTCTTGAAAGGATAGTGCTACTGCTTTGAAAGGTGGCATTAATTATGGACAGAATGTGTTAATGAGGCATGCTTAATTTCAGTTTAATTTGATAATCCCTTCATTGTTGTTACTCTGGTGGTTTACTTCCTGTTTTTTGTCCCATTCATCACACAGCCAGCACGGTTTGGTAAAGATTAAGCGCTTGAATAGACACTGTACTTCAGAGCCTCTTTTCTCAGTTCACACTTTTCCTGAGTTTGTGCTTTCTTTCCAATATTTAGATAGGTTTGGAGAGTCCATTTGATTTGAGTTATACATCATTTTAAAGCTTAAAGGTAGGGAATCCCATTTGCATGCCTTAAATGAAGAGTTGTATAAATACAGTGGTATGTTGAAGAGAGTATAATTTTAGAAACTCCAATAAAGTATTGAAAGTGGAAGATAACATTTAGTACATTTTTATTGACCGTTAGATTTTGAATTGAATTTTTTTTCGGGGCTCACTGTAAATTCCAGTACATTACTAGGCTACCTTTGCAGACCCATGCACTGCATGTGTGTCCATCAAGTATATTTTGTGAAGAAAGTTCATCAAAACTTACAAACATTTCTATATACATTCTTGCCACACACTCTATATGTTATTACATCAGCTCTTATACTTTTAGATTTGTGTTTATAGATAAAAAAATACAGAAGACTGCAACAAAAAGGCTTAAGTGTGGCTGACACACAGAACTACTGAGCAGTTGAGTTTTGTGCATTATTCAAATTGTAGATAACTGTTGACTTCCAAATTTCTCAGCAGTGGCCTAAACAAGTCCCCTGAGGTTCATATTTAATGTTTTGCTGCATTTTGGGAGGTCTGCAAAAGGTATCCCCTACCTTTAAAGTCTGCTCTTTCATAATATGGTCTTAACTAAATATTCATGTCTGGGGACTTTTTGTTTGCTTTGAGGTGCAGGGTCACAAATGGTACAGGGGACATTACCAGAGCAACAACTACAAATGTAAATGCCTACAGGTGAGCAAGTACAGGACCGACAGTTTTAGATCCCCTTGCTTAGGGGTACTACCACTGGTAAAATACCAGTGTGTAACCATGGACAATGATACTGAGGCTCTTGATATCCCCATCAATCCACCACAACCATCGCATTCGAAAATTTGAATAATACATTGCCCATTTCTTAGTGTATGGTAAAGTGGTAACACCAGAGCAAACAAAAGTGCTAAAATACTGTTTTATGCCATATACAGTGCACTCCCGTTATAACGAACACGATTATAATAAAATTCTGATTACAAAGAAGTAAAAAATCAGGCCGCAACACTATCCACTCTATGTACTTATACTGTTTATTTGTTCGGTTATAATGAAATTTTGATATACCGAAAGAAAACTGCCGGTCCCAAGGACTTAGTTATGAGAGTCCACTGTATTTAGCAAGACTGATTATTATGAATTTTTTTTTTTTTTTTTTTTTTTTTTTTTTGCAAATGGGAACTTCTGGAAAATTTGTGAGCACCAAAATTTGTCATTAATAATGGGGGGTGATTAATGATCAAAAGAGGAAAGCTTTGTGTGGACGTCACACTCGTGTCAGGATCAGAGTACATATTTTCAGCATGCACAACGAAAATAATAAAACTCACAAAGTATACGGCATACACGGTTATGGACATGGAAACTACTGGTAAAAATGACGAAAATACTTGAGCAAAATGATGTGTGTAACGGCCAGAGAATAAACAATCTTCCATACTTACTTGAATCTCTCCAAAAAGGACGACTGTAATACACCTGGGTCTTGATCACGGAGCCCATTGGATACCTCTGGTTCAGCTGTGAATATAGAATGGATGAATTGGATTATATTAAACAAGAAGTCAGAATATGTGTGATGGAAAGAGAGAGTCATAAAGCTTTGACGATCTGATTATTCATCTGGAAGCTTGCAACCAAGATCTAAAATCTTGTCGTCTTCATATGATAGACCTTGGCTCATCATTATAATATTTCAAAGATTGTTAGTCTTGACACTGCTTTTATAATCGGACCAATAATAGGAAGCTTTGGAAGCTTTATTAAGCTTCATCTCCTAACCACAGTTGCTACCACCATTAACCTATTGAGGACGAGTCCCAAATATACTTGGGCAGGTGTCTATAGGAAATGCATGTTGTAGCGAAATCAGTCCGTCCTTGACGGGTTAACAGTTACTGCATCCGTAGTAAGGAACTGTTTTGAGAAGCTGAAACTCTTCTCTCGCCTGAAAGCAGCACAATCCTCCTGGCCAACACTAACCTGATTTCTGAGGGGTGGAAGAGCCGGTGTGAAGGCAATCTTGTTCTGCATAGCTGGTGGAAGAGCAATGATTACGTATCTACTCTGCAAGAGGAAGGGGAGTGTGGGACAAAATGATACAAGAGTGTTCAATTCCTCTGGAGGGGCATGTTGCAGAAAAAAAAAATGCTTTAATATTTCCTATTGAAGAAAAAAAATGTACCTTTAAAAAACAAATTAAGCAGAATTACATAGCACCTTTGTGTGGACTAGTGTAGATCTTAAATATGGCTCTCCTGGCATTCAAAAGTGATTTTTAATTATCATTATCATTGTAATAATAATCATGATCAATATCATCATTACCGTCATCATCATTGTTATATTTCTATAAACTCAACAACTACTACACTACTATTACTACTACCAATACTATCACTATTACTATTTTACCATTGCTAGTAGAATCATTTTGACACTACCTTAAATGACTTCCCATTCAGCGTAGTCACGGTGACAGTGTCGTTTTCTTGGCTTATTGTGGTGACTGGGTGGCTGAGTAAGACTCGATCTGTGTACGGCATACAGACAATGAGGAGCATTTACTGACTGGGAGACTGGCAAAGAAACAGACTGACTGACAGACAGACAGACAGACAGACAGACCCACAGGCAGACAGACAGACAGATAGTAGGGTATAACATCCAGCAGGGTATTAACCCTTAAAGGGACTGTATAGTACTGGTTGAAATGATTATTCAGGTTTATAACAATTTTTGGTTAGATAATGAGAAACCTCTTATGAAAGAGCATGTGATTTCAAGAAGGATTCAATATTTATTTGATGAAAATTGGCCTTGAAATGGCTGAGATATCCAAAAAAGCGATCCTAATAAAATTGACAAGGACACGGCTTTTATTAGGATCTCTTTGTTTTTCCTCGTTTTTAGATATGTCAGTCATTTCAAAACCAATTTTTATCAAATAGACTTTTGATTCCCCTTAGAATTGTATGCTCTTTAACATTTCAAAGAGTGGTTTCTAAATATCTCGCAAAACATTACAAGCTGAATCCTCACCTCAACCAGTACTTTACAGTCCCTTTAATTGCTCATGGATAAGCACAGATGTCTGGAAAGTAATTATAGTAAATGAATAAAGATCTACTCCTCCCAAACTCCCTCTTGTATAATAATGGTCTTCTTGTTTTCCTGAAGTAACAATGCTACACCTGAGTGGGCTTTCTAATCTAAATCTACAACTCAGTCACGTTTGAATGGCTTATTACTGAATGCCAATGAGAAAGCTTGGTTAGTTAAACTAAATGCCTGGGCACGCAAAGAGTTAAAGGAGAACTTGCCTGGAACATGCATGTGAATTCAGCGTACGCAGAAAAATCATAAGAACAGTAGTAACAATAACATTTGAGGAAAATGTGATCATCATGTGCAAATGTTACATGCATATATTCAAAGTTTGAGTAAATCCATGTGCATTCATCACTGGATAACGAGGCTACAAAAACGTTTGAGGTAACCAAGGTGGAACAATGCAAAATAATTATAACAACAACAACAACAACAACAACAACAACAAACACACACAGAATTACCGTTATCATTATCATTTTCATAACCATCATCATCACAAACATCATAACTTATCAGTAACACTATCATCATGTGGAGGCACTCACCTTCACCGAGTCTTGCAGCCATGTTGAGACTTATCGTCTGACTACCACCAACAAATTTCCTCTCCTGGAAAAAAAGGAAAAAAAGAGAGTAAGTATGAAAGTCTGAGGTGGCAACAAAAAAATAAGTATATATCAATGAGATTCATGCCATCAAGTCCAGGGATAATTTTGCTGCACAATCTATCTCCTTGCCTTCATCAAATTGGCAACTCTAAATTTCACTATGTAACCTGTATTTGAGAAAGGTTTGAGAGAAGGAACTTGTTGAATTTTATCAAGCCAACACTAAAATCAGGGGAACATACACAGTGTTGCCAATTTAAGGTTCAGCTAAAAAATTAGCTATTAAAGGATTTTTATACATCTGCAACAGAAAATGAAAATGGCATCAGACCAAAATAGGCTCAAATACTTATTAATTTCTTTAGGATTTGTAAGAGTGCTTTAAAAGAAATTATATCCTTCATGTAGTGTTTTGAGCCACGAGGAAAATGCCAGGCAATGGATTTCTCAGTGAAAGAAACAGCATTATTTCCTTTGAGACTGTGCCCCTGATAGGAAATAGTGCTATTCCTGCCACCTTAAAATTCATGATTTTAACTAGAGCCTCTCAGTGCATGACTTATCTGTCTCTTATGCACTCATATAAAGAGATTGAACTGAGTATTTTTTTTCCTCCACATTTCTCCTTGCACATATTCCTTTATGGATCCAAAAGGGCATGCTCTACAACAGACTCTGCATAAACCAGTCTGCATACTCAGCAATTACTACTGACTTTGCTAGTACCTTCCAACGTCTATGCTGGTTTTTAATTGAAACAAAAGAATGAATGAACAAGATCAAACTAATATACATCATAAGGTGCATGTGACTGTGCATCACAAAACCAACAAAAAGTTGCAAGGACTGATTTTGTGTGAGGACTGAAATAGGTGAGATGGGTGAACTAAGTCAATCTTCAGGGTTTTTTTTTTTCTTCTACAAGAACAATTCTTCTTCTATATCTTCTATGTATTTATATAACTTGGAATTACAAAACAAATGGATAATGTGTTTTAGCAGTTTTGATAGAACACTACTTTTTAGAAGAGTGTATTTAGGTATGTCTTTATAGAGACCCCCTTTCATTTGATAAAAGCCCTTCACACACTGTTCACATTCAACTCTGATAATTTTTGAAAGGATAGTGCTACTATTGTGGTATATTGAAAGCTGGTTTCAGCCATAAATAGAATGTGCTTAATGAGTGTGAAATTTTCAATCTAATCTTATAATCCTTTCATTGTGGTTATCACAGAGTTTTACATTCTTTTTTTTTGTCCCATTCATTATAAAGCACGCAACTGTGTGAGATTGAGCACTTGATTAGACCCTAATAGCCTCTTTTCTCAGTAAAAGACTTTTCTAGGGTGCATATTTTCTTTCCATTATTTTACAGGTTAGGGAGGTCCAGTTGTATTGAGTTATATATCATTTTGAAACTCAGAGTCTGCCTTTCCAGAATCTACCCTTAACTAAAAATTCATGTCTGGCGACTTTGTTGGTATTGATGCAGGGTCACGTACGATGAAGACTGGCCAATACACATAGCACTGAACACTTGAGACACTCACCTGAGCTCCATTTTCAGTTGATGTGAATCGGAGGAATCCTGTCAATCCAGACAGCACAAAGAGCGGAGACCAAGAAATATAAAATGAATAAATAAAATCATTACAATCAATCTATGACTGATAACAATAGCATTTGTAACAAAGGCAATGACAGTAGTGGCTCATAGTAGGACATAATCTGATGACGAGTACACTTTCTACAAAGAGTGGTATTTCACTGTAAAGCCCGTCTGGTACTCAACAGGTGCTGGTAGCCTAAATACTGTAAAAGCTCTTATTTTCATGAGGGTTTGATATAATTTGCAAATTTGAGGAATCACTGTTGAGCCTCAAATTTAACAACACACAAAAAAAGCATTGCCACCTGATGATGTACTAGTAGAGTAAATGGACAGGCACTAGTGCACTATTACTATAGCCTCCGTGTCAAATCATGACTACAACACCTCATCTGTACTTAAAAAGCAGCTCTTACAGTAACAGATGAACAAGCAAGCAAAATAGAAAAGCACTCATGGAGCGCAGACCTCCAAGCAGCTCATTTACACCCATTATGCAAGCATGCTAAAGTTGCCCAATTTTCTAATACAGAAGCCTTCTGCTTACATCATCAGCTTCCAGCTATGTGGCACCTCCCCCGAGCAAAGCACACACTTAAGAACGCTTGGGCATATCTCAAATATGTGCAGTTTGAACTCCCCAGTTCATTGATCCTACTTGCCAAAATATCGAAATTCCTTCATAAAATCCATAAAAATTCCTGGATCACTACCAAAATTTAATCATCTGTTCCTTGTATCATTCTCATCCTTCCTGCAAGTTTCATTCAAATTCATTCAAAACTTTTTAGTTATTTTTGCAAACAGACAAACCAACACCAATGAAAACATAACCTCCTCCTTCCTTGGTGGTGGGAACAAACAAAGATGAAATAAATCCAGAAAGTTTGGAAAATGGTGTATTTACCACATCCTCCCTTGATGTACCAGAGGAAGTAGAGGAGAGAGAGCTCGGTGTCTTCACAGCAGAACCCCAGCTGGCACTGTGACTTGATCACATCCTTGGTTAGTTGGAACCAGAAGGTCTTTTCTGCCCACTCCTTGACCGTCATGCTGTCCCACTCCTCTGCCTCCGGAAAGTCCCACGGTGCCGCCATGTTGATCTGGACATAGAGGCCAATCACTGAGATGATTTTATTTTGTTGCTCCTGCTGAGCTTTCTCTTTCTTTAACTCAACTACTGTAAATGTGGAAATTTTTTGCGCATTTCACGCAACCAGAAACTAGCGCGAAAATAAAAGCATGCGAATACTGCCTGCATTTTTGCTTGCCATGTGTTCCAGTACTGGTAGTTGATGTCTTGATTCCGCGGAATTAAAAACACGTGAAACTCTTCTTACCCGGCCGAGCACGAAAAATTAGTCTTGCGAAAATATCCACTTTTAAAGTAACTCTGAAAAATCGATCACTGCTTATGACTGTCCATACTCAAGAGTAATGGTGAATCATAATGAAAAGTACAAAAAGTTGTGTGGAATCATCTCAGCAATTTATCAAACATCATACATGGTGCAGTACAAAGAAGACACACAAAAGCCTTTACACTCTAGTATAATGTCCATTTTAAAAAGCACATATTCTGCCAGGTTTGAGTGTCTAAGCCACTCATTTCACTCCATTTCCACCATTTGTTTCACAGTTCTATTTTATTTCTTTTTTTTTCTAGCAAGATCAAAGTCGATTCAAGCAAAAGTAGGTAACAATTGTCTCATTTTTCATGGAAACCACTGTTACCAGCTCACCAGTTACTTTACACCCTTTGGCCCAAATTCACGAAGGTGATACAAATGAAACCATGGTTTAAACCATGGACAAAAACCATGGAGCGCCAAGTGTCGCACGGAATATTTCATTACGAAATTGGTCATTTCGTAGACAAAATGACCGTTTCGTTAACGAAATTATCATTTCGTGGAAGAAATATTAAGTTAGTTACAAAATGTTGTCATTTCGTTACAAAATAATCATTTCATCAACGAAATGACTGATTTCGTAACGAAATATTCCATGCGACAATTGGCGCTCCATGGTTTTTGTCCTTGGTTTAAACCATGGTTTCATTTGTACCACCTTCGTGAATTCGGGCCTTTGAGTTCCAGAATACAAATTTCTCTGGTTTGCATTTGCAGTATTTTATCATAATTTTGAATATTCATTGCATTTGTTTCACAAGGTAGGATAACCCAATAAAAGAGTCTTTTTTCCCCATTTCAGCCCTATGTGCATGTATATAATTGTGTAATGTGATTGCAAAATTCTTGAAACTAGTTTGTTCTTACATTGCTGGGTGATTCTTAAATTGGCAAGACACCTGTAAAGATCAGAATTTCTCCTACTTTCTCAAATTGGCAAATGTAGAAAATGAATTTCTGACTGATTTTGTGCAAATTTAGTGGGTAAGCGCTATTTGGGCACCCATCCCCCTTCATCATGAATATTCATCATCTACATGTATCCGTAATACCGTGGAAATACATGATTTTTACATTTCCCGGCAGCGTTTTTACATTTCCCGGCAAAACTGAACATTTTTCCATCTCCCGGCGAGTCGTTTTAACATTCCCCGTTGATGCAATTTTTCGAGATTTTTATATTTCCTGGCGATACGTTTTTACATTCTAAGGTACGTATCCAGCGTTCTGATATTTACTAGTACAGTATCTTACTGCCTGATGAATATTCATGATGAAGCAGGACGGGTGCCCAAAAAGTGCTTACCAATTTAGTGAAGCTAAGCAGTTTTCTCTAATCTCTCTCCAAAATATGAACTTCAGAGAGATTCAGAGGTGACAATTCAATGATGACAGGAATACAATATGACATCCATCAACTGCAAAATTATCCCAGGGTAATTTCACATTGCTAACAGTGATCTTATGAACACATACACAATCAATACATCAAGCAATGCCTGTCAGTTTCATATTTGCTTTTGCAATACACCACAACTCGACTCGTAACCTCTGCAAAACGGAAGCAAAAAGAGGAAATGCACAACTGAAGTTTATCTTGGTGTCACAGATAAGCTTCTGATAAATAAATGCAAAGAAACACAACATATCACAAGAGCAGGGCTGCCTATCTCTGCAGATAAAATATCATATATCTCATATACATATCATATGCACACTTATATTGTATACATAAACATACATACTCATGCACAATTACAAACATATTTTGAAGACAGAATCATGTCCTGGTTCAAGAATGGGGTAATTGCTCATTTCATGCTAAATAATGCTTTATCAGATCTCATAAAAACTGATATTAATTTCCTTCAAAAACATGTGGTTGTTTTATTTTTTACTTTTGATGCATTTATGTATGATAATGAAACATACTCACTAGAGACCTCTGTCCATGCATACAACAAAGAAAACAAAAAATACTAGACAATGCAAACAAATAATTCAATAAAATACACACATACACACAAACACATAATACAAACAGACTTAACACACATTGAAACGAACTCACGAAAATTGCATAGAATTAAAGAACCTAACCTTCTTTCCCATGTCATCAATTGCATGATACATGTGGTAGAGATCCATCACTTGGAACAGATTCCATGAGTCCGGAAACATACCATACATTGTCCTCCACTTGCCCTATTGCCACAAGGAAACAATCACAGGGAGGCTTACAGTGATCATGTGTACACTGCACTTCAACCTGTGAAGGCAAACTTCTCAATAATAATGCAGAATAAGCCAGTTCGAGGTATAGCTCATGTGCTCATGGGTATTAAATGCCCCTTTTTTCTCTCTCAGATGGTTGGGTACTTCAAGCATTTTCAAAGCAACAAAATGCAGTTCTAAGGTTTGCCTGACATACTTGTAACAATTAGCATAGTTTTCATTAAATGCTTACACTGCAACAGATGAACAGCATGAATTCCACATATACTAAAATATGTCATTGCATCTTATCACTTGTTCATGAAGAAGCTCAATTATCATACTATTACAAGTGCTCCTTTTATTAAGCTCTTTCAACCATTCACACTTTACTGCACATATTTAAACAACGAATATCTTCAATGGTGATTAAGCATTCCATCATTTAGAAACAGATACACACAAAATAGACAGATGCGAACATGTACTGTACTGTCCTGGAATAAAAACTCTTCCTGTAAGGATCACTTCCTACTTATGAATTGAAAAAATACAATATTTCATGTTTTTCTTTGCATTTACTTGCTCTATCACCTGCGCTACACAGATGCACAAGCCAATTTAACAAAATTCTCGCATTAGCTTTGCCTGAAAGTTATGCTTCCATTTAATCCATGGATATGTTCTCTTTCACTTTGAGCAAATTGTGGTGAAAAAAACAATAGGTCAAACTCTACAAGACTTTTTCCTCACACATTTAAAATGCAAGCAATGCACCGTGTAATTCAATAATAATGGTCAAACCACAATTGCATGTGGCATTTCAAAATGGATAACAAATCAACCCGTTGAAGACAGGTCCCTGAATATACTCGGGCAAGTGTCTATGGGAAATGCATGTTTTAGCAAAATCAAACCATTCTCAATGGGTTAATGCAAATGTTGTATTATAATTTTTCAGCCTTGTCAGGTGGGGGGAGGGGGAGGGGTGGGTTTTTAACCATAACATGGCAGGGTTAATCAAACATCCATAAGTCAACATGAAGGAGCTGGTGTGATAACTTAAAGGGATCGTACAGTTTTGGTTGAGACCTATTTCTAGGTTTCTAACATTTTTGGGTGAAATAATGAGAAACCTCTTATGAAATATGAAAGAGCACGTAATTCTATGAGGAATTCAGCGTGTATTTGATGAAAATTGGTTTTGAAATGACTGAGAAATCCAAAAGAGTGATTCTGATAAAGTGTGGGACCCACACTTTATTACGATCGCTTTGTTTTACTTTGTTTTTGGATGTTTCAGTCATTCCAAACACGATTTTCATCAAATAAACTTTGACTTCCTCTTAAAATGGTATGCTCTGTACTATATCACAATCAAGTGTTTTCTTGGTATCTCGCAAAAAGTTAAAAGCCCAATTCTCATCTCCACCAATACTGTACCATCCCTTTAAAATACACACTTGGTATGCTCCTGGTAGCATCACACTGTTTAAACTAGCTGGGACTTTGCTCCTAGATGTTCCACATTGGTAAGATGTTAATCTCCACTAATCCTACCCAGCAAGGGTATCAGGAGGGCACAGACCAGACCATGCCTTGTCACAGCCTCTTGCAGTGCTAGGCGATAGAATGGATAACATACATCACAGAACTCCTTAGTCCCAGAGCAGGCAATTTATGTGTACGTCGACACTCAATGCAATCCAGTCAGTGCACATGAAGCTCTGGCAAAGTTGACCAATTTACACCTCACATTTATTTCCTGGAATCTTCTAACTTTGCTACAGAGAACATAATTTGCTTTTCACTTTTTGGTCATATGAATACACTCTAAAAGATCTCCACAGCTTAGTTAATTCTTTGGCATTTATCTTTGTGAGTGTGTGTGGTTATATACTTATTGTATTTTGGTGAGTTTTTTTCACCTGCATATTCTTTGAACTCTGACACTTCGAACATTTGGTAATAATGCAAATACTATATAGTATCTTTTTGATGAATCTACTATCAAAACATGGCACTACTAAGAAGTATCCCACTTTTTTGCCTTTGCTTTTTGTTGGCACAAAAAAAAAAAAAAAAAATCCTACACCTCACACACCCCCTCCACCAACATTCAACATTCTGACACCCCAATAAGGCTTTGTTTGTGAGATGCTTTACGGGATGATACTGCATTCAAGCATCAATTTAAACCTTTTCCTTAGAATGTGTATGTATGTTGATTTCACTCACTCTGTGGAAATCGATGGGGATGCCATCATCATAGCAGAGATAGTTCTCCACCCCCATCTCCTTGGACAGCCGGTAGATGCGGTCTTGAGTGGGACCCATGTACGCCCCTCCACAGTCCACATAGTCGATGGCTTTGTCCTGCATGAATAGATGCAGGGGAACAACAGTTGGGAGAGGTCAAAGGTGAAATCAGGACAGTCAAATTCACTCTCACCAGTTCACAACAATATCCCCTTCTGCTAGATCTCACAGTTTGACATTTTTATACACTGTGCACAACGGTGGGATGTAAACATCCTCACAAAAAATACATTCAAACAGCGCTTAAAAGCAACTAGTTATGCGTGCATACATATGTGTTAAGTTTCAATAGAGCTTTATCAAACAGCTGCAAAACTACAATTTGTTCCCCTACATGCTACAAATTGAAGAAAACTCACATCTCCACCATCATCCTTTTTCTCTTGCTTTCAGTTGCAAAACTACTTGTCCCAATTGTTTTACATAGTGTTTAAACAAAACGCGAAACAATATGTGCACCATTAACAGAGACTGCGTAATTACCCTCTCATATCACGAGAGAGTATTAATAGGCAGGAGGAGTTTGGTTAGTGTTATTAAAACAAAGTGAAGGCATAGGGGAATGCTGTGTCAGTGAAAGCAGAACTAGAGGGAGAATACATCCATGAACTTTGCTGAAAATCAAATCAGACAATGCAAGCTAGTGATACTTTGTCAATATCATATCAATATCATGTACTTTTAACATTTAAATATTTCAATTACTTTGAGCCCTTTCAGGAGGGGAAACAGCTTATTTGAATACATGTGTTTACTAGCACATTTCATGGCAGTCAAGTAATATTTGTAAGTCTGAAAGCAAACTTGATTCACAAATATGATTTATCGAACAATGATTGGCCAATCCATGTCCAGAGGTACAGTATATTTATATTCCAGGTGAGTTTTACTCAGTTCTGGATATGTGCGACAATAATCTGATCAGTCTGACCTCTGTTAAAATATATTTGAAGAGCAGGAGGTGCACCACTTGGCCTGTCCTTCACTCATTTCTGCTGGTAAACTGCTCACTCTGTACTGTGTATGGCACACATCTTTAATTTCATTGCTTTTAGGGCAAGATTTTGCTACATGGATCTAGAAGCATCAATGGGTGCGAAGACCAATATCACACCACAAGATACAAAAACAATAGCCACTCTCTTTTTTGCAACTCAATACCCGTAAGATTTGGGAAATGATTGGATCCCAGATCTACTAAAGCGAATAAGAAAATTGAGGTCAGCTTGTTGGAGTATTCGCCCTTGATAGCTTCTCCCTGCTACTAACTGCTATACAGAGCAATGAGCTGTGAATGATGATCTTTGGTGAAAGTAATCATTTACACTCTAATGAGGGTTCTTGTGGGATTTGGATTCCATGATCATGCCATTTTTGCACCATTTTGGTGTCACACTGCAGAAAAACCTAACAATATCTAGTGCACTGGTAAATAATGCATTATTTCTGATAGTGTAAAATATTTTTGATTTTCCTTGCCTGAGGTTGGCAAAACTTTTCAGACTTCCTAAGTCTGAAGTCTGCCTTACCTTAGTTGGATTTGCAGCTCCTTTGTTTCTATTTGGTATAACAGCAAAGATGGAATAGCTATACAATAAACTGATAAACAAATAACAGGGTCTATTTGACCATGATTTGATCAAGTGCTGAAGAACACAAGCCATAGGTCTTTAAAGACATTTAGCCTTCATATGCAATGTAGCTCCTAATCATAGCTTTGGGAGGGAGATTCTTTTCAATGTCTGACTATGCACCATAAAATTCTAAAACCTAATTTTAGAAGCATACAAATGATAACAACAGTGCTGTGTTGCACAGCTCATAGACAGACTTTTGTCTTGATTGATGAAATGTCCTGTGTGATGAGACAGTGAGGCTGTATATTATGCACTGACTCACATGAACATGATGGATCCGGTTTAAGACAAATTCAATACTCCTCAAATTGATTTCACACCTTGTGGCTCACGACGGACAAGATGCCACACAAAGAGAACTGGATTCATAAAATGTCTGGAATATGAAATAATCGGATTGCATCAATCAATGGAACCTCATACAGCTGAAGGTCTCAGGGTTGCTCATCAGCTGAAAGGGACCGGCCCTGGAATTGTTTTGACAGTCCCTGATATATCCAGGCCACTCGTAACAAGCAAATACGTTTGGTCAAATAATGTCACCTATCTATCCATTCATGGTAGAAGAAGGAACACTTACCTGGAGCGTCACCAAGGTTGGAACTTAATTGATTGGGATTTATAATTCTTGATGCTTCCTGATTACACTCAATGTACATGCGTCAACAAAATCAATGTCACTTGTTCTATTCCTGTTAATCTGATCAAAACGAACCCAAGCATTACGATTGATTTGGGAGGGAATATCAGATTTAAGGTTGGTGCATTACCTCACTATGACTTCCCTCACTGGAAGTTTTGGAGCCCCTTATACCTTTACAAATAAAAGAGTGGTTCAGGATTGGAAAACTTAATTAAGGAAACCCAAACCCAAAGAGAAATGTGGATTGACGCTTGAGTGAAAGCAGCTACATAATGGGTACGTACCTGGCCTACTAACAAAAATTCACTTCCACAAAAATTCACTTTCTAGCCTAATGAAAGAGCACTAGACTGTATAAACCGTTTTCAGAAAGCAGGAGGAACAATTGCTATGTCAGTATTAAGTTGATGGAATGTGTAATTTTCATGAATAATGAATTTTTGTCAAATTCCCTTGTATTTTCTTTATATTGTTGTCCACACATGACATCATAACCTCTAGTAGTCTGCTCATCCAGCGGTTCCAACACCAAAACTTTAAAAATTCATACCTTTTGCATCAATTGTCCAATTTTTCTCAAACTTTCACTGATGTTTTCTACTAATGTTGCTGCTTTCATTCAGTCCACATTTCTCTTTGGGTTATGGTTGAAAGGCAGTCAAATGCAGTTATCCTGAGGAATGTTTTTGCATATTTCAGTTGTGTATTTTTGTTCAATTTCCTATCAAATATTAAGAATGGTGATGATCCAGGTAGCAGTTGTCAAAATGCTGCCTCTGATAATAATAACTGATCACATGATATCATATGTCCTGTTTGTTTAGAATACAATCTTTCTCTTCTTCTTGGAACTGACATTTATGCTGGCACGCACACGCATATAAGTGCACGTGCACACACACATACACACTATACATTTTGTTATTATCATTATTATTATTAATAATAATAATAATAATAATAATAATAATAATAATAATAATAATAATAATAATAATAATAATAATAATATTAATAATATTATTATTGTTATTATTATTATTATTATTATTATTATTATTATATTATTATTATTATTATTATTATTATTATTATTATTATTATTATTATTATTATCATTATTATCTTTGTGTAGCTACTCATGAGCACTGACAGAAAATTTGCAAGTCCACCAGATTTTTTTTCTAAAATTCAGTCATAGAATCAATCATTTCCATGTGTACAACAAAAGGGTGAAAACAACACAACAAAAATTTTAATGAGCCTGCTGTCACTATGGGTGGGTTTTTGCTGGTCACTGGCAAGTTATCGACTAATTATGGGCTGGTCATTGGCAGACCATTGACTGACAAGACATTGTTGATTTCCAATGGTTGTGTGACATTAGTGACCATCATCAGTGTGACTGCCTTCAATCTGCAGTACAGCTCATAAATATATAGAGTCAAGTGTTGCCCATAAGCTCACTTGGAGTCTCATAAGCTGGTAGATTCAATTTGTCTCATGGTTGTGGGACTGGGTTTTTTTTTTCCGTTTAGCAAAAAAAAAAAAAAAAAATCTTTTCTAACAGTCAACTTATGTCTTTTTCACTTGCCTAGTCTTAGGCTTTTGTGAGCCCCTAAAAAGTTGCTTGCCAAAATCAAAATGTTAATTCATCCTTGCAGTGTACCTGATGCTGCAAGGATGAATTAACATATATCTGTTGTTTGGATGACGAATAATGACTACAGTGTAGATTTTCTCCAAATCGAGTAATTAGGAATATACATCATAGACCTAAAAAATGATAATTTCGTGGTACTTGAAGAGATATCATAGGAGAAAATTTCAAGACAATAAAATTGTGGTAAAGCATTCATTCATTGCTATACTGCTCACACACATATAATTCTACTCATTAGAGAGAGCGGGAGCAGGGAGGTGGTAACCTCCCTGGCATGAGGGAAATGAAGATTTCACGACACGATTTTGATACAGACAGCTGTTTCATCCCTATTACAAGAATATTTTAGATCTGACCAGCTGTCCCTGGTTTTGGGATTAGTACAACTATTGAAACAACAGACCAGTTCCGACTGACCATGCTTCAAGAATAAAATGATAAGCTCTATACTTCCTGTGGTAACTGTCACATGCTACACCCCCCCCCCCCCCCATGCATGAGATCAATGCAAAAACAATTGCTTTCTGAGAAAGAAAAAAAAATCCCTAGCAGTCAAGTTCCTCTTTCTTCTGATGCTAAGTGTTTCACAGCCTGACTGCATGAGGAAATTTAATCTTGATTGTAGTATCAAGCCATCTGGCCAAGGTGAGTATTTCTCTGTAGTGGCACAAGTTTCATTTTTAAAGCCACTATATACCATATGAACCTGTCCTCCCATTTAACTTTTATGAGCAAAGGTACATATATGGACTGTGAATTTGCTGATTTAAGCTCAGTGTAATGAATGGCACTGATGAAATCTTATCTATAGTAATCTACCCCTAGAAGACTTATTACTGAAATCAAGCACATGCTCACATGGTATCATTTTATGATATTACATTATGATCAGCCAGCTGTGATAAACTGCAAAGAGAGATGACAATTCTGTTGTAATTTAAGTATTTGTATGGGCACAGTCCACTTTTTGCTTTCATATTTAACTTCCTGATCATTTATCACATAGCCATGTGATCTGCATTGAAGCATTAGACATGTAAAGCTCTCCTGGATGCATTTCTCTACATGCACATGTATGAAGCCATTCAATTCTCACCTTTCAATAAACTAAATTTATTCTTTCCAACTGTTTGTCGTCTACATCTTTATTCTCATTGGTAAACCCGTCAAGTCCTGGGGCAATTTTCCTACACTCAGTACTCATAATATTGGCAACTCTGAATTTTATTGCATATTTCTATATTGGAGAAAAATTAGACTGAACTGGTCAAATACATTTAAGTAACATGTGCACAAGAATGTAAAAAATATATCTAAATCACCACTTTGAGACAGTTCAAGCATTGTATCTCAATTCCAAATGGTATTGCCAATTTATGAATCAGGTCCAAATTTTGTGATCTATCCAGACCACTGATAATCAACCAAAACAGACAAAAATATGAAAGAGAAGTTTTAATTCTGCATCATGAAATATTTTTAGCCATGAATGACGCAAAACCAGCAAAGTGACCCAAGATCTCAACGTACACAAGATCAGCATGATCTGTCCAGTCCAACATGCACATATACCAATACTTGTACATATCAGTGGCAGATCCAGAGGGGAGCACACAAGACGCGCACCCCCTCTTTATTTTTTGTTGAAACGAAAGAAATAAAAAGAAAAAAGGGGGGTGCATGCACCCCCTTTGATTTTGTTAAGGCGCCTCCCCTTACGGAATTCCTGGATCCGCCCCTGCATATGCAATGTACAGCAAATCGTGACAGACTATTCCTGTACAAAAGAGAAAGCACCTAATACGAGCCTGTTATCTACTTTGATTGACAGTTAACAAGCTTTATATTAATGTCAACCTCCATCTTGAAAATAGAAGCAATCATCACGACATCCAACAGTGCACTCTTGAATCCCAGGTCTGTATGCCATTAACTGACCTGTTTCCACTAATTGCAGTCTTATCATCTATGAAATAGATGAAATAGTATACAAATAATGAATGTTTATGAGTGCAATGGACAGAATATTTCATGAGGTGAAAGATGAAATGATCCATTCAACGAGGCGCAGCTGAGTTGAATGGATCAAAGATTTCATCTTTCACCGAATGAAATATTCTGTCCATTGCACAAATGAAAAACATTTACTATTTGTTTTATATAATGCCTAAAATAGATCCTTGTCATTTGATGTTTTATTGATTTAGAAACAAGAGAGAATCTGAGATAGAGAGAGTGCTCACTGAGTGATTTACGCTAGCGCGCTGTCGCATAATCTTATACACTGCAACCGCAAGCGTTTTACATGCGTAGTGTGCTGGGCTCTTGGCGTGCGTGCAGGCGAGCAAATCGTATGGATCCAAGATTGCATGGTAAATGGAGCCACAATTGCACAGATGATGACGTCATAGTGAAATGAGCTAAATGATCAATGTCCAACAACCAATCAAATGACAAGGATCTATTTAGGCATTATATAATGAGAAATATCAACTCCCTGTTTTTGAAAGCAAACAAACAAAATACAATTTAAGCCAAAGTTTTGTCACGATAGACTGTATTGTATTATATCAAATACAATACCAAACTCCCTGTGAATGTAAGCACAAAGAAATTAATGCAGTTTCAACAACTTTTCTGAAGCAGTGCTTCCATAAACTTCTGGGGTGATATTCTGAGCCCGTTTGAACTCTGTTGTAACTCCTGTTGCAACTTCTGTTCTATCTTTGTCTTATCAGGTGCTCCTTTGCTAGCGCATACCATTGTCTTTACAACAATAATTTGTGCATACATGCATAATTTCTGGTGCAAAACTACAGTCATTCTGTTACATGGTATTCTGAAGACCGTTTTATCTTCTCATGTAACTCTAACCACTTCCAAATTTATGCTTGTGAGATAAAACAGGGTGGAAGGTGTTTTAATGGTGTATGTGGTATGCCACGGTGGCAATGTTTCTCGCTCAGCGAATTCTTGGTCGCAAAGACAGGAGATACAGAGATTGAATAAAATATTAATATTCCTGAATCAACATTTTGCAAGAACTATCATCTCGGGGTGTAGAGGACTTTAGCAAAATCTGTGATGAGATTAGACATTTCAATTCAATTTAAGTCAAGTCAATTCAGTTGAGCTTTTATTTTCATCCATCTACATTGTAGCAGAAAGTACAGTTTATATAGCACAGTATGCATAAGGTTCTGAAGTCCACTCTAAATCAGTCTATCTCTCTCTCCCTCTCTATCTCTGGTACATTGCTTCTTTCTATGAACATTATTTTAAACTCGAAGTGAAATCCATCCTCAATGAAACTGTTTTCACATGTATAATACATTTTTAATTACTATGAGGCAAATAGTGCATGCGGATGGGGTGTGTCATAGATGCGAGGTATCCGAGAAACGACGTATTCCTCTCCAAATGATATCATGTGTAATGGGTTCACAAATGTAGCACGATCAGCAAAAAAAAAATAAAAAATTGAAGGGGTGTGTAATTATGATAACAAGTGGCATTGCGACACAATATCAAACATTGACAGCAATTGTAAAAGAGATAAGAAAAAAAAAAATTCATTGGACACAAAATTCCCTGAACAGACATCAGTTAAGTACTGTTTCTTTGTTTTTCAGGCACTGTGGGGTACTGGCACCTTATCATTCTATTCAAGCAACAATGCATCCGATTGTGTGTGCTCAGACAGCAAGGGCATCCATTAGCAGAGATAACAGTGATCTCTGAACCGATTCAATTTTTCAATAGATTCAGGAATACTCCTGTGGAACATTGGACTAACATTAATTTTTATTGGCAATTCTTTAGAAATAATAACTTGGTTACACAAAGACTCATGTCTTGTGCAACAGAAGAATCTCCTCCCATAACAATCTGTGTTAATAGAATTTCCACGCATGACATAACATTCAAAAGAATCCCAAGGTATGCCTGGATGGCAAACACACACCGGTAGTTCAATTGTGACTTTTACTTAGACCCCGTTTACAGTGCGGGGCTGGGCCGAGCCGCGGCCGAGCCACGGCCGAGCCCAGCCTCAATTGCGAGGCCGGGCCCCGCAATTTTGTCTGTTTACACTGCCGGGCTCGGCCGCGCTTTTGATTCAAACCTTTCAATATGTTGTCGTAGTGGCGCTCTGCTTGTAAACAAATGTAATTTGGTATTGTCTGGTTGTCAGACCCTTTGCCAAATGAATTCCGTGGCGACGAAGTCGCCATTCAGGCAAAGGCCTTTGCCGAAGGAAAAAATCCTTTGCAGGACAAAACCACCTTAAACTATACTAGTTTTCGACATTTAGGGGGTTAATATTGTCACAAATGTACACACAAGTAGTTATGTACATGTTTAATGTATCAAGGCCGTGTGCATGGTTGTTTTAATGTGTACATTGTATGTACACAGGGTGACCAGATTAATGGAGAACATTCTATATGATATAGATATAGTACATACAGGCTGACCAGATCAGTGGAGAATTTTCTACATGGTACACAATGTAGCTACAGTACATGTATGCATCTGACAGGAAATACATTATAGCTCACTCAATCTAGAATGATTTAACCCATTCCAGAAAATTCTAGGAAGTGCTGGCTGAGTGAGGCACTGCCCTTGTAGCCCAATGTGATTGGTAGTTAATTTTGGCAATGATGTTATGCACATATTAGGCAGTGAGTCATCCAGGATTCCTGGAATTTGGACTTGCTAGTATGTTCAGGTATGTGGCCCCAGGTTGGAGAAATTTACAGAATGTACTAGAAAGGGGTGAATGGATATAAAAGCCGGAGAAATTCTGCAGTAGGGAGAGTACCCAACACCTCTGCTCTGAGAGTTACGTCACTTCTGGCTCTGAAGCGACTTGTTATAGTCAGTCCTGTGTTACCTGCTGACCTGCTATACAAACTGTGTTTATGGAGATAAGGCCTGGAAGACATTTTGCCTGCGGAGAATTAATTTGCCTACGTTGGAGATAGACTCCATATTTTAGTGACAACGGACATTATTACGGCAAAGCTGTGACGGGCTGGATTCCTTGCTGGACATTATAAAGTGAACTATCATTCAACGCATCAACTGGACGTGGTCGTCATAACATTTGGATTCTGCACGTTTCGCCGGGGACACATCTATCGTGGATTTTACCCCGGATTTATACTGTGGATTAATGCAACCTGTGCCTTTGGAGTTACGTCGGAGGAATCATTCATCGGTGCGTCAAGGATCATTCATCGGTGCATCGAACATCGTATCTGGACACTGTCAAAGGATTACTTACTTTCAAATTTGGCTGCACTACGTGTAAGTGATTCTATTACCGATTTGTAATTGTTTCTATTGATCATTATTGTACTGATGTGAAAACCGATTACGAGTCTGTACCCACAATATCGCTGTTAATAAACCGCCTGAACATTAGTTGATTGTTTCTTTTGTGTGATCATTCTCAGAGTGACTTTGGTCATAACAATATCCTGAACAGCGAAATAGTACAGGCAGAGGGTTTGGAAGCCAGACTAAAATTGGCCGCGCATTTGGCCCAGTTTACGTTTACATTGAGAAAAGGCTGGGCTCGGCCACGGCCGAGCCGCGGCTGAGACCACCTCCAGAGCGAGGCCAAATGCGAGGCCAATTTTGGCCTCGCATTTGGCCTTTGCGCGTTTACACTGAAGCGGGGCTGGGCTGGGCCACGGTCGAGCCGCGGCCGAGCCTCGCACTGTAAATGGGGTCTAAGTAAACAGTACTTAAAGGGACTGTACAGTACTGGTTGAGGTGAGGATTCAGCTTGTAACATTTTGTGAGATATTCAGAAACAACTCTACGAAATGTTAAAGAGCATACAATTCCAAGGGCAATCAAAAGTTTATTCGATGAAAATCGGTTTTGATATGACTAAGATATCCAAAAACAAGGTAAAACAAAGAGATCCTGATAAAAGTCATGGCCTGTCAATTTTATTGGGATCGCTTTTTTTGATATCTCAGCCATTTCAGGGCCAATTTTCATCAAATAAATGTTGAATCCTTCTTGGAATTACATGCTCTTTCATATTTCATAAGAGGTTTCTCATTATCTCACCAAGAATGTTATAAACCTGAATCCTCAGCACAACCAGTACTGTACAGTCCCTTTAAAGGGCTTTGAACAATTGAGCTGGAGTTCTTTGCACTCACGTAGTGATTCAGCGTACGACCTCCGACCCTGGCATTTGCCTCCAGTACCAGAACGTCTTGCCCGCTTTCTGATAGTAGCTTTGCGGCTGACAGTCCTGCAACAGATGAGACATTGATATTGTGCTCTTCAACCATCCTAATTACATCCACACTGTAAGAAGAAGCTTTCTTCTATCAACATAGACCTAAGGCATTGACCTTCTCTAGGACTGAAGTTTCAGTTATAAGAACAAGCTAATGAAGCATTGGAAAATGAATGTTATTCTTTACTTTAGACTTTACTTACTCACCTTACTCGAGGTGAGGTGAGGATTCAGCATTTAACATTTTGCAAGATACTCAGAAACCATATTGTGTTTCAATGCTACAGAGCATACAATTCTAAGAGGAATTCAGAGTTTATTTGTTTGTTTCTGTTTAGCTTTGAGGACAATTTTGATGTCTGTCACACACATTGTGGCTATGAGTGGCCTTGGGTGGATGCCAACCTAAGAGCTGCAGTGCCTCAGTATTTCCATGATTTAAACTTGAATGTTGAACTCCGCAAATGTTTTGGATAAACCTCTCCATATGTTGATTTTTTTCACATGTAGCTGAAATCTGAGAAGGCAGTTCACTCGTTTAAGGATACAATTAATGATAATCGACACTTAGCTGTAGTATCTGGTAGATATTTATCAAATAGGAAGTGTTGTTTATCTGTGCCTTTAATACACAACAACCCCATCATACTTCTTCCCCTACCAACCCAAATCCAACTTCCCTTTGCAAACATCAAGCACCCACCATTTTGTATTGTTTCCTGTGATCAATGCTTTAGGTCTATGTTTATGCCTGCAGGGTTAAGTGAATTGCAGCTTGCAAGCATCAAGAATAATAGCATGCACAGCTAGACACAGTGACTTGTACATAAAATGTAGTCAAGGCATGTCAACGGCCACAATAGAGTTTTGCAATATCTGGCGTGTTTAGCAAATAGCACAAGGAACACTTTGCCAGCAACAAGTTAAACAATTGTTTGTCCATGATTTCTGGTAGTTTTATAGTACTGCAAATTTCTCTTTTCTGGGATCGTGGAATATTTTTCAGGGTAGGGGGGTTTGCTGTGGACCAGGGAGGGGATCAAGGTCAATGGTAAATCCAGCAGTTTTGCGGCCTGCTTTTAAAGCTCATGTGACATGTTCCCTAAGGTCCACTTTAATGGATGTATTTATTTTTAATACTATTATTATTATTATTATTATCATCATCGTCATAATTATGATAATCATCATTATTTTTATCATCATCGTCATCATTATCATCACAATCATTATTATTTTCACTATTGGAATTACCATTGTAATTAGTATTATCATCATTGGTAGTAGAAGCAGCAGTGGTATCATCAAAATTCATAACTCCTAATATTATTATCACTCCAGATGACCATGTCACTGCGAATGCAATTCAGGTGATGTTCTCATGCTATTCCACTTACCACTTATACCAGCACCTATGACAATCACATCTCGTATCGTTTCCTCCGCCATGATGAACAGGACTTATGACAAGGCGCACAAGAGGGCCAAATGAACAGCTGCTGAAATGGAACCAGATAAATGAAAGTGGTTAAGGGCAGAAACATCAAACAACAGTTGCTAAGTTAGGTCCATGTAATGATTCTTATCTTGAAAGGTTAATTCAAAGTTTTAAACTTTGATGATTAACTCTTTATGTGCCATGGTGGAAACCCCCTGTGTGCCACGTTATTCTGAGACACGAAGAGAGTCATGCTTAGAGAAAGAATTCTGTTTTTCCAATCTGTATAACTTCTACACATTTCTGTTAAGCTGGACATAATAGTGAGCAAACTTAAAGACGAATGCCAATCTTTGCTTCAATGTATAACAATTCTATTTTCAATTCTTCTTTTGAATTACCAGTTGCTACATTACTGTAAAGGAATGACTTTTGCACATAGAATAGTGACAGAAACTTAAAGTGTACATGCAAAATCTAGTTGGGAACACCGCTTGATAGTCATTCACCACATAGAATGCAAGCTGTATGTGAGAGGAACAAAGGCGCGAGAAACGCTTTGATTGTACCGCGGGATTAGCGATTTATCGATCGGTTTTGGCGGCTTTGTTTGTTGAGTAGAATATGCGAATTTGGCACGCCGTCGACTGAGTCGGACGTGCGAACGTGGCACATAAAGAGTTCACTTGCAGTTTTTAACTACGATGCGCATCCTCACGGCATCTAATCTATGAAGAATAAACGTTTTAGAGGAGTCCAACTTAATGATTAGACCACAGAACTGGAAGAAATACACACTTGCAGTGCTCATGATTTATAAACACGATTAAATGCGCAACACACACTTGACATTAGTCTGGTTTCCAGACCCTGTGCCAACTGTACTCCCTAATTTACAAAATGCACCCTCCGCCGCTACAAAGTCGCGGCCTTTGCCAAAGGCAAAAAAAAAATAATAATAATAACTAGAAATGTCGCTATGGCGACTGATGCCTCCGCCATAATGCATTATTCTCCCAATAGGTGTATAGTACAATGTCTTCACAATGTGTAATGACAGTTTCACATAACTGGCAGAAATATCTGGAATGTTCACTTTCCACGAACTGGGTTTGCTATAATTGTCTATTAAAGAGTGCAGGTACGCATATTTGGGGAATTGAAAATTTTTACTTGACTTCTGACTGATCTTATTATAAGTCTATGCATTGAGTATAATTTTCAAGGTATGAAGAAAGAGTGTAATTACAGTACAAAATATATCTTCTTTTTTTTTTTTGCATTTAAACCTGACCTTTGACCCTTAACATTTTACCTTTGACCTTCTGGCTAGAAATTTTCAAGAGAATCTCCATTAAAGAATACATGTACATTTATATTAAATTTTAAAACTAATAATGCAATCATTGCATATACTAGTATATGAGGAAAATAGTAACATTTTGAGGAGTTGAACTTGACCTTTGACCCCTGACTATTGACCCATGACCCCTAAATTCCCTAGATAATCCCTGCCAGTCAGTACATGCATATGTACCAAGTTCCATGAAGATACATTGAACTATTTGCGAGAAAAGTGATATTGCAACATTTTCACCTAACCTTTGACCTTTTGACCTTTGACGTTATGACATGAAACTCTCTCTGGATAATCTTTACGCAGTAGTACATGTCTACACAAAGTTTCAAGAAAATAACTGCGGGCATTGCACAGATATGGGGGAAATAGCAACATTTTTAGTATTTGACCTTGACCTTTTGACCTTTGACCTCTTACCAATGTCACTAAAATCTACTCAACTAATTGTCCCATCATACATCATCCTTGGACCAAGTTTGGTGAAAGCTGCTTCATCCAGTTTTGAGTTATCACGTAAACAGATAAATTTTAGGATTTGACCTTGATCTTTGACCTTTGACCTCTGTCCGATTTCACTGAAAAACTAATCAAGTAATTGTCCCATCATACATCATCCTCCAAGAAAGTTTGGGGAAATTTGCTCCATCAAGTCTTGAGTTATCGCGTAAACGGATACAAGTTCATGATTTGACCTTGACCTTGACCTTTGACCTTTAGCCGATTTCACCCAAAATCTAATCAAATCATTGCCCCATCATACTTCATACTTGGACCAAGTTTGGTAAAATTCCACTAAATATTACTCAAGTTATCGCGTAAACGAAAGCGGACGGACGTACGTACAGACGTACGGACGTACGGACGTACGGACGTACGGACACACGGACGTACGTACGGACGGACGGACGGACAACCCGAAAACATAATGCCTCCGGCACCACTTCGTGGCGGAGGCATAATAATTAAAAAAAAAATAACATTCAGCTGAACCTGCTACTTCTTTTGTCGTTAGAGGGCATTAATATTCTGGGAAGGGAAATTAGTATGAGCAGATGGTCTGGAAGGAAGCCAGACTAACTGGAGGTGGACTGGAACCTAAGTGGAATAGGGTCCAATGAGATGTCACATGAGGTTACACTAACTCTTGAGTTGGTTAATTACCATGTCTTACCCACGTATGCACGGCATGGACAAATTACGGGCCGCGGCATTATTGATTGTGACGTAATCGACCTTGATAGCATAAACAATTTATCGTTTATGATCCCTGCATTTTTAATTACCCCTATATTGAATAAGCACTAAATAAAAGAAAAACAAAAAAGGGTGGAAAGTATAGGTATCTTCATTTCATACATATTCATGTCTTTAAAACACTCCAGTCATAGTTGCAAAATCTCACTAAAAATTCCATATAAGTAGTTATTTTTGCACCCTTAATTTCATGCATTAAATATTAAATTATGTCAATTATTTTTACATCATCGTAATAGTATAAATAACATTTTTGGGGGATTTTTTCATATTTATTCCTCTTGGATTTGAATGAAAGAGGTCATGCCTGCCTGTTTCGTGCAATCGGTTTCCATCTTAGAATTTTTTGCTTATCTACCCATTCTCCTAAAGAAGGGGTACAATAGCGTCTCGTGAGCCCGATGGGCTACTAAAATCAGAGCAATTGTGTTGCTAGCGTTAATTTTGGGGGATATCGAGGTGACATGATTATGATCTCCGGTGAAGTTAGTTTTTTGTGTATAACGATTAGATAGATTGCACTTGGTATTACATTTTTTTCCCTTTAGGGGAAAAATACAAGATACTTTCCCGATGTAAGAGCCGCAGAATTTTATTTTTATCGGAGTGGCGCTCGCGCTTCCGCCTTGTGCGTAGGCGCAGAGATTCAGTCCCATATCGTTCGTTGTTCGACGCTTGAACGTGCATTTTGGCGCATGCCTATGGCAACTGCGTTATGTCGTGCTATTTTGTAGGTTAGGCTGGTTTTTGTGCAGAATGCATCCTTTGCTGCATGGTTCCTTGGTTAATAAGGTTTTGTTAAAACATGAAAGTTCTGTGTGAAGTCGGATACTGCTTTGGCTTGCTTACGAGAGGGTCTGAATCTAAGCTGCTAAAGTCTCACTTTATGTACAATTTTGCTTTGGGATAGCTGTGTACTGTAGTGTATGTAGCCTGGATAACCAGTACTAGCTTCTAAATATGAATGTTTTTTTTGTGTTTTTTTTTTTTAAGATTTATCAGTTTGGGCAGTTTGTAATATCTGTACAGGCGTCGATGTTCTATAACCTTACTAAATTACCTTCAAGTCTCCATACCATGGACCTGGTAACGGTGGTTCAGGCATGCTTTTGTGGATTTAGGCCTATACAAATGCCTTCAAGAAATTGGAAAAGGAGTTCATGATAGGTAGATTTGATATAGATTCGTCTATATTATATACTGTATGTGATATTTGTGTATTATCAGTATGGTTGCACATTTGCCTTCAGCTTTTGCAATGTTTATATCCACTCATTCCAACACAATGATGATGGGCATGGTGAAATTGTTTACCAATGATGATATAATGACAAAATATGACATTGATGCATTATTATTTTGGTCTCAAGAAAGTGACAGAGTGCATGTGGTTTACTTTTTTATTTTTATCATTTATCAATGTTAATGAATTCAACATCACAAACAACAGTGTTACACAACCTGAAAGAGTATTCAGCTACAGGTAGTGATGTATGTTGACTTTCCATCCACTGCTCATAAAAAAAAAAAAAAAAAAAATTAGCTGCTGCACAGATGTAATTTCCTTCTTACTTGAATAAGGAAGTACATGTACAGATTTATGCTAAAACATGTACCGGTACTAAATAATGCAGTTGGTGCAATGGATGTGGGTTTGGTCGTTTGTTTTGTTCTTGTTTTCAGTGAGCAAAGCAACGAAACGTGCAGATGTAAATATATGTAGAGGTAGTAAAGTACTGCTGTGTGATGGCATTGAACAATTAAGTCTTGAACTGTGGATACTATGCTTGCAGTGCACTCATATTTAGAAGACTTCAACATGACTTGAATGAGCGCTTTATGAGGGGGGGGGGGCAATCAATTGAAACTTTTCAACTAAGCTGCAATAATTAAACAATAGCAATAAAAATGAAATAAAAACAAGGTGATCAACAAATTTCAATAGGGCGTGCTACAATTAACACTAATCACAATGTCGTGACAAAGACAACAGAGAAATTCTTGAGACTGCTGAATGCTAAATGTGTCAAGATTAATTTTGCCTCCACACTTTGAGAGATTTCAAGTCAGTGCTGGTCAGTCAGCCTGGACTTTACTGCTCTCTCAAATGAAATTGTTGGCAAACTAATGTTTTTTTTTTTTTCTGTCAACTGATAGTGCAATGGTAATGAACATGGTTGAAATGATGAGCAGTCAATGGTGACTGATGGACAGACATCTGACTGCCTTAGCAGTGCTTAGTGTTGTCCGCTTTTGTGCACTGTCACTGGTGTGCAAAGTGAACTGTGCAGTCTTTGTAAAAGTTATGTGTTCTCTCCTGTACAGTCAAGTCGTTTTTCATTTGTGGAAGTTTTGATTGTAACAGTAGTAGCACGATGTACCGGTACAGGAGTTCGTGGGATGAATTACTGGCACAATCCTTCCGTAACCTTGGCCACCACCCGCCCCTCTGGCCCCGGCCCGCGGCGCTCGGCTCCGCGGTCGACTGTAAAGTAACCCGCGCCGCCCGTGTCGCGGCCCGTGTGGTGACCATATATTTGATTTGCCGTAAAGTGTAAATCGAACTGCCCTGAGCAGTGCACAAGGTCAAATTCAAGGGTAATAAATGATTCGCAAAAAAATTCTAAGATGAACAGGAACCACATGAACTTAACAGGAATGTCCTGAATAATGTCAAACAGGCCATCAAATTTCACAGAAAAATCCCGTCGAAACACCGAAAAAGTGAAGAAAATAAGCTGAAAATTGATCGTAATTACGATCCTCTCTGTGTGTCCCATGGGACCAACTCGTCATGACAGCGACATGACTTCAAACGTCGACCCATTGCGAGTTGAATGTTTTGCTAGGAACGTTCTAATTTTTATGAGAGATTGGGTATATCTTGCTCTTCTGGATTTTCTCTGAAACATGTTTGGAAACCACTCTGAGTTTTTCTAATGACGTCAGATCTTGAGTCACCACCCTCGCTCATTTGATCGGTTTCGAACGGAACCCGAATCAAAGTATTTTTTATGAATGATAAAGTGAGCCCTCTCTCGGCGGATGTGCACAATATGGCTGCGCGCGTAAGCTGTCCATTGCTTCTGTGTTGACGTAACATACGTGTACCATAAACTACAAGTGGGGACCCACGCTGCTCGTGTATAAAGGGTAAGCCCCAAGATGTCCACTAGTTCTAGTCCTCGACTAGTCTTCAAGATTGTTAACCTTCCAGTGCATCCACATGGTGCTAAACTACAGGCTATTCATCGAACTTTAAAACTTTGAGCTATTCTTCATGATTAGAAACTCTGTGTGAACTTATCTGTACCTTGTTTAACATGCCACACCTATTGCAAGTGTGTCATGAGAGATTTACAGTCTGCCACTTAAAACTTATCACCGCATATGACAACTAATATAATTCCAGGTTGACAATATGTGATTCTGTGGACTTTGATAAATATTTTGAACCGCACTATCAATCATAAAGCAGATAATAATGTATCAGACATTGTATATAGTATACACTGTACAGTATAAAGGAAGATGGTATAATGCAGATAGATTCAACGACAAATTGCTACATCACAAGGTAAAAATCAATGCACAGTCTACAGCTATTGCCATCAGGCCGAATGTATCAGTTAGACAAATAGAAGGAAGGACGGAGAGATAGAAAGATAAATTGATGAAGACAGTTCTGTCAATATCAAATATAATGTAAATAGACATCTAGTATATCACAGGTATAGGTGGGGATACAGACAATATAGCAGCTTGTTCAATTTTGCTTCTTCCAATTTTGTTTGATTTTGTTTGTTTGTTTTTTTACTGAGATATACATGTATTAGCCTCCATGTCTAGGGAGAGAGAGAGAAAAAAAAAAGCACACATGAAGGTGGGGGTGGGGGGAGATCTACATACATGTAAGGTGCACCTCCCTGGTTTCACGCCTTTCACTGGCATCCCTGATTTAAAGCTGCTCATTTTAGCATAGTTTGTTTTCATTCAAGTTGAGCACTGGGAAATAACAACACCCACTCTTACAGTACACTTTCACATAATATATCACAACTGAATTGAAGTGGTTCATAGATTTAACAAGTATTTATCCTGCAAAACATAGCAGCCAATGGGCTGAATTGTATACTTCACAATAATGTCAAATCAAACACTGAACATTCTCAATCGTTATACAAAAACCTTGATTCATATACACATTGCTATATTTACAAGCTAAAACTAATAACTTTCAAAAATATTTTTCAAAAAATTACAATGGAATGTGAATCTGGTTCCTAATACATTATATAATTAAAACAACAACCAAAAATTGTGTAATCATTCATATTAATGAACGGACCAAAAGGTACAAAAATTTATAAATCATTTGATCCCGATACTTGCTAATACTGTGTTAAACATGTGAGAAGATGGAAGTCCAGCATCAAGAGAAAGGAAAACGATGAAAGGAGAGAATATAGATTAATTATATGGAGTCAAAAGGGGCCTGAGCATTCGATCCTAGCAGAATCTTCGTCAGAGGCAAATGACAAACAAAAGCTCGAAAGCTCAGGGCCCAGGCCCCTTTTGACTCCATTCCACTCCATTGGCTTGCCTTTGTTGGATAAGCAGTTAGTTTTCAGCACCTTTTTTGCTACAATAAATTGTTGCATGATATCCCTGCTTTAACAAAATGGTAACGTTAAAGAAGTCAAACCTACTACTAGGCCTACGGATTGAAATAGGCAAGACAACCATTTTAATACATTGTACTGACATGGCGTATCTGCGTAAACACAACAGACATCGTAGCCGGCAGTCTGGGCGCTTGCCTCGATACTCTTTCGCCGGCACATCAATTTCTGCTTCTGCGGCCTTGCGAGGAACGCACAGCATAGCCGCTCCAGATCGAGGCCTACTGGCTAGTTAACCATTGTACAAAATTGAATAATAAGAGACGTGAGAGCTGGGAATAGGTTGACTTCTGGCCCACTACATCTCATTCATTAGTTTTCATAAAAATAACAAAACAATATGATGAGACTTACCAGTGCACTACTCGCCCCTTCAGCTCTACTAGGTCAGCAGCAGTACTCGTACTCGTACGTATGCCAATGCACAACCAATGCAACAGGGAGACTACACTTTCCTTGCATCAGAACACGTACACAAACAACTCGGCCTTGGATTGGGTGACTGAACACAGCTGGCAGTTATTGTACTTTTTTGTTGCTTTTGACTCTTTCGCGTTTGGAAAACTGAAGTAGCGCGAATTATATTGCCAATCTAGCACCGTGGAAATACCACTACTAGTGAGTAATCTCTCTCTAAACAAACAAACCAAACAAAAAAAAAAAAGAAGAAAAAATATATATAATATATATATGTATATATATATATATATATATATATATATATATATATATATATATATATATATATATATATATATATTATATATATATATATATATATATATATATATATATATATATATATATATATATATATATATATATATATATATATAATACATATATATGTATAATAAAATAAGGTAGTCCAACTTTGGAGGACTACTATTTCATAATTGTCAGCTACGGAGAGCGCATCAGTGTTGGTTATGAGGAAAAATGAGCTCTTCCTCTTTCCATTGGTACCTAAATTTATGTTGACGATGTCATGCAAATTGACAAACTGCACTTTTCCAAGTTTGAGTATCACAGAAGGAACAATGAGCGATCTCACTGAATGGATGAGATCAGTCAATGAACGTGGCCAAATAAATAGGCCACCTGTACGAATGCAGGTTTGTGTTTAGGGTTTGTGTTTATAGGGTGTTTTTTTTTTTCTAACATTTTATGGTCAAAAACCTGTTATATGGCCGCCTGTCCAATAACTTGGTCACTCGCCCACAAAGGCCAACCCACACAGTCCATTTTTCTCTGTTCATATTCAACACATACCTACACACGATAACTATCCCTTGGAAAAAAGTGAAATTTGTCAAATCCACCCCCAAATAAATAACATCAAAACAAAGTGAAAAATATTCCCCTCAGATCGACACAAGAAAATTACAAAAATCGGATGAGAAATAAGAAAGATATGACCGTCGTTGGGAAAAAAAAAATTCTTGACCAGTCTTTATATGAATATTCAAATGAGCAAGTCGACAATGTCATGCTCTCACGATTTTTATTCATTTCATACACAGAAATGACAAATATTTCATTTTTCAGCTGTATAAAAATGAAAAAAAACTTGCATTAAAACCACCCAAAATAAAAATAAAAAACAAAAACAAATGTTAATTCTGATATATCTTGGTATGACAACATGCTTTTACTTGTATTAGCTAAAAATAACAATTTTTCCGAATTAAAGCATACATGAAAAGTTGTGAGGGTATGACATCACCAACTATAGCTCCATTGAATATTAATAAGGACTGCTCAAGAAATGTTTTCCGAAAAAATGTGACATTTCAAAATGTCATATCTTCCTTATTTCTTATCCGATTTTTTTTAATTTTTGCATGGTTCAGTAGGGAATATTTTCCTCTTTCTTTTGCAGTCTATTTGGGATGAATTTCCTCTTTAAAGTTGATGTGCTCAGTCATGCATGACATTTGTCAGAAAAGGGGATATCAATGGAAAGAGGAAGAGTTCCCCTTTGAGACCGACATTGCGCTCTCCATAGCTGACAATAATTATGAAAATGTAACCCTCTAAATTTGGATTCTTTTTTTTTTTTATTAACCCATGAGATCAGTGGGAAATGCCACAACAACAACAACAACAACAACAACAACAACAACAACAACAAAACATGCAGGCTACATTCAGCCGTAAGCTAAAATCGTACATCAGCCCCATAACGGGGAGGGGGATATTCGAATGATCAGCCCACCCCCTGAACATACGCGCACAAAAAGAAGGAAAAATAAACGTATAAACTTATTTTCAAATCTTCAAATACAACAAAAGCTTTAAGAGGAATGTTGTTGTTTTTTGCATACGGTCTTTACCACTGTGCTTGTAGAATAATGTTGTACATGCTATATATAGTATTCGATGAATATACAAATATATGTATTATACATTTGTATCTTTTTCTCTTTTTTTCGGGGGGGGGGGGGGGGGGAGTGGGGGGCTTTTGAAATCTCCCATGAGATCCACCCAAACTGTAAAGTCTTTTGTCAGAGCACGGCTGGCGCCACGTTTTTGTTTTGTTTTTAAAGCGGGGGGGGGGGGGGGGCAGTTTAGATTTCTGGCGCCACTTCTGGGTTTCATCAGCTAACAGGCAAAAAAAAAAAAGAGAGATGATAATAAAATAATAAATAAAGGCCCTTAGTGCAACTTTCTTCTGCCACTTGGGGTTTATTCAGCTGACAAGCAAAAAAGCACAAAATGCATAACCATTTTTTTTTTTGGGGGGGGGGGGAATGTGTGTGTGTGTGTGTGTGGGGGGGGGGGCTATGTATTCCTACTTATATCATCCCCCCCCCCCAAAAAAAAAAGGGGGGGGGCTGAGGAGTATAATGTCTCCATTATAATTTCTATTGTTTTGATTCAAATGAAATTATCTTTGCCAAAAGGTCGGGGTCACAACTTAAAAACAAAGAAATTAACAAACAAATAAACAATTAAGGGAAAAAAAAGATTCAGACTCCTTTGGGGTTCGAGCATGGTGCTCACTTTCCACCGCAGATACTATTTCTGAGAAGGTTGTCTGTGTTGTTATTTTTGTCATATTATTTTGGAGGAAAGTGTCTCTCTTCTATCGAATGACGATTAGATGGAGTGAGTGGTTGGTTTTTATAGTACTTTGAGAATTTTCTGCTTCCTGTAGCCATTGATTTTTCTATTTTTTGAACAAAAATAATCAGCAATCTTTAGTATTATGCCATTTATCAAATTGGCGTTTCAGCTGCATAAAATCATATACGGCCAACTTCCATCCTGGGGAGGGAGGAAGGTAACTCTTATCTATCACTCCCGGGCGCGTGTTTTTTTTAGACGGCGCAGATTGGGGACCCTAAAAATCTATTGGGGACCCTATCCCTAAACCTAACCCTAATCCTAATCCTAACCCTAACCATCAAACCCTAACCCTAACCCTAACCAAAAATCCTAACCCAACGTTTTTCTCATAGGTTTAACACGCGCCATGCCCCAATCTGTGCCGTCTTAAAAAAAAAAAAAAAAAAAAAAAAAAAAAAAAAAAAAAAAAAAAAAAAAACACCTCCCGGGCGGGCTTCTCCCACAAACCGCCCCCTCGCGGGGGTCTCCAACTTTGGTGACTACCTGTACAAACACAATCATGACAATGCTATCTCGATGATTATTGACTCACGCACAGCATTGGTGGACCTGGAAACGAAAGAACCGTCTGATTTGTCGACTGTGGAGATGATATGCTGCTGAGAATTCCACACTGTGTTTGATTTTATTTTGTCAGCGTAGTAGAACCGAGGGCTTACACGGTATAGGAAATGTTTTATCACAGTCTAAAAAAAAAGTAATACTATTTTTTCTTCCTCTTCCAATATCCAAAGTTATATGGCATGTTTCAATTTTATTTTCTCGAACCTTTCAGCCATAAATGCATGTGTAAAGATGATAAGGTGAATAATCTTGCCTATAGTATCATCGCCTCGAAAAAAAAAAAAAAATCCCATGTGCCTGAACGTAAATCTATTGATGCTTCATTATTTTTTTTAAGGTACTGTTTAACCATCGGGAACAGTGAATTTAAAAAAAAAAAATGTTTGAGATATTACATTAATTCTGATGCATCTGTGTAGGACAGTTGTATCACACACACACCACACACACACAAATAATCCTACCATATAAACATTTCACGATAAAGCATAAAATATAAGGAAATATAATTTCCCCCACTAAACCGTAACTGTGACGGTTGAGTCCAGAAACGTTTTTATTATGACTATTGTTCACATTTTGTATATTTTGGAGGCTTTAAACTGTCTAAAATGGATAAGACGGATTTCGAAAAGTATACGAAGGTCGAGCTTGGTGATCCTATCACGCTGGCGTTCGAGGAGTATACTGACCAGCTTGGCTTTTTGGCTGGCTTTCCAAGCCCAAGATATTGCAAAGGCTAACATAGTTCCCACGCCAAGGCTACCAGCAGGGACCTTTGTTGGTGTGCTTGGGAGGTTAAGTTTACGACTAAGATAGGACCCAAGCGTCCAACTCCTATACATAATAGAGGCTGAAGAGACATAGAAATTAACAATAGGGGTTCTAGGGGCAGTGCTGCAAGCTGCATATTAAACATCGAGTTGCAGGTTTACAGGTGGATGTAAGACACATGTGTATGTAACAGTATACCAGCTATGTACAAAATTGTCACCATGAGTTATATCACAACACACAAGTTACATTCAGAATACATCTGAGCAATATAATTATACACGAGAAATAGCGATAAAATAGAGTGAGAACTCTTATGTCTCTTCACTGCATACTGCTGCAGTGACAATAGTGGTTCGAACTTTTACATTGGTTGTTTTTATCCCTTACTCACATTTTAGAACAATTTTGAAGCACTAAATACAAAGGTGGGTTTTTGTTTCATCTGCAAATAAAAAAGAAGAAGATTACTAAATGCAAAGGTGGGTTTTTGTTTCATCTGCAAATGAAAAAGAAGAAGATATGAATTGGAATTACTGTACGCTTGCAATGACCTATATAGTAATGGTTTGAAGGAGGGGATTATGACAAAGTCAAATTATCGACAAGATTAATTGATAGAAGAATATTATTCACGTGAAAACTGATGTCGCAAGAGTTACGAAGAAATAATTTGTAATGGCTTGAGATTTCATGATTTTTTTATATTTGGTCCCATTTTCATGAAACTTTAATGTTTTTCTCTGACTTTAAGGTCAACACACACATTTACGCACACACACGCACACACACACACACACACACACACACACACACACATGTATACATGTCTGATAATAGTTGGACTACCCTGTTATGCCTACAATACACACACACGCACACACACATACACACTCCAGTATTCATAGTGCGTGGGAGGATTTCGAGAAATATCAAATATTCATATTGTAGTGTGCTTATTTGTAC
This sequence comes from Diadema setosum, assembly GCA_033980235.1. NCBI lineage: Eukaryota > Metazoa > Echinodermata > Echinoidea > Diadematoida > Diadematidae > Diadema > Diadema setosum. The sequence goes on along the minus strand of CM067066.1, from coordinate 32,039,900 downwards.
TAGATTTTGGCAATCACCGAGCGTAATGACTGCAAACGATGCTGCAGTTAGTATGCAGTGCAGTTAACACATCACAATCAATGAAGAAATTACAATTAGAAATCAGCTTTTGTGAAATATTTTAATATTGCAACGGACAATAATGCTAACTTCATGGACAGCATTTCCACAAGCACAATACAAACAAGCAATAAACCTAGCCTTGTACAATGAACTCTCTTAACTTATTATCCATCTACACAGGCAAATATCCTAGTATGTATTTGATTGCAGTAATGGGGAGAAACCCATGAACTCTAATACCCGAGTAATAATTAAAGATTAGGCAGACTGAGATTTAAAACAGGCAAGTTATAACAATGTATGAGAACAAAAATTCAACTGTTCCATCATTGCGGTTGTAAAATTAACATGTATAAAAGATACAAATTTGTAGGCGCGGTCAGACTGGCAAAAGATCGAGAAGATTAAGATCGTGAAGTCTTCGCGATCTTTTGTCGTCCGTTCACACTGGCAGCCAAAGTTCTCAATCTTTGGATCAAGGAGTTTGGGTCATAGTGCGCGTGCGCAAGGAAGAGAAAGAGCGCGCCGTCTGATTGCTTTGTTGGTTGTGACGTAACAATGAACACCTGTACAACACAATAGCTAGCCGTGCCCTTCTGAGGCAACGCCCAGAAACAGGTGGTGGGACTGGTCACGTACAAACATCGCGCAGTTTCAGTTTCTAGCGTTCACACTGGCAAAAGATCGAGAAGTTTGGCGAGTGGAAATATCCCTAGTTTGAGTGGGAAGTTCACGATCACACTGGCAAAACTTCGAGATCTTAAAGATCAAGATCTTCACTTACTTCTCAATCTTTTGCCAGTGAGACCACGGCTACATACCTTCGTCCGGTCACACTGGCAAAAGATCGAGAAGTTTGGCATAGTTTGGCAAGGGGAAATATCCCCAGATGGAGTGGAAAGTTTCGCGAGAAGTTTCGCGATAAGTTTCGCGGGAAGTTTGCGCTTGCACAGAAGGGCAAAACTTCGAGATCTTACCGATCTTAAACTTCTCGATCTCTTATCAGTCTGACCTGGCCTTATCTTAAAAAACGTACAATCTGAATATGTAAATGTCTTAAAGTCACCTAGAATAAGATTTACACATTTCTTGAAACTGCGTCAGAGAAAACTAGATTACAAACCCAAATGCCCATATTAAAAAAAAAAGAGTATTTGGCAGAACTTCCTCTAGAACCTAATATGCATCATTATAGACCTTAGCTAATAACACGTAATCAAAGAATGTATGGTGACGAATAGTGGTTATGATTATCAGTGTTAAATTCACCATTTTCATCTTCATCATCTCCGTCATCAACAACAAACTTCAGGAAGACGCTTTTTTTTACAGTCATAATAAAGAGGAACATATCTGCTTGTAGATTGAAGATATAAAAGTTGGTATAATATGGTTTTCCTTCGAGACAAGTGACGTAACATCGCCGCGTTATGGACAATGCATTTTAAATCATATTGAATAACAAAATTCCCTACATCAGATTTTAGTAGTGAGCAGTGTGAGATGGTTACTCAATTCATACCTTCAGATCAATATCCGCCATTCTAAGGCAACGCTTTTTTATTCTTATAATTCGTTTTTTTAATCAGCTTGTATATACCTGCATCACGTAGGCTTATAATAATTGCCTTCACCCCTGCAGATTAAGATTTTATAGAGTTCAAGTACAACTCTTTATTGATGAGGTGTAATGATAATTGATCACTGATATTCAGAACGTCTGTAGTGCTTACAGACCAAGAATATTTACCGATTGTTGAGCACACACGCACGATCAATCTTATTTTACGCTCATACTATCACCTTCCCTATTGTATAAACCACGATAAGTACGTATCCTACCATGCTATTATCCCCGGGTGACTATACGAATAACAGCTGTATAAAACTCAAAGCAATACATTTGCCGATGAATAATAGTCGAAAATTATATCACGAATAAATCGAGATAATCTTCAAACGTCGCTTTGTTCTTGGTTGGTTTATGGGGAAAAACTTCGTTGCTGAAAGAACGCCACTGTTACAATACACAAAACACATACACAATAAATTATATATATTTACACATTTTAGCTGATGGACGGATTGTAGAGGGAAAAATGCATAAAACACATATTGCATAGCTCAAACCAACACACAATGCCCACTCGAAATCGACATTTGACATGCACCTGTGATACATGTTTACAGACAACATGTAGGCGCGCATTCTCGAGTGCAACTTACATCGAGATATCTCATTGACAAGCGTTGACGAAGAATCTAAACACCTGTTTAATATCACAGCATGAATGAAGGCGACATTCTTTCGCCTTCGGCATATAAAAAGGCACCTGGCCTATTGTTCACAATGAATGCGCAGCATTTCAACTTACGTTACGTGATCATAACAAGCTGATGTGAGCCTTAATTTTTATACTACACTGCTCTCAACAAAAGTTGGTTGGGCATTATCATCGTCTTCTTTTTACTCCTCCTGACATAATATTGCTACATCTTGAAGATATTTCTCCCCTGTGACACGCAAATATATTACATATATATATATATATATATATATATATATATATATATGAATCGTGTCCATCTCTATGATCACAGCATACCTGCATAACGGCCTGTTTATAAGACAGAAATCACATTAATGCATCTTCACCTTTACATTACATTTCCTTAGATAATATACCAGAATGATAATCTACTGCGATATGATGTTAAATGTTATGGTTGGCTTTAGAAAAATAAAAAAAAAATACCACATTACAGTTCGTCAATTGCAATCTATGAATTGCCGCTTGTGCAGAATGTTTGATTTATTTTTTGCTTCAATTCTTAAGATGTATTATCCAAACGGTAATATCGATATGTAATTTAAATTTTGACTTTTGCTAAAATGCTTTTGTTTCAAGGACCTCTGCCAAAAAGATAACAATTATTTGTCTTTCACTGACATCGTTCTTAGAGAACAATAAAAGAACCCATGCATATTATATTTCAAATTCCCTGGTCAGGTTTATGAAATTAATGATAAAACCAAATATCAATCATGCAGCCCCCTGATGGCAGGTAGACAGATAGGTTACGATGTTACACATCACGTCTTAGCGGAAACAGTCCGACGACATGTTGCGACTGTACTGCGGGAAGGTGTCTCGGTAGCGGCTACTGCTCATCGGCGGCGGCGATTGCGGTGGCGATGGGAACAGAGTGGTGCGGTCGAGGCGAGAACGGGAGCGAATAGTTGAGTGGAGGAGAAAAGCACAAGGGGGGGGAGAAAAAAAGAAGGGACCATCATTAGCAAGACTGATCATTTTAGGCATGCACTACATGTGTTTCTACATCGTCAGATTTCTTGTGTATAGGCAGAGGAATTCAATCTGAATCGATAATCTTTATGATCTACCGCACTTTTCTTTCTTTTTTTTTTAAATGGGCACACGACGGGAGCTAAAATATTTCCATTTGGTCTATACAGTCATAAACACTTTCATTGAATGACTTGCTGGGACTTTGCTGAGTATGTTAAATTAATATAATGACCTTTTGTACATGCGTTTGCCAACTTGTACATAATAAAGTGTGTTTGATTTAATTTGATTTCTCTTTTTCATTTCCATAAAAGCATATACCACATTCTTGAATAATATCTATCGTATTCATACTTTTATTCTCAGCTATGCACACACGAAAAAGCGGTACTGTGGTGGTGGGGGGGGGGGGGGGGGGGGGGCGGGGGTAGGAATAACATTTTGTAGAGGGCGCACTTACTAGATGTTGGCTGGCACTGGTCGCTGGCCGTACTGATCGAGACGGGGCTCCTGCTTGAATGTATACTGGAGAGAATAACAGAAAAGGCGTTCATAGTCATTAGAGAATGAAAAATTGTGCACATGCACGCTGAAAATGTTACGAAGCTGTGTAAGATTTAGGGATAATTTGCTGCGTTCACTGTTTAACTTCTGTACCTTAGATTGAATACAATCTTTATGGCATTGTAGGAAATTACAACATTATTCCTTTACAGGTACGTTCGAATATGCTTAGACACTATAAAGTTGCTGGGGCAAATCCCATACCACCGCACGCACTCCACAGCTGGCTAAGTGTGATTGAAAGTGTGTCTTTAGTTACTTTCTTTTGTCGTCAAGTTTATAAGTAAGCTATATAGCTGACAGTTAACTACATCAAAAGACAGCACTCGACAGTTGACACTTACCCTCCACGAACCGCTGATGGCGGGCTTCTGATACCTCACAGCGTAACCTGAGAATCTTAGTTCACCTGGAGAAAGAAAAGTAGGAAAAATCATCAATCATCAAGCAAGAACTATGATGATTCTTTTCTGATATATTCATCTGTTTTTAAATTCAAATCACAAAAAGCGATTTTTTTTTTTTTTAACGAGTCGCTATCAGATTGCTGTCGTGTGAAAATAATATAAATGTTGCTTTCCCTTTCTTTAATAAGCTCTCGAAGCAGGCGAGATAACAGCGATTGATAGTTTGTTATCATTTCACATGTACAAATGTTTCCTACGAACAAAAAATAAATAAATAAATAAAAAGCTTTGCTTGTTTTTACATGTCGACATTTTCCTCCTTCAGTCTTCTTCTCTTGGTCTCTAGCATCGCTTTATTGTCATCAAATCCTCAAACAATATTGTGTACCCATTAAATACATAATGTACATTACATATTTGACCTCGGGGACAGGTATGTAAAGTTTTCACAAGTATAAACCTGCAAGAAATCTGTAGTTTCTTTTTCATGCACTTTCCAATTGAAAAAAAAATGTACACGATGTATAGAACGGGTTGCATAAACAGTTTAGACATACACTAATCAAATTTATATCTACACTTTAAACGATTAACCAGACAATAGTTATGTCATCAATTACCTGCGTTTTCTATTTTCGGGAGCTCCTTGATGTCCTTTGCCTTGGCCCAGTCTATTCTTATCGACCTGTGAAAGACAAGAAACAGAATGTCATCTAATTGTAATTTCACCAAGTTTTTTTTCTCAAACATTAAATCAAACATCATATTATCTGTAAGACAATCAAATATAAGTCTCTGAACTCTCAAAAGTATCAATCTCTTAAAATCAAACTTACGTCGATCATTCGTGTTTTTCATGAAAACGATAGGCGAACAAAATTATAAACTGATAAAATTGACCAAAACACCTTACCTGATCTCATCCTTCATTGACTCCCTCAACGACCTTCCTGTATCTGTGATATTCTGTTGATAAAAAGATATTAGCGAAAGTTAAGAAAGGAGGATGATATCTTCTCTAACTGCGTTGCCAAGGCAGCACAAGTTGTTGTTGTTCTTTGTGTTGTTGTTGTTGTTGTTGTTGTTTTTTTGTTGTTTTTTTTTTTTTTTGGGGGGGGGGGTAAATTATCGTATTATTTTCTCTGCTGCGCCAGGTGACTCCTACATTTCATGTGGCTTTTGCTTCCACATCAGGACGTCAGATTTAACGCGAACATTTTAGGTCACCATGGTGATATATGAAAAAAAAATAATATCAGCAACGATCTGAAAGGTCACGAATCAATTATTGACAGCGCATAGACAAAATGTCTTCCCTCACTCTACACATACATAATGCAAACACATTCAAGCAAAAGTCAATCAACAAACAGGTGCAATTCTGGTGCGCACATAAAATCGTTTAATAATTGATGGCATGTACGCGATGAGCAGGTCCACATGTATAGTCACTTGCTTTGCACACATGGAATTTCGATATTGGTTGTCACGACCACGGAATTTGAATGCTTGTGTTGTCAGGGCACAGCCGGCTATTTGTGTAGTCAGTCTACAGAGAAACGCATAAAATGTCTGTACACTGTGTAGATCAGTTGTGTTATTTTGACAACAGGAATGCACAAGTTGATTTTTTTTTTTCTTGTCATGGATGATAAAGTGATAAAGTGAGAGACTGGGATATTCACGGGTACGAGCTAGAACACGTTTGTGTTATCATATCCTGTATGTCCCATTCCCGGAGACTGTGATTGGTGTATAAAAAAATGAAGTTAACCATGTGTTTCTATTTACATTCTTTTTGTACCCCCCCCCCCCCCCCCCATCGCAGTAAACATACGGTCACTGAAATTGAATTGTGACATATAGGAGTGCAGAAAAGCACAGAAAATAATGACTGCGCGCCTTCCCAGCATGGCACCCGTGCCGCTGAACACTAATTCATCAATAAAGCATTTTTTTTATCCATAGAAATATGATGGTGACTGGTATCACAAATTCATGAATAACTGCTTGCAAGAATTGGGAATTCCATGCATAATTTGCTTTTTATTAAATATCGCGTTCGATGAAACAGGCAGAGTTCTCTTCGGTTGACGTAATCCTTTTAACTGTGACTGTCGAGCGAAGTTTCTCTGAGTCTTTGTGGGGGATGTCTAGACATACCCCCTAGAGGCTATTAACACACTCATATCCTGTCTATATATCATTCGTTTGTCTACATTTCATGTTGCGCTTCTGACTATCATAGAGTGTTCATGTCTATATTGACGCTGTTATGACACGGGGTACCCCCTGTTTATACCGTTATACTAGCGAAGTGTCCTTGATTGCTTTGAAATCAGTATTGAATGCTTAATGTTTCCCTTACGTCGATATTGTGTGTATAACTTTATACTATTTACATGCACGTACTTAGAGCAAAATAAAGCATTGTAATCATGTGTTTCATTTACGCCAAGTATCACAAGTGAACGGACTTGCCGACAATGTTCAGAAATTTGCATTCCTCCGGTGTGTACACCATGTATTAGACCATTAGGTCCATGATTAGACCCACAGTGTGCATTCACTATAGAGTCTATTCAAATTATCTTATACAACTCGTCAAACAACACTTCCATTTACCACGTACACACCGAGGAAAGTAGCATATCAACATGTCGTATATATTCTCGGAACCATGGATTTAGTCCCAAATCCTCTCAAAGCACGCTCTACGCGTCAACGTCTGCTGCAGCCTATACTCGATACGGGATCGTTGCTAAGGTTACGAGACGCGCTACTTCTGGCCCGCTTTTCTCACTTACCTTGCTTACTAGCGGACGGAAATAGAATACAGGACAGGTTTTGCAGTTTCTACACTGATAAGCCAGCCACAGACTTGACACATGTGGTTGCCTTGGTTACGCTCTCGGCTCTTTGCATTGGCATGGAACGAAATGAGAATGATCTATGTCATAGTAGTCTAAACACTCGACGACATTTTTTTTTAAACAATAACTTTAGTCTACAACAGATAAATAATGTCATTCTTCATGAAAACCATTGTTGTCGTTCAAGTAATTTAGGAAAGTAACATGATGTCATAATGTGCGCAAGTTAGATATTTAGGCATTTGAATGATTTTTGATGTTTTTCTTGAATATTTTCGATGGATATAATTATATCTGGTGCAATGATATGATGACATGGAACATCTTTTTTTGTGTCATTAATCTACAGTAAGATTTTAAGGATCTTTTATTATGGTAAGAATGTGTCATTCTGACAGAAGTGTCGTTTCGCAGTTTTCTGAGAAATTCTTTACAGAATGACCGCGATACTTTGTTTCGATTATGTTTATGTTAGACAGGTACTTTGTATATGCTTTGCTTCAGTATCAACAATGCCTGCGAGGGGCCTATTATGGACACGGCCATTTTTGGGATAGATTATTCATATCGATATGAAAAAAAAAAATATGATACACGGATATGCAAAAATTGATGGTTTTGTACATTCACTTCTCTAGGGTGAATCTTTGTTCCTCAATTAAATCTCTGGCATGTCTATAGCTACCAAGGCACCCGAACAGATACATTCTCTGCGTGGGCAACAACATCTCTTTATACCCTTCACTCATGTGCTCCGACGAGCGGGATGACAACCGAGTATAGTGTCGAGACTACGCGTTGCAGGGGGTATTTATTCTGTGCATGTTATCATATAATTTGCAGCGCCCCATCACAAATTCATCACTCTGCGTGCGTTTAATGGTTCCGTTGTCAGCACGTTTCTATGGGCGCCATTTATAGTTGAATCGCTTCAAAGGTCCCAAAGCCAACAGTGAGGATAAAAATCAAATGGGATTCTTTTCAACTCATACAGAGTGTGTTTTATCCGGGAAAGTGTCGATCTATCGCTTATATATAATGCAAATTGCCGCATTTACGGCTTTGATATTGTTGGGAGTCGACATGCACAATTTAGTCTCCCGCAATGCTGGCTGACTGTAACAAAATAACTGAAATATCTTCTTCTTCCCTTTTTCTATTTGTAGGTCGAATACATCCATTGTCCCCTCATTTTCTCTTTAGGTGCAGACAAAAGCGTTCCGGGTAAGCAGGAGATATTATACTAACGCAGCTTTTGGCAATTTTGCATTAAAATACAAAACACACAAAACACTTACCGCTCCGTTGTAGATCTTGGCTGATGGCTTGAAATATGTTGCTGTGGCGTTCTGGAAGTCGACTATTATACGAGAGAAAGAAGATAACAACATTGGTATGAAAAAAAAATCCGATTTCTACAAAATGAAGGCATCGACAATGGTGATATAAAGCATTCATTCATTTCCCAAGATTATAATTTTTATGCTTCGATCTTCCTTGTAGGCCTATATACAAAACAACCTAATGTGAAGTATTCAGGCAAGTATGCGACATTGGATATATATCTGTACAATTCCTTTATTTTCCGCACACTGCATAAACCGACTATCACAGGTAACACGAACATGACAAGTTTCCCAAGTCGTCAGAATGTTGATATTTTTTTTTTTGAAAGCACTGGGTCTGTGACAAACATTTACAAAGCTTGTTATACACATCTAGACAATTTTCATGATTTTGATAAATCTGCTATAAGGCCTACTTCCAAGCAATTATACAAACCAACAGTTTGACTACGCCACTGGATTTACATGAAATGGTTCGTTTGATCAGGTGTCTAAACATGCTGTAGTATTTGTCCATACGTTGGTTTGCTTACATTGTATTTTGGCCACTAAACCACACAAAGTAATACTTAATGTACAATCATAATTAACACATCGTAAACATTGTTTTCCCCGCAATCTTTATCTGTTTTGATGTATTGAAAACGAAAATAAGCCTGAATAAAACTTTCTTTTCGAAGCCCCTATGACACTTAAAAATAATGTTTTTAGCAACTCATGTCTGATCTTTGTCATTGTAAAACTAATAAATAAATAAATATATATATATATATGTATATATATATACATATATATATATATATATATATATATATATATATATATATATATAAAGATGTATTTACAAAGTTATAATAACCTGTATTTTTGTCTGTTTGTTGTTGTTGACTTGTGGTTTCTACCGGCGTTGCGCTGTGCTACTGACGTTTGAAATAACATGTGGTCTGTGTTTATACCCCTATCTGAAATACTCGTGTATTATACAATACAACGTGTTCATTAAACGTTGATTAAGATAACTTACGTGGTCCGATGACAGTGGTTGTTCGGCAGTGTTCATCAGGCAATCTGTGGGCTGCTGTGTCCATGTCCATCCGCCTGAAAGTTGGGAGAGAGGGGTGGTAGAGACCCTCCTTCGCAGCGGCTAGCTGGACCCTCCTCAGCGTGGGGTAATTTGGCACATAGTAAGGGGCTTCGAGTGCGGCCGGCATCTTCTTTTCCTCGGAAATGATCAAGTTCTCTTGACAAGTTAAAGAATATTCTTGTGGCCAACGCTGGCAAGATTTAGATTTTAGGATGAGGTATGCAACAGGTCGAATTTTCCTTCAGACTTAACGTGGTCAAGCGCAATGACTTGGACTTTGTACACGCTCCGAAGTTAAGAGATAACGTTAAGAACGCTCTGTTTAAGTTCCAAACACTCCACTTGTTGCCGATGCGCTAAGGACTGCCTTGTGCGGTAATCCGCTATTGTGCCCGGAAAGTTTTATTGTTAGGCGCGCAGCCAGGCAAGACCGTCCCCTTGGCAACGCGTATGTCTTGTGCTCAGGGCGCATGCGCGGGTGTGGGCACTGTTTAATTTATTTTACAGTCTCATTGCTTAGGATCTCCGCACGACTAATTAAGATGATTGCAGTGGAGGTGTAGCGGGAGAGAACACTGATCTATTCCTACCGCTGCTACACTGCACTTGGTTGAGTTAGCCTTTACGAGCGAGAAGGCCATCAACCGGAGTAAATAAACTCATCATAGTTACTACAGAGCTGTAAAGCGTCATTTCCGCTTCCCTTAATTATATGTGTGTGTGTGTTTTATATTCTATTTTTTAAAGACACTGTACAGGTCATAATCGTGAGAAGCTCAGTCGTAAAACCCGACTGCCATCCGATTTATGACGATGGAAGGTGATAAACCTGCAACATAATCACTCATAGCTGATAAGCCCGTCGCGGAAGGCATAGGCATATACCATCACGATGAATCTCCCTTCACCGTGGTAGCAGGGTCTCCCCCCCCCCCCCCGGGAAAATGATTAAATTAAAAGCAGACCGTAAGCTTGGAGTGGTGTGTATCTGCCTCCTAATAGTTGTCCTAGCTTACTGAATGTACTGACAAATCGAAAAAGACAGCAGGCATCCAAACAATGCAAGCATGGTAACAATTTCTTTAAGGTTATCTATTGCTCTCTCGCTCTCTTCCCCCCCCCCTCTTTCCCCCCCCCCCCCCCCCACTTTCTCTCTCTCTCTCTCTCTCTCTCTCTTTGTAAACTCAAAATTAACTATGGGAAAATAATGTATCAAGGATATTCATTCTTGTGGAAAGAAGAAAAAATGTTAGCAAAGAAGAGGAAGAGAAGAAGAAAGAGAGAAAAAAAAAAGAAGAAGAAAGATAAAGAATGGTGGTATACAACAACAACAACAACAACAACAACAACAACAACAACAACAACAACAACAACAACAAGAAAGCTGATGCAGAACTGTGTGGTACAAGCTAGGAACACCTATTGCGCCATATCATGAATATTATATGGTAAAGACAAAAATAACAGCGGCGTTAGTTTCTGTTGCATCCCCTCTTGTTTCTAGATAGAATACGGCCAGCTTGATTCATAATCATTACTGTAAAGCAAAAAAATTTTCGCGGCGTGAAACCTCACGAATGAAGACGACGACGGCTTTTTTTTTTTCCTTTTTTTTTCGCGGCATAAATTCATTTTCGGGAATTGCCACTAGTATCCATTGCTTGATAGTGTAGACAAGAACTTTCGAATCTTGGCTTTCGCGAAAGTCGCGAAATTAAAATGCACGCGAAAATTTCTGGTTTTACAGTATGCACCCTTATGGTCAAATTTCTAGGATTACTTTAGAGTATAAATACAATGTTATAATTCGCTTGATGTGTTAAATTCGTATGTATGTTTGCGCGTACAAGTGAGCTCTAATGCACACACAGGTTTATTATCCAATATCATATAACAAATAGTGAAAGAGTGAACTATACTGAGTCATACCTAAAAAGAAAATAAACGAAAATGACAATGAGAAATTGTGGAGCGCCATCTCAAGTCCATCACAGGAACATCGTAACGCATCATACACATAGTATACATTGATCTTGCTTTTCTTATTCCTTAGCGAAGTTTAGGCTATAATACACGGTCACATCTCAGGGCGGTGACCGGCCGATTTGTAGCTTGCTCGGTCGTCGCTGGAATTTAGGCATCCCAACACAATTCTTGGAGAAGTCGATCGAGCTGTAAAAGCCCAGCGATGGCCGAGCCGCGATGCCCTGTCGATTTCCCGTCTGCCAAAGGTCGAGTTTTGGTAAAAACTTGGCGAAATAGGGGGATAGAGCCCGAGCAGTCGCTGAGTAATGCCCTACATACCGGCAAAGCTGGACTATCTCCTACCGGCCACTTTCCGATTCTTAATAAATCGCCCGGCGGCCGACCGGGGATCGGCGGGACATCAACCGGTGTCCTGTATAGCCGTACCCGAGGCAGCCCGCCGCCGGTCTCTGAAATTCGACCTCAGCTATGTGAAAAAAAAAAAAAAAAAAAAAAAAAAAGAACCCAGAAATTAGGAAATCAAATAGAAAGGGAAGAGAACCCAGGATGAAAAAAAAAAAAAAAATGTAAATCACTCCTAGATTAGACTGTTCCAAACTATCTTTACTTGCTACTCTATTTTTTTACCCTAGTTTTCTAGTGGGCTATCTGAGAATGTCAGATAGAAGCTGCAGCTATACCAATTTCTTTTTTTGTTTTTCAGGGGGAGAAGTATTTACTGTTGGTCGCTTGCCTCTGTCCCTCCCCCTGCCTCTTACAGATTACCCTTTCTCCTCTTTCCCATCTAGTCCGTTGGTTTCCTTCTGTGTTTTTGTCATTTATCTCTATTATTTTTGTTCCCTAAATCGCTCGACTGGGCTCATATCGCCCAGTACTGGGGAGGGTACAGTATTGGTGGAGATGAGAATTGGGCTTTTAACTTTTTGCGAGATACTAAGAAAACACTTATGATATAGTACAGAGCATACTATTTTAAGAGGAATTCAAAGTTTATTTGATGAAAATCGGGTTTGGCATGACTGAAACATCCAAAAACAAAGTAAAACAAAGCGATCGTAATAAAGTGTGGGTCCCACACTTTTTTAGAATCGCTCTTTTTTGGATATCCCAGCCATTTCAAAGCCAATTTTCAGCAAATAAACGTTGAATTCCTCATAGAATTACATGCTCTTTCATATTTCATAAGAGGTTTCTCATTATTTCACACACACACACACAAAAAAAAATGTTAGAAACCCGAAATTAGGTCTCAACCAAAACTGTACGATCCCTCGTGCCCGGGCTGTTGCTGCTCGGACACCGAGCGTATTTTAATCAGCGAGAGAAAACTGGTCGGTTGCCACTGAAATGTTTAACTCCGCGTTAAAATTTCAGCGACGACCGAGCGATGCCCGAAAAATCAGTAGTACCCGGTCGGTTACTGGTCGGGAGAGAATGACTCTATTGATCTAACCAAAATTTTATTCAGTCGAACTGTTTAATTCCCCCCCCCCCCCCCACACACACACACTTTTTATGGATATGTTACACTATTTCTTTTTCTGACTCCCTATACATGTAATTGATTATAATAGTGTATTACAATTGGAAAACATCCCATATGAGCTCATAAATTTCACTGAGTTTCCTATGAGTAAAAGCATATTTCTTGTTGATTTGTACTACAGTAGTACATGTATACAACTGTATTAATTAATAATCAACATGTACTTCCATCTTTTTCCTATATTTGCGGCACTGGTAAAAACAGCTTATGAGTTTAACTCTTCATGAAACGTAAATCCAACATGTTACATAACTTGGACATCTCATATAATTTTCCTTTTTCCAGTACTTTCACATGAGTCATCTGTGTATTGGGTGCGACTGCGCTAATACACACAATCCGATATGATTTTTGAAATTGTTAACATCAGCGAATACATCCATGCCAGTTGAGTTCTCAAGCCCACATGTGCATAATTTCAATGCTTTCAGTTATGGACATATATACATAAGTTTATAATGTTCATTTATTATACTGTATACAATCCATGTACATTGTATGTCTATAGCATGTTTGTGTGAATGCTAGAAATGTATACACAGTAATGAACACAAGCATTTCACTGGGGATATACAAAGGAATGCATCATTTTATTAGTTTTCAAAAAATGTCCGAAGACAATTTTATAACAGTTCAAATACATCTAATACAGATTTCAATGTAGACACAGTAAAGAAATTGAGATTATAAAAAAATAATTATGTTCATGCACTCAATTTATAAATGACAATTACAAAAAAGATTCAATGCATTGGTTGAAAGAATTGGCTATGAAATCTGAAAAAGATCACCAGTTGGTGATCACAGATAATGCATAATTTAAATTCTTCAATTTGGTATCACACCCAACTGGATCAAAGGCACATGTATACAATTGATAGTGAATCTTATAATGTCAATAAATTTGCAACATGTACAAAAAAAAAGACAGACCATGAACAACATAAATATAATCCTGCATACACAAGAAATGAACAAAAAGAATAGAAAAGAAAAGAAATGTAGTTCTTTGGAAGAGTATTGTCAAGCTCTCTCAGCCAGCCATGCCATGTGACATAAAATCGTCTTTTTATAATGAGCATTTGAACATCTGCACTGGAAATAAAAAAAATGTCAAAAATTCCCTCCAACTTCAATGAGGATAACACAACTAAGTGGATTTCCTTTAAATGCATTAATCCCCCACCCACTTGCTTCCTCATACAGGTAAGCATTATTTCACACACACGGCTGGTATGCAACAATGTATTTGCAGTTTGTGTCGGCAGTTTCACAACATTCTGCAAATTCCACACTGTGTCCTACAGCAATTGTACCATGAACGAAACAACATCCATTACCGCTGAACTGTGATGATTTAACATTACTGTACAGTACTGGAAATAACCAGTGAACACTCAAACAAATAACCTTGGGCATAACTGAAAAAAAAAAAAAAATAGACAAAGACATGAAGATATGAAAAATCAAAGCTTGCAGGATGAGAGTATAAACAAAGAACACCACTGACTTTAACAAGCAACAAAATACCGGTATCCATACAAACAAACAACATAAATCAATTGGAATTTTTCTCTGTGACTAGCTTTTCTGTCTTTATTTGCTTCTGTTTTGTATTTGCCCTCCCTCCCCCCAACAAAAAAGAAAATGCTGAAAGCTATACAAGTGTCTCCCAAACTTGCACAACACCAACATGGATACAGTTTACGTAATAACGCAATCCCGCTCATGTCCGATACCCTAGGGCCAGTTTTGAAATGGTAGAGCGCACGCTGAGCGAGCTTTTTGGTGTATTTCTCAATGAAACCATGACGCTAATCCTGCACATCAATATGCGTACTAATGACTACAATGAGAAACTGTCCTAAATGCACTACCTGCAACGGAATGCAATTGGAATGATGTTCAGTGCATGGATGTCACATTTGCAGGAAGAGAAAAACAACAAATTAAAATAAAAATCAGACAAAATGCCCAATTTCCCCAGAAATCTTTTTGAATATTTTAACCATCCCCATTGAAAGATGAGAGTAAGATCAGGGTACTGCAGTTGCCCCCCCCCCCCATCCCCCAACTCCCCTGTAACCAAGGTAACTGTTGCAGGCATTAGAATTGCTGAGCTTTTCACATGCCTGATGCACTTCAGTGTTGAATGTATAGATAAGAGTACTGTATATCTTGGCAAAATCGACAATGGATCTGAAGTAATTCTACAAAATGCATTTCCAACAACGGTAAAAGAATGTCCTTCCTTTACTCTCAAGGCACCACGGATGATAATCACAGAGGACTTTCGAGATGCACTTTTAATTCAAAACTGAAGTCTACAAGTATACTGTGCAATAATACATGAACGGCTGTAGAGAGCCTGCAAGATTGAAATCAAACCACATTCATGTAAACAAAGACAATTTACCCACAGAGAGAGAGAAAAAAAATATATTGAAAATGAGGAAGACCACTTGTTGTTTTTTTCTCTCTCCTCCTATTATCAAAAAAGTGAGGTAAATTTTGAGTTCCTGCAAACATTGGCAATGCTTCACTCCTGAGCGATATCACAAATGTATCACACTGAAGTTGTGTCTGAATTCAATCAAACGTACACATGCCTGGACTGGCACACAGGGATATTATCTGAAAACCAAAAATCCAACACAACCACTACACACAAATCTAAACGGATGCAGCAGCAAACCATGTATGCAGCAGTCTTTTGCAACCAAGGCACTTGTAACGAACTGATATGCCATGCAACATTCACATGTGTGTGCTAAAATTCTTTGACGTAATTATAATAAAAATGATAGTACTGTCAGTGTGGCAGAGTAAGGATTTCGGCAAACCATAACAAGCGCATCTTATATTTTGAGTCAGACACGTCACGGAAAAGACGTAGATGCATACATAGGTGTGCCTGAGGGACAAAAAAAAAATAATAATAATAATAAATTGAATAAAAAATACAATAAAAAAACGAATTTGGCCAACAATAATGCTTTGATTCATATACTGAAATGATTGCACCCAGTTTTTCACACAAAAATGATGTTTGAGCAGGCATGTCTCTATTCTTCGGGGTGAAATTTTTTTCAAGAGAGGGCAAACTTGTAATGGGAGCAGTACAACAGACCTCCTGAGCATATTCAGACACTCAGTGGTAAATTCACGGCCATAATAAAGGCAAATCTTAACAAATCTGGCCAAAACAACAACACAAACAACAACCCCCCCCCCCCTTTCCCCATCTCCCCTCATCAGCATGCATACAAGAACATTACATTTTGTGCAATATCACAGCATTAAAAAAACCCCAAAGCATGGTGTTCTGGACCAAGATGGGTGTGAAGTGTGTACAAATGGAGAATTACAATTAGGGTGAACACAAACAAAATACAACTCACAGAATTTAGCCAGTAGCCGGCTGAGAAATGTCTTGATGCACTAGATCAACGTCCAAACACACACATGAAAAAACAAAACAAAAACCAATAATAACAAAATAACAGAACAAAAAACACATAACTAAATGCAAACATATTGACTTTTCTGTCTCTATGATATAAAGAGAATATTGACCAATACTGCTTGATAATCAGAGACTCTTCTGTAACTAATGTACTGGGTCATATGTACAAAGCACCAGTGGTAACATCGAGTACTCATCAATCATATATATGCCCGATGACCTGTTCATCAATTAAATTGTGATGAAGAAAAGAGCATGTCTATCTCTCGCATTTCAACGTAGAACATTTGCATTGACAAAAAATAAATACCATCACAATTTTACCTAGAAGCATTTGTATGAATACATGAAACATAATATAAATTGTGACTATAAATAATCTCTGTACAAATGCATCGAATATCATTCCCACAGCGATCATACACAAAAACCAGAGAGTAAATATTCTAATCTTGAGCGACCCGGTGAAACAACATCCCGCAGAACTGTCAAACTTCACAAGCCTATAAATGCAAGCATTACACCTACAGCTGGACAAAAATTATTGCTAAATTTTTCATCTGTTGATGACCCATAAAATACCCCCCAAATAAACACATTCTCTCCCACCACTCATAAACTCGCTCAGATCAGGCTCTGAGAACTGCTTTGGCATGGCAAACAGCTAGAGGAATGTAAGAGATATTTTCTGATTTCGTCTCTCATTTATAAACCCCAGCTGTATTTCCAATGAAGTCATGATGCTCCTTGTTATATGCAACCCGTCATCTGTCAGTATTTATGAGCTTGCGGAGAACACCTCCTTTTCAAAATTTTCTACAGGAATGTCGCAAAATATTCCCCTCCGGAAATATACAGGTTTAAAATACACATTCCCAACTGCGGAACCATCTTAAATCATCTTAAAAGTAAGCTCTCTATACACTTTGTACCTAGACTCGACTAAAATATTCTCATAATCTCTTGAATTAAAACTACCCACTCCACAGAAAATTTTTATATTTCAGTTAGTAAGCACACCTACCTCAAAAATTGAACATATGTTCTCACAAAAACTAACAGATAACAAAATCAGAGCTAACTTCAAAGTGTCCTGTGCTAATGAAAGGAGAAGACATACTACAAGCAATGTCACTGACTCAGGGGGGAACATCAGAAATTGGTGCCAAGAGCAAGAGAGAAAATGTTCAATCAATTAAATCAATACTTCACCCCATGCCTTAACATGCTGCTTATGTTCCATCAAGTTTCATTATTAGAATTTTGTAAAGTTGAGCAAAAGAAAAAAAAAATCCTCCCATTTCAGTCCTTTGCTGTTCATACATGTATATCATTATTTACTTTGATTGTAAATTTTCAAAAGTTTCAAGTTTCAAAATTTCTGCAAGCATCACTGATTCTTGACTGGGAAACACATTTAAGAACCTATTTTTTTTTTTTCCTTTTTATATTTCTTTCTGACTTCTTATAGATTTGACAAATTTTTCAAATTCTATTTCATCTCTCTTAAAATCTCTCTAAAAATACAAGATATCTCTCATCCCAAATTGAAGAGGTGCCCAATCCGAAGCTGCCAACATCTAAGTCATGCATCTATCAAAATCAGGTTGATTTGAAACAAACAGTAACCAGGGAGATATTCCCATGTTATTCTCTTATCCAGACATGAAGAGATATTAAAGATTTCAGGATGTCCCCTGCAGAATCAAGAAGACTTGGCCTCCCCTTTGACTCCATGGGTTAAAGTTCCGAGGCACATGAACTGTGAGCATCTAAGAACTTTGACGAATCCAAAAAAGCCTTCCTCAAGTCCCTGTCAGTTTGACTTCAGCAAAATTGAGTCTGGAGTGATCTAGACTAACTGGTAAGGTACATCTCATGAACATTTTCTGTTGCCTCAAAGGCTATTTCATCACATAGTTTGATGCATATTTCTTCACAAGGCATTTCCGAAACCCCTAATGCGACTCAGAAAATTACCTACTGCATCCCTGTGGGTGAAAACAAATTCATTTTGCACAATGTCATAACAATACTAAGATATATAAAGACAACAGCACAGACACATAGTACATTCTTTATAAAGAGAACAGACACACAAATAAAGTAACTATCTACTGCTAAACAAAATTCTGGCCAAGACTGGTGGCAAACCCTGTTTTCATCATAGAACACCTTTATACCCTTTCTCGTTGCTTTGAGGAGGGGTCAGGACACCAGGCACCTGCACTGGACTGCAGCATGCAGCCTCCCGGATCTCCTTCAGCCTCTCCTGAGACTTCTCCTATGGTGGGAAAAGAAAATGCAGATGGGTCAAAGCGTACACATATCCATGGAGACATTGTTACAAAAGATATGAAGATAAAAACTCAAAAGATATGAAGATAAAAACTCTTAAGATGGACTTCAATCTACCATCAAATTGACATCAATAATGCAGGATCTCATAAACAAAATGGTAAATATTGCATTGACATTGGAGATGTAAATTTTGCAAGGAGCTCATCTTTCGTGACAGTACAGTGCATAGCTTTTGTCTGCACAATCAAGTAAATGTAAGTATACTCTTCTACATTGGCAGCACTTTGTGAAAGTTTCACGTAGTGAAAGGCAGCAGCAGCTGTTTCACATTTCTGATGTTACAGTAAACAACAAAGGGGTCAAAAGAAAAAGAATTTTTAAGTCTACCTTATGACACACTAACGCCAAATATAAAAATCACAATAAAAATAAGATACAGCAGTGAATCACAGAAATGTAGTTTCCTAGACCGCATGGGCCAACCAGAACAGCCAGGCAACAATGTGAGCAAGACTCACCAGTAGTTCTAATCCTGAGCAGTGTGTCTGGATGTTGTGGGCATCCCCTGGAAAGACATTCTTGAAGCTCTTGAGCTGGGCGACGCCCATCTCTCTGATGGTTATGGCGAACGCTGACATCCACTGGACACAGACCGCGATGTCATCCCATTTCATCCCTACCAAGAAAAGATAAAAGAGAAAACATGAAAAGAAATAAAGGTTTTGCACGCAGATCCATCTGGAAGAGCAATCATCATGCATCTGCAAGTAAAACTAATTATTTCATTCTATTATTGCAACAAACATCACAATTCTGAATATGAGCAAAAAAAAAAAAAAAAATATGTACATAAACTGAGCACAGAACAGTGAACCCCTTCTGTAAAGAAATTTCGCCAGTGTGAACAAAGAATCCAACAATAACATACATTTCCTTTTTTGCAGATGTTGCCCCCAAGGGATTACATGTTCAAAATCTGATTTGGAAATCAACAATATACTTTTAAGTGGAAATTTTTGTGGCACGCAAATTTTTCGCATGCTTCACAAGATATGCAACTAGCGCGAAGATAAAAGCTCAATTTTTTTTTTAACATTTAATACTAATTCATATTTTGCTCCTGCAGAATTACAAATACGCAAAATTCACCTCAACTGACCAAGTTTGAAATATTACTCAGGTGAAAAGTGTCCACTTTTACAGTAATGTAAAGCAGGTCTATGCATTGCAACCTGAATCACTAAGTTCAGGGTAGTCCACAAGGGGTTTCAGCATGTCGCTGCAACATGCTCAAACTCTTGTGCAACATCCTCAAAAGCCAGCAACATGCTATGCAACATCCTAAAGAATTTGCGACAAGCTCAAAACAAAATGTGGTCAAACATGTGAAAAACATGTGCAAAATATAAGAAAATCAAACTACCTGGTACTCATATTTGTGTGCTAAACATTTGAGAGAACATTGAATGTAAGCAGCAATAAGCCACGAAATACTGCGTACTACGTGCTCGCGATACATATAATTTCTGCAATATTCTCAGATTCTGAGCTTGCAGCATGCTCAAATTTCAAGTTGTGGACTAGCCTGAAGTCACAAAGATTTGCTAACCCTTGTGTGAGACATATTGCATTTATTACCTGTGACCTCCAGGGTGAGCTCCTCATTGGTCATGTGATAGAGGGCAGACGCTGCCAAGGTGCTGTACTCAAAATCTAGGGATCCAATGTCCAGGGTGCATACATCCAGGAGCTGCCAATATGAAGTCATTGAGAAGCAATTTGAAACAATTTGTAACACTGACAACAACAACAAAATTAACATAAATGATGACAGCAGCATAAAAACTCCTACTGAAAATTAAATACAGATACATGCAGGTCATCTTCATTCTAGAAAATGATTGTAACATTATACAACACAAAACACTCATTCGCAAGGACAACCTGACCCAAATATCAAAATCAGCAAAGGTTTAAGAGAGCTATGAGGGAGGTACTTGTAATGAGCTACCATCTCAATAGGTTATAATCATTCTGAAACGGGGGGGCAATCATAATCTTTTTGTCAGGACGTGCAGACATGTTTGAATTTCAGGAAGCCTCCTCCAGAATCAAGAAGACTTGGCAAAGTAAAGCATACACACTATGCACGGAGGAAGAAATGTCCTTTGCTGAAAGGCATTACGATTTCTGCAAATGGACTGGAAATGGAGACCGCCATATCAACTGTCTGTAGTCTACCGGGACATAATGGTTCATGACTTACTGAACTTACAGTGCATAACCAGATACAAGAGGGTAGCATTTCATTCATAATTAACTTTACATTTACAGCTGTGAACAAAGTCTGATCACATTATTACAATTCATGATGTGCTAAAGTGGATCCATACAAATAGCAGACATGATAAAACATCAGCTGTATGAGACAGTTTCAGGAGTGGCATCAATTTTACCAGCACTCTCTCAACATGACACACAGGACAGGCAAAACTGATAATTTCCAAAGAAAAATCTGACAGCAGCTTTATCTGAAACAGCATAAGGCATTAAGTATCGGTTGTCTGAATCTCTTGCACCATAAACTGTGTATAATATGCAAATAATATGCAAACAAGCAAAACTACCTTTTCACAAGCACTGGGTCACATCTTTCATCAAGCTATAAAAGTGATAAAAATGGAAATGTTTTAAACTTTTTTGCCCTTTCTCTCCTTTCCTCCCCCCCCCCCCCCCCTCCACAAATCTGCAGTATCATTCCCTTTTTGGATCAGCTGAACACTCATGAATGCCACCAGTTTGTGCTCTCACCTGAGCCACCTTGATGAAGTCACTGGAGGAGTAGGCTGGGATGTGGAAGTTGGTCTTCTGGTTGGCGATCTCGTCAGCATTGCAGATTTGCATGAAAGCATTCAGCCAGGTGTTGACAGTGATTGGGGACAGGTCCCACTTCAGCGCCTGGAAGAAATACATACAAAGACAGTGATAAAAATACTGGCAAATGGCAAAGTAATACCATCCGATCATTTCTTTTTTTCTGTCAATATTATATATATTGTGTCATTGTCCTCTCGCTGTTGTTAACAATTCCGTGTCTCATCAAGTCTTCCTTCAGTTCCATGACCAGGATACAAATTTCAGAGTAGTGAGTTCTGATTAATCAGACCCTAATGTACAGTGCACTCCTGTTATTACAAACACAGTTATAATGAAACTCTTCTTACAACAAATTTTAATTTCAGACCCCCAAAAGTATTCTCTAAGTATCCTTATATCTTCTGTTGTTTGGCTGTAACAAAATTTTGATAAAATAATGAAAGAAAATTGCCAGTCCCCAGGATTTTGTTATAATAGGAGTCACCTATATTACAATAACTCCTGAAAAGCAAAGAATGTCAAAGTAAATTTAGAGTTGATGATATATTATAAATCATAACATTAATGACACTGATGTTGATAATACAAAAAAAAAATGACAGCAATGCTACTAT
Organism: Diadema setosum; assembly: GCA_033980235.1. Lineage (NCBI taxonomy): Eukaryota > Metazoa > Echinodermata > Echinoidea > Diadematoida > Diadematidae > Diadema > Diadema setosum. The sequence goes on along the minus strand of CM067066.1, from coordinate 32,017,465 downwards.
CACAACTACTTTTACTAATATCTGTAAATTTGAAGACTGGTCTATTTCTGGTACATACATGGTAGATGCGGTTCAAATGTCTCAGAATCATTATTCTTCTTCTTTAGCAAATCAGTTCTATGATCAGCTGCTGTATTGATAATGAATGTATGCATTCTGCCTCCAGTCAGACCACATTACCTTCAGGATGACAAGTTCTTGGTTGAGGATCTCGTCCTCACTGCATGCCCCATCTGTCACATACGCAAACTCGTGGAGTTTTGGTGGATAGATTTCCTGAGGGTAAGAGCAGAAGTGAGTAGATAGGTAAAGTTCATTAAAGGATAAACTACTGTAATGCCAAATATTTCATGAGGTTTTTATTTTTGCAAATTTCGTCAGTCAACTGCTATTCATGAATTTACCGACATGTGAAAATAGTGACACTGACCCCGATGTGAATATGACGTGCACATACACATTTCTCTGTTCGGTACTGTATTCTAACGCTCGTGAATTTAACCACACGCGATATTGTCGGGAAGTCCTGATTCACAAAAATTTAGACTTGCTAAACATATGTGACCCGCGACAACGGTTTCAGGCAAAAGTCGCAAGAGCAAATTTCCTCCTAGGTGGGGTACAAAGATTTTTACCATTATTTTTGTCGATTCGGGTTTTTTGCAGAAATCGAATCTTTGATATGGTTTCTACATCTACACTAAATTTCATAGCATAAGACTACGTTTTTCCTATCGAAAATGGAATTTTAAGCACCCTATGTTGGATCGCACTCGTCAGTTTTGAGCTTCTTTCGAACGCCGCGCCAATATCCCCAGCGTTGCTACGGCGCAAGGTCTCGCATGCGATTGGCTGGTGTGTCGCACAAATTTACATAATTCGGCTTTCGGAGACACCAGTTGCAGCGTTTGGGGAATGCTTTGTCCACGCATGCATGATTACATGCTCCATTGTTCTTGCTATAGTGGTTTATACGCTGTAGTGCGTGCTTTTCGTTTGGCTTTCTATCCAAACTAATCTACCGCAATGTTCGACAACGGAAGTGAAACAAATATCATTTAGCGCGACATAATCGTGTGAAAAGAAAAAACAATAGTCTACTTGTACATGTAGTAAAAATTATGACAGCAGACTGACTCAAGGGAATGTAGATGAGAGGAAAGGAGAGGTCACATGAAACCAGTTATATTCAAACACTACACATCAAGATCGCACGAAATTAACGAGTCGTGTTTGTTTAATACTGTATAATTAACACCACCGAACAAGGCAACATATGCACGGCTTGTAAAAGCAAAACAAACAGGAAGCGTGACCTTTGCCAGCACTGGCATTTTTCTGCCTACAAAAGGGTCGCCAATGATAAAGTCAAATCAACAACAATGAAAACGCGATTTGTAAATGTGTGGATTCGCCACCTGCTCCTGTTACATGCACATGGTCATGGCGTGTGGATGCCATTGCGTAATGCGTGCGCCCATACACATGTACACCATACGTGCAATTATCGTATCCGCCATATTGAAAGACGTAATGGTAAAACAAACCCGAGCGAACCGCATTGTTTTTCGACTCCATACGCTGAGCTCCTAGGAAGGGTGCCCGGGAAATTTGACTCTCTCAGTGAGCCAATCAGAAGGCGATGTGGTTGCTAGAGGCGGAGCTTAACATCGATTGGCACCATCGCACGGATGGGTGATTCTCACCTCGCATCGCCGCTCGGACATTGCTTTGAGAAAGAGGTGAATCTTCAAAGCCCGTTTTCTCGCAATTTTGTCAGGCTAACAACTTAAAAATTGCATTTTATTTCGCTTTCCATGCCCACTTATGGTGCCAAAGAATGCAAGTGTTTTATATCAATGCAAAGCTTAGGAAATGGGCAATGTGATTCAGTGAAAAAATGAATTTTCAAAATCCCCGACTTTTGCCTGAAACTGTTGTCGCCGGTCACATATGACGTGTACAGTACTTCTTGATGTTTTAGAGCGTAAAATTGGGCACCTTGACAGAAAATAGTGAAAACTTCTCAGGTAAGCACTTTGGCATGTCAATCATATATGGTTATCTTGGACTTACAATCTGACTTAAATAGACTTTTGAATCAATATACATCCTGAGCAATCTTTGAACTAAGAATCAACTTTATAAATTTGGTCTAAAATTCGTATCATAGGTAAAATTCAAAGTAAATGTTAAAGAGATCATGCATGCAATATAATCTTTAATTTTTTTTTGAAAGTTTAATGTGATATGCTTAAAGAAGGGATGTCTGCTTTGTACAAAGTTTGTGTACTTACCATGTTTTAGCGTTTTAACAGTTATCAATGCTGCTCACAGACAAGAGCTACAGTCTTTTTTTTTCAATTAAATTATGTAACAAACTCTCATCTTTTCTTTTAAAATTATCATTGTATAGTTGCTGAAACCCTTGCATTAGTGTTCACACAAAGTTAATATATGATTCCTATTTGAAACTCACTTCTAACTTTGCTGCAATGAATAGTGCCGTGATGCCAATCAGCTGTAGTTTTGTCTTTGGAATGTTCTTATTTGCTGCCAGGTACCTATCTACAAAGTCTACTGCAAGATAGAATGTCTCGCGGTGTAACCTGTACACTTCACAAACCTGTAAAAACAAAACAGCAATAAGAATTGTTAACAAAGTAGAAATGAAAGCATAACAAGAAATCCTAATGATGCAGAAAAAATTATTCATTCAACGTTTTGCCAACACTTTGCTTAATGCAGATTATTTGTTAACTTGCAGATATCGCTTGAGTTGTAAAACTCATTATTAAAACAAATGCAAATCATTATTTTGCTGGCTCTTTACACTTTGACCAAAAAAAAAAAAATTGCATCAATGGTATTCCTGAAAAGATTGACTTTAATTTAATGGGGGAAAAAATGCTACATTTCCACATGCTCCATGCAGGATAAATGAAAATAGTTTGAATAGCAAAGCATAGAAACGATACTTTTTCACTGTATACAGATTATGAAGATCTGTTGTGAACACAGAAACATACTGCAACAATTATTATATATCAGGTCACTGCTGCCATAATTTATGTTTTACAGCTCACCATGGGGAAAATCCTACCATGGATCCTAATCCCTAGACAGTCTCACTTTCATTTTAAGTCTTAGCTTGGCTTTCCAGTGAATGGTACACAGTTTATCTAATTTCACTAGGCACCACAAAGTCTTGACCATAATTGACCTGGTGCAGTGAAAGTCATGTCCATCCATTCCCGCCTTTCAGAATTTCTTTACAAGAATCGGACATCAGCAGTGCAATTGAAGAACAATGCTTCTTGTATTTGCATCTTATTGGGCCGGCTTCCCTTGAATAGGCATTGCCAGTGGGCAGTACAACAAAGGGTTTGACCTATTGATTGGTCAAGGCAATGAATGAATGGGACCCGCTGAATGACCAATCGAACTGCAAGAGAGGTAAAAGGGAGTGGTGTCCATTGATTATTTAATGACCACGTGGGGATCTTGAGAGCCTGACCACACTCCCAGCCAGTATTGATATGTTCAAGTCCAAACTGCTTTTCCTGAACTGACCGACAACAATGAAGACCATTGTGCATGAGCTGTGTACACGGTTTCTGCTGTCTTTTGAACTCACTTTCTGTATTGTTCTGTTTTGGGAGGTTGTGGCAGCATTGCCTAATCTGGACGCTAGGGTGCATGGATAGCACTTCTTCTTGCAAAACAAGTTTCCACAGGACACTTTCTCCCATATCACATTTTTCAACTTTCTTTTTTCTTTTCTTTTTTTGTTATCCTGCCGAAACGATGGGAAATTTTGATGAAAACAGTGCTTTTATGACCCTGGTTTTATACCACTGTCTCTGTTGACCATACACGCACAGAATCACATTCAAGAAGAGGTACACTATCGCAGTGTACAATAACATGGCATTTCTTGTTCTCCCCGCGAGATTTCCAATTCTTCATACTTAAATGACATTGCTGTAGGATTTGAAAGTTCATAAAATATCTATGTATTTGTTCCAAGTTCATTGTGTCCCTGCAAGCAACCAGAGATAGTCTGGTGGTAGTGTCACTGTCGGGAAAGAAGTAATGAATGACAGGTTCGATTCCCACAGGTTCCCTTTTTCAGACATGTTTGTGAAGCAGTTGCGATTTTACAAATTTCATTTGCACAGAGGGCAGACAAATTGGAAGAAAACTCATACTGGTACCTCCTATCTTCATCCCTATGCTTTATAATCTCTTGCTTTCACTTCAGTTTCAATCATGTTTGATTGAAAAGTTTGTCACTCACTTCGATTAACCAGTCTAGGAGGATGGACCTCATTCTCTCGCCTAGCGATGGGTGCCCCTTCAGACAGCCCACCTGCCTGGGGTAGAGGGTCTCCTGCCGCGTCATGATCGACCACAGCTCTGGCAGCTCCGCCCACTTGACGAGGGGCACCGGCGATGCTCGCTCCGACACATGGGCTGGGAAGAGGTTACGGAAAGTGACCCAGTTTGCTAGAGGAGGAAGCCCAATATGAAGAATGTACATGAAAAATGCAGTGATATTCATTGTTGAAAAGTTGTACGGTACATGCTTCGTGAGGTTGATGTAGAGTCCCCCCCCCCCCCCCTCCATGAATTACAACTTTGTAGAACTTTTGAGAACACTAATTTTTTTTCCCCTTTCATTTCAATGAACTGGTTGACAATTAATTCATTCTTTTAGCACAATTCAATTTGATGACATACTGTAATGTACAATACAAATATGGCATTACCATTGTTACATATGTTACATAAGAGGCACTAGGGCTAAACTCCCCACCTAGTCCTTTAGTAACATTCAGAACACTACCAATATATGACACATAAACACTTTTTTTTTTGGGGGGGGGGGCACAAATGGCAGCTTTGCATAAAAGCAGCACTCCCCTAAAGTGCAATAGTCTTACCTGAGTCCATGAGTTCCTCTGAAGGAGTTGTTGCTTCCCTGTTACTAGTTGGCACCAATCGAGATGTTTCTATGGTTGACGACTCGGATATTGGCACCCAGTGATTCTGCAGATATTCAGAAAAAGAAAAAAAAAAAACCTATTAGTAAAACTAGCTTTTACAACAACCTGAATGAAGACACTGAAGCTCACATTGCTCATATGTGCTTTCAGGAATGGAAACAAAACATCTTTTCCTCTTTTTTTTTTTTTTTGGGGGGGGGGGAGGGGGGAGATGGGAGGTTGGGAGCAGGACATCCCGGTACAATTCAAGTGAGCTCAAAGGGTGCAAATTCCAAGCTTTACAAGGAGAATGAAATTGGAAAACAGGTACTAGTACTATGTCTATGAATAATGGATACTAGGGAAGAAACTCCAGTCACAATTGCAATTACATTGTATATGTAGTTACAGCTGCAGGAAAAGAATATATGAAGGGTTTAAATTAAAAAACTGACTTATCAACTTTTATCAACTGGTATATATACCTGGTATTTATGATTGAAGTTGCTGGAAACCAAAAATAATTACATAGAACTCTATATAATAATTTTAATAACTTCAAAACTATTTGTTACAAATGTATATCATTGAAAATTACGAGTTAATTTTTCTCTTTTATGATGACTTAATGTAAAAAAAAAAATTGAAATTAGTGTTTATCTGCTATTTCTGCATTCAAACTCTCTATGTAATGTCAGGATACCACTGCACCCACAATATATACAGAAGCACACACATAGACGGACAGATATAAATACACACACACACACCATATTAACCATTGAGCTACGAAGAAGCAAATTAAGGTATCTGACTTGACCCCTCCTTATGTACTAACACCTCAAAGGCAAGAAGAAAAAAAAAAACAAGAGACCCACGGGTCTAGCGCTCACCTGAGTATCGCAAGTTCACCTTTCACGCAGTCGCTAATGTAAATTATTCACAGCTCTATTAAAATTTGACCAGGCATTCTCAAGTAGAACATGAAAATGTACAATAAGGGCCCAAATTTTTAAAGATTCCTTAATTTGGGGGGATTGGGGCCCCCTGGGGCCCACTGGGTGGGGCATGGTGCCCACTTTGATAAATTGAGATCCTGACCCCCTAGGGATGCTACCTGCCAAGTTTGACGGCAATCCATCATGAGGTTTTCAGGAAGAAGATGAAAATGTACAATTCAGGCCCCCATTTGGACCTTCCCACCCCCCCCCCCCCCCCCCCCCCCCGCCCTCAAGAGGGGCACCCCTGGATCTGCTATGAACAAACTTGAAACTACAGTCATTAATGCACTCACTCATAGTATTATCTTAGCTCTATAACTTCTGATTCTAGAGAAGATTTTTAAAGATTCCTTCATTTTGGGGGGTTTGGGCCCCCCTGGGGGCCCCCCTGGGTGGGGCATGGTGCCCATTTAACAAAATGAGATCCTAACCCCCTAGGGATGCTACCTGCCAAGTTTGGTGAAAATGGGTCATGGGGTTCTCAAGAAGAAGATGAAAATGTACAATTTAGGCCCTATTAGGACCCCTCCCCACCCCCCTCCCCTGGGTCCCAAGGGGGGCACTCCTGATTCTGCCATGAACAAACTTGAAACTACAGTCATCAATGTACTAACTCATAGTACAGTGCACTCCCGTTATAACGAAATGCTCGGGACCGGCAGTTTTCTTTCGTTATAACGAAATTTCGTTATAACCGAACAAATACAATATATAACAAAAACAAGGAAACCACGTATATATATCATATTCTGTTTGCCTAACACTCATCATACACTGGAAAGCAATGTGAAATATGATGGGATAGCTGTATTACAATAATAAAAGTTCCTCTCAGAAACTGTGCGTGACACAAGGAGCGAACACACATTGGTGAGAAGCGTTCACCCATGCAGAGACGCTATGATTATAATAATATGCTTGTTCCGCTATGTATTTTCGAAAGCAATTCGCATTTCGTTATAACGGAGCACATTTCTTTTGTTTTTCTTTGTCTGTGGCGCTAGGAAAAGACTTCGTTATAACGGAAATTTCGCTATAACCGTGTTCGTTATAAGCGAATTTTGTACCATAGACTTTAATGGTGATAATTTTGGGACCAGAAGATTTACTTCGTTATAACGAAATTTCGTTATAACCGTGTTCGTTGTAACGGGAGTGCACTGTATTAACTTAGCTCTATCACTTCTGGTTCTAGAGAAGAAGATTTTTACAGATTCCTTAATTTTGGGGGGTTTGGGCCCCCCTGGGGGCCCCCTGGGTGGGGCATGGTGCCCATTTTAACAAGTTGAGTTCCTAAACCCCTAGGGATGCTACCTGCCAAGTTTGATGAAAATTGGTCTTGGGGTTTTCAAGAAGAAGATGAAAATGTAAAAAGTTTACGCACGATGGACGCCGGACGCCGGACGAAGGGCGATCGCAATAGCTCACTTGAGCCTTTGGCTCAGGTGAGCTAAAAAGGGGAAAAAAAGACCTTAAACTAAAAAGTATGATGCATCAAAACCAAAATATTTCAATATTTCTGACAAATAATAAATAGCAAACAGCCATAATTCAAATATTTTTGATATAGGGACCTAGGCCCTTTGATTCTTGTGTGTTTGGAATGCTGTTCCAGGAGATGTCATTGCAAAATCATTTCAGCAGTAGGCCTATGCCCATTTATTATTATGTTGAGAAATTAGTCTTTATAAAGGAAAAACAACAAAAATGAGTAGAAATCGATGATAGTACCGGTGGCAGTAGTGGAAAGATCTCACTGTCGTCACTTTGATATCTGATTTGAGTAAACTTCTTGGTTCTATAGTGTATCAAACCAAAGAGATAAGGACAAAGGTAGGATAGGAACCTAGGCCTAGAGTCTGTATTATTATTATTATTATCAAGCATTGTCAATCAAACTGTTAGAATCTAGCATCGAACAAGCTTTCATTATTATCAACATGCATCAACATGCATCAAGCAACATAGGCCTATATGTTGTATGTACAGAAACAAGAACAACATCAACACGAACGCAATAAGCAAACACACTACTACACAGTGCATGGGCGGGCGGGAGGCGCGGGTTGCTGCCTTGCCCGCCGGCCAACACAATGAATGAACGGCGGAGTCACACTACACAGGTACGAGCGGGCGGCGGGAATCGAAGGACCGGAGGAGCGCGAAACAACAAAGTCCCCTTGCCCAATAAGGATAATCGCCTGATCATGATCAAGCGGCACTACTACCGGCACTACACAAATGGCCATCAAAACGAACACTCAACTCACTTCTATCCTGAATTCCTGCCTTCTCTTCTGAACTTCTGTTCTGGTTGTCTCGACCTGTGAAATGATTGGGAGAACAGGGAGAAAATGTTGTAAAGACACTTTCCCGCGATCTTTCAATCAAATCGATAGTCGAGTCCACAGCGGCCTAGCGGCTAAGCTCAGTTCAGACATGGTAGCTCCATGGTTCAGACACACATTGCACGAATGATCACAGTCACATTTTCCAGATTAACTCACCATGTCTTGTTCGCGGGTTTTCCTTTTCCTTGTGCAAACTAGCTGATGATTTTCCTCTGATTCATAATTTGATGTTCTGTCGTTCTCTTGCCTCGCTTGAAGTCGACCACTGAAAGGCAAAAACCATGAGAAAATTGTAGACAAAACTCGAATCTCAGTTGAGGCTGCAAGGCCAAGGGCAAGCCTACACTGAATGATTTTTAATTCTACCACCGTCAGTTATTTTCTCTGGCGTAAAACTTCTTGAGCTCTAACGTTAGTCTAGTTAGGCAAATTTCAAGTGTGCAACCCCTTCACAATGACTGACGGAAAAAAAGGGAAAATAAAAACATACCTTCGACGAGACATCGTTTCCTCTCTGATACTTTACTGGTTCTTCACTGTAGTGTTGTCCACGTCGTCCAAGTAGGCCCGCTCCTGAAAATTTAAATTGAGGATGAAATGTTTAACTGCAATTTTACAAAAAAATCCGGCTATTGGGGATCAAATCAATGCCACGATTTTTAACCCAGGACATGATGCTGCTTTACAAATTCAATATAGCCGACGTTGATAGAAACAATGGACCGATATATGCTTACTAACGAAACGGGACAAACAAAACACCGAATGGTCAGAGCTAGACAAGGAAAACGCTCGCTGATCGCGCCACCGGCCGTGTACGCACGGGCGGGCGCCTGCCTGTTCAGTGGGTAGTGTCTTGTGGTATGGCTGTCCGAACTTTGGGTCGCAGGATAGTTTCCGCCTGACAGTCGGCATATCGCTCTTATGGCGAATTGAGCCAATGTTTTGAACTAAAATTTTGTCCTAACAAAGATAATGCACCAGTGTATGAACCCTTAAAAATACAAGCAAAAAAGATGAGGCATACGACAAAAATCAAGACAGTTTTTGAACCTTACAACCACACTTCTCCTCGGCGCCGCCTTTACGATCAGCCGATAACCCGCCAAAGCAGACAATCCAATATGCACACACACTGAATGCCCGCGGATCGGTCGTCCAGTGAACGAAGGGTAGGACTGGCGGGAGTTCTTGCCGCGAAGTTCTAAACGTATTATGATCTTCTCCGCTACAAACATAGAATGAAGCTCCAAGAGGTGGCAAACACCTGAGTATATACAAAGTATTGATTCCGTAACACACTGCACAACAGGGTACAGTAAATGATGCAAAAATGAGCAAAAAATTCACTTTTAAACAAGTCAGTTCGCAATAAGAAATTGGCTGCGAGAAGTGTGCGCAACTAGATATAGTCTAAAATTAATCACTTCGAAAAGTATTTAATGTAAATTTATTGGTAATGGCTTATTCATAATATTTTATACCTTAATTGCATTTAAGAATATAAAAAATACTAAAATAAGAAAATAAATATTTCTGATCTGCAATTTTTTATTTGAAAAAATGCTAGTCATATACAAACGACTGAATTGAATCTAGATTAGCATATGGCAACAAAGAATAAATAGGCGTGGCCTATTATCAGTCGTATTGCGATTGGACAAGAAAGACTTGCCTCGAACCGGAAACGGTAATCAGCTGGTTTGACGAATACGCGGCAACTTGTGTGCAGTCACGGACGACGCACGATCGGCACTGCTAAATGTCAGCAACACTAGGGAGTTTTCGATTGGGTGATCGCACGTGTACGTACGTGTACATTGTCAACCTGCTAGTCGAATACTAGAGTACTGTACTAGTATGCGGTGGAATGGGGACGGCGATGCTATGGATGTCGACTAAGCCCTGTACTCATCGCGGAGAGTGGCTGTAGAGTAGAGCTGTAGTTTGAGGACATCGGGGTAAGATCCTCTGGCTCTAGTGTATCACTGAGTGAGCGTGAGAACCTGAAGATAGTCAAAGTTCGTTGTAAACATGTAGCTCAATGTCAATGAGTCATGCTTTAAAGTTTAAAGATCCTCAAAATGTTGCGAAAACTGAAGAAGAAGAGCTGATTCTGTGCCTGCACTGCTGCTGGGTAGATTCTAGACCATCTTCCAAGCATCATAACTGTGAGAATGTCTTCCAAAGACAAGTTAGGGAACTTTTAGATAGACAATTATAAAAGGCAGTCTATTAATAATATGGAGACTCACATTATGAAACTTGAAGTTGTAAATTTACATGATCAGGGGCGGATCGTAGCTGGAACTCCATAAAGAGGGGGCACCTTTACAAAATTAAAGGGGGCGCGTGCACCCCTCCCTCAATATTTTTCTTTTTATTTATTTTTTTTTCAACAAAAAAATAAAGGGGGGACGCACTCGGTGCGCTCCCCCCTAAATCCACCTCTGATGATGGAGACTTAACTCCATCATGGATGTATTTCTACATGCAATTAACTTCAGTAAATCATAACGACCATCAATGATTTTGTCAGAATGATAATTAAAACCAGAAAGATCCTTAATATAAAAAAAAAAAACATGGTTTCGCCAAAAAGTAATATTGGTACATAAAACCATCCACCCATAGTCTACAGTGCAAATTTGAATAAGGGCTACAATATGCCAACGGGGTCTAGAACGTCTAGATCTATATGCAACATGTACATCATCACAGTGTCACCTCAAAACTCTCCTGTTGATGGTATGTGCAACCCCTCTCCCCTCCTTCCATAATCATTAAAAAAAAATTACAGTAAACTTCAATAATCCCTTAGCTTTGTAGATCGATCGCCTCCACCAATTCTATAGTATTAACAAATATGTTGTTGCATGCTCTGTATACTTTATATGAGTCCTAAATCAACTTTTCCTTCTATAAAATGTGAAACTTGTGTACATGTCAGTTGTAGGCCTACTTATCCATCTGTCGTGCAGTGTGTGCTGTCTGTTGTGCATAAACTTTTTACATTTCCATCTTGAAAACTGGTGGCTGGAATGATCAAGGGGGGTCACCTTCACAAGTAATGGCAGAAACTCCAACCCCAAGCACCTTCTGATCTGGAGATTCTCCCATCTGAAACGTACCCCTTGCAAAATGGAGACTCCAAGTTGATGTGCGCAAAGTGCACATCACAAGCGCGAAGCGTGAAGTTCCTAATTGCAGCCAGAGTCCAGGGCCCGCTTAAGGGCCCTGGAAGCTCTAGGGTTGTAGATCATAGATGCATAATGATCTCTCATGCTACTGTACGAGCTGAAATTTTCGCGTACAGATATTTTTGCAAATTGCTACTAGGAGGACATTTGCGCGTGTTGTTAATTTTGCGGTTGCGACGGTCTAACTGAACATAACTATTTATTTGCGAGTTGTTATTTTCACGTGTTGTTATTTTCGCGGTTCAAAGGCGATTCGCAAAATTCGCGAAAATAAAACCACCGCGAAAATTTCAGCTCGTACAGTATCTAAGCTTTATTTTTCAACATACGATGGCAATAAGTATCCTTTCCAACAGGAGACACTGAGCCAAGACGGGAGAAATTGAATCTCAAGCGGGAGAACAGGAGATTTTGCAAAAATGGGCTTTCGGCTGGAGATCTCCTGTCAAAAGCGGGAGAGTTGGAGCCTCTGAAATGGTGGTGATGCTCCCCATTAGGGTCCATTTATAGAATGGAGTCCATAATATACTGCCCTACTTTGGAAAAAGGAAGCAAATGACATACCATCTGCTGAATTTGAGTTAATGATGTTTTCATAATTCACATAATGAGCTCTTCTTCCATGCCAAATTTCATGCAGAAACATTCATCCTACTAAGAGATATGTTAGATAAAACATCATGATAGTCCATTGACGTCAGTGTAAATGACAGACACATTTTGCTCTTTTACGAGAAATTTCACTTTTGTCACTTGCTTCCTTTTACCAAAGTAGGTCAGTATATCCCAAACTTGCTAATTTATGTGATTTTTGGCATATTCATTTTTTTTTTTTAAAGTGGCTAGATTTTGACCGAACTTACAATTGGCAGGAATACCATCGGTGGTTGGAGGGAATCATAGTGTGCGCAAATGAGGGGTTTTTTTTTGTTTTTTTGGGTTTTTTTTTTTATTAGCTTTACTTGGGTGGAGTGCCATGAAGGTGAATAATATGCTGCTCAGGTACATGAGTTCTGCAGGTCTCTTGTTTTTAATTTTGATTTTGATTAAAACTGCCATTCCCTACAATATGTATGTCTGATTTCACCTAGCTGTCTCTTACAGCCAGCCACAACCATCAGAAATAAAGAGTGAAGTGGAAAAAAAGAAAGGCGGTAACATCTTGCTCATGTGAATAGTCACCATGGATGTATTACTGGTACTGCTTTCATCAGTGATAGCCAGCCATGCAGGATGTTAGATAACAATGTCAGTGCTACTCTCTTTTGTTGTTGTTCCTCTTTGTAGAACTCGGGGTCAAGATGAGCTGGTTCCAAAGATTATTCGGACACAACCGTGGTGTTGTGATAGGCATGATTCATGTTCAAGCATTACCAGGTAATCAGCTGCTGTAATTGTGAATGATAATTTGTTGTTGCAGGCGGACAACCCAAATTAAAACTGAACTTAGTGATGCATGCAGTGTGACCAGCAGATAATTATTGTAAAGTGTACTTGAGTTTTTAATACTAGTGTTAGGGCTATGTTATAATCCTTGTGAATTCTAATGAAGGAAGCAGAGAACTGCTTAATTTTTCATCTACAGAATGCTTTCTCTTTTTGTCACAAAAGCGGTGAAACAAAGACGGTTCAGTGTAGTGGGAGTGTGAAATATTTTTTAAATTGATTACTCGAATAATACTCGAAGATAACAAAATATCTTCTTGGTATCCCTTCACAAGTTGACACAATCTTGTGACTGCTTTTCCTGACATAGGATTCCCCATCTGTGTTAATCTGTGTTTTGTTTGTTAAACAAACAAACAAATTTGGATAGGTCTTTTGTGATAAACCTGGGCTCTAGATAGGTAGACTTCAAAAATATGTGTATACCTTAAACAGGCCCCCCCCCCCCCCCCCATTTATGGGGGGGGGGGGGTTGTCATTATCATAATATTTTCAAATTATAGTTATCATCATCATAATTTTGATAGTTATGTATATTTTCTCCTAGTTTCATATCATTGTGGGCATTACAGTCAACCCTGAGTTGACCTTGCACAAGTCAAACATTTTGCTGAGTTGAAGAATAATTTTATCCTGGACAGACATGAGGTATTATAAACATGAGCGAGTTCTATTGTGTAAGTCGTACAGCCTTCTCCAGTCCCTAAAATGGATTTGAAACAGGCGAGGTTGACTTATGTTATCATTGTACATAGCCATCATTAATGTCATCATCATTGATGATATTATTCGTTTGTGTTTGTGTTAAAACAGGTACACCACACCACAGCACAAGCATAGCTGAGATAGTCAAGAAAGCTTGCCTTGAGGCCAAGGGATATGTAGAGGCTGGCATAGTGAGTATCTAAGACGCTCAGCAGTATACCAGTATATCACTCATATCATTTCTGTCAAAACTTCTGATTGTTTTTCCTTCTTACTCATCAAGGCTGCTGCAGGAATTATATTTGGTTCTGTCCATCCTGCCCAAATGTATGTGATTATCATTTGTTCATTTTGATTCTTGTTACCAGGTCCACACTACTCATTTGCCAGTAAATCTGATTTGAACAAGGTTGAAACAAAGCAGTACAATATATCAACCAGATCTGGAGAATGCTGAAGGTTGGGCTAAAAAGGTACCGGTAACATCTGAAATTGACTCTTTGCCCAAGAACCTGCTTGCATTGAAATGCGTTGACAACTGGTACATGAGTATAGTGTTGCAGGTCATAGGACCGACTAAGGTTTTGGGCCTGAGGGTGAAGTATTGTGCAGGTCAGCATAAGATTGAGCAAATTATACTTGGTCTTAGGGAAAGAATTATGCAAGGGTAATTTGCTTTTGCTGAATTTATTTCATTTTGTCATTTGAATAGTTTTCTGTTCAGTGCTACCTGTAGCAATATATGTCAATAAAATCACAAGTATGATTGTAGTATTTAATTCATTTTGCCCTGGGCTGCAGTTCTAAACAAATCTAGTCCAGTAGATTTACATTTTAGAATTACTTACATGTAAGTGCAATGTGCCACCCAGGTTTATACTTGATGTATCTAATGGCATGTCAGCAACTACTTGGGACTATATTCTCCACAGCACCAAAATAGGCTGATGGTTTATAGACTTTGGAATCAAATTCCAGCACCCAGATGAAGACTGCAATGGTATAGAAAATTTATAGTGACTGTTAGTCGTGGTTTATACCATAGCTATCCTCTTCACTGCACCATAAATAATTGTTGAAGACAAGTAAATGACTTACACAACATTGTTACAACTCGCTATATCATTGATTTGCCACCATGAGACTTTGCACTCTGAGAGATCAGTTCTCTGTTACCAGCCATTTTAAGAAATATCCTGCACTCTCATTTGCTTTTTGACCAGAATGCGCTCATGTTGGAGAACATGCACGACGTGCCGTACGTCCAGCCTGACCAATTGGGACCAGAAGTCACTGCCTCCATGACTGCAGTGTCCTGCGCCGTTCGTCAGATGTACCCCGACCTGCCCATCGGTGTCCAGGTTCTCTCAGCAGCCAATGAGCAGGCACTGGCAGTTGCACAGGCAGCAGGTAGGATACCTGATACCGTTTTCGATGAACACCGAACATGAGCATAGAAAGAAGATGTGGTACACAGTGAAGCCTTCTACTACTGAACATTCTACTGCCACGGAAACCTTCAAAGATTCTATGAGCATAGTAATCATTTAAAAAGTGCAAAAATTGGACATTTTGTTTTGCTTCTTTACAAAGGAATGGGGCCTCCATACCTTTTTTGTTTGATGAATAAATAAAAACCAGGACAAATATAAATTGCTTTTCAAGTTTCAGTCAACCTTAAAGAAGACCTCCGGATGATTTTCAGATTTTTACATTTTAACAACTATAAATTACACTGAGTACAGAAATTCAGAATTTATAGTGATTGAGATGAGTAATAAGAATGTTTTCAAAATTTTTAACAAATTGCAATGAACAAGGATGATGACATGGCAGCCTCACCATAAGAATGCATGAGTTGGGGCTCAAGGAAGCAGAACAAAAGAGGAAGGCATGCATAGATTATACACAGGTGAACTTGCAAGCAAGCAGTATTGTAATGGAAGTACACTGCTACATCTCCGAAATATGTGAGCCTCCTATGTCATCATCATTGTTCAGTGTAATTTGTTTTTGGTTTTTCAATCGTTTGCCTGCTCAAGGACCACAATAAATTCCACAAATCTATACATGGAGCTATCGATTTACCGTATTCGCCGGCGTATAGGCCGCAGTATTTTTCAGAAAAATAAAAGTGAAAAGTCGGGGTGCGGCCTTTCTGGCGGCAAAACCAAAATTGGTCTCTGCAACCCGGCAAATCGGGAGTAAAAACTAGCACATTTATACATGTATGGGACTACACAATAGGCAACCAAGGAGGCAACCATCCCCCGATTATATGAATACCGGTATACAAATCTTACAAGCAAAGCTGCATTCCGTGTTTGTTTCACAACTTGACTGACTTTACTCATCAGTATGTCCTCTTTGTCTTTCCTATGAAATTTTAATGAGGCAAAAATAAAACCGTAGCGCTGTGCTAAACTAATAATATGGTGTTTGTCAGAACCCGTCTATTACACGATTACCTGTCTATTACAATAATGTACCTGTCTATGACAATGTACCGTAGTACCTGTCTATAACATGAATACCTGTCTACTATATTACGATGTATCTGTCTATAGACTGTACAGACAACCACCTGTCTATTACATGAATACCTGTCTACTATATTACAATGTACCTGTCTATAGACTGTCTGTATTGTACAAGACAACCATGCACCACACGTACCTGTATTACAATGTGACTCGATCGACTAGCGATCGACTGGTGTATGTTCTCTAGATTTCCTGTCCCTTTCTCTCATTTTCTCTCTTTTGCTTTTGTATCATTATACCTTATTTTCAGAGTACAATCGTACTTCTGAGCGTGTTTTGTTCATTTTTGTTAAGTTATTACCTCACTGGCAAAAATTTGGAGGTGAGTTTTTGTTCGAGTGTTTGTTCAAGTTTTTCGATTGAACGATGTATCTAACCACAAGTTGAACACAACGTTACTTGTGTGCGAGAACATTGTATTTTGTATGGTACCCACTCGTTTATTTCCGTGTAAATTTAAGTATTTTTTTACCGTAAAGTATCTTGATCATTCATCTTCAAGCATCAGGTTTTCACGCTACATTTTAGTACCGGTATTTTTTATTTTTTTTTTTTTTTGCGTTGCACAAATCGGGGGTGCGGCTTATACGCCGCTGCGGCCTTTGCGCCGGTGAATACGGTATGTACTACATGATGTAAAATTATGAAAATTGCCTAGAATGCCCCTTTAACCCATTGAGGACTGGCTGATTTTGCTTCAACACGCATTTCCCATGGACACTTTGCCCAAGTATACTTGGGACTCGTCCTCAATGGGTTATGCTGAACATGTCCATCCTTGAGCTTGTGCACCATCCATAGCTCCCCTGTTGGAAATGATTGAAATGTCCATGGTTAGTGTGTATGTTGGGGGGGGGGGGGAATGTGGGCATGTGAACATTTGTGTGTCTCTTTGCCTGATCTGCATTGTTCCTGCGTCACATTTGTCTGCATGTTAATCTCCATGAAAGGTGCAACCTATGGAATGTTCTGCAAATAGTGAATGGTCATTACTGCAATATGGTCCAAAATTTCGCATGTAGCGACAGATGATGAGCTCCATTCAGCAAAGTGAAACTGCTGAATAGAGTGACTCATCTTTCACTGAATGCATTCACGACCATTCACTATTTGTTTTATACAAAACCTTGGATAACAAATTGGGTCCACACCGATTTCACAGCATATTGCTGTATCCACATTTATGAATTCCCTCTTCTCACCCCTTCCCCCCCCCCCCCCCCACATATATTCATTGACTGTCGATGTAGGTCTGAATTTCATTCGGGCAGAAGGTTTTGTCTTCAGCCACGTCGGCGACGAAGGCATTCTGAATGCTTGTGCTGGAGAGCTGCTCAGATATCGTAGACAGATAGGAGCTGAGGATGTCAAGGTGCTCACTGATATCAAGAAGAAACACAGGTAGTAATGTGTCTTGATAGTACCAATGTTTGATTTATGCCAGAAGACCCTCTATAACAGGCAGCATTCATAACATAGCATTTGCAGTGTAATTGCAGTAGCAGTGGTTTTCCTTGTGTGATTTGATCTTGTTGAGTTGCACTTATTTTTCCAACTGAATACTCTACTTTTGAATTGATGACAAAGAATAGATTAGTGAATAACAGATAAGAGAAAACTTTCCAAGGAAAGCCATTAACCCATTGAGTACACTGTCAACAAAGTGCTACTCTGGTAGTTAAAACAATTTCAAGCAAGCATAGCTGTGTGCTTAACCTTTTATTTGGCAAATGTTATGGTCCTATAGTGTTAATGCTTTATTGCAATTAAAGCAAGCACAACACTTTGATGTGACATTGATGTTAGAGCGAGGGCTATCATTGGGTTTGTAAATCATAAATAAATAGCTGGAGATCTCGTACAGCCTTTTTTGTTTTGATTTAATTGTTTTTGTTTAGATTGTGCATGTTTTGGTAGTTAACAACACTCACTGCAAAAATTATACCCTAACCAAATATACTTTGTATACATTTGGATATAACGTCGGGTGAGAATGATAAGGACATTAAGTTGCCACTGAATTCATAGTGCTTGAGGCACCTTAACACCCTTATCATTCTCACCCGATGATATTGGAAAAGGAGATTTATGTCTTGACTGGAGGAATGGTCTTAAGTATGTGCTGGAGTGTTCATATGTCGTCTGTCATCTCCTTACAGTTCTCACGCGATCACCTCTGATGTGAGCCTGGCGGAGACGGCGAAGGCGGCGGAGTTCTTCCTCAGCGACGGAGTGATAGTGACGGGGACGAGCACTGGATGCCCGACAAGTCTCAAGGATGTGGAGGGTGAGAGAAGATCCAAGCATCTCATCTCATTCTCATTTTGAATGCATTCTGAAATTTGACAAGATGGAAAAAAAATGCATGATTATTGCTTTTAAAAGCTTTCAGATTCACACTTTCATGTTAAAATATGTGAACACTTTCGGTTCATCTTATGTTATGGGAAAAGTCGTGGAACTATGTAAATGGAGTTTGTTTGATGAGAAGAAGAGAACAGAAGTTTTGTATAAAAAAAAAAGAAAAAAAAAGTAACAATAGATGAGAAAATAAAAAGAATGAAAACAACTACTAATAATGATAAATGAAAAAAGTAATATGTTGCTAGGTCTTTATGATACTTTATCAATTAAAAGTGTACAAAGTTGTTTTCTTCCCTAAATGGAATTAGTTTTATGTTTCTTATGAAATCCAATATTCTTCAATTTAATATCATATCACATCTAATCAGTTTGGTTCTAGAATCCAATAAAAGAAAAACAAACAAACCATGTTTTCCATGCTGGACAATCACATTGTAAATGAGGGGGTTTTTACAGGGGGAAAAAATGGTGATTTTAGCACCAGAAGATAAACTACATATCGTGAATCAAATGGCATAGCATGTGGCTATGGCCTAGTGTGGATATTATGATGCTGGGGTCACATTTGTCTCGGTGTCATGTGGGTGCTCATGTCGTTTTCCTTCTTTCAGATGTCAGACAAGCTGTCGGCATACCTGTGCTGATTGGATCTGGTGTGTCGCAGGAAAACTTGGCCGAGAGCCTTACGGCGGCCAATGGGTGCATAGTGGGCTCTCACTTCAAGCTTGGTGGACAGTGGCAAAACGATTTGGACTTCGCCAGGGTCAGACAGTTCATGGAAGAGGTCAGAAAGTTTCAGATGTGACCCGACCGTTTGCCTGCCTGAATATTGTACTTTTGACAGCAGCTAATGTGTGACAGGACTTTGCACTAGGGAGCAGAATTGTGTGCAATTGCATAATTACATGTGATATGGGCTTGAACGCATTGACCCTGTTTGCATTCACAAAATGTGCTAGACAAAGTGACTGCGGTTGTCATATATAAGACTTGAGTCGAAAAGTGTCTGTGAGAGAGCTTTTTTTTTTTTTTTTTTTTTTTCCCTCTGTGCGAAGGACCTTGCCCAGTGGCATGGGAAAGCCCCTTCATGGAATATCAGGCTTAGCAATCTAAACCCTGAACTTGTGGCAGCAGCCACTCTCCCAAATACTGTAAATGCCTAATATTTTGTGATTTTTTTTTTTTTTTTTTTTCCTGAATTTTGCAAGTCAGGTGCTATTCACAAATTTAAAAACACGCGAAAATATCAACTCTCAGCCTGACATGGATGTAACATGCACATATAAATTTCTCTGTTCGGTGTTGTACTCCACGATTGTGAATTTATCTACTCTGTGCACTAAAAAGTAAAAAAAAAAGAAAAAGAAAAAGAATGGAAATACATCAAAAGCTCAGACTTATGATGTGCTCATGCCTAAAAAGGGTGTCCTTCTGGATTGTGTATTAATTAGTGCTATGCTATGTATGATATTTTCTCTTGAAATACAGTATATCAGTTAATAATGCATATAAACGATGAATGACAGAACAATTACTCACTGAACCAGACACCTGTTCAAAATTTTTTAATTACTCCGAATCACAGTCACTCTTGGTTGTCTCACCAGCAATGTTATGGGTTGTTGGATCTTTCAACATTTTCTGAACATCAGAAGGAAGCGATTGCGATTTCTGTACTCGCAGGGACTTGCTGCTGATTACGCTGCCACCCATTACCATCAGTCTCAGTGTGAAAAATACACTGATGTTGTCAGCGTGAAATGTTTTTTGAGTGTGCATTCTTTGAAAGAACTTGTTATCTTTGTTTCTGGCTTCCTGTGCCTCTTCACTCATCATCCTGATGGGCAGGACTGAAGAAGACAAAATTCTGTCACCATGAATGAGGAGGATGTGGATACTTATGAGGAAGCGAAACCATGGATATAGTTTGAGCTGTAACTCGGCTGTTTCATGACAATTATTAAACTGCGACAGCCGTTTTCGCATTAAGATCTAAATCTTGTACAAAAGGGGTGCCGTTCCAGCGCTATATTTCCTTAATTTTTCAACAAAAACTACTAGGAATACTTACATGGGTCGATTAAACCTAAATGATTCCAATCGGTGACTGTTTGATGTATTTCATTGCTTATGATGCAGAAAATGTTTTCTTTATTATATAAGGCGAATATCTCACCGATGCTCACTAAAACTCACAATCACTTGCACACAGTGCAGTGCATCGAGAGCTGTATTGCTCGCTACATGATGTTGCAATTTTTTATTGTACCGTTAATGCGCCGAACGTGTGGTTCACTATGGCATCGCTCATGATCTGCTTTTGTTCCATCTTGAACTTGAACCCCACCTCTTCCTCTATTTCACTGAAAATGGCATCCATGATGCTGTGATTAAAATCACAATTCTATATAGACTAGTAGTAGTACTTGTAACTAAGCCGGCCGTGTACTTACAGAATAATACAGTACTGTATTGTAAACATTGAAAATAAACTTTTTAATGCATATTCATTTCACCTTGTAATTATGCACCGTGCAATGATGCATTATTCATATCCTTGAGCATCCGTAACATTGACGTCATTGTTCACGCATGCGTAGATGCGTACTAATGGATATACACATTCAAAATGGCAGCAAGGCTCTCCACTAGGGCAGGCTGCTTATTACTCCTAAAAAATGTGGAAAATTTTGCAGTTTCCAGATAAATTGGTGAGAAGAACCAAGTCGATTGGGTAGTATATATTTCATTTTTTATTGTCACTGTGTTTATGATAGAAATTTAGCCGTGCTTTATTTGTGAAGTCACTGTGAATGTGGCAATAGGGAGTTATTCATGATTTTTGCTCCCACTCAGCTGCGAGGTAGCTGCCAGGACCGCACCACAAGGCGCGGTCCCCTGGGCTACATGACAATATGCCTTGAATATCATCATCATCATCATCACAGATACACAGTAACAGAACAGATGTTCCATGACGCTGTGGTCGGGTGCAGATGCGACTTATTATAATTTATTTAATGCGGCCTTAAATTTATCTAGAAATGGTATTGATGTAGTGGCAAGGGGAAGATCTTTCCAGTCCCGTATGGTTGTGGGCAGAAAAGAGTACAAGTGCCTGTCTGTTCTGGACTCAATTATATTGTAGGCATCCACTCATGTGCTTCTGATGTACTTCCAGAAAGCTCGTTGGTCTATCTCTAAGTCATCAATGCTGTTCCTGATGTGTTCAGACTCTGCTTTCTTGATGACCTTCTTGACAGATTGTCCTGCTTCTCTGAAGTTTCCAAGTGTGCAGATCATTGAGACTTCTTGGCTTTCTTATGAAAGTTTTCCTTGATATATGTTTGGTTACCCATGGAAGACTATTAGATGGCTATGACATCTTTCAGGGGAAATTCTTATCCCTGGATCTCAGCAAGGCATCTTTGAGTCCGTTATAATTTTCTGCAACAGGTTGTTGAGTTGAATCAGTGATAATGTATTGCTCTTAAAACTGATTCATATCTTTATGCATTTGGTCAAATAACCTTTGCTTGTCAAGTAAACTTATTATCTTTGGACCTGGGTTCGGGGTGTACATTCCCACTTATTAACTTGTGTTTGGCAGTTAACAGCTTCAGTCTTGGAGCAAACAGACCCAAAAGTGTTCAATAAAATGTGGCTGTGGACTACATAGAACCCACAAGTCTTCAATTCATTCTTGCGTGATTGGTAGAAGACAAATATGAAACAAGGAACAGATTGCATGTCTGTATTCCAGAAAACCAAACTCAGATTCTGAGTCTGTAGAGTTTCCGATATAGTCCTTTGAGTTAGATCTGGGCATATTTTTGCCAAGCTGATGATTGATGAATGTTTCCCTATTCAATGTTGAACAGACTCTCTTCTGATAAATTCTTGAAAATGACCTCTCTCCATTTTTTTTAAAGTAATTTAGGTTGCTCTAGTCTGTAAGAACCACAATCAGTATTCTCTCCTCCTACCAAAGTAAGAAATTGAAAAAGTTTCTGCTCTGTACCTTGTTCAGCGCAAAGGCGAAGCACAAAAATGCAGTTGTAGGGTGAACAAAAATATGATGAAAATATCACAAGCACTAGCCATTCTCTAAAAATCACTGGATATTCATTCACAGAAACATGTATGTCTAAACCACATACATCAGCAAACACCTTTTTGTTCTCTAAAGCATTTCGAGCTGTGTTGCCATCGTTTGTATTTCCTGCACCTTGTTTAGGTTGCCAACTTTGATTCCTAGCTCCACCTTGAAGCGATTGTGGATCATCTGTTTTTTGTTTTTCCTGCAGCAGAAGAAATGCACCATATCCTAATCTCAGCCAGGTAGGCGATGTGAGGCAACATCTCAAAGCACCAAATGACTTGTGGAGAGGGAAAAGGCCATGCATGCACGTCTTTGGATCTGAGCAATTCTGGCATTTCTTCCAGGGTTATTGAGTTGTGTTGGGGTTGCACCTCATATGTAGGCATCTCATGGAAGATTGTGTGTCTGTGAGAGCATTAATGACCTTCTGGTCAGCCATGGTGAGATGTAGTTCATAGTTGACTTTCACTTCAGCAGTTCTGTTCAGGTCTGCCTCAACTTTGTATCTGATGTCCAGGGCAACATCCATTGGCTGCAGACTATCAATTTCCTGTTTTATTGATGTTTCTACAACCTGGCACAACCTCTACCATTTCTTTGGCGAAATTGAGGTGGAGAGGTCGGACAGAATCTTGTAAAAGATGGCACTGGATTCTCCCACAAGATATGATCACCCCATTTTCGCTGTAGAAGAACCAGAGCTGCACAAAACAAGCTTGTCATCCATCTTTTCTAGCAACAAAAATCATTGCTTGTACTCGCTCTGTCCTGATGAGTCATCAAGTCTGTACTTGCAAGCTAACTTGAAGGACATCTGCTCGTCATCTTTGAGACCCTTCCTAGCATTTGTTACCTTCTCTTGATCATTGATAACTCGTAAGGCAGTGTGATCAAGCAGATTCTGAAGAGGGACCTCGGCTGAATCTTTCTTTATCGTAATGTTTTCAGGATAGCACTTCATCTTAACCTTTCTCACTTCATTGTATGGTGGATAGATGTCGGCGTTTTTTTCTCTCAACTGATGATATAACAGTCTGATATGATTGTTTAATAGTCATTCCTGTTTTTACAAGGAGTGATAATGCTTCATCAGAGGTGTACTCTTCAGGTGTCTTCACTGGTTTCATGATTACTTTCCTGATTTTGGATGGTCAGAATGGGGAAATCATAACAAAGTTCAGGACATACTTCAGATCTCAGTGTTTTTTTTATGCCGTCCTTTAGTTGCAGCAAAGATCAATTCTTGTGGTTCTCTTTGCTTTACCAATTCTTGGGCCTCCCTTTGTCTGGATCTTTTGGGACAGTGCTTCCCAGGCTTTAGTTGGTCGGCCCGTGGTGGAACTTTGGGACACTGACGGCATGTTTCTCTGTTTTTGTTGAATCCAACCAATGATATCTTTGGGGAAGAGCTGAACTTCACAATGATGGGCTTTGGGGTGGGTTGCTATCATCATTGATCTAGTTTTACCCTGTAAGTAATCCTTTGACTTCGATTGACATCTCTGGCCTGTAGAGTGTTGTCAAGACGTCCTTTGACAGTTTTGATAACGTCAGTGTCAGTATCCTTATTATGTTCCTTGTGGTATGCCGTAAAATTGCTGGCATTCCTGGCGAGAATACTGTTCCTGCTCCTCCACTGCGTCCTTGAGCGCCCTTGTCTATTTGTTCATGTAGCTTTTCTATCTAAAAAAAGTTAAGAGAAGTAGCATTGTATGATCAAATATATGTCATCCTTGTAGTGGAATAGGTTAATCCCGATCTTTTCTCATGGCCTGCCGTCATGGATTGAGCAGGTTGTGACACAGTATATTCTTGGCATGTTCCACATGTTTGTACAGCCTCTCATATCTTGTGGTTCATGCCCTGCCAGAAGAGATTTTCTCGGGCTTGTCGGGAAGTAGCAATGCCACTGTGGCCTGTGTGGAGATCTGCTTTCAGTTCGTACCCCATTGTTTTGGGGATGACAAGGCGTTGACCTCTGAAAAAAAGAAAAACCCATCATTAGTTGAAAGTTCATCTTTCACATGGTAGTATGGAGTCAGTGGAGGGAACACTTGTGTGACTTGTGTTCAGGGCCCTGTCTTATAAAACTTGTGATAGAAATCAATCAATCACAAATCTCTTGAAAGCTGCAATCAATCGCAACCTGTGATTGATTGATTGCAGTTCTCCGTCTTAATTTCAATCATAACTTTTTTAGCTCACCTGAGCCAAAGGCTCAAGTGAGCTATTGCGATCGCCCTCCATCTGGCGTCTGGCGTCTGTCGTGCGTAAACTTTTTACATTTTCATCTTCTTCTTGAAAACCCCAAGACCGATTTTCATCAAACTTGGCAGGTAGCATCCCTAGAGAGTTAGGAACTCAATTTATTAAAATGGGCACCATGCCCCACCCAGGGGGCCCCCAGGGGGGCCCCAACCCCCAAAAATTAAGGAATCTGTAAAAATCTTCTTCTCTAGAACCAGAAGTGATAGAGCTAAGTTAATACTATGAGTTAGTACATTGATGACTGTAGTTTCAAGTTTGTTCATGGCAGAATCAGGGGTGCCCCCCTTGGGACCCAGGGGAGGGGGTGGGGAGGGGTCCTAATAGGGCCTAAATTGTACATTTTCATCTTCTTCTTGAGAACCCCATGACCCATTTTCACCAAACTTGGCAGGTAGCATCCCTAGGGGGTTAGGATCTCATTTTGTTAAAATGGGCACCATGCTCCACCCAAGGGGCCCCCATTTTGTTAAAATGGGCACCATGCCCCACCCAAGGGGCCCCCAGGGGGGCCCAACCCCCCCCCCCCCCCAAAAAAAAATGAAGGAATCTTTAAAAATCTTCTCTAAAATCAGAAGTTATAGAGCTAAGATAATACTATGAGTGAGTACATCGATGACTGTAGTTTCAAGTCTGTTCATAGCAGATCCAGGGGTGCCCCTCTTGGGGGCGGGGGGGGGGGGGGGGGGGGGGGGGTGGGAAGGTCCAAATGGGGGCCTGAATTGTACATTTTCATCTTCTTCCTGAAAACCTCATGATGGATTTTTGTCGAAATTGGCAGGTAGCATCCCTAGGGGGTCAGGATGTCAATTTATCAAAGTGGGCACCATGCCCCACCCAGTGGGCCCCAGGGGGCCCCAATCCCCCCAAATTAAGGAATCTTTAAAAATTTGGGCCCTTATTGTACATTTTCATCTTCTACTTGAGAATGCCTGGTCAAATTTTAGTAGAGCTGTGAATAATTTAGATTAGTGACTGCGTGAAAGGTGAACTTGCTATACTCAGGTAAGCGCTAGAACCGCGGGTCTCTTGTTTATAAGATGGATTTGCATTCAATCATAAAGTTGTGATTGATTTGAATCAATCACAAGTCTTTATAAGACGTGGCCCTGGTCACCCATCCAAACCATCCATGGTTTCCACAAGTGTCTACATGGTCTCATCAGCTGCAGCTGTTCTTTTCAGGTCTGCTGCCTTGTCTTCTTGGAGACACAGATCACATGCAGAATGATTGGCCTCAGATTGTTATTGGCCTGTCACTTGACGTGGAAGATATTCTAGAGTGACTTCAAAGAGGGTCTGCAAGGTGATTGTTCTTCCCCCCTTGATATACTGTATGTCTGTATCATAGGCCATGGCACGTAGCAGCATGCGCTGTAATTTTTAGTCAATTTTTCTACAAACTTGGCATGTAGTATTGTCAGTGTGATAGAAAAGACAAATGGACATCATGCCTCACGCCTCCTGTAGTTACCACACTTTTGTTTGTTGGTTTTTTTTTTTTTACTGGAAAATAAAAGATGGTTTTGATGTCAAAAACCTGATTTTGAAGAAATTTTGTGTAGCATGCTTTGTGCTTGGTATCTATCACTTTCTTATTTTTAACAATATCTATTGTAAAACCAGAAACATTTGCAGTATGAAACTTTCAAGAAATTGTCGACCGTGAAAACAAAAAAATACAGTAGACCTCGCTTAAGTGGACATCGCATAAGTCGACAACTCGCTTAAGTCGACACGATAAAAAAGTCCCGATTTTTGCCTTTGTTATTCCTTGAAAATTTCTTCGTCTTAGTCGACATTTATAAGTCGACAACTCGCGTAAGTCGACCTGATTTTTGAGTGCCAACTGAGCTAAAATACGTGGTAATTCCCTCGTCTAAGTCGACATAATTTTTTCGCTCAAAACATTATCGCCATTCTCTGAAAAAAAGAATTGTTTTCCCGCTCCGATTCGCAGCATTTCTACTCGGTAATTCGCTAGTGTACGGCGCGGTAGCGTTCGCGCCATGCGCCCATTGTCTTGTACGCCAGAATAGAAAGGGCATACACTCATTTACTAGTACATTGAAGAATTACATGTGGTACCCAAAGTAGTTCACTCTCCCCCTTTTCTCCTTCTCGTTATTCCCAAAACGCACAAATTTTGTAAACCTGTAGGTCCTAGTAGAGAATCATTATCACAACATAAAATATGTGTTTCCGTTTATCCGAATATTCTTACGTTGATTATTCCGAAGCAGTATTAGAAATCTGGGCCCATGATTTAGAAAATTAATTAAAATGCAACTACATGTAATTAAATGCAACTAAAAATCAAATGCAGGTGTATCAAATCACGTGCAACATTGCACATAAACGCAAGTGCGTTGCTGAAAAGGCTTGCGTTTGATAATCATAAATATGAAACTACAAAATAGTTGTACGAACCTGAATTTCAATTGCGTTTAAACGCAACTCTAAGAATCAAAAGAAGTCCATCAAATCACGCGCAACACTGTATTCAAACGCAAGAGCGTTGCAGAGAAGACTTGCGGTTTTCGTAAGAAACTAGAAACTGCGTCTAAAAGGTTCTCTTAACATCTACGGAGATGCGTTATTGTTGAAAAGTCTTGCATAAGTTCTTATTTTGTACGCAAAATTAAAAATTAAACGCAACTCTGAAAATCAAATAAAATTGTAAGTCCATCTTATCACACGGAACGCTGAAAACACTTGCTTTTGATAATACGAAACTAGAAAATTTTAGGGAACTTTTTTTCAAAAACTCAATGCGTTTAAACGCGATTCTAAAAATCAAATGCAACTCCATCAAATCACACGCAACGCTGTGTTTAAACGCAAGAGCGTTGCAGAGAAGACTTGCAGTTTTTGTACGAAACTATAAGAAACTGCGTTTAAACGCATCTCTAAACATCTACGGAAGTGCGTTATTGTTGAAACGACTTGCATCATTTTTTATTTCGTACGCAAAATTAAAAATTAAACGCAACCCCGGAAATCAAATGCAAGTCCATCAAATCAAATGGAACGCTGAAAAGACTTGCGTTT
Organism: Diadema setosum; assembly: GCA_033980235.1. NCBI lineage: Eukaryota > Metazoa > Echinodermata > Echinoidea > Diadematoida > Diadematidae > Diadema > Diadema setosum. The sequence goes on along the minus strand of CM067066.1, from coordinate 31,989,449 downwards.
GATAATTATCCGAAACTAAACTTGCACTCAATTGCGTTTCAACGCAATTCTAAAAATCAAATGCAAGTCCATCAAATCACAAGCAACGCTGTATTTAAAACGCAAGAGCATTGCAGAAAAGACTTGCGGTTTTTGTACGAAACTAGAAACTGCCTTTAAACGCATAAAAATATATACGGAAGTACGTTATTGTTGAAAAGACCTGCATTATTTTTTATTTCGTAACGGAACTTTCGCCATGACTGAACTTAGTCTGCACTAGCAGGGGAAAGACATCGCAACATTTACACGTTTCAAACTACCGAAACGCATGCTGCTTCACGAAATGTCAATGAAAATATAGTAGCAAATTTTTGTTACATTTCGCTATGCCGAAGGTTTAAATCTCAGACCAAAGTTAAATTAGTCTGACGTTGGGAAGAGATTTGTTTTTACGAAGGTTAGTAATCCGAAAGATGTCGTTTTCGGATTAACAAACTTTCTTCTTCTTTTTATTTCAGACTGGCCAGCGCCGTACAGAGCGGTAATGTTGCGAATCGGAGTGCGAGAACAATTCATTTTCAGAATATGGCAACAGAAATTTAAGCAAAACAAATAGATTTCTATGGCGACTTAGGGAAGAGAAATCACACATCATATTTCAACTCAGTCGGCACTGAAAAGTTATCGACAGAATCATACGAATTCACACGCACATCTTCGCAGCAACGCATTTGAATTTAAATCGCAAAGTTGCATGCAATTTGGGGAATATGCGTTTGAATTTTCAAATCAAATTTAAAACGTAAAGTGTCTAGAAACGGGCCCACGTTTCCGATCCCGCTCTCTCAAAATCTCTCTAGAGATTTGGGAATTGTGCGTTGTCGTTACTAATCCGCGCGAGATCTATGCATGAACTAAAACATAATTGTTGTTAATGTCATTAGGTATGTTTTGACGGCAAAATGAGTAAGATTTGGGTAGCGATCCGCATCGTGATCTCACTCTGTATAGGGGAAATTAGTTTTCATTTATAAGTCAACAAAATGTCGACTTACGCGTAAGTCGACTTTCGCGTAAGTCAACGTGTTTTTCTCAGTCCCGATTATGTCGACTTACGCGAGGTTGACTGTATGTCATGTGCTAGATTCTGAAGACAAATGTGTCATGTGCATTTTACTGTCACATGCATGTTACTTTCATGTTTTGTAGCTCCTTGTGAAATTCCCGAAGGTTTTATGCATGTGACAATTTCTGGCTTATACATTATGTTGTTGTTGTTGCCTTCAATATACGGAACTCACCCATTAATTGGAACCCATTCATGGGAACATGACATAAAATGCAATGTATCAAACTTTTTTTACATTTTAATTTCACTGCTACATAAAAATCACAAAATGTTTTTTTTGACTAAACTCCTAAATTTCTCTTCATTGCTAGCTCAAAATGATAACTAAATTCATAAATTTGCCCAGGATTTCATTACCTAATCAAAATTGTTGTTTTCTAACCAATTTTGGACCGATTCTGTAGATTTCATGGTATAAACATTTGCTGTTGGACAGTAGGAGCTAGTTTATGGGACTACTGTACACAGTAGGCTAGCATTGTGTTGGTGGTCGTACACAATGAACATATATCCTACCACTTGTCTGGAGTCTGTACTGTATGTGAGTGAATTAGAATGTGATTTTTATTTTTTCTAAAGTAAAAGTTTTTGTATGTTTTACGAGTTAAGCTCATTTTGTTAGCACTCTTTCTTTTATTTGTCCATCAATTAAATATATATCACATATATACAATGTACAAGTACAGTGTATATATCTAATTATTTATGAATGAATAAAAGCACACATGTGTGAGTTTGAGAATAGAGATACTGTAAAAGATGTTTGGGAAGTGGAGAGGAGAGAGAGAAGAGAATGATATACAGTCTGACCTCTCTCATTCGGATCAGGACTGGCGCTCATCCGGACAAGGGATTTGGCCGGATATGGGAGACTTAATATTTGATACACGCAGTTGCCTACCCAGTGGTACTTACATGTAACCTATTGCAGGCAGCATACACTGCTTGAACCAATATGAGTTTAGTCACATTGACGGCTGTGTATGTGACCTACATGAGGCAATGAGAATGAGAGTAACACGTACATGTATTAATTTTGCGTGAACATGTCACGTCCTCGTCGGGTGTTCTGTGCTCGGAATTCTCTCTGATAATTTGCTCAATGAACGATCGCCTGTACCGTGCCCTGATTTAATGAAAAGTTTTCTGTCCATGTTCTTTCAGTGATTTGAGGGTATGTGAATGTCTGAATGCATGTTATTCAGATAAAAATTTGAAATGAGGGTATGTTGTGTTGAGAATAGCACGTTATTCGTGTGAGTTTGTGTAAAAAATTTGTTTGAGTTTGAAATCCCCCCTTCCCAGGAATTATTAAATAGCAAAAGCACAATCACGGCGAGATCGCATCCAGATAAAGGGAGACTATATGAGAGAGGTTAGACTGTATGTCTACTGCTAACCTTAAAACTGAACACATGAAGGACTGTTGGACTTATTGCTCTGTTTGTATGTGATCAGCAGATTTGACTACACTCTAGTGCACAGATGAGAGTTTGTGACTGAATGCAGCAACCGAAAGAATACTTTCTTAGCATGGATGTTTCATTACCCGTTGCTGATCTCACTCTTACAGGCCTTTTGTGATAGTGAGGTGAGGTGACACAAGAGGGGTGAAGTTTCTACTGAACATGTATACGGCCATCACATCACATACTGTAGCATCACTTTGAAGTCTACACTGCACGATATGTAAAGAAACAAACCAACAAAGGATTTGTAATATCCTGAACCTGTATACAACCATCACACCACACAGCATCACTTTGAAGTCTACACTGCACAATATGCAAATAAGAAACAGACCAATCAAGGATTTGTAATATCCCTTCAAAATTTATTTCTCTTTCTCTCCAGTTGCTAGAATAATTTGTTTCTTTTTTTTTCGAAATAAGCAATAAATTGTACACAAATATATTAGAATCTGTAAATAACTAGCTACAACTTTAAATACAATATCAAAATGTTTTACAAAGATATTCTAAGAACAAGCTCCACAATAAATACAACACCACAGAGGCCATTCGTTCAATACATGGGAACACATGTCGGACTTCCACAAAGAAGGGGACATGAAATTAAATGCTATGACCATTTAAGAGCTTGAAATTTACTTTAATTAGAGTAAGAGTCAAGCTCAAATGTCACATCTGAAATGGGAGGAGAACGAATTTCCCTGTGAAAAAGAATAAATTACTTTGTTTTACATGCCTTTATCAGGTCTTGACAAATGAAATACCTTGTGTGGAATTAATAAAAAGCTGCAAAGAAGCCAAAATCTTGTACATATCGATGAGATAAATAATACAAAAAATATACATATAAAAGCTACCTGGTTATAGTCACACCGCATAAACTTTCAGCATCTAACAAATGACAACAATGTACATGTCTATATCAACACTCCTCTTTCACTGAACGGCAGAAAAAAAAATCCAGATCTGTCAAACACAATATCTGCATTCTTTGTGTTTCCATAGTATGATGAACTCTCCCAAAGTTGTAGTTCTGTAACCTGGTAAACAGAAATGTCATTCTGTAAAGCATGTGCATATTTCCTCCCGCGTGTATTCCATTAAATTGGAAGAAATAGGTGCTGCACAATGCCCAGGTGTAATTTTTGGAGGAGTACATCACACATTTCCAGATCGGGGAACTCAATCAAACTTTTGTGAAGCATTCTTATTCTTTCTTTGTTTTTGCTTTGTTTCCTTCTCTGTTTCACCTTTTTTTTTTCCATGTTTCCATTTTTTTTTGCAACACGCATAACACATTGTCAGATACATGTACCTGAACCATAACATTTACAAGCATTCCATCGTGACATTATGAAAATTACCTTGTTGGAATATTTCAAATACTTCTGTAATTCACATTGTGACCACCCAGTACTTTATTGATTTTTTAAAAATTGTTTATTTCCCTGGTTATTGCTTTGCAGATTTCTTTAAAAAAAAAAAAAAAATCTAACAACATCCATACACAGTGAAATATTCACTTTTTCTCTCCAAACTCTTTTTCTTTAATGAAACATTGGGATTGACAAATCAATGCAGTTCTTGCTGCTGAATGCCCTAATACTGCACAGACAACCCACTAAGAACCACTTGAATGATCTCTGTAGCATAGACATCGGTTGACGAGAGGATAGGTACAATTCATATCACAGCTGCGCCAGCTGTTAGACATTTTAGCACCACCGCACTCCACGCCATGGATAGGGTTTAACCATCATTGATCAACGACATGTTCTCCTCATGGCGTGACGAGCATGATCATCAGGGACGGGGTGGGGTGGCGATATTTCTGTCTTGTGTTTCACGATCTCAGTGTATCGTATATCTTGGAACACACAACGACTCTATGGTGCAGACTAACCGTGAATAAATCAAGCTACATACACTTTTCTATCTCTATATCTGCCTAACATCATACTTCGTAAACACACCCACCATTCACGCACACGAGCATCAGCAAGTTGAGAATAGAATCCCTGTGAAACCTTGGCATTGTTTATTATAGACATTGAAAAATCTGTGTGTGATATACTTTTAAGGCAGTACAATTCCTCGTATATTCATATCGTAGCATAGTATTTTTCCCAGAGTCGCAAGAAAGGAGAATAAGTGTACAGGCAGAACAGAAGTGTGTGTGTGATAAAGCCTCCTATTATGGCTTCCACAGAGAACATAATTTTGTTCTGTACAGACAAGTGTACAGCCAAAGCCAAAGTGTAGTTTTGGAACAGAGACAGTGTAAAGAGAAAATGTGACTTTTTGTTTGTCAGAATGAATATCCATGCAAGTATCTATATTCTGGGGCAATGGGACTGGCAAAACTCAAGCAAAATTATGTTATTCATGATATATACTTTAAGCACTGAAACAGTGAACAAAGATGGCAGTAGATGGGACTAGTTTAAAAAAAAATGTCAGGATGGAATTAGTGATCACGTTCCTCACTGTTGATGCTCATATCTTAGTGTTGTGCTTTTTCCTCTTTTTCTTTTGTTGGGGTTTAGAATGGTGACATGTTTTTATTTGTACTGTACACCCTCTCCTTGATAAAAAAAGGCCACAACACTAAATTCGAGCTTTAACACTGGTACATAATACTGATGGCTTTGTCAACTTTAACATAAACATATGTGTAATTTCTAGTACAATGTACAAGACTTAATTTAGTGGGCAGAAAACTGAGTGACAAATGATGAGTGGTAACATATGGCCATATGACATGCACCCAAACTCATCTTAATACAGTGCACCCGTGTTACAATGAACATGGTAATGATCAAATTCTCACTACAATGAAGTAGAAATTCATGTCCCCAAATCATCATCTACATATCTTTGTATAGTTTACCGTTCTGCTATATAACAAAATTTCACAATAATGAAGAAAACTGCAAGTCCCGAGGACTTTACTATAACTAGAGCACCTGTAGTGATTATCTTATACTATACGTACTGAAAAAAAAAAAAAAAAAAATCTGAAAGGAAATTAATATAAATGACAATAAATTCCTTTAGCAAAAGATTGGAGCAAATCATAAGAAATAGTTGTTGTATATCTGCCGGCAAAGACAGCTGAAATAAAGATTTATGTTTCCATTAAAAAAAAAAAAAAAAAAAAAAACGGCTTAGAACCTTTAATACATGTACAGCCTTCTGTGTCATATTGTGCTAGCTCCCATTAACAATCCATAGCACCATGGCATGGGGCTGTCCATTCAGGAATGACCGGCTTGACCAGGAAAATGATTCATAAAGGTCAGTCCATCGAAATGAACTTCTCCCATTATATGAACCTGGGTAGAAATCCAGGTGGGTCCTCTAACACAGTGAGCATGCTCAGCAAAGATGCTGTTTTAAATCTGGCTAAATTTTCACTGGGTAGGCTACCTACATAAGATTTTGCACCTTACAGGCTAGTAGTTTGACCATTATGTCGGCCCAATTTGCTTCCGTAACTTTTGCAGGTACCTAGGTACTAGGAGGATCTAGAGTGGTACTCAAGAGTTGCCTTCTTGAATTCCAGTCTCTTGAAAGGTAGGGGCCAATGTACTAATGTGAAATGCAAACCCCCAAAATGTAGCACAGGTCACTTCATTATTATTATTTGTTTTTTTCTTCAGTGGGCTTGAAAATACAACTTTTGGGCGGGTGCTCACTGTGAGAATATCTCTTTTCCTATTGAAGTTGGAAGAATGAAATCATAATGCTCACATATTTTAGCAGTGTGTCAGGAATCTTGTTAGAAAGGTTATATACAAATCCTCTGATTGGTGAACAGTCAAACAAAAGACTTAAATCTTGCTGGGAATTGCTGTGTCGAGCCCCACGACTGGCCTACACAGTGCATTATGTCAGGATATCACGTAGCGACAAAAGACGGGTGACTTGAAAGTGCGACGTGACCCCCTGTGTAACGAGTCTTAAGGGTGTTGCAGACTACGTAGAGGTCACGCCTTCGATTGCTGACGTACAAACAGGTCTGAGTGCGATTTTGCATGCCACGTGGTTATAATACATATTGTTGGATAAGACTTTTGGGCTTTCTCGCATAAAAAAGTGCTAGTTTATTGCAGACATGTAACAAATCAGAGACTGAAAAAAAGAAACGGCAACACTAAATGCATCTTCGACGTGGGCCATTCAGAACCGCACACTTGGAGACAATGAGGTTTGTTTCCTTTGGAGTTGTGAGAAAGTGTGAAATTTGATGGAAATTGATAAAGGGTGCCCTGAAAATATCACAGCATTATGCACTGTGTGGAAGAAAATATAAAGGAACAAGTTTTAGGCATTTCTAAGTAGTCTCTAATCAGAAGAGCATTAACACCGCACATTATTGTACAACATGTGGACTTAACTGTTGCCCTTCTTGGCTATAAGCCAACCAATCTTTGACGTATGGCACTTATCATGTGTAAATGTATATGTGAGTAGTCTCGGTAAAAAAAAAATGAAAAAAAAAAGACATGAAATCAATACTATACATTTCAAGGTTTTTCATTTCAGGAAGCCACATTGCGTGACTTACTGGTAGATACAGTAGGTTAGGACACCGATGACTCAATGTGTGCACGGCAGCACAGACTTCAGACTGATCTTGCTCAATTGAGATTGTCTTCATTGCCTTCTTCATTGGCCATCGTCATTTGGAGATATGCAATGGCTGTCAGATATGTGACAGAGAAAGGGTCGGTCACCAGTCTGACAGTGTCAGAAGTCTGGTGTCAGGTCAATGTGCAGTGTTTCAGAGTATTCAGAAACCGAAGTATGCACACAGTACAGGCCACCAGTGTCAGGTAGTACATGTGTATCACAAAGCTTTACCACATGTAACATCTTATACGTATTCTCCATTTAGTTTCCATTCTGACGCTATGCATAAATGGAGACAGATATTAATTTACAGGGTAACTATTGAGTACATCATCCTTGTTCTGTTACATTTTTTTTTTTTTTTTTTTTTTTTGACATCCAGAGTCTAAACACCGGTGTCGCATTTTGAAAGTGGCTTTGACACTGAAATAAATATATGACATGCAGTATGTTGACATTGACACCTTTAACACAAGGGGCAAGTAATTGGCTTTTGAATGCCTTCACATGAGAAGGCATAATTGAGTGTATGGAGGCACTGAAACTGTTTGTCCATGTATTCTGTACGTCTTTCTGTTACAATGAGCAAAGAATCCAATCTTATTGCAATTTCATACATTCTTACTGACAAAATGTAGAAAATGACGAAGTATTGAAGCTCTGTAATTGACAAAGCTTGTAACCACAGGGATCTATTACACTGTACCTTTAAACCCTGTGGCATGTATTTTTACAATGAAGTGCTTACACAACCCAACGGGAATGTACATATAAAACATTTACCATTTACACCCCTTTTCAAAAACTGTATGGAAGATTGATCAGCAAATAACTGATCAAACAGTTTCAAAACACCACAAAGAAAACATTTTGCTACCTGTTCCATCCAAAGGTAGTACCACTGCATTGCAATAATTTTATATTCTGTATATATATCCCTTTGTGGAGCAACCATTATATTTATCAATGAAAGCTGACCAACCACCTGCTACATGGACAAGAATATATGCACTCACACTTCACAACAAAGCATACCATGCAGACACAAACACAAATTTGTGAAATTGTAACACACAACAAAATACTGTCAGATACCAAACCTGGCTCACAAGTCTTTTTGAGAAACATTGGCAAAATGCTGTAACATGCACAAAGCCCCTTTCGTTATGGTGCTGAAACATATGTGCGCACCATTTCTAGGTATGAAAGGGGGCATTCTGGGAAGGGGTCGTCAAACTGGCCAGCGAGTTCAGTGTAAGGGTGAGATGTGAAAACATTTGCCATGTCCACGCTTAGCAACGAGTTTGGCACATTCTCTTAGCTCTATAGATAATTGATAGCTCTGTCTACAAGGCTTGTTTCACTTTTATAACCATCGCATAACCTTTAACACTTCAATCTACAAAAGAGAATGCTGATTCTTTCCTGTATAAAGTCACATCACTAGAATGTAACCTCCCTAGATTATGGGCAAAACTACATCAAATGTTCACTTCTGGACTTGTCTTTGAGGCAATTTAGATGGCTGCCAAAACTTGAGTAGAAGACATCATGTCCTGTGGGCTGACACACGGAGGCCTTGTACATTGTATGCCCAAAATAGTGGATATCACCATGACGACCAGAAGGGAAGCAAACATCATCCATCCCCTCCACAAGTTCCACATGTGTCACATTTACGCCCACCGCACCGTTTCTCATGCAACCTACGTCCACATCATCCTGTTATTGAGCCTACATAGCATGCCCTGGACAACTGCCAAACCTTTCGTTGCTGCTCGTTCCATGGAGGGGCGAATACTTCCCAGCATCCCTTATACATGAGACAACTTTATAACAAAACATGAAGGAGCAAATATATACACACTTATGCCGAGTCCCAAACTTGAACATCACTAGCTAGCTCTACTAGGGCTGTCTGTATAATGGCTGTTGACAAGTGGTCATTTCTTCACACATCTCCTTCCTACCATAATATCTCAGACACGAGCACACAAGTGCTGTCCATGCTGTTAGTGATCTGCATGAGAAATGGTCTTTCCGTATACATACATACAATTCATAATAAGGGACATAAATTTACATCACAGGGCAGGCCATTTCAACTAGCCGTTATGGTCAATGCTAGAAACTGCATACTGTTTTTGTTGTTAATGATGAATAAATGTGATAATGAATAAGGCAGCTGTGAGAAATCAGGAAGCAAGAGGCAAAAGTGATAAATAGAGCACATCTCTGTTTACTCTTAATCCTCTGTAAAAATCATGGAACAAAATGAAGTTAAAGTTTACTTGTTTTTGAACAGACAGAGCATAGAAAAAAAAAAAATCACCGCATCATTCCATAGCACAGGAGAACCTGATTGGTTAAGATTGATGGCACAGTTCTATTAATAAAATGTGGTGACCACAGTACCGAAACTGCACAAGAAATTTCTGACACGTCATCTTTCTGAGATGTGTGAGCCAAATAAATTATTTTGGCAACATCCAACCCCTAAGTGCCAAATATTTTGGCGTTTGTGTGATTATGATGACATCATCTTGCCATGCAATTATCCATACCGGAATCGGTGCAAGATAATCCTTTAATAGCAGCCTGTCCCTGATGCATTTTGCCTCATTTAAATCAGTATTTCTTTCTTGTTTAGATCCCATTTCTATCCTGATCCCAAAAGATCTTTGGATGAACAGGCATACAGTCACTGGAGCAGCCTCTATATCTTATGATCCACAGCATTATCAATGATCCACCACTTAGCAGTCTACAATCAACAGCTTGCGACACCCTTCCCATTGTAACATCGTAAAGAGAATCGAAACTTCACAGACAATATATACACTGCTTCTAGTACAATCAAAACTCAGAGCAAAATGAAATTGTACATGTACTCACGCAAGAAGACAAAAACAGCAAAGACTGGAGTCAACAATTATTACAAGTGCACAAGTCTGGGGAAAACTAAGGTGCACACAAACACTTGCGCACATCCCCAACACAAATTTTCTCTCCCCAACAGAAGATCTGAGAGTGTACTTCAGACGTGGTCAGTATTGATCCATGTGTACAGGTGTATGCCTATCTGAAATATGCAGCATTTTGAGATCATTTACAGAAAGACGTATCATTCCTACTATTAAAATTCAGTTAAAAATCTGCAGGGCGGCCACCAGTGACTCTTCTTTAAAAGAACTACTGCTGGTGCCTTTTGATATTTGCAGAGGAGGTGACTGTGAGAAGTGTTTAAGAATCACAGTGTAGCTAACAGTTTTACTCACCAGATTAAAAAAAAAAAACACTTTATGTAGCCAGATGGACATTCTTAGAGTAAAAATGAGCAGAAGTACATGATCTCTTCTCACACTTTTCCATCTGCAGCATGGCAGCTACTGTACCTTCAATACCATGGAAAGAAAGGCAGCACATTGTCCATTACGGAACATTCTGCCGACCATGGAGGCAGAATTTTTTTCATGGGGTTGCCTCTAATAATCAACATCAAGTGTCAGGCTTGAACAGAAACCTCCTTGAATGTACTCTGCTGTTAGAGCAGGGACTGTATTCATCATGCTATGCCTTTGGATTGTGGTCCACACATACCGTAAATGATGGACATCAGCTATTAAATTTCATAGCTGTAAGATATTCATATACACTGTTATATGCATGGGCCGCTTCATTATTATTATTTTCATTTTTAATACAGCATTGATCACATAACCAGGTGATCTTCATGAAAGTTATTTCAAGAATGACCACATGTCCCAGTTTGTTGTCTGGTGTAACAGCAGGTCTGAATAATCAAGCAATCACCAAAATTTACTGTTTTTTTGATATGGTTTAATACTTATTCTCTTTTTTTTTGTGTGTGTGGACAAACATAAAATCCACACAGGTTTTTTTTTTTTTTTTTTTTGATTTCCTAAAATATTCACCAATAATTTTACGTTAGACTCTTATACATTTGATATTGAAGTTTCTCTATCATAAATATATCTACAAATATGAATAAAAGAGACAAAAACAAAAAAACGGCTCTATTAAAAAAAGCGTGACTATACTAAAAAAATTGATATCTAGCTATAAGATGTGCTCGTGCCGTGCAAGCGACCAGTGCGTGCATCAACGGGGCTGCTTGTAGATGGCACCAGAGTGGCGACCACTGCTGAGCGAGTTGTGCCGGTAGTGACGGCGGGAGGAGGCACTCTGTTGGTGGTGCGCTTTGTTGTGGCGCTCCAGCTTGCTGCGGCTCACCAGGCGCTGCTGGTGCCGCCTGGCCTGCTGCTGTTCCTGCACGGCGGCCACATTGGCCGACTGCTCGATGCCAACGCGGGCTGCCACCACGGCTGCGCGTCGCGGGGGCTTGGCATTGCGCACCCGCAGATTGTGGGAGCGTTTGGCAACAGTTCTGGTGGGTTTTGGCCGCTGGGTGTGGTGGTGGTGGTGGTGGTGCAGCTGCCTCCTGGTGACAACACCTCGTTGACTTGGCTGGTGGTAGACCGACATACTTGGGTGCTCTATAAGCAGATCCTCCATGGGGCTAGTCGCCAGCTGTTGGGGAGAGTGACCCCCCGCAGTGAAGCACGGGGGTGGGGTGATGAACCAGCTCTCTTCCATTCGATGGGGCTTGCTGGGTATCGGCTGGGGGCGGGACTGGAAGCCATCTTTAGCCCCTGCCCTCCTTGGAGACCTTCGGGGACTAGGAGAATCACCCTCATCTGCATCACACATGAAAGAAAGGAAGCAGAGGATACTTTGATATAGGTATGAACACAAAGGCACAAATCTGCTCTCTTGGATGTTCTATTGTAAGTTCAATTTACTGAGTGGTCCTCATCTCTACCAGCTTATCTTTAATGTGGGCTCCTCTTTTCCAATAGTACAATTATTTTAAACAAAAAGTTTCATACATGTATGTTATTACATTGTAATATTGTTCATTAGTTTTTATTGAAATTGTATCAAAAAACAAAAATGCAATATTGGAAATAAAATCTGAATTGAGAATAAAGAGTGGAGTACTTCCATGTAAAGTGTTGTGAAAGATTAAATGCAAGATGTCAAAACAAGATGATACCCAATTACAGAAAAATGCCAGATATAATGCTCTTCTCTTTTCAAAATCACATGGGCCTATTTATGTTTTTCATTCTTTGTGATCACAATGACATAAACAGGGGATGAGGAACATTTTTCAGGGTGGGGTCAAGGTCAATGGTACGCATCACCCTCCCCCCCCCCCCCCCCCACACACACACACACACGGGAAGAATCTATGGATGGAACCCTTGCAAATTCATGGGTGCTGCATATTTTTTTCTGTTACTTTTTTTTTACAAGCCAAAGTATGTGTGTGTGTGTGGGGGGGGGGGGGGGGGGAAGGGGGCTACAGCCCCTGATATAGTGTATCCCTTTTAGGAGCTTTCCAAGTAGACCAATTAAAATTGGCTTCTGCTGCTTAGTATACAGTGCACTCCTGTTACAATGAACACGGTTATAACAAAATTCCGGTTACAACGAAGAAAAAATTTAGGCCGCAACGTTATCCACACTATGTATTTTTATTGTTTATTTGTTCAGTTATAACAAAATTTCGATATAACGAAAGAAAACTGCCGGTCCCAAAGACTTTGTTGTAACGGGAGACCACTGTATAGCAGATAAAGTTGATACCTTTGTATTGAGAAATATCCTGGGGAACATGTGTAAGGCAGCTTTATAGACAAAATAATTCCCAGCTGGAATATTCGCAAATCAGGTTCCTTCTGATGGAATTTTTTATTGTACAGTTTTGTGAAAAAGCATTGTTAAATCTTCATACCAGAAGTGATACAAAAAGTATTTTCTATTGCTGGTCTTTACTAGCTTTCGTAATACATAGTCTTAGTTACACTAATAATCTTATTGTTTTTATAAAGATCAAGAGCAAACTGGAAGAAATTTGCCCTTCACAGCATAATATCGCATTAATTTTCATTTTCTCCTAACCCCCATGATAGGTTTTTGTTGTTATTATCGTTACGATTTGCTTTTCAAAAAGGCTGGAAACGACTAGGGATCTGCAAAATGGACAATGAAGAGTTTCCATTCCTGTAGGTGACTTCTGTTCATGCTGTAAATACTTTTTTCTTTTAAATGTCAAACTCATTTTTGCTATTATTTCCCTGTACTTTGTTTTTAACAAGAAAACACTACAGTGAAACCCCGTTATAACGAGTTCGGTTATAACAAGGAACCGCTTATAACGAGGTGATCGCGTCGGTCCCGTTTTCCTTTGCGTGTAAACCTATGGCAGAACGAACCGGTTATAACGAGTTCGGTTATAACGAGATTCCGGTTATAACGAGGACTTTTTCGGCGCATCATGATAAAGAAAAACATAAGAAATTTGATCGGATATAACGAGGTACCATTTCTTGACTTGCCGCTTTTCAAACACGGGACAAATGAAACACTGAAAATCGAATTCACGCTATCCATGTCTTTTTCACGTTTTGCAGAGAACGGTTCCTTCCATGTTTTCTTCTAAACCACGCAAAAAAAACAAACAAATAAACAACACATTAATGCCATTCGATGTTCCTACTAAATTATTAAACATATAATCACTCGATGTTCTTTTTCGCGAGATCACACGCGTGCGTAATGTTATAGGTCAGACCACAACGCAACAAGGGAAAAAAGATAACGCACTCAAAAACTTTTCATGTAGCGACACTCGTGGCAAATATGGAAATTGGAATGCGTGTTCAACTCAACATTATATCCTTTCCATTTGTAGTCCCGACTTCAGTTCTTTTGCTGGTAAGCAAATACGAGTGGATGATTATAGCCGAAATAATTAATGAAATCGCGATCTCGCCTGGTGACAGTAGAGTAAAAATAGTTGAATAACGCAATCCTGTCGCAATTTTTTTAAGAACGGATGGATACAATGCGAAGGGATTTTCGGCAGATGTTAAAGAACGCATCTTTAATCCTTTCGGGCGCAACGATAATACATTGTATGAGATTACAGCCGAAATGATTCATGAAATCATCGCATTTCCGCTGGGCACCAACAGCGTAAAATAACCTCGCAAGTGACGGTAAACGACGCACGAATGTTACTCTAAAATCATCGCGATCTCGCCGGATGACAGTAGCGTAAAAATATAGTTGAATAAAGCATGTTTAGCTACTTAATCGGTGTTTAGAAGAAGAAACAAACGTATTTAACAATTTGAATAGATCTGGGTTTGTTCATTATCACAATTTTAACAACGCATTTCCCAATTAAGATTAAACAATCTTTCTTTCAAAATGGTCTACGAGATTTGCGTAAAAAGGATCACAACCTAAATTCAATCCTGTCGCTTATTTTTCAAGCACGGATGTACAAAACGCGAAGAGATTTTCGGAAGAAAATGAACAACGCATCTTTAATCCCTTCGGGTGCAACGAACATACATTATATAAGATTACAGCCGAAATGATTCATGAAATCAACGCATTCCCGCTGGGCACCAACAGCGTAAAAATACCCCGCAAGTTACGCTAAACGACGTACGAATGTTACTCTGAAATCATCGCGATCTCGCCGGTTGACAGTAGCGTAAAAATAGTTGAATAACGCATGTTAAGCTACCTAGTCGTTGTTCAGAAAAAGAAACAAACGCATTTAACAATTTAAATAGATCTGGGTTTGTTCATTATCACAATTTTAACAACGCATTTCACAATGAAGATTTTCTTTCTTTCAGAATGGTCTATGAGGAACAGATCTGCGTAAAAAGGATCACAATGCATTTTAATCCTTTCGGGCGCAACGATCATTACATTGTATAAGAATACAGCCGAAATGATTCTGGAAATTATCGCATTCCCGCTTGACACCAACAGCGTAAAAATACCTCGCAAGTTACGGTAAACAACGCATTCTATACAATGTGATTTTAATATAATATTATAGGCCTATACTTCTCAACAACATAACGTGTACTATTATGCAAAGAGATTTTCGGAAGAAAAATAAAGAATTAACCTATTTCAACCCCGACTTTTTCCCCTAATTCACAAATAATTTCCCTTTATTCTCTCGATAATAATGATCCATAATTGTGTAATAACAATGCAAAGGATGTTCTTAACTTTCATTGTTGGGTATATTATAACGTCGTGCTTATGTTTTTCTTTGTTTTTGATGCGTACGGTTATAACGAGGTACCGGTTATAACGAGGTAATATCGCCGGTCCCACGGACCTCGTTATAACGGGGTTTCACTGTACTGGCAATTTGGAAGATTTGATGGGGACTGTTGTAACACCTTATCCCTCTTCTGGCGCGGCAAACGAAATGTCAATTAGGCACAGACTTACTGGTGACATCGACGAGCACCCAGTCGTCGTCAGTCTCCGTCTCCTGGATGGGGCCGTCTTGCCTGTCGTCCGTTGCCGAGGACTGATCCAGGGTGCTGCTACTGCTGCTGCTCCCAAACAGGTACTCGCTCAGACCACTGAACATCTTGACTGTCACTTTCTTGCGCGGTTGTGGTAAAGAGAGCTTGGAAGCACTGGACGTAGCGGTGAGTTCCCTTTAGTTTCCCGATTATTATCTTTGTGCTGCTGAGACAAGACAATTCACAATGAAAATGGTGATAAAAAAGACAAAACTTGTGGCAGTGCAGAGGTAAGCTACATCATAAGGCTCTGCATAAGAATATGCAAAACAAAGGAAAATCAAGGAAACTACCCCCATCCACACCACATTTTGTTGGCTCATACGTTGAAGAGTGCACATACTGATGTACCTGTTAAGGTACAATCATTTTTCATGCCTTCAGCACGGGTGCCCTTTTCATGTTCATTTACATGCATTTTCATCATGGAATCTTTTTTTTTATGACAGTATATTTACAAGGGCCACAGAACATTAAAACGTGGGCTGATGGGGAGGGTTAGGGGTCAATCATACCCCCCTTGTATTCCTTGTATTGCTATACTACTTCAACAACACAGACTTTTCAAGTTTCTTCTTTCCAAGTTTTCGAGAACTTTCACTGGGTGTTTCATTGACCTTTCTGCATTCGTGGAATCTACTTGTATCTTTATGGAAACTTTCCCTTAATGGATTTTGTGACACAAGCCACACTATACAAAATATTCTTGATTCTAACAGGCTGGAAGTCAAGTGCATTTGATTTAGTGCATTATGCATTCAGATACATGAACATTTCATGCAATTTTTTTTTCTCTGCGCATATTAAAAAAAAAACATAAGCAAGATATACAATACATTTTTCTATTTTTGGTCAATCTAAACGTCCTCTCAATTTGGCAAGAATAGACGGACAAGTTGAAATTTTGTACATGTACTCTATGGCATGTTAGGCATCTTCACATACAAATGTAGTTGGCAAAACAGTAAGAGAAAACAACTTTGCTAAAAAGTATGTGATACCTTGCAGATTTTATCTTCAAGTTGACTAATCAACGACTGCATGATTGCGATCCTAGATCACTGCTAATGGTTTATCACCACAATGCACTATCTGTGCTGTTGAGGAGACAGCTTTTGTATATTCAAAAAATATCACGAGCAAGTCAAGGGTGAGGAATCCTTATACAATTGTGACAATGTTTGACAACAAAGTGGCTTTATATAGTCTCTCCCAACATCTTACCTTGATATCTGAGATTGAGCTGATATTCAAACAGCAGCAGCACAGTTCTCAGGATATGCTTTATATATCAGGTTGGCTGACAGGAATTGGTGATAGAAGAAGAAAAATATACCAGGGTACGTGTATATATATATCTTGTAGCCGGGTGATGATGGTGCTATTTTCTTCTGACCGACTTATAACAGGAAGGACGCCGATTTAAAACTCCTGTCTGTCCGTTGACTCATCTATCCAGATTTGGGCCACAGTTACAACACTCTCTTTCAATGTATTTATCTGTGAAGAGAGAGAGAGAGAGATAAAGACATAGCATATAATACATAATGAATTTAGCATGTGTCATTTATAATAAAACTACACGGTACATGAAGCAGCGTCATTCACATTCTATGCTACTGTAGTGCTCTAAAAACTGCAGGGTCTACTCTGCAGGAACAAAATAGGAAGATACAATGTACTTCCATGTGCCTCAGCTACAACTTTGGTATATTATAAACAATCTTAGGAAAATAATGGACAATGTGATTCCACAGGCCTATATTCATCCAGCAGTCCAGTTGCCTACAAGCCAATGACAGATACTTGGCTAATTGGAGAATGCATGGAGAAAATGAGTGTCTTAAATCATTAAGGCACACCAAAGACAGAAAATAACTTGTAATTGGCATATCATGCTAAACTACTCTTGTGCAGTTACTTATTTCTTGACCCAAACAGACATGCAGCCAAATCAGTTTTGAAGGAAAACGCTTCTCCACTCCTCAGTCAGAGAGGTGATGAAATAGCACTGGCATATTGCAACACAGTTCAGAAATCTTACAATTGTATCCCCCATCACCACACCCCCCCCCCCCCCCCCGACTTCTTCTTGATGAAGTCTGCAAAAAACAAACAAACAAAAAAAAAAACAGGGAGAAAGGTCAAGAGTGTTCCATTAATTGATCATAATGAAGAAAAAAAAATAATTATTATTTTTTCCTTCATTATGATCAATTAATGGAACACTCTTGACCTTTCTTCCTGTTTTGTTTTTTGTTTTTTGTTTTTTCTCTAGAAGATCAACCCTTAAGAACATCATGCTAGTGACAAACTTGCCTGGACAACAGACTGCATCGCAAGCACCAGTGCGGAAAGAGAGTGAGTATTTGAATTTACAGACTCTTTAGGTGTTTGGCAAAAACACAATTGATGTGCATGCACCAAAACATTGCATCTTGTGTTGCAACCCTTTCTCGTGATCTCCCAGCCCCCCCTCCCCCACCTCCTTTTGTGTATGTGTGTGTTCACTGTACAGCTATCAATGTCACCTATCCGTATAGAATACATTCGGCCACTGTACACGCTCACACAGTACCGGCAGCCCAGTTGTTTGTTTTTGTTGTAAATGTCACTCACAAAGAGATATTCCCCTTCCCTATAGGAATACAGAGTGGGTGGGGGTCTATAGATGGATGGAATACACAGTGTACAGGAAAAAGGTCAGGGAGACAAAAATTGATTGAGCTTAGCAGGCTCGGTATAATGCCAGGCTGCAGGCAATTAGATCGTTAGCTGGACAAGTGACCAGTCACTCAGAATGGCCACAAGACACAGCACCTACATCATGCATTATGTCTGCACTTTAATATCACAGATGTACAGCTGCACGCATTGCATTTCTGAGGGCAAGACCCATTGCAGAAAGTGAACTGAGCTTATAAACACATATGCTATATTGCACATTTTGAGTTATAGGCCCTATTGTTGGACAGGCATATTACGTAGGGCCTACACATGTACCTGATATCTATAGACCTACATACTTATGATGTCAGAAATGAAATGGTACGGAAACATGTATGAATAAGTGGCAGGTGCAATTGATTTTGACATCGGCATATATACCAAGTACTGCAAATCGCAGAATATGCTGGCTGAAAATACATGAATATAAATGCTGTCACTTCATACAAAGAGACAACACAATTGCAGGATTTGATAAATCATGGGTCCCTAAAGCAGACTTTTATCTCTTAGCCACGCATACTCCATGAGGTCAATTTCAGCCAGTCCGTTTTCATGAATATTAATTTCTAAAAACTGACCATGGATTGCTCTTCGAAAAGATTTCATACTGTGCAAATCCTGTCTTCTTGGGCTGTGTGGACTGAAAAATACTTTTGCGACAGATAAAAACTCACTTGAATCTACTCTAAAACTGAAAGCTTTAGGGGTAGTGTAGATTCCAGTGAATTTTTGAACCATTTACACAGACAGATTCAGAGAGCAAGCTTTACAATCATTTTTGTAAAACACCCTCCCCAATAGGATTTCAGCTGTACAAGCTTACAACAACCTGTAAATATGAATCTTTCATACATTTAGAACTTATTAACACTGATCACTGAAAAAAACATTCTACTGTATATATACTCAAACATTTTGTAGTGCTCTTAGTGCTCGTCCTGAATGAGAAAACGAAGTATCGACCTGACAGAAACTATATCTGGCAATCTACAAATGACAGAACAATGTATAAAATCCTGCATTCCAGCAGACTGTGATTAAAACTACATCTGGTATGCGGTGACAGGTGCTTATCTCCTTTACATTTATATAGTCAACTTAATTGATTATTTCCCTCAACTTTGACTGACAAACTGAACAGCTCCAGGATGATTTCAAATTCAGTGGCACAAACCCAAATTTATATGCCCTGCACACACACTGTACAATGCCCTGGCATGGTTTTAAACCTATCCAGACCTTGAGTCTAATTAAGTTGTGCACTTTTATAGCAATTACTGCATTTTTTGCTAAATAATTACCCATCTCTTTGTTTGTTCGTCTGTCAGCAATACTACTTTGCACTTCCATGAATTTATCAGGATTTAAAACAATCCACTATGAAAAGAGCAATCGAGGTGATTAGTTATTGATGGTGGTCTGCATTCCAGATTTTCTTAAATGATGCATGCACAGTTCAATGGCATTTATATAGGGACCCGTCCATTTGGTAGAGCTCTGAGATACTGTAAAGCCTGACATGTTTGCATGTACATTTTAATTATGCGAGTTTTGTGTTTTACAAACCAGAATTTCGCGAAATAAAAGTGTAGACATGAATGTGGACAGTAGCATGAAATGCCTAGATGGTCTCTTGTCTGCACAATAAATGCATTGGATGCCAGTGGCAATTCACACACATACACACACACAAAATTCATGCCACAAAAATTCACGCCGTCAGCTCCCATTTGCAAACATTTCACGCCACAAATATTTCTTGCTTTGCAGTGTATGCCTTCCGAGGGCTTCTAGTGTCTATTGTTGCCATCTCGTGGCACATTGTGGAATTCTCAAAAATGAAAGGTGAGCAAAGAGATGGGGGCATGGGTGGCATTAATTATTAAATATATGTAATCATTATTAAGTCAAATAAGAAACACAGCTGGACATAACTTTACAGTTATATGATACAGAGGAGCTGCTGTGTATTTACAGTGAACAACCAGGAAGAGAGAGAGAAAATAAATGTAAATGGCAAAATTGCATGTCAGTTAAGTTCAGATGAAACATTCACCTTTAAGTAATAATAATAATAATAATAATAATAATAATAATAATAATAATAATAATGTTAATGAAAATAATAATAATAATAAAACATAATCAAGATGCAAAATAACTTATCAAAATGACATGTTCCTACTAAGTAGAGATTCTTCTGTAGAACTGAACTGGTATGAGCCCTTGAAAATCATCTGTGGTTTACGGTAAAGATATTATGGATGAACTGCTGACATCAACGCTCTTGAGGGGAAACAAAACATTGACAAAAAACCAAACAGCACTCACCACAAATCAAAACAAAGACCAGAGGTGCTTTTTTTTTGGGGGGGGGGGGGCTGGGGGGAGTATGGAGTGCAACTGGCAATCAGTAATATCTATATAACCTTGGCTGCATTTTCATTGTCTAAACAGAGTAAATGATACAAACAGTAATTTTCCATTCCTCTAGAATGCTCACGAATAGGCCAAAATGTCAGGCAGTGGGCATAGACCTGTCTGGTCATGCATGTGTGCTGGATTTTATGATGTCTATTTCAGCCATGAAAGTGGAAGCTTCAGTATGCCCAAAAAATTGTTGATTTATGCATTAGCTGACACAGCAATGCACCAAACTCATTGCATACTAGTAGCCCATCGATTCATCTTTTCTTCTTTATTTTGGAAGCCCCTATATGCTATGGCCAATTACATAGGGTGTTATAGTGTTTTGAAACCGAATAGGTCTACAGCCAGCCAGCATTTAATAGCTCAGCATTTCACTTGGGCGACTTAGCACATATTAGTAACTATCATTGAACAGAAAAGAGGGTATATCTCAGTGATTGATTACATCATTGCAGAGGCCCGGACAACAACAGAAAAAAGAACAAAAAATGGAGAGTTATTTGACGTCTTTAACTGGTGTTGCAATGCTAGCTCTCACGTCTTATTTTGATTGACAAAGATTGACAAAGTGTTTGTACCACCCAAATCCAAGGTAAGTTGGTAAGTGAGCTATATTTTAATTGATGATGATGATGAAATTGACCTGAAATGGCAACCCCCTCCCTCCCCCCCCCCCCCCCCCCTGCTTAAAAGAGGAAAAACCTGGGGATCAGCAGATTTAATTCTCCTTGAAAAATTGTTCAAGGGCAGCACAATTGCAAAATTCAAATGGCATGGGGGGGGGGGATCCCTGACTGAGAAAAGTCTTACACTTTGTCTTTTGTTGTAACTGTGTGCAGTGAACATGAACTAATGTGGCACTTATTCAGAAGGTTATTATTGTTGTTTTTTTTACAGTTGCTCAGGAGTCTAGGAGCTCAAGACTAGCCAACATCCACTTATATCCACACATTGCGTACATCTGGCAAGCACCCAAAACAAGAGTTATTCAATCCAGGGTTTGAGATTAAGCAGGGATCATGGCAAGATTATCAAAGTCAATGGATGTGCAAGATGAGACAAAAAAAAAAAGAAAAAAAAAGGAAAGAAAAATGTACTCCTGACCTACTCATCCCCGAACAACTTTGTCCCACAAGACTTATTTTTATGTAAGTATCTAAAAATACACCAGGCAAGGGTTCAGCTACTTACGTGAGAACGCTCACACTGTACATAATGCTTGAATTGAGGAAATACATATGTTCATTTCTGGTGAATGTTACACGCAACTGAATCTCTGCTGTCAAAATGTTGATTTGCGGTATGGCAGCATGCCACAAAATATATTTTTCTCACATGATGCAGGACTGCAAACAATGGATTCTTTTTCTCTTTTGTTTTGTTTTGTTTAGTTTTGTTTTTGTCTTCTTGCTGCTTTCTTCCTGAAATGGGTTGTGTGAACTTAAAGTTTATATCACGTCACAAACAAATGACGCAAACAATTGATTATCTAGGTGCACAGTAGGCCTACATTCAAAATACTGTAGTTCCAGTGGCCACCTCTTTATAAAGACTGCATGTCCAAAGAGGCAACTATACACGTATGTACTGTGAAAGTGGATATTTTCGCGCGCCTAATTTTTCGCGCTCGGCGGGGTAAGAAGAGTTTCCCGTGTTTTTAATTCCACAGAATCAAGACATCGACTACTGGAACATATGGCAAGCAAAAATATTCGCATACTTTTATTTTTGCACTAGTTTCGGGTTGCGCGAAATGCGCAAAAATTTCAACACCTGCACGAAAATTTCCACTTTTACAGTACTGTAAAACGAGGAATGTTTGCATGCATTTTAATTTTGCGAGAGCCAAGATTCGCGAAATTAAAATGCACTTAGAAGTTTTTGACTACACTATATGCATAGAATGTTAGAGGCAACTCGCAAAAATTTCATGCCGTGAAAAAGGCTGTCGGCTCCAATTCGCAAAAATTTTATGCTGCGGAAATATTGTTTTAACAGTACATTGGAAGTGTGTACCTCGAACTTCAAAATAGTTTATGCATTTCATAACTGAATCTGTTGATAAATACCACATGCTTATGAAGATTTTTCCACCTTTAGGTTTTTTCCTTTATTTATTTTTTTTTTTTCTGGCTTCTTTTTCAATAGGGTGCTTTTGATTAACAGGTTTCACTGCTCTTGGACCATGGAATCAATTTCCCTTTGCCGTCCGGCTTGGCCCATTCCCTGGAGGCTTGCACGAAACTGCTGTCGTCACAACTCATATCAAACTTTGTCAAGCACTGTCAAACTTCATGCATATTTAAAGTAAAAAGATCACAGTAATATTAGAGATGACTAAGATATTTTGCTCAATAAAACTCTAATGATACATGTCAACAGCTCTCATTGAACAGGTCATGTCATCTATAGGCCTACTCTCGAAATTGACAGGAACATTGTATTTGCCTGGAGGTTGGGCCTACACACCTGTATCTCTCTTTCTTTTCCTCTTTATCTATTTACTGTATGAGCTGTTAATTTTGCATGCAGATATTTTTGCGAATGAGGAGGTCATGTAGGAGACACCAAGGCTATTGAATGCACTACTACCCTACACACTTTCTTGTGTTTTGTAAAATCGTGGTCCAATTGTGATTTGAGAAGTTCATGAAAATTAAACCCTTGCAAAAGTATGTACCTGGAAGAGCAAGTACAATGTATAATACTGTGCAGAATGATAAACAGTTGCCAAATCAAGTCGATATGAGGCAAATATGGCAATACTGCACAAGCATCGCAGCATCAAACACAGGTTCAGAGCTCTTTGGGCCAAGCAAGCTACACTGTACATGTACGTGTAGGACCCCGTTTACAGTGCGAGGCTCGGCCGCGGCCGAGCCGCGGCCGAGCCCAGCCCCGCTTCAGTGTAAACGCGCAAAAGGCCAAATGCGAGGCCAAAATTGGCCTCGCATTTGGCCTCGCTCTGGAGGTGGTCTCGGCCGCGGCCGAGCCGCGGCCGAGCCCGGCCTCTTCTTGGTGTAAACGCAAACTGGGCCAAATACGCGGCCAATTGCGCGGCCAATTTTAGTCTGGCTTCCAAACCCTCTGCCTGTATCTTTCGCTATTCAGGATATTAACCCCCTCAACGTCGAAAACTAGTATAGTTTAAGGTGGTTTTGTCCTGCAAAGGATTTTTTTCCTTCGGCAAAAGCCTTTGCCCGAACGGCGACTTCGTCGCCACGGAATTCATTTGGCAAAGGGTCTGAAAACCAGACAATACCAAATTGCGTTTGTTTACAAGCAGAGCGCCACTACGACAAAATGTTGAAAGGTTTGAATCAAAAGCGCGGCCGAGCCCAGCAGTGTAAACGGACAAAATTGCGAGGCTCGGCCGCGCAATTGAGGTCGGGCTCGGCCGCGGCCGAGCCGCGGCCGAGCCCAGCCCCGCACTGTAAACGGGGTCCAAGTCTACTAGCAAGCAGTTAATACAGGAAAAAAAAAAAGCCAAAAAATGGTCCATAATTACATCCTTGCAGTGAGTGAACACCGTAAAAGTGTGCCATTTTTGCAAATCATTCATTTTAACATTGTGTCAGAAGCTGTTCAGGAAGTTTATCAAAAGTTCTTCTACACTGTACACTCTGTACATTGTGCAACAAACTTTACAATTTTACATGCCCTTGCATTATTGGCATTAATACTCAAAGCAAATTCAAGGGGTCAAAATACACAGTAGATGTACTACAAAATTGTAGCTTGGCAGTATATCACTTTTAAAAATGACCCATTTTTGTGTGTGTGCTACATTCATCATTTTGTATAGATCCTGCCCTATTGAGTGACATGTGCAATCTACAGTTACAAGTCTACATTAATAGTGTAGGCCTACCAGGGAGTAATCTCACATGCAATAATACCCCAATTGGCAACAACAGAGACATCAAGACAAGCTTTAGCAAATTATGCCCAAGAAACTACCGTACATTTCTGTGTTTAATGCTATAACTTTTTTCAATCATATTTTTGTTGTTTATATGGTTAGTGACGTAGTGTTCCAAACGGCAGAGTTGAAAATTCTCGTTCCTATGAACTCTTGTTGTACATAATACATAAATATAGAATAAAACAATTTAAAAAAATAGTAAAATAATGAAAAGTAAAAAAAAAAATAATAGAACGCCATTTTGTAGCTAACTTTACAGCTGATTCTTGAATAGACAACACATTTCAAAATTTTCTGTTTCTCTCTCAAACTGACTTTTTTTTTGTTGTGCAGATCAGTACATGTATGAATTAAATATGGCCTTAGAATATTTCTCCAAAGGATTTGTAGGCCTATGCACCGATTAAATGATGAGAAGTGATAATTTCAGGGGGGGGGGGGGGGGGGGAGGGGAGGAGTCACTCCAGAAGTTCATCAGCTCTGAAGGAAAATATTGCCTGGCCCTGTATCAAGTGTCACATTGTATAAGTAGCTGTAAACAAGGTCTCTTCCTATCACCAGACCTGTCAACTGCATGACCCCAAACCCTTAGGAAATTGTGATTATAATCTATGCAGGAGGCTGCAATTTCCCAACATTAACTTATTGCTGGAAGAGAAAAGAATAAAAACAAAACAAAAAACAAACTGCCATCTTGGCAAGAGTTAGTGTGTTGCAAAGTCCAAGTTGCACAAGGACCCCCGATATCTAGTACTTGCACCCCCAGCAAAAACTTGACAGCCAATAAATAGCTCACAGTGCTAAGGCATTTCATATGTTTTCACTGACGAAGAATTTAATTCCTCTAACCGAAGGAACTTATTTTCCCAGTGATCTGGGTCCATTCTGCCATCCCCCAATATGGCTCAATAACCATGACTGCTGATTTTAAGGTATAGTATGTCAACCCTGAAACAATGACAGAAACCATATACATAGAGCATCTTATCCAATTGAACAATTCTCTTTCTGAACTGGACAAAGAAAATCGGGTGCAACCTTTAAAAGTTGTCAGACGCTTTTAATGCATTTATCCAGGCTTCTTCCCATACATGTATAGAGTGTGTTATGTGCATATATGCGTGTGTTCAAATCTACATTATCTCAATATGAAAATGATTCAAAACATGAAAATAAGATCTTTTTGATTAAAAAATCATCTGCAACAAAGAAAATCCTGCATTTCTTATGGATTGATAAGGGAGATTAATTTCACCGAGGGAATACCGGTAAGCTGATTTTTTTTTTTTTTTTTTAAATTCTAATTGTAATTTGTATCTTTTTTATTCATTATTATCATTTTTTTTTTCTCCAAGAGCTAACAGTTAATTCAGTTTGAGTTTTTTCCACAGCCAAAAAAAGAACAAAGAAACAATATGACGTTTGAACCCCCTATACACAAAATGAATCTGGCCAAATGCAAATGTCAGTGTGTTGTTCCACCTCAGTGCACATTTGACATAACAAACCAGTGCTCTTCCTAGTCCTCACGAAACAACACACAACACACACACACACACAGGCTCCATACACGGGCATTACATGTGACATCCTTAGGCAAAGGGCGGAAGGTCACCTTGAGTGCCGCAGTTGCTTGTCGCTCTCAATCCCTCCCCCCCCCCCCCCCCCCACGCTAATTATAATATTCATGAAGGGATCTCTTGAGTGGATCTGCGCAACAACCTATACACGGAACAAACACACACACACACCCAAAAGGGTCTGATCACATACACAGATTGTGTGTAATGTAGTGCACGTTGTGTAACACGCAACAGACAAAAATAGTGGAGAATGCCTGGTCTTAACACATCAGACCCTTATTGATATTATACACAGACAAGCAAAAGGATCTATATACATTTCACAGAAATTTCTATCATTGTATGTTGGTAGCACAGATCAGAAAATCAGCCACAAATTGACGTGAACAGATATTTATCTGGAATATTGTCAACAAAAGGGACAGTCCTAAGAAAATTACATTTGTATGTCATTCAAAATAACAACTAAGACTAATTGTGAGACAGCTTCAAGCTTCACTGGTCAGCCATTGTTGATGTTTATTCTCTAACCTTCCCTTGTATTTTGAGGGCACATATATGAGCACTGTATTGACTAGCTGGTTACACTGACAGCTGACACACCCACCTCTATACACACGTCAAAAAATGTATCCAAGATTCCAAATACCCAGATATAATGTCAAAATGCATCGCATTTATACTGTGATTGTACAACTATTTGGAGAATACATTTAGTGCATTGACTTCCCATGTATTTACTGTTCTTGACGTAACAGTGCAGTGTCTGGAGACTGAAAAATAGTGGCATTCATGGTATCATTCACACATCCCTTTACAATCATGTCTTTTATCAGTGCACTCTGTCCCTGTCTTCTTGTCTTTTCACTTCTTTCAATTTATACTAATCTGCGCTTATCAATCTACAGAATCTATGAATGTACACATACACTCCCTTTCAAACAAGAAATCACCTCAATTAGTTTTGACCAAGCTCTATGAAGAACCAGTTTGTTGATGTATGTTATAATGTTGCCAAGGGGTCTGTTGCATTAAAAAAAATAATAAATAAAAAACATATATATATATATATTGATTTTTTACAGAACTTTTCTCATGTTAAATATTTTATACAACAGGCCACGGCCTGGTCTCTATGTATTTACACTGTAAATCAATCATCTTTTTAGGTCACATTCTACAGTAATATTGGGCCTCTCATCAAGAGATTCAAATTTCAGCAATAACTGCAACTGAGACATGCTGTTGCATTGAAATCAGTGAATGGAAAATAAAAATTCCATCATCTGATTCAAATGAAGGGACAGAAAATGTTATGCCCAGAAATGCCGAAGCATAGGCCTAGTTCTACTTCTATATCAATTGCATTTTGTCCGCAACTGGTAGTTCAAGTGTTTGGTCAGCAGACCAAAAACTTGACAATTCCAGCCATATTCTAAACCTTTGAGAGTCAACACAGATCTGAGATAAAGAATTCAGTATCACTCATGGTATTACTTCCCTACCCAGCTGATTTTACTATGAACATAAACTTGTTCATGAACAAATCCCTTAGATAAATTCCCATATATCAAGATACATACCACTGAATGCAAACCAATCTCTTAACACTTGATATAACCCACTGACATTTCCGAAACCTTCCGAAAATGTGCATAAACTTGCAGAATAGATCTCCAAATAGTCAACACTGAATTTAGTTACAGTAGGAGCCTACATCCACTAGTTATATTGTGTGTCATGCCGATCAGGTTTTACTTGCTCTACACTTTTAGTTTTATAGAAAAATAAATATATAATTTAATATTTCTGCTTCTCACTGGTGCTTGATTCCTGACCAATGCTGACGGGCTTTCAACTGGCTGGTTTCGTTTCGAGTCTGATCTGAGTACTTCTTGCGTCGCTTGACCTCAATACATATCTACAAACCAATAAATAACCAACACCAAAATATGCAAACGAAAGAAAAACCGACGGTTTGATACATGACAACATTCATGTCAGAACTAAAGGCAGCATCGGGTCGAGGTCACTTGGAGCGCAGCGCCCGCGCCCAACTGCCCAACCGCCGTACAGCCAACAGCCGTAGCTACAACACATCTTTGCGCTCTCATTCGCGTCTACACAGGCTAGGCAGCCGCCGTATTGCCATAACACAAAAGGGCCAGAAAAACGTAAACATACCGGTAGCACAAAATACCACGAACAAACGAAACAAAATAAGGCAGATATTTCACTAATCAATATATGAAATGAGAGCATTCGAAAGAACTTACATCGTCCCACAAAATTTCCACGATTCTTTCGTAAGGCTTGCAGAAAATTGCAGTTAAACCGTTGACGATGACCTTTCTTTCCCCGGCAAATTCTCAGCACCGTTTGTTGACAAGCTATGCTGCTCTGTCACTCGGCCGCGCAGCTGATGCGTGATGCTGCCAGCTGATTCCCATGACGTCACATACTAGAGCGTAGATCACGGAAGGGTTTTCCATTTTCTTAGAGGGGTGCAATTCACATTTTCTCAAAATTCTGTGATACTGTTTTCATCACTGTTCGCTGTCAATATAGAATTAAGTATATTGACCATATATATATATATGTTGCTATCATTCTATGTTGAGCTTTGATCATGATTTGTTAACAATCCCATGAATTTCTGTCATTGTCGATGACACTAGTGATATGAATTATTCATAAGATGAATAATTCAAATATACCTTTGCTACTGTTTACATTTTGATGACACTGCATAGGATCTACAGCATATAGGACCACGGTCTAAACGTAAAATAGACGGCAAAATTGCAATTTTCGTCTTTGAATTCAGTGGTATCCGTAGATTTTGTACTCTAAACCTATAAATCATAATATTACCATGTCGGCAGAATAAACCAGTTCCCTGAGTTGAGCCGATTCGTGTCGCGCAAGCAAGAGTTTGTTGTCATAAGCTCGTCATGAGATCAGCGAGAGCTAGCTCGAGCGAGCGTCGACAATCAACCAACCCGGAAGAGAATAAGATCACATACGGAAGTGACCCTTTGCTTCCAGCGCGTCTACCACGTCAACACAAGATGAGAGAGCGCCAACGATACGAGTTTCCATCAATGTTCATCATAAGTATATACCCAGTCCAGTCCCGAGTTGGTCGGGTTATGATGTTATGTCGTACATTGTAAAACAACCTACTAAATTTTCACGTAGACCCTAGCTTGCACTTTGCTCGTGATCGTTGCATGCAGGACTGACGAGATTGCTCGCGTGGCAGAGTGTTGGACTCACTGTCAGAACCTATTGACATAGAAAAACTCTGTTTTTAGTCTCTTGTGGCTAGCTTCCGTGACCACCTCTCTGAGCTGAGGTGACGTGTGTTGTCAGTGGTGTAAGTATAGAAAATAAATTCAATTTACTTTGATTTTGTTCTATTCCAATCATACCAACTCAACTGTTTTAATGTTACGTTTTTTAACTGTTGTCTGTACTAAAAAGTTAGTGTCATTGTCAGACTGTAAATTTACTGTACCACTAGTGTAACATTAGGCTGAGCCTGTAGTGTAACATTGTTGCTGTTAAGTGTTGTTAGTGAAGATAGTGTTATAAAATCACTGTGTTAGGGGCTGGACTGGTTAGTGCTGGCTAAATATCTAAGTGTTATTTCCACCTTGTCCAATTAAATTTGACACTATCAAAATGACAGAAATTTCAGCCACCTACTACAGGCAGCTGTAACATTATCATTAAACAATATTTAGCCTACCAACACTTTTACCTTCATTGTCTTGCCGGGTCCTAAGCTCTAACTTTTGCTAACAGCTAACAGTTAGTAGGCCTAAGGATACTTGCCAACATTTTCATTTGAGAAAGCGGTAGAATCCAGGATGCCTATGCGAGCAGCGCTAGCTTGAATGCTAATAAAATCTTTCAAAAGCGGTACCACATGTTGTAGTCTACCGCCAAATGCGGTAGAGTTTGCAAGTGGCTATCATGGGTTTTAGGGACCCAGGATAGCCTGGCAGATATGTACTCTAGGTCCTACTCCTAACGCCACGGTTACATTGGTCTAACTAGACATTTAACGTTAGATGCCAAGTTCAAAAAATTTTTATGAGTGAGATTTTCATGACTCGGCATCTCGGTGCGCGCGCATGTGCGTGAGCGAGGGAGCGAAGCGACTGAGTGAGGGGAGGGTGTGGGAATGGGGTGTCCACCCTCCAATGGTAGGGAGCTTTTTCAATTTTTAGCTCTTGAATGGTGCAAGCTGGCTGGTGCATACTGTACATGCCATATATTTCGCGAGTCTAAATTTTCGCGAATCCGGAATTCCCGACGATTTCGCGAGTGGTTAAATTCGCGATCGTGGAGTCCTGCGCACTGAACGGAGAAATGTACACCCGTACGTCATATTCACATTGGGATCAGAGTCAATATTTTCGCGTGTCTTTAATTTCGCGAATAGCACCCGACTCGCGAAATTCGCGAAAATGAAAACCTCGCAAAATATTCGGCGTACAGTACTTATTAGTGACTATTTTTTACTTATTTTGAAAGACAAAAGGGAATTATGCCTTCAATTGCAACTCTCACTTTAATCCTTTAAGCTATGCTCCCTAGTCCCAGTACGTGAGAAAAATGGGTGTCATGCGTGAGATCGTGAGACAGACCCTAAATGCTTGATTCTCACTCACAATGCATGAGACTTGGTAGCTCTGGTCCTAGACCTAGGAAGCCAGCTGTTAAGAGTGTTAGCTGTTGTCAGTGGCTCAGACTCGATCATCATGCAGCTTGCTTGCAAGTGTCCCTGTGCTGTGGCATGAGCTGTGTTGTCAGTGTAACTGCATGCGACCAGCCCGAACGCGAAGCGCTCCACATAGAAACTCTCAATAACCGAGTACATAACATGGAGTGCCCCGGTTATCGTCTGTCAGTGCTGACGTAGAATCTAATTCTGATCTAGGAGTAGCGTTAGGAGGTCTAATTCTAAAACAAACAAGTAAAAGTGGAAAAAGATTCTCTGACATTTACATAGAGGGCTCTAATGGGTGTCACTGACATTCAAGTAATTATTTTACATAATTAAGCAAATTAATGTAGTAGATCTATTTATAGCCCTAACAATTGAGTATATGAATATAAGAACGACCCAAGTCCATGGAAGACCATTTCGAGTAAACTAAAAAAAGCTTCATATCTGTTATATTTGTCCAATAATATTCTATTTAACTGTGATGGGAAGGCAACATTAAAATTAGAACATATATTATTATGGCAATTAAAATTTACATTAATTGTGGAGAGGCCATTTTGTGTGGTGGACTTGGGTCGTTCTTTGATTCATATGGACTTGGGTCGTTCTTTGATTCATATACATGATATTCTGCTATAGAGATGAGAGAAGGATGAGAGAGGGCGCTATTATATGAATGTAAGAATGACCCAAGTCCTTCATTCTTACATTAATATAATATTTAACTCATTCATTTCAGGCACTTCCGTGGGTAATTAGGATTTATCACTTAAATACACAAGATGAGTCCATGCATAAGCTACAATTTCCCATGTCAAAATGAATTTAACTAAAAATTGGACTTGGGTCGTTCTTATATTCAGGTCTTCAATTAACACCAGGGTCCAATAGCGGTCTAACACAAGTTAGGTTCTAATTGAATTATTATTAATCAAGATCTACTGTGTTTCCGTCTATCATTTTTATGATGGTGTTCAGATCATTGACTGGACCTTTGGGAGATTAATTTTTCTATGGACTAGCTGTTGTGGAAACAATTTCAATTTTTCCCTCTTCTTGATTACATGACTCAAAGACAGGAGGACAGCTTCTTCTTTCACGTGTCAGCAGGAAGATCAGCCCATCGTCTCACAATGCCAATTTCAGCGGAGGAATTGGTCAGGTTGCTGGCCTTGCTGTCAGAGGAAGAGAGTATGAAGGTAGGCCTAAAGCCAAAAAGAATAAAGTTCACTTAGATGAATTCAGCAGGACTGTGTCATATCTGTAATTTACATTACCAAACAGAGATCTGAGTAAAAATGATGACCAAAACTACTGGTTTATAAACTATATAAACTAGTTCTGGTAAACATTCATATGCTTCTAACCCATCTTACATTGGATGTGACTACTCTATTTGATTCACAAAAAACTAGACACGCTGAATTAGACGTGCTAAATAGATTCTATACGGCGTATAGTACTACGTAGGGTGTCGAGTCACTAATTATATAAATTCAGGAAGAATTGTAGGCTACATTCAAGTTGCATAGATTCTATTAATTTGCTGTTTATCATATTACAATGTACTTGCCTTTGCTGTAAAGTGTATGTCCACTGACTTATGAAAAATGTAGGAATGGTCAATGAACGTTCATATATTCTGCCCTCCTAATTAATTTGTGATTACTATGAATCAACTTCGGTGTATGTGATGTCTGCTGGTATTTGATCATAATCATAAACCTGAGCACCACAATCTGTTAGGGCAATTATGCCAACATGTGATATGCATAAATTGCAAGCTTGTCAGGACAGTAGTGATAATAGCAGCCATGGTTGGTTTTGCAGATGGTTGTAGAACTGTTGTAACTGTCTGAGTAATAAGCTATTATGCAGATTCTATGAACTATTTCCTGTGGTTATTTCCCTTAGAACCTGACCTCTAATGCTGGATTCATTTTAAGTAATTCTGCAAGCCAAAAAACGGGAATGACCTAATTGAGTCTCTTGTTTATCTGCTAAGAAATCAGAAAGAATTGACAGGTACAGTGTTTTTGTTGCATCAAATTGCTATGGAAAGAGTTTATGTCACTGTGTGTAATGATTCTGTATGACTGATTTTAAAGGGAATGGGGTTATATTTCACAATCATTAACCAAAAATATGATTTGTTCATATTTCTTAGCAAAATCAAATGGGGGGGGGGGGGGGGCTGCGAGGTGAAGACATACATGTAATTGCATTATCTCCTAGTAGCTTATAATGAGATGACTTCCAATAATTTGATACAAAACATTTAACCTGTTGAGGACGGGCTGATTTTGCTACAACATGCATTTCCCATAGACACTTGCCCGAGTATATTCGGGAATCCTCCTCAACGGGTTATGGTCCGATGTTGAGGAACCAACATCCATTGTGTTGACAGGGACTTACTCTATTTGTTCAAAGCAACATGAACTCAAAGGGACATTTAGAGAATAAGCATATCCTACTTCATACCCAACATAACTTTTAAAGAGTACCCAGTACTGAAGCAAGCAGATGGGTGCAAACTGCAGTAAACTTGGATGACATAAAGACAAATGTACAAAACGAATGCAATATAAACCAAAACTGATTTCCGCTTCATATATGCCTGAAAAAATTACCCATTCTTTGGACAGATACTTTTGCATGTATTGTTCCAACAATTTAGCAATTCTGCCAAGTCTGTATTTAAACAAAAAGAAAATGACTAGAGAAAGACAACATACCCAAGTTCAGATCATTATCTTCACCAATACAGTGCTTTTTGCAAGGAACTGATGAAGAGCAACTTTTGAAGCTTTACAGTAAATCAGTCACATGCTGATGGTTTAGTTTCTAGTTCCTTTGCAACTGAAAAAGAGAGAGAGAAGCATACAATATGTTTGATTCCAGGCCTTCATATGAATGATTTTCTTCATCATCTATAGAGTGTTTCCTACCAAAGGATTTCTCAGACCATTGATCTGCATTCATGCCAGGGAACTCTTGATTTTACAGGTGACTGTCAAGGAAACACTTAAGGGCGGAGCCATGGCAGGAGCGGGTGCTGTGATTGGTGGAATGTGTGGGGGTCCTGTTGGCATAGCAGTTGGTAAGTTACTGGCCACACCCACTGATCAATAAGCATGCCTTGTACACAAAGGCCCAAATTCACAAAGGTGGTTTAGATTTAGACCATGGTTTAAACTTGTACCATGATCTAAAATAAGCATGAAATGTAGGCCTACCTTTTACATGCGCGTATCAACACGCGTTTGTTTACTTGACGTCTGTTAGTGTACGCAATCTGTCAGTCGTATTTATGTAGAAAACAAATTTGCTAAACCATGGTCTAAGTCAAAACTGCCTTCATGAATTCGGGCCTAAAAGATTTTTTGAACAATTATGCTTAAATGACTTGTTGTCTTTGTCTTACTTTTCCTGTCATTTTTTTTTTTTTTTTTTGGAATGCCTCCGCCACGAAGTGTCACCGGAGGCATTTAGTCAGGTAGCTCAACGTCAAAATTTTGAGATTACCATTACACGTCGAATAAAAGAACCATATTTGGAGATTACCCCTCAGGACCTACTCACTGATATTTGAGTAGGAGGCCTCTGTAAAATTTTTATTTTCATGGTATAAATGCTAAATTTCATTTTGCAGAAAATTTCGTGGGCATGAAACTTTCGCAAATTCGAGAAGAGCTAATATTCGGGAAAGCAAAATGCGTGCGATTCTAAACAATGCATTTGATGCCAGTGGCAATTCACAGAATTTTCATGCTGCGAAAAAGACTGTCGGCTCCAATTCGCAAAAATTTCATGTCGCAAAGATAGCACTGTATTTATGTATCTGAGGAAGTAAAGTAGCAAAAAAGAGGTTTAGATTTGTTGTATTTTTTTTTTTCATTTTTCATGGAACCAGAAAACATGAACCCAATCTTGAATTCAGTGATCAACAAAGCATTTGAAACATAGAGGTGGTTGAATTAATTACTGGTACCCGATTTATGAATACAAAATGCTGTTGAGGTGTCACAGTGTGTTGTACTATTGCCAGTTCAGAGTTGTGTACATTGTACATAGACCTGATATTATAGGGGCTGCAGAACGTTTTCTGATGTTGGGGGGGGGGGGGGGGGGGGGGGGGGGGGCTACAAACTGTTGAGGGGGGATGTTCAAGGGTCAGTGAGTTGTCCCCCCCCCCCCCCCCCCCCCGACATTAGAAAACGTTCCAAGCCCCTTTGATACGTAATTAAACTGGGAATAGTAGGGACCTACATTACACTGTAACACCTCAACAGCATTTTCTCTTCATAAATGGGTAATTAATTCAACCACCTCCATGTTTCAAATGCTTTGTTGATCTAGGAATTCAAGATTGGGTTCATGTTTTCCAGTTCCATGAAAAATGAAAAAAGTACAACTAATGTGAACCTCTTTTTTGTTACTTTACTCCCTCAGATACATAGATACGGTGTTATTTTCGCGACATGAAACTTTCGTGACTTAGAGTCAACAGTTTTTTTTGCAGCATGAAAATTCTGCGAATTGCCACTGGCATTAATGCATTGTTTAGAATTGCACGCATTTTGCTTTCACGAATATTAGCTCCTCGCGAAACTTGTGAAAGTTTCATGCCCGCGAAATTTTCTGCAAAATGAAATTCAGCATTTACATAAGTACTGTAAAAATAAAAATTTTTTCAGAGGGGCTCGTACTCAAATATCAATGAGTAGGTCCTGGAGGGTTATCTCTCCAAATTTGGTGCTTTTATCCGCCGTGTATGGATAATTTCACTAAGCGACCTGACTAATTATGTTTTTGGGTTGTCTGTCCTTCCGGCTATATCCATCTGTATGTCAGTAATTGATTTTGTGGACAGCATAATTAAAAAACTGTTTGAGGTATCTTATTTAAACTTGGCATGTGTATGTGTGAGTGGGCGAAATTGTGCCTATTAACTTTTGGGTGCACATGCTCAGGGTCAAAGGTCAAGGTCAAATGCTAAAAATTTCACTATTTCCCCCATATCTATGCAATGCCTGAAGATGTTTTCTTGGAACTTAGTGTATACATGTACTACCAAATAAAGATTCCCTAGACAGAGGTTTGGGTCATGAGGTCAAAGTTCAAAGGTCGAGTGAAAATGTTAAAATTTGATTTTTTTTTTTCTCCATATCATGGAAGTGGTTCGAGGTATCTTCATGGAACTTAGTACGTACATACTGTATATGCTTGTACTGACTGGAAGTGATTATTTAGGGAATTTGGGGGTTCATGGGGTCAAAGGTCAGGGGTCAATGGTCAAGGTTAATTCCTCAAAATTTCACTTTTTCCCTCGCATATTTATGCAATGCCTGCAGGATTTTTCTTGAAACTTAATATCTACGTATGTATTATCTAATGGAGATTCTCTGGGAAATTTCCTGCCAAATGGTCAAAGCTCAAGTGAAAGTGCTATATTTAACTTTTTCCTCCACATCTTGAAAGTGATTCAGGGCATCATGAAACTTAGTATTAAATGTTCTACCTGACTGTGATTCTCTTGGGAATTTTAGTGTCATGGGGTCAAAGGCCAGGCTAAAATACAAAAATTGTTCTATTTAATACTGAAATTACACTTTTTCTTCGTACCTTGAAATTACTCAATGCATAAACTTATAAAAGGGTCAGAAGTAAAGTAAGGCCAAAAAAAAAAAAACGGTTTGTTTGCCCTTCGCGACCGACCGAAAATCACGGAAATTTCGGGTCGGGTTTTTTATTTATTTTTTTGCTCTTTTCAAGTTGGTTTTTTTTTCACAAATTTCATCCTCTGCAAATTTGTGAACGGTTTTAAACCCAAAATTATCCATTTTAAGCTAAAGAAAGAATGAAAAAAAAACTAAAAATGTTTTTTCATCTCATCGTCCCATCGTAATCGTGTTCGGGCTGCGCACGGCCGCAGGCTACGTTTTATAGCATGCATTGCATGCTAGCTACCTTTTTGGCTCACGTGCATAGGTACTCCGCTAGCTAGCTAGCTACCGTACTAACATCGACCAGCAGCCCCATACGCATAGCGTAATGGGGCTGCGGACTGTAGCATTCAGGATCATGGCAGGGTAGTATCGCGGACAAATATCAACTTAAAATCGAAAAATTTCTTCAATTTGAAGACTTACTATTGAAGTTGAAGTATTGACAACAGGGTTCGTGCAACGTTTGGTTCTGCAAATAGTCCTTTTCTGTTCGAATTGATGACTTAATGTGACTCGGTCGAGAGGAACCTGGGAGAGCTACACTGAATTGACGACCAGCGCATGCGCACACATCACATGCGCACAAATTTCAAATCCATCGACTGGATAAGATGTCTGTGTGCGCATGCGCTGGCCGTCAATTCAACGTAGCTTTCCCAGGTTCCTCTTGACCGAGTCATATTAAGTCATCAATTCGAACAGAAAAGGGCTATTTGCAGAACCAAACGTTGCACAAACCCTGTTGTCAATACTTCAACTTCACTAGTAAGTCTTCAAATTGAAGAAATTTTTCGATTTTAAGTTGATATTTGTCCGCGATACTACCCTGCCATGATCCTGAATGCTACAGTCTGCAGCCCCATTACGCTATGCGTATGGGGCTGCTGGTTGCAGTTAGCTACCGGCCGCGGTGCAGCGCAGCGCGACTACGAAGATGGCTACTTTTGCAGCATCCGTTACCAGCTGTCATGGCACCAAAACTATTTGGAGTTCAGTTGCCAGCATCTCACT
This sequence comes from Diadema setosum, assembly GCA_033980235.1. NCBI lineage: Eukaryota > Metazoa > Echinodermata > Echinoidea > Diadematoida > Diadematidae > Diadema > Diadema setosum. Next base: position 31,951,641 of record CM067066.1, on the reverse strand, counting down.
GGAAGGTACTTTTTTGGAGCTGTTTTCAAAATTTAACAAAGATGAACGTTAAAAGTGTTTGTCAGTGAGTGTTTCTGCCTCGCCTACCGGGCCCTGGCAAGACGTAAATTTGAATTAATCCCTTGGGAGTTTTTTTTTTTGCGCCACATCCTGTACAAAGTTGAACTAGAACTTGAAGTATTGCCAGAAGGATGAGTGTATTACGAAATGCCCTGCCAAATTTACAAAATTACATGGGTAAAAAGGGGTATTAAAAAAAAAAAAACAACAAAAAAAAAACGACCTACCGACCCTCTTGGGTTTTGACAATTAAGGGCAAACAAACACTTTTTTTTTTGGCCTAAAAATCCTCAAATCCCCAAATGCATTTATCTGCACTATTAGACATAGCAAACCTAGTTCAAGGAAATTAAACATTCAACACATTTGTGACAAACCTGCCATTTCATTACTTTGCCAGTTATGTGGAACTGTCATTACACATTGTCAAGACATTGTATTAGGACGGACTGATTTATCTGCACTATTAGACATAGCAAACCTAGTTCAAGGAAATTAAACATTCAACACATTTGTGACAAACCTGCCATTTCATTACTTTGCCAGTTATGTGGAACTGTCATTACACATTGTCAAGACATTGTATTAGGACGGACTGATTTTGCTACAACACGCATTTCCCATAGACACCTGCCCGAGTATACTAGGGATTCGTCCTCAATGGGTTAAGACCTATTAGGAGAACCATGCATTATGGCGGAGGTATACCAGTCGCCATAACACCATTTCTTGTTTTTTGTTTTTTTTAATTGTTTTTGTGGTCTTTTTATTTGCAAAGTATGTGTACCTGGTGCAATGAGTACATTTTGTAGTCTCAATTACATGTTGGATTTTTTAGACACCAAGTTTCCGCTTTGGTGAACAGTGAACTTCAGAAATTGTATGATTGTATCACCTTTTTCTGTTTTTGTTTTTTTGTTTTGTTTTTTTGTTTTGTTTTGTTGTTGTTGTTGTTGTTTTTTTTGACAGTTGCTTTTCTGCTGTTTTGGATTTATAGATTGAAAATCAAAATGCCTGGCTTGATGATTTGGACAATGCATGTGTGTTAGATTATTTGTTTATTTTTCTCCCTTCACTGAGATACTGTATATGTATGTCCATCTTTCCAGTGATATTCCAGTGAGAATGCCTGCCTGGATGTTTCATGGTCCAATGGTTATTCAGTGCCCTACGTGTAGTTGTACCCTCTGGCTTTGTTCAGTTTCAGTGTTCAGCTCAAGTGCAGCATTTTGTCTGGGACCATCTGTCTAAACAAGTGTATTCATGTTTGATGTGTCTTTCAACCCTCCTTCCTCCCCCCCCCCCCCCCCCCCCCCAATCATGCCTTCCATAGTCCATTCACAAATGCATACATTTAATCCTGAACACTTTCTTTTTTGCATTTTTTATTTTTTTTTTGGGGGGGGGGGAGGGGAGTGGGGGGATAGGGGAGGTTGCAGCCAAAACAAAAGATACATGTGTGCCAAATATTGTTCAAACATTGACTGGTAAACGTGCCTATTTGTTTGTTCACGTGTTTGTTTTCAAATGAGTTTGCAGTGTGTGTGTACGGGTGTGTGGATACACAGTTTCTAATCACTGACCGTAATTGCTGTTGCCGTCAGAGACATTGCGATGATGCGCTGTGGTATCAAGACAGAACAAGCTTTCATCAAAATACATGAACAGTACATCTGTAAGGTCTGTAGTTAGACTACATAGAGATGCTTTCACTGGCTTTCATGTATGCTTGAACAAGGGCCCTAGTCTATGGTGGACAATAACAAACAACCATCCCAACAAGGTCCTGTTCTATTGTTTCTAGCAAGTCTTCATGTCACTCATAAGTGTATCCTATACATTGTACAAAAATCGTAGGTCATTATGAAGCAGCACACATTGTAGAAAACACACTCATAGAGCAATCTCTTCATTTTATTCCAAGATTTCTCACAACACATACACTTCCACCTATCTGTTTGTGTTACTTGCATTTAAGGCATTCGTATGGTGTCAACATGCAGTAGAGTACTATCTGGACTAGATTCTCTCCATGTCATATTAAGGCAGCAAGGAACTCTCATCGTTCCAAGTTTCCTTTGCGTTTTCATTTTCCTGATGATGCACAGTGGCATCACTGAAATGACTTTTGTCATCCATTCGAATGAAAATGAGTAGAATGCACACACACAAGATAAGCAAACCGATTGCGACAAAAGTGTACAAGCTGGATGTAATTGTATTACATGTCACACATGAATATTTAATATAATGCATGTATAGATCTAATCACCTTTCCCCCGGGTTTTCCGTGTGTCTCTTTACAGTGAATGTGAGCCAAGCTTTTAGTCACGGGGCAGTTGTAAATTAATTATATGGCCAATGAGATGCTCTCAAGTTGGAAACAATAATGCAGTGCACTTATATATAAGATATATTGTATTGTTGGAAAGTCACAACTACTGTTGTGAGGCCTATTTTGAAAGTAAGGAGACCAAGGGAAAGAAAATGTCAGGCTACACGCCAGTACAAAGGTGGACTAAACATCGTACTGAATCTCTTTAAAAGAAATACCCGGTAAGATGAAAAGGACTGTGTCCAGATTTTATTGATCCCCAAATTTCTTGTGAACGAACTTCAACATGAACTGAAAACTGGTACCATTCATACAATAATACATGGTTTCAACAACTGAGATAGCTTGGACCCCAAGGGGCAACCCTGTTCTCTGAGCCATGAGTACAAATCTTACCACTTTAACAGAAATTACTAGAAATAAGATTTTCATTCAAAGAGGATCTAAACTGTATATGATGTCTTCAAATTCCTTTCTAGAACCATAGTGTTTGTAGCTTACTGAGGTTTCGGTTCCGTGACATTTGCTCATGCCGTAATTGCTCCCATGAAATATCTACACTCTAAAGCCAAATATAAATTCTACCCACAACCATAACCCTAACCCTAATCCTCACATCAAACTAAACCTAGAACCCCATCCCAACCCTAACCCTAAGTCCTTGGGGTAATGAGACCAGAGCGATTGCCACAGTTCTAAGCAAGTGTTGTGTCACCAAGGGTTTCTGCATGTCAAGTTATTTGTTTGCTGATATCACTTTTGCTATTAACCCGTTGAGGACAGGTTGATTTTGCTACAACCCGCATTTCCTATAGACACTTGCCCGAGTATACTTCGGACTCGTCCTCAACGAGTTAATGAAGTCCAAATAGGCTGTGAATCAATAGAGTGCAGCAGTTCAGTTGTATTTCAGCAGCCTGTCATGGCAGATCGCTACTAAAATCTCAGATGAAAAAATTCTGTAGTGACTTATATGTATTTTCTAGTCTGAGTTGGTATGAATTTAGGGGAATTCATTCCAAACAACCAATGCATCTGCGGTGATATAGACCATATACTGTAAAATGAGGAATGTTTGCGTGCATTTTAATTTCGCTAATTTCGCGAGAGCCAAGATTCACAAAATTAAAATGCATGCGAAAGTTCTTGTGTACACCATATGCATTGAATGTTAGAGGCGACTCGCGAAAAATTTCATGCTGCGAAAATGGCCGTCGGCTCCAATTCGTGAAAATTTCATGCCGCGAAAATGTTGTGTTTTACAGTAGACCTGTATGGAGAACATTGGACACCATCAATCGCCATCATCCTGCGTGATGTGATAAATCATCTTGTCTGTCTTTTGTCATCTGTTCCCACCTCATTGTTATGCAAGTGTAACTTCTTGAAAGCAGCCTCTTGTTTTGCTTGCCAAGTGTATGTGCAGCACCGTGATTACGGCTGGAGACAACAATGTGCAACCTAAGAACTGTGACATTCACACTGACAAGGCACAAAGACGTTCCAGTACTGATAGTTGATCCACAGTACTTCACAAAGTTCCTGGTTGTTTTGTTTGTGGTTTTATTTTGTTTATTTTTTGTTTTGATACAGCATGGACATCTTTTACAGAGAAGATGGAGTATTGCCCCTGCCTGAAGAGATTGAAACAAACCATGCATTAATCTGCATTATTTGCATGAGTGTTTTTTGCCCGTTGTAGTAACATGTTGCCTTCAATCATTGTAAATGAATGCTGCCCCCACCCCACCTCCTTGCATTTGTGTTACAGCATGAAATCATGATCATGGTCTCGGGTTTAGCCAGATTAGTTGGCTGTTGATGGATATTGCTTCAAACTCTTTGCATTCCTTTCTCTTGATGTGCCATATTTATATTTATTTTTTTTTTTTTCATGTGTTATTTCTTCTGTTGTACTAATTTCTTTATCGTGAGTCACTGCACTAGTTTAAATTGCCATTAGGGAAGTACAAGAAGAGCTTGACATTTAAACTGGATGTCGATTGGTGTATCCTGAATATTTACAGCTGGGTTATCCTTGTAGTACCTGTTAGGACACATGAGGTCTGATATTTGACACTGTCATGCCTATTTTGCATTTTTTGTTTTGACTGCTGACCAGTAGTCTTGTCATTGAAACACACTTCCAGTTTTGACTGCTGAAGCAAAGTTAACAAAGTGAATTGAGACAAAACAAAGTTTTCCTTACATTCACTAGAGACATGGATAACTACCAATGATTTGAGTAGGATTTCTCTGTTTAATCCGTTTAATTTTCATTCAGATTTAGAGCCTTGAATGGAACTACTTTTTCTACAGAGGTTCAAATAAACAAAATAAAATTAACTTAATGATGAATTGCAAATGCAGTGACCCACAAACAACAGCAGACCTGTTTGAATATCAACATTTCCAATTGGGATGAAAGCCTGTTGGTCATCAAACTAAATACAATGTTCCTTGTTGACATTGCCTGTGATTATGCACTCGACATCTCTGTGCACACACTTTGCTGTGAAATTCTTGTGCAACGAATGACTTATTACTACTTGCATGTCGCATTGTGTTTGAATTGCATGCATCCTCCATCTCAGAATAACCCCCTCCCCCGTTTCACTGTCTGTCTCACTAATCCCTTCAAAAACCTGTGTGTCCCTCTCTCTCAGGTGGTGCGGTAGGGGGTGCTGTTGGGGCGTGGATGACCCAGGGCAAATTCAGATCCGTGCCCGAGATCCTGCTGACGATGAACCACGAGCAGCGGGAGGCCCTCCAGAACTACTTCCGCTCGGTTTTCTCGGATGTGGAAGCGGGGGACTTTGACAAGCTGAGCAGGCTTGTAGCGGAGAACTCGTCCGTCAGGCAGATGGCGCTCAATGGTCTGCGCGGATTCATCAATGAGCAGTTGAAAATGCAGGTCGTGGATTGAGCTGAGCTCCCGCGAATCCTGTCTTTCTTAAGACTAACTGACCGGATAAAATCACTGATTATTCATTGACACGTCAGAAAATACTGATCATGACAATGGTGACACATATCTTTGCATCATCACATCCTACTGGCACAGTGCAAGCCAATGTCGAGACAGCATACCGGCTTTGCACTTATTTACAAAGGCTGAATCAACTCTTCATGGTAACATTCGATGTGTACTCAAGGGCAGGAGCAGCTGCAATATCTTGGTCTGCGGTCATCTGATTGTACTTGCCAGTTTTTCCGTCTCCTCTGCCGTTGCTCTTCTGTGGCCAAAGGCATTCTTGCACTCTCTTCTTCTGCATCCACTCTTGTGACAGTCAATAACCACTAAAGTTTTGAATGGATGCCATCGCACATGGTTCTGCATTACCCAATGTGTCTGGGTTCACACACCTTGATGTGGTTCATATCTTTTTGATATTTGTCATCTGCAAAGATTTTTATTTTTATCATTTTTTTTTTTAATTCAAGAGATGTCATTCTTCTCCCCCAACACATTCCCCAAACAGGCACACACACACATTCTTAAAAGAGGTTGCGATCTCGTGACTGACAGCCCAACAGAGATAAGTAACACTGACATCTCTCGTCTTGTCCGACCCCGCTTTTCTCTAAAATCCTCTAGGGGGCGCCCTGGGTGGTGCATACGCGAGGTGGAAGTATAGGGGAAAGCACGACATGGTGGCAGACCTCCTCCGCAATCTGGACGAGAAGCAGCGCGATGAGCTGCGGGAACAGTTTGCCGACATCGTCGCGGACTACCCCGAGGACGACAGCATGACGATGACGCGGAGGTTGGGCGAGGACGGCGAGCTCAGGGAGCGGATGAGGCTAAAGCTGAAGTCTTTCGTCACGGACACGCTCAAGAGGCAGCTCATAGAGGAGTATAAGCAGAGGGGAAAGGCTGACTAGTGGTTGGAAAGTAGAGATAGAGGGTAGGGCTCTAGAACCAACGTATAGATTTTTATGTCATGTGTCTTTTTCTTCTAGTAACAGTCATCAATCAAATACTGACAGACATTTTTCTGTTGGTATTTGTTAGCCATTTTGATAATGATTTTTTACACATAACAGGGGGAACAGTGAAGTCTCATATGTGGCTAGGCACTAAAAAAAACAAACATCCACTAAGTCAGCAATTTGAAATATTTTGTGTTCCTCACATGGTTCTGAAAGTAAATGCTCTAAAATGAGTGACAACTTTGGTAGTAGAACAGAACCCGTCAAAGCATTATTTGAAAGTTTCGACTCCTGTTGAAGCTGTTGATTTGGAAGAGGGAGAAAGGCTGTCTTAATGTTTTTGACAAGTCAAGGGTACAGCCTGAATCAGTTATCTACAGGTTATTTAATGCACTGGAAGAAAGGATGGGATCAAAACTTGTATAACAATTATTATCAAAGGTTGGTTAGATTAATCTGAAATGTGAAATGCTATGTCTAAACGTCCTGTTCTTTCCTTCTGCCAGAGTGAGAGGTCTATCCCTTGAGTCAGGCAAACTTACTTACTATAAGGCGTCTAATACCTTGAATTTAAGGCAAGCATGTTCACCATGTTGGCCATTTTCTACGCACATCCCTCTCGCGAAAGCAAGACCAGATGGCATTTTCAAGTAGGGGTAGACGCCGTTCTACGCAAAGAATTAGGTCACATCATACATTGTACCTGAGGAGCAGATACTCATTGTCATCATTAGACTTATAGAAGAGAACTGTCATCAATATATGAAGTATGAAACTGCATCACCGAACCATAGGGAATTGTGCTCTAAAGATGCAGTGTTTTCACAGGGTCAAAAACATATTAAGCTAAAGAATTCCTACCTACTTTTTATTTTAAGTAGGGAAGAAAAGATCAAGGCATACGAGCTCCAAAAATATGCCCTTGGCAAAACATAAAAGTCTATTATACTTCAACTACCACTTCTGTTTTTGGTCAGTAATTGGCTGAAAATTGAAATTTTGTCATATCGTGTGTTATGTTTTTTCCCCACTTCGCCGTTTGCTTACTAATTGCCATATTTCAATCAACTCAGCTTGATTTATCTGATAAGGAAAGGAAACTAGAACTGCCAGCATTCTTGTTATTTGTTATTACAAAAATTACTTGTTTTCAAAAACTATAAGTTTAAATGTAGTATTAGCATGTAATGTACCATTTTTTTTTTTTTTTTTTTTTTGTAATGGGTCTCATCAGAATTATTCACATCATTGGACTTCAATTTACAGAAAAATTCCGTACAGCAAGGTTTCATCATGTATAACATATTTTAGGAATATAGTTGGATGATTACACTCGTGACTCATAGGAAGAGTAGTAATACAGGCCAACCCTGTTATAACAAACAACGATATGATAAGATTTAGGTAGAACAAAAGGATTTGTCCTTTTAAATGCCATTATTTTCCTCATTTACATTGTCCATTTTAATGAGATTTCATTATCACGAGAAAATTCTTGCAGCCCCCACTATGTCACTATAAAAGGCTTTGCCTGTACATCAAACTGCCAAACACTGCCTGTGACGAAATGACGCTCGGTCTAAAGTTTTCTGTTAGTCCCATTCATACTTTTTCATAAATTATGTTTATATTTTTATGGTTGTATTTATTCACTTCTTATTCACATGCTTCACATGGCAATTTTGTGGCATTATTAATTTCTGTGCTCACATTTTTGTTTGTTTGGATTATGCACTCCTTGTTTTTTATGTCATACCAACTGTAAATGCATAAATGCCATCACAAGAAGACACTAAGGTTGGAATATAGCAATATTTCCATTACGATTTTTAAGTAGATTGTGGCCCGTACCCTGGTAAATTTAATGTACCAACATTACTAAAATGAGAAATGTGATCATTTAATCACCACTCGAGGGAAAAATGCAGGTGTTGAAAAACTACAGGTGCTTGGATATCGAATGGCAGAAGCTTCTTTCTGTCACGCAAGGTTAAAAGACAACTCTGACATCTTTTTAAGAAGAATGTCTTTCAATACTTATGCTACAAGCAGTCTAAAGTGTATGCAGATAATGACATACAAAGACATGTTTACATCCATTCAAGAACTGTTAAATGTGTGCTGTGTTAGTATCCATGTTCAATTGCATCTTAATGTAAGGGGGGGGGGGGGGAGTAGGACCAAATGGTCCTTGGGCTATGGGATCTATGGATTTAACTTGCTGATGACCTCTAACCAACCAGTGTCATGTAACAAAAGACTCAACTTTAATTCTCGCTGCATTCGGTGGAGAGAATGTTCAATGTGAAAAAAACGAGATGTCATTTCTTTGCCACTTTCTTAGAAATCTTGCTTTCAGTTTTTTTTTTTCCATTATATGAGTGATTGAAATCTTTATCAGGTGTATCAATGCATGTCCATTACCCATTATCTGAGGTCCTAATTTTTGTTTGAAAAGATGTGAAGCTAAGTACAATGTTTTCTTAAATGTTTAAAGATATGTGTCATCAAAAACTTATAACAGAGTGAATTGCGTTGGTCAGGTAGAGCATGAGTGTGATTACCTTGCAGTGTTATTGCTCTAGGACCAATCTCCACGGTCACAAATAGCCAAATTCTTTGTCCATGTACACTTGGCCTTTCACATATTCATGACTTTAGGATATCTCATGCATGTTTTGTTTTGTTTTTACTGCTCAAAACTTGACGTGTAGAACACTTGGAATGTAATGGATACAGACCCCCAGTGCCATATATATATATATATATATATATATATATATATATATATACACATATATATACATGTACAAGAGTTATGAATGTGAATATAATGTATTTCTCTCTCCCCACTCTTTGGTAGATATTTAGTAGTTTGTGCCATGTTTACATATATAGGTTTCAGGTTTCTTTTCTATTTCTCTCTTATTTTACTTTGCCTCTCTTAACAGTACAAGAGGATTTCAGTATCTCTGTGACATTTTATTAATTGCTTGCCAGTATTTAACCTTGTGTGTGTCATGTGTGTGTGCTTAGGAGGTGTATTGCTAAAAACTGGAACAAGAACAGGAGTAGAAACAGATCTAAGAAAAAACAGAAAACTAGTGGAATGATTATAAGAGTGTAAACACCAATCCTTTGAAACCAATGCAGAGCATAGTTTGTTTTTATGAGTCTTAAGTGATTAATTTGAAAAATAAGAATTAGAATTGTTTGTCAGCATTTCATTGTTGTTGTACCACATGGCAGCATCAGGTTCAAGCATTGTTGGTAAGGGTTTGCTTTTACTGTAGCTGTTTTGAGATGGTCTTGATTATGTATCATTTGTCAAGGCAGTATCGGTGCACACTTACTTTATTTGGCTGATGCTCCAAGAACCGAATACAAGAACAAAAGGGTTTTTTTGTACCTATTGCCATTTGTAGATAGGTATATTTTATCTGCTGAAAACTTCGTGACAGACATAACAAAAATGTTTGTCTATTAAAGACTGTGAAGAAATAATGCAATTTAGTTTTGAGGCTACTATATACATGTGTATGTAGAACACAGTTCTAGAATACATCTAGGTAAAAAAAAAAAAAAAAAATAGAGAAACAGAGTGGTCTTCGAAATGTATCATAGTAAGGAAAAGAGTAGTGAAATTTGACAATATTTCATGACATGTGTACCACTTTGAGTACTGTAAGAAGTAGAACGTAATTGATGCTTAATGATCTCCAAAGATGGCTTGTCTAATATTTAACACATCATTTCCATCGGGTAGGTAATGATTTTCAAACATTTGCCCAAGGATATTCCTCTTTGTTCTCCATATGCTTCTATGAAATGTGAAACAAGTTCCTTTCATATTCCACTTTTTTTTCCTTAGACCACCACAAGTGCCTGTATTAAAATTGAATAGATATATGAAAATACCTGCATTTATTTTGTATGAAGAGGAAGACATTTTTGGCATACTTGAAATTACTCACATGATTTTGATTAAGACAATACGTGGTAATCAAATAATGGAAACTGCTAGCTAGGTTTCTTCTGAAGGTTATTGGTAAGTTGCTCTAGAACTGCAATAATAGTATTTCTTGTTAAATGTCAAAGAGGAAACAGCTCGTTATGAATTTACTGTCATTGAAACAAACTTGTGCATTTCAGACACATTGTAACATGATTTTTAAATGTTTTTTTTTTTTTCAGTGCTTGTTTTCATTTGACCTGGTATAACGATGACAGATTGTAGTTGTGACATCACATTTTTGGTGAATGTGATAATGCACATTATCAGAACGAAAAGAAGATAACTTTTATGGTTCAATATTGTTCGTGAAACTGTCAATATTGATGCCTTGTTTGTGGAGATATTTGTGTAATACAAATTTCATCATGCATTTGAATTTTAAATGGCAGTTGTGACACGATATGATTCTGTATGATAAGTGAAGTCTCTTGAACAGGATATTCCAACGATGTAAGCAACTGACATGATTTGAGCTAGTATAATTTTATGTTGTGTAGTGCCATTGGCATATATCAAATGTGGGAATTATCTTATTTGGACTGATAATGACTGACTTAATGTAATAAATGTCTATAAGCAGAAAAGCCTTGTATCAAATAAGCTCTCTTAGTAATTAGTTCCGCACTCAGTGTATGTTAGAGGTTCCATGTCATTGCTCTTGCAACAATTGCTCCCATGAAATATATAAACACAAAGCCAAACATTAATTCTACCCTCAAACATAACCCTACCCCAAATCCTAATCCTCACATCAAACCAAGCCTAAAACCCTATCACAACCGTTATCCTAACCATAAGTCCGTAGAGAAAATAAGACTGAAGCAATTGTCGCAGGAGAAAATGTCATGCCACCCTGTTAGATACACAGAATCTATTGTGTTGGGTTAGATATGTGCTCCATGAATTTTGTTTCTCTAGCTAATGGAAGAGGAGCCTAAAATAAAGCATTGTACAAAAAGGAAGGACAACTCCAGTGGTGTTATGATTATTAGTATTGTATCTTCATTGTCAAGTACAAGATAATGTAGTGTAAAGTACCATCAGAACTGGAACATGATGCATCTATTCAAGATCGTTAGAGATGTATAGTGTACATGTATAGTGTATATGTATAGTGTACATGCACATGATAATTATGATGACAATTCACAGCATTTGTATGGTGTTGTATGCATGTATCTGTTTTAAAAAAAGACAATTCGAAGGCACAGACTCCAAGTTAGTAATTGAATGTCTGCTGAAAAATGTAAGCCTTGAGTGAAGCTCTGAAGTGCTTCATAGTGTCAATTTCATAGAGAAATGACAAGAGGGAGGTCCGTAGGTGAGGAGCAATAGAGGAAAATGCCCTGTTTCTGTATCCCTCAACACATCAGGGCCCCGTTTTATCAAAAGATATAATCGATTATAAATTTCCTTGTCACACAGGCTGCCATAGACTAATACAATAGAAATCAACTATATAATCAATTTTAACTCTTCATAAGACGGGGCCCTGGAGAGTAAGATCACATGAACAAACGTAGACATTTCTCTCTTTTTCTCTCACACTATTCTACTGTAGACCCTTGTCATAAGGAAAACCACATTTATCAAACCAAATCTCATCCTGAGAAAGGTAACTCTTTAGGTCCGGAATTTGCAAATTTGTTTATTTCATTGGGTTGTTGTCCTCATCTCACGAAATATCCGTTTATAAAGCAACAAATTCCCCATCGTAGTGAATTTATTACAACAAAAAGGTGACTGTAGCATATTGACTTTGGTCTCTGTTGGAAGATAGCTCCGAAATACGTCTCTGAGATTGATTTCCGTACTCTAGAATCATCTAGTTATCCTTGTAGGTCTAATACTATATTTTTGAACTTCATGTACTCTACATGTAAGATGATTGTTGATTGTTTTTCCTGCCATATGTCGTATTGTACGCTGATATGAATCAAAAATAAATATTCCACATTTTCTAAGATGCCAGTTTATACTTGTCTTATACATTGTACTGACCTTAATTATTTGTTCTGGAATTGTTTCTGACTAGGATATAATGAATGGGGAACCACTGATACAATATTCAAGGCATAATTATAATGTACATACAATACACCCACGCACACACACACACATATATACAAACACATATGTGTATATATGTGTACACATATACATTATATATATACATATATATATATATATATATATATATATATATATATACAAAATGTTCATCTTGAAATTTCCCCCATGTTGGACTTCAAATGTTATACAAAGGAGTCTCGAATTTGTAGATCCAACAAGAAGGTTTTTATTCACACACAAAACACCTTGTGAATAAAAACCTTGTTAGATCTACAAATGCCGTATTTTAGATTCCTTCTTTATATATATATATGTGTATATATATATATATATATATATATATATATATATATATGTATATATATATATATATATATATATTTATTTATTTATTTATGATATATATATATATGTATATTATATATATACACATGTATATACATGCATATACATGTATATGCATACATATGTGTGTGTATATAAATTAAATATAGTATCTTTTGTAACACACAATGAGGTTCTTTTACTTGTAGCTAATGGTTTCACAGCAATGCCCTGCACTTCTCATTCAACTAATGAAGGCAACAATAGCCTGGTTGTAATCTACGTCCACAGTAAAAAAACAAAGAAACAAACAAACAAAAACAAACAAACAAAAACAACATTAAAATGCTTTTGTGAAATGCAAGACTTGGTGATGGGCATAAGAAATTTAAAAAATAATAACTTGGTGTCAGTATTTTGGAAAAACCTCCAAAACAGACACATCAGAGATTAATTTTGTATGTGTACAATTTAAACTCGCCTTTTTGATAACTGATAATTGTTTCATGTCGAATTTTTACATTTCCTATAATACACACACAAAACTGATATTTGCATTTCAAAGAAGAAAAATGGGAAAAATAGATTGGCGCCTATTATTTCTTTTTTCATTTTAGTGAATACATGATTTGCTGATCTGCAGCTGGGTCTAATGTCATGAAAGATGATGGGATAGCAATTCTTGAAAGAATTGCAACTTCTTGCAGCAGCACTCGGTCAGAGAGCAAGATTCTTGTCATTACGTGACCACTTGCCACGACAGCAGCTTTTTGCTATCATAATAATTCTATAAATATGAGTCCAGGGTCCCATTTCATAAAAGAAGTTAGGATAGCAACTCTTGGTGGAAAGGCAACTTCCAATAGCAACAGCCGACCAGAAACCAGAAGTATCAACTTTTTATGAAATGGGGCCCAGATGTTTTTGTGCAATTGTTGGCGACCTATATGCACCTGACGTAATACAACAGGCAAATGTCCATCAAAGCAACCAACCAAAGATGAAATGGTATAGAAAATGTATTTCATATATATACACGTACATGTGTTAATAGAAGAGCGATCGCAAAATAAGTTCACTCCATTCTTGTTAAGATATCTGCAATAAAAGCTGCTAAATATCAAAGAAAACTACAAGAAAATATTGGATATCTTTAATCATAACATATTTCTTGTTTTCTGCAAATGAGGTATCACTGGAAAGGTTGTGTTTTGCTTTATCTGATGATAAACTTATTTCAAAATGTTTAAAATGGTACTTTTAGCCCATTTTATGATCAAACTATTCATATTCATGCCCAGGAATCACCCACAGAATTATAGAAAGATTTTCTGAGATCAAGAGACTCCATATTTATCTTCAGTAAGATTACAAAAGAAAAAAAAAGAGAATAGAACACGTGCAACTCCTGTGATGTCAGTTTTAGAGGATGATTTATCATCATTGAAATGCATGTGTATGTAAAGAGTGACATGAATTAAAATGTGCTTATTAATCTACTAATCTTTCGGGCGGTGTTATAAATTTGCACATTATTACTGCGAAGAGATGCCACTCATTCTCTAACACCTCCCTGGCTAAGCGCAGGTTCTAGACTTTGCTTTTTGTTTTTTCTTCTTCAGAGCGCTGGACTAACCTGGGAGCTGAGCGGGAAGAGGGAAATTCCCTCCGTAACCCGGAAGTGTAACTAGTGTGTTGTTGTCGCTAGCGGAACACATGTGCGTGTAGTGTGTTATGTGCCCCCACGCATAGCGACCGTACCTCCCAGGGACGTCCCTGCCTGCCCTGCGTCCTTCGCTGAAGTCCTCTAGATTCTAGTCTCCTCTTACTGGGTTGTTTGGGTAAGTGTTTGTCACATAAGTATAACCACCACACAACTCAATTTACCACACCCTCCTTCAGTGAAATTTATAAGCATAGCCTAAGTAGTACATCTGTTTTTATAAGGTAAACACGAACGTAGCGAGCCAAATGTCGGCAGTGGTTCACCAACAACAAGGGTGGCCATGAATACACGATTCAGTCACATACGTACGACGCTCCGCCACTCGTAGTGTTTAAGTAGTACACGACGGCGGTGTCGCTTCGCGATCCTGGCAGAGCTTTGGACGGCGTCTGGTGAGGTTACGGTAATTCAATAAACAACTGCACTTTGGTCTTTGGGTATAGGGCCCAATTGTCGGCATCGTTGATTTATGATCGACGTAAATCAAATGTTGGGAACATTTTCAACAGTTTGTAATCACTAGTAGTCTTCTACGCAACAGTGCGTGTATTGTAAATAATATCTTGTGATGATCTAGACAGAAAGATCCGTCTGTCTGGAGGAGTCTTTTATTTTTTTTTCGACATTATCGCTCTGCGGAGGAGAGGGGATCCGTGAAGCCAGACGCAGTCTCCGCGGAACATATCCCCGATGTCCAGATACAGACCGATCTTTCGGTCAAGTATACTGATCTTGCTTTATGTAATGGAGTAAAGTTAAACTAAAAAGAGGTACAACTGGTACCTCACGGATCACGAGCATGTATTTATCTATCCAGTTAATGATTGATGAGAGGACAGTTTAAATAGTATCCAGTAATTATCAGCAGTGTAGAGCTAGTCTGTCTTGATGCAATCCACCAAATGCTTACACCAATAATCTTTACATGTAAATTAACAGTTATTTACAGGGCAGGGGCTTGGGTGAAATTTTACTAGTAAATTTTACATTACCATTACCAAAGGCAAAGCCCATCATCATCAGTGTGATGATGTATCACTATATTGTTGATAACAAAACCATGTGATCTCTTAGCTGTTTAATGAGAGTTCCCCATTTGCTCTTTGCCAAAACTTGAGTTAAATCAGTTTTACAGAGAATTGATAGAGTGATGAAATTACCAAGATATGAGAGTATCCATTATGTGCATAAGGTTGGAAAGTTTTTAAAGCTATAGCTAGGGCTCCCTAGTCCACTCATATACTGTATAAACTGTTATTTTCACGTACACAATATTTTGTGAATGAGGAGGTCAGAGACATTTTCGTGAGATGTTGTTTTCGCGAATTAAGACACCAACGCTATCATACATGCACTATTAATAACCTGGCGCATGGTAACATTTTCACGTGCTGATCCAACTGTGATTTGCGAAATTCGCAAAAATAACACTAGATAGTACAGCTTATTCAGTAGGCATGATCACATGTTTGAAAACTACTTTTAGATACTCTTTCTTGTAACATTAACTTCTTTGAAAAACAAAATATTTAAATTATATACTTTTATTTAGTTGAACAGAATATCGAAAGTTTGTGGCACTGGTAGTGACTGTGTTCAAATTCATGAAACTGGTAGTGTGTGTTAATTTATTGGTCATATTGAGTTATATATCATTAACCATATGTCACAGTATCAAAAAAGAACATCTGATTATTAACTAGTGTTTGTGACATGTTCCTTTGTGCTTCGATCAATCAGGTGCCTGTTGTGCTTAGTTGAACTGTTTGCTGACTGAAAATGTCTGCCAAGTTTACCGAACATGCCGTCGTGCCCGACGTCATTGACCAGGCACCTGCTGCTGTCGCTGAGGTCAGCTGGTCAAGTGGGGTCAAGTGTGAGCTTGGAAACGTTCTCACTCCAACAGCAGTAAGTAGATAATGAAGTTAAAGGGATGGTACAGTATTGGTGGAGATGAGAACTGGGCTTTTAACTTTTTGCGAGATACCAAGAAAACACTTATAATATAGTACAGAGCATACCATTTTAAGAGGAATTCAAAGTTTATTTGATGAAAATCGGGTTTGGAATGACTGAAACATCCAAAAACAAAGTAAAACAAAGCGATTGTAATAAAGTGTGTGTGAAAGTGTGGGTCCCACACTTTATTAGAATTGCTTTTTTTTTTTGATATCTCAGCCATTTCAAAACCAATTTTCATCAAATAAACGTTGAATTCCTCATAGAATTACTTGCTCTTTCATATTTCATAAGAGGTTTCTCATTATCTCACCAAAAAATGTTAGAAACCTGAAATTAGGTCTCAACCAATACTATACGATCCCTTTAAACTCAAACAGCCATACCACTGAATTAGTCTCTAAACTTTTCCAGAATTACACCATTGCATTATTGTGCTAAAAAGCATGTAGGCGTGTAGGCATAGTACTGCTTTTTTTTAAAGATAATTGTTTGTTAGCAGTGTCTGGAGAAACTATTTAGCTGTCACAAAGAATACAGATCTAATCTTTGTCTTGGGTTGAATCATTGAATTGTATATCAGGTTTCTATTGCACCTTCCCTGACAGAAGGGCACTAAGGCTGATTGCCCATGAAGCTTATAACCAATTTGAATCCTGGTATTCCATTGATATAGTGGTTCAAATGTGCATCAATATGATCCCTACCTTCTACAAAAGCTGGTAATTTGGAACTGACTTGGAGGTATGCAGAGATGCCAACTATTACTTCTTTGTACATTTTGTACTGCCTTCTTGCAAAAATACAACAGGTTTATGGAAAATACTTTTAGCCTGGAATTGCATAGCTACACAGGTCCATTTCAGGAAAGGTGAAATACTGTTTTTCCAACAACAACAACAAATCTTTTTGAACCCTGCTAATGCTGTTAATTAAGGTTGAAATCCCTGGAGAGGAGCAGACAGACAGATCATAATTATTTTCCTCTAACCTAGAACTGATTGTATTCTCCAACTGGATTTTCAGCTTGAGTAGTTCTAGCCTTTTGCCAAGGCCCTCTTGCCGTATGGTGGGGAGCAAATGGGGGCGAACGAAGGGAACCCAGCTGAGCGGTACAGCACGAGGGCCATTTGAGATCTGATTCGCATCCTTATGTTATAGCCATCACACAGCGAGAGGGCCTTGTCAAAAGGCTAGAGTAGTTCCTGCCCTGTTTTCATCCTTTCACAGTCTTCCACAGCTTTTTCTTGATCTCTCTCTTCCTTTGCTCGCTCACACATTTTGCCTCAATGAACTTTTCTAATTCACTCCCTTTGAGAACCTAGTGATTCACAGATATGTGAGAGCTTCTTGAGCTCCTTTTTAATTCCTACTTAGTTGCACAGCTCACATAAACATTCATGTGATATTCGCTTACCTATCGAGGGCAGACTTGTCCAAAAGACTGGACTCCAATTCTAGGTGTAATGACATCAGGAGGGCAGGACAGCAGGACTCCTTAAGCTGCTGACGAAGGTCAGAGGTCACTGACACAGTGTGACCCTGAACTTCTGCTATGAAGGAGTGTTTGTTTCTTCTTTCTTTCTTTCTTTTTTTTTAATTGAGCAGCTCTCCTGTGTATTATTTTCGCACATGTCTAGTTTGTGTTTGTTTGTTGCATGGGTTGTCGGTACATACTACAGTAAAACACAGTATTTTCGCAGCATGAAATTTTCATGGAGTCGACGACCTTTTTCGCTGCATGAAATTTTTGTGAGTTGCCTCTAACATTCAATGTATATAGTGTAGACAAGAACTTTCACATGCATTTTCATTTTGCGAATCTTGGCTCTCGCGAAATTAAAATGCACGCGAACATCCCTCGTTTTACAGTATGTGAAGTTTCTTTTCCTGGACCACGTCATTCCCATATTTCCCTACTGTGCCATTCAATTTCCAATGATATTGGAATATGCTTTGGTGAGGAGTCAAGGCTGACAATATAGAAAACCGGTATGCTATAGGGTCAGACTACTGACAGTCTCTTACTTACGTGCAATGTGTTTTCACGGCTTGATTCCTTACCAGGTCAAAGATGTGCCGACAGTGACCTGGTCAGCTGAAGATGGCGCCTTCTACACTGTCATCATGACGGATCCCGATGCTCCCAGTCGGCAGAATCCCAAAGCCCGAGAGTGGAGGCACTGGCTGGTGGTCAACGTTCGTGGAAACGACATCAGCAAGGGCCTCCTGGTGGCGCCCTACGTTGGTTCGGGTCCTCCGAAGGACACAGGTGAATATATGCAAGTTCCCTAGTGGTCCCTTTTTCTTGCGTAAAAATTATAACAATGGCCAGGCCTTACATGGTGCTGTACAAACCGATGTAGGAGAAAATGCGCATGTTTTGACTGCTATGCGTATAGGTACCAACTTTAACCAGAAGTAGGACCAATTGCAAATCATGGCAAGATAAGATGATGTTAACATCAGCCCTTCTGTGTTTGCTCACCAAGAACTGCAGAATGTTTGGGAGATTGTAAGTTGGTAGCGGCCATGTCCAGATATATCTTTGGTCTCCAGACATGATATCTGGTAAGCTTGTAGCAGAGAATGAACTTTACACTGGACTCAACATGACATTCAAGTCAAGTTGTTATTGGTAAAATATAAAGCTTGTGTACACATTATTTCTTAGCCAACACAATGTAAAGAGTGTAATTTTAAATTGCTATGTTGAATCCACAATCATGGTGTAGCATGCAAATGAGAAAGTAAATATGTCTGTCAAGTCAACACAACGGAATGGAGCTGTACCACTCAAGAGAATATTAGATTTTTATCTAATGACGACACCATGTTTGCACAGTGTTCTGCCATTTTGACACCTATTCAGTGTGTTGGGAATGTTAGTGGCTCAACCCTTCAGTTCTTCTGCTGGAGGGTACAGCTGTAGCCACATCTTTCTCTTCATGCCATCTGCTCTTACTGTATTTTATTTTGATAATGATCTTTTCTATTTATTTGTTCTTGTGTGTTTTCGTATTGTCAATGTTTTTGGCAGGGTTGCATCGCTACTGCTTCCTGGTCTACAAGCAGCCAGGTGAGATCCAGTACCAGGACCCGATCCTGAAGAGGGACTTCAATGGCCGCGCCTCCACCAAGGCCCGGGACGTGGCCGCAAAGTACAACCTGGGTGACTCCGTCGCCGGCAACTTCTTTCAGGCTGAATGGGACGACTATGTTCCCCAGCTCATGAAAGAGCTCTCGGGTTAAAGATCAAGTGTGAATCAGATTCTCCAGTTTTGGAAAGTTTCAGATTATGACCCAAGTGAGTAGTCATTAATGCACATAATGGGATTATGAACCAGATGTATTTGATGCATATAATTATTACCTGGGATGTCATAACTAAGAGATGCTCTTAAAGGTTTATGTTCAGATGTCAGTGTACTCTCTTAAGCTGAATGCCCACTGTGCGACCTGAGCCTGCGAGCTGGTACGAGCTGTATGGGGCGCCAAGTGTCGCATGGCCTATTTTGTTACAAAATCAGACATTTCGTCTACGAAATGACCGATTTTGTAACAAAATAGACCATACGACACTTGGCGCCCCATACAGCTCGCACCAGCTTGCAGGCTCAGGTCGTTTAACAATACTGTTTGTCTCTCTAATGAGTTGAATTAGAAATGAAAGATTAATTATGTGTTTGAGATTGAGATATTGGCTGTCCCACAAAGAGTTCTGAACTATTATAATGTCAAAAGTTGTGAACGATAGTGGTTCATGGGGCAGATTACTCTTTATTTGTCATCTGAAACTCCTCCCAAGTTGAGTGCCATTATTATATTTTCTGGATTTTCCATGTTTGGCATTCCGATACTTGATATTTGGCATATATTTTAGCATGTTTTAAAGAAAGAGCATCGTTGTAACTAAGTTTGCTCATTTCATTCATTCAAAATGAAGATTCAAAAAAAGAATAAAAAATAACTGCCTAGATGACTGGACAGTGCACAAGATTATTGTATTTGTATATAGAAGGTTGCCTTCTTTTATTAGCATTATTTTTATACATTATGCGGCAATCACCTTTTATGTGTACCTTGACAGTTCTGTTAATAAACTGAAATGAAAGCATATGATTACAAGTCTTCAGGGGCCAAAGAAGCAGTTTTTAATGTTGTTAAGCATATACAATATGTATTTCTTTGTATGTGTGTGTGTATATGTGTTTGTGTGTGTGTGGTTCGACTGTCTCGAAGGAGTCGGTCTGTAGCTAGAAGTCACACAAGTCAACTTTGTACCATGCCGTTGGGTTCAATCATATTAAAATGGACTGCAAAGCAGCTATGAATTTGATACTTAACAATCAAAAGCAGGGTTTTATAGTTTTAGTTTAAAAAAATTCTGCCACCCACCTGTCCACTGTTCAGATGTAGTTTCCTCCTTCTGTCTGTTTGTTTGTCTATATTTCCTAGTGGTCACCTTTCAGCTTGTCTTCCTATAGATCTGTAGGTTTTGTATGTCTATTATTTCTGATAACAAGTTATCAGATCAAGTCCCAAGTGGATGACACGTGGCAAACATCAGTCTTCATAATTATTTATTTCTTTTGTTAAAGGGACTGTACAGTACTGGTCGAGGTGGGGATTCATGTTTTTATCATTCCTAAGTGAGATAATGAGAAACCTCTTATGAAATATGAAAGAGCATGTAATTATAAGGATTCAATGTTTATTTGATGAAAATTGGTTTTCAAATGACTGACATATTAAAAAAAAGTGATAATAATAAAAGGCGACAGGCCACACGTTTTATTAGGATCTCTTTGTTTCACCTTGTTTTTGGATATCTCAACCATTTCAAAACTGGTTTTCATCAAATAAACTTTTGATACCCCTTAGAATTGCATGCTCTTTGACATCTCATAGAGTGGTTTCTGAATATCTCGCAAAACATTGAAAGCTAAATCTTCACGTCAACCAGAACTGTACACACCCTTTAAAGAGGGATCCTCACAAAACAAAAGTACAAATGTTATACTTTCCTAGATGAATATGAAGGAAAATGGTATATGATGAAACAGATATACTCTTCTGGAATTTTACGATTGGCAAAAAAGCGATGTCCTCTTAATGCCTCATTTTCAAACCCCCCCCCCCCCCATATGCACACCTCAAAATTAAAAGTCTTCTAGAAGGTGTAAAAAGAGACTATGAGGGTTATTTCAATTGCTCTTTACAGTTTATAAACCTTCTCTCATAAGTTCAGATTTCATGGGTCAACCTAATGTTGATGTCCACTTAATAACGCAGTTTTTTTTTTTTAACCCAAAATGTCCACTTACTAGTAATGGCTCATGTAGGGATATGAATATAAATATATATATATATATATATATATATATATATATATATATATATATATACACACACACACACACACATACACGCAAATATATTATACCATATACAGTATGTGCACCAACAAACATATCGGGTTGATTATGATATATTTTGGTGTTCTCCGGCGTGCAAAGGACTATTGTTTTGCGTTTGAAATCAACAGTGCTTATCACACATTCGTTCGAATTACAGGCGTATATATATATATATATATATGTATATCAAAGACTTGCGTGTCTGTTTTCTACAAAGATACTTCACTGAATGACAGCATACCGCGATTGTCATAATAATAGGCACTTTGAGTCTAATTAGGTGACGATTTGATGTCTCGTGAGGGATTTTGTATTCATTTAATAGACTAATTAGACCGAGCCACAGTACATTTACCCCTTTTCATACGCCGGATTTCACCATGTAAAGTTTGAGCCAATATCTAGCTGTTGACCTACTATAACATGTCCTCCCTCCGATCCCCCCCCCAAAAAAAAAAGCAATAAAGCGGAATCAAATCAATGGGGGGGGGGGGGGGGGGTTGGAGTCCCCATTGCGACATCCGTGGAAGGAAAATGAATGTAAAGCCCCTTTTACACTTTCACGGATTGCTTCACGGATGACCACGGATCGTCATCCGTCGTGTTCCGGCATGCAAAATATCGATTTTCCAATCGATGCCGGTGTGAATACGAGCCCAACTGGGTGTCTACACGGACAAGCACGGAGTCTACACGGCCAAGTACGGTACCCACACGGACAGACAAGGAATGAATGCGGACCACAGCGGAAACGATACGGAGCTAACACGGATATCAAGGATTGAGCACGGATGCAACTAGGTGTCTTCGCGGTCTTTACACGGATATCCTCAAAATGTTGACAGATGACATTTGCTTTTGCTTTTGATACTTTATCATTCTTGGATGACATGATTCCAGAGCTAAGTACAGTATAAATGGCACACAAGCAAATCTACAGCAACCTACATACGCCTCTCGTTGTCGACATCATAAAGGCAAATCTCTTTGTCACGTTTGTTGCAAACTCTCATTTTACAGGAACATCATGACATAAACAAAATGAAACAAAACAAAACAAAGCAAACACACACACACAAAAAAAAAAAAAAAAAACATAGCGAGGAGATGTGTGTGGGTCACTGACGCTTCTCAGGTGACCACTATACGAACAGTATGAGGGGATGATGGCTGTACTGATTGGGAAAGATCTGAGCAAATTTCATGAACTTTGATTATGAGCTTATATGGCAAAATACACGAATTTTTCATCCCGGATGGAGCCGATGCTAGTACGGACGTCCCGATGTCTTCACGGATTGTCCCGGAATGAGTACGGAGGCAACACGGAATAGCCGGTGCCTACAGGGAAGGAATACGGAGGCTAGGAAGAGTTCGTATTGATTTTCATCCGTGATGTCCGGGATGAAAAATTAAGCAAGCTTAATTTTTTCCGCTGACATGCCGGATGATCAAGGATAATGCCGGATGACTTCACGGAGTCAACACGACCATGCCGGAAACAGTACGAATGATCCCGGATCGACGATCCGTGGTCATCCGTGATGCGATCCGTGAAAGTGTAAAAGGGGCTTAAGCAATTTGCAATCACGAAATACCCAGAAGACTGCGGAAGGACACCATGAAAATCTAGCAAGTGAATGAATATTATTGTTCCTTAGAGGTTTTTGTAGACAGTTGGCTTCATCATTATTTTATTTTAATTGGACCTTTTTCTATTCTATAAGGTGGTGCAGCACGGACTTGGTCAACAACAAAGGACGTGATTCAAATTCATGAAATTCTTCCATCGAGTTGTTTTCATTGCAACTGACTAACAAATTGCCCTATACATCGACGTAAATATTATTTACGCTGATTTAGGGCAATGTGTTAATTAGTTACATTAAAGGACGTCTTTCCTAGACTTCCCCCGTGAGTGGCTATCAGAATAACCCTCGTACACATCCGATCGTATAATGTCTTAAGAGAAGACCGGACACGCTAAACGATTAAAAGATAGATACAAGCGTTCATCTTCTTTTCTACATGGTTATATGATTTTCTGGCTTCTGTTTATACTTTCTATACCCTGTATTATACCTTTGTAAGTAAATTTCTTCAGCAGATTAGTTTTTAGGGGGCCACAGATACACGCAATCTCTACTTTCCAGTGGATCCCTCCATTTTTGCAGAATTTGCACTGTGACGAGCTTGCCCAGTACAATTATCTCTGCTTGTAATCAATCATTACCTCTATCTGTACTAACGTATATTCAAATTAACGTGGTGTTTTTATTTTCTTTTGTGTTGAAAAAAGACGATGAAATCAAATAGAATAAAATTGAATCTCAAGAGTGAAAACACAACAACAACACCAACAAACCACACACACACACACAAAAAAAAAAAAACAGTCTGTGTGTCGTAAACAATTACCACTGTCTCTTTCATGACTGACACTCGATCGAGACCCATTGCGTAAGACTCGAGTACACCATCAGGGAAAAAAAGAGGCGTCGCTATCTTGAAGAGAGTATTTGCAAACCACGCCAAGGACTTTAAAACTGATAGGTCCGTGCCATTCATGTATATTGACCTCTCTCGATGACTTTTGGTCTGCACATAACCAAATCACTAAATACTTCATGAAAATATGCGTCAAATGTTTTCAAACATTTAACCATTCATCGGTACGTCAAATATGTGTCAACAATTTTTGCACCAATAAAGGACATCTGATGCTGTTGTAATAGTATATAGTAATAACGATGAATGAGTGGCACTATGTCTACTATTCAGCTCAAGTGTTACAGAAGGATAATGTCACAGCTGGAATATGGATGGAAATGATTTGGAGGATTTTCTTTCTTTCTTTCTTTCTTTTTTGAGGTGGGGCTTAACAGGTTGCAGGAAAAAATAAGAAAAAATGAAAAATAATATGATGCACAACTTTTTCATGAAGTATGTTGTGATTTTTTTTCTTTTATGTGCAGACGAAAGGCATCAATAGAGATCAACATACATTTTGATTGAGCGATTGAAATGAGTACTGTACGGCTGCGTTTGAATAAATACACAAAAAGTAACCACTTTTAACTACCTCTTGGAAACGCACAGACATGTAAGCTTTATTCGTTGAAACGATGCTGTAGTCATCATTACTAATAAAGTCTTAATACGTGTATCATCATCATTTATCATTTTCTTCATCATTATTATTGTTTTTATCTTTATTGTTATCGTTAGTTGTAGGCCTATATTGCTTCGTGGTTATCATAAACAGATATATTGCCCAACTGATTATGAATTTCAGTTCAGAAAATTTTGCCCCATTCCTTGTTTCAATTTTACGCACTGTTAGGTAAACTTTGAAATTATCCCTCAAGATTCAGCCAAAATATGTAATGGTTATCAATTTTTCTTGTCATCTTTTTGAAATTTTACTTTAAGATGATCCCTCAATATACAACCAAAATTTTCACTGGTAATTTTTCTTATTTTCTCACTATTACTTTAAACTGACAAATGAATTTTACCCAACATGAAAGAGGACTCAGTGAGAGAAACACACATACATTGTATATCATAACACACGCGCATATACACATGAAAACAATTTTTAAAAAAGGGGCTCCAAACGCTTACTTATGTACAAATATTACTGGTATACCCAGGGAATATTTACAGAGCGAAAGATCTCGTAGCCGTGACAATGTTAAACAAAATTCAGATAAGAATTTTCTCGCCAATATTGCACAAAACATGTCATATACAACAACAAAGCTTTCACAGCATGGTTATGCCGATCATATAGCATACCAAATGTGTATTTTAATGATGCTTCCTTGCAATATCGATAAAATATTTGCTTTATAGTATATAATCCATCTTAGCACTATAAATTGAAATGATCCAAAACGATTGGTAAGCGACATTTTCGTATCGTGATCAGATTTTAAGAATACTAATAATGATCGTAGTATATAATGACGATAATTATGATGGGTAAACATAGAATTGAAACAATAATGATTTTGCATGTTATATCCGCAACTTTATTTAATGCAAAGCTGGAACTTTATGTTAAATTTTAATTTGATAACTAGATAAATATTTAACAATAGGATAACAGTTTCATCAAAATCGACCATGAAAATAAATACAAACTGTAAACGCTCACTGTCACAATCATGATGGGCAAATGAGACGTTAGGATAAAGCTATCCCTGACAGGTGTTGGTATACTATTAACTTATACCCGTTATATCAAGGAGGTATAGTCTCGCCTAGTATACCTCCTTGGTTATGTCTTCACGTGATTTTTGTTGTTATTTTATATTTATTTTTGTATGTAGATATAAACGTATATATATAATGTATATATTCATGTATGTATATAAGTACATAATGTGCATAGATATATAGATATGTACATTATTATATCCCACGCCAACTGTGATGAAATTATGATAACTCGGCAATCACAAAGAAGGTGGCAGAATGTGAAATTCAAAGATTATAGTGCCCAAATGGGCCACCAGAGAGAGTAAGTGTTGATCCCTATATATGTATATTTATATATACATATATAAGTTTGGTGTGCGTTACTTTTATGTCACGTATTTCATTTGCTTTTACTGATGATTCTTTGTATCCCACTATGTTGTTACATGGGGACAACCGAAAGACATTGTAAGCTTGACGTATAAAAAAAAGTGACCTTATACCAGCGGAGAGAATGAATGACAATCATTGACAATGAAACAAATCTTTGAGCTGCGTTGCTTACTGGTGTCTTTAGATTGATATTCATTCTAAAGTCCTTTCTGCAACATATCCACGTATTGCAGTTAGGTACTGTGTTTGCTAATGTTTATAAAAATAAATCAGCGAGATTGATATATTAATATTCTTCTTCTTGCTGTTTAAACAGATATCATCATATACAAACAGAAGTATAGACACATGATGCTTGTTATATTTTTATCATTCAAGTATTATTCCTATATAATCATCAATTATGTTATCAAAACACTTGCTCACTGCATTTAGACTTAAAATTCCTGATTTAGACTCTTAATTGTTCAATCTAAATACTGTATACGTAAAAGTCTAAGTGTCTCAGTTTCATCAATATCTAACCATGTAACAGAAAACAAAAACCATTTAGTGATGTGATGAATATATAAATGCGCAAAATTACCACCCACTTGATTTGTATTATGATTCAAAATGGTCGATTGTTCAAGTACACATCTTAGGGCCTATTTGTTTGGGTTTTTTTTTAGATTTAGTTTCCTGTTTGTTTGTTTGTTTTTGTTTGTTTGTTTTCTTTTTCTTTCTTTTTACCCCATGAGAGACTATGACTCCTTGATAAATACCGGTGTCTTTGAAGCTTCCTTGCTTCCGGTAAATAGGGCCTTAATGGCACTTCGAAACTGGCGGTGCTGAATGGTATAGATGATGGGATTTGCACAGGAGTTGCAGAAGGCAAGGACTACAAGTGCCCTGTCAAACGGACCGTACAGGAAGGACGGGCCGAGGAGACCCAGATTGAAGGCCAGGTAAGCCGACTGGTTGGGGGCCCAGCAGACGATGAACGTGGCGTTGATGATGAAGAGAAGCTTGATGACTCTCTTCTTGGCGAGGATAAGACGGAAAGATGGCTGAGATTTCATCTTTTGCAGCGTCTCCCCCTGGAAACGCTTGGCCTCGACGTGGAGCTGGTAAGCGGTCAGACCCTGCGTGGTGAGCATGACGACGATTGGAATAACAAGGACCAGGAAGAACGACACGATGCCAAGCACCTCGCCGCCGTTGGCCGTGGGGAAGATGATGACGCACCGGTGGGCGTCCGCGTCCACGTGGAAAATGAAGAAGGCGAAGCTGTTCATAATGACAGCAAGGAGCCACACGATTAGAATGTAGGTCACCGTCAGCTGTCTGGAGAAGAGGATCTTGAACCGAAACGGGTAGGCTACGGCTACGAAACGCTCCACAGAAATCAGGGTTAGAGTGAATACAGACGCGCTGACGGAAATCCACATGAAACGAGCAGTGTACATCACCTTGCAGTAGATCTCACCAAGCCACGTGGAGGGTATGTTGATGACGTCCGGGACGGGGATCAAGAAGAGAGAGGTCAGAAAATCGGCTACCGCCAGCGACCCGATGAGCTTGTCGGTCGAGTTCCGCTTCGCCTTCCTCTGGAAAACAACCAGCATGACGAGACCGTTGCCGAAGAAGCCTATGAATGCTGAGGCAAGCTGGAGTATGGACCACCACATGAAAGCGATTGGCTGCCATTGCCAGTAATCTATCGATTCTTCCAGAGACATCGTTACGGAAGCGTCAGTGTAGTTGCCATCGTCCACGACGAGATAATCGACATCGGTAACAACCGCTTCATCGGTGCTCGTGAGGTACGTTGTGCCGATGTCGAGGTCGAACTCGGTAACTTCTGTCATGCATTGTTGGAGTAAGAGGCAGACGATGAACAACCCCGCAAGGGTCATCCTCGATCTGCAATTCGGTGCCATGTATACGTTTTCCAACGAAGTGAGAATTCTAGATGAGATATTGGAAGACATATTATGAAACAATATCAATTTACCATAGACTGAGCTTTGAGGGTTAGCAAGCGATTGGAATGCTACTGCTTAGTTGTTATGGCTTCTTATGATTTGCAGCAATTACTCATAGTTTCATGATAATGACTAATTTCACTTATAATCCTAACGTTCAGCAAACACAAAGTGTATTATGTCCTTATACACTCAAGACAGGTAAGAAAGAAAAACCCCACAATATCATTATCACAGTACTCAGTTTCACGTTATGCGTTCTCAAAGCTGATCTGAATTTATAGATGTTGGTAATATTATTGTCAGCTAGAAGCATCGTATAAAACTTTTCGTTCTCCATTAAACTTCGTTTTTCTGTTAAAAAACGAACAAACAAATAAATCTTTGTTTTTTGATCGAAAATTCTCTTCTGTTGTGTAAATTTGAAGGAGTGCTCTCAAATAATACCGGGCGAAGCAAATAAAACCATTCAAAAGCTATTAAAGCATTGTTTATAATTTTCCCTGTTTATTCAATGGAAATGGAAATAAAAGTTGAAAGTTGAAAAGCCTGAGGAGATATCTTAAACTGTATACAAATTTGGACTGGAAGCAAGTGTGATATGCTTCTTAAAACTGCTGAAATTTGTTTTTGTTTCTTTATTTTGCATAAAAAACCTTGCAGAATGCTGAGTTTTGCATACCCTGTAATCTCTATCTGTTTGACCGGCAATCCACAAAATCCATTACAAAAATTAGCATGACACATGAAGAAAGCAAAAATCAAATGTTCTGCTCTGTGTTTGATATAAACGATTTTTTTTCTTTTATTTACTTGTGTCTAGCAATAAAAATGAGGCAGAAAGGCATTTTGTCATTAAAAAAAAATCATAAACCATTTATCATCTAGAAAAAACAATTATTTCTACAATGTTTGGCTGCTTGAATTGTAGGAACATCGAAATCAAGGGACTATATGGATTTTACTAACCGAAAACACAAGGAGATGCGGAGATGCGGTTTTGGCACTATTTAACTTAAGTCGTGTGTCCATTTAATATCGACCATATCTCTATGACTTTGATACAAGATGTAATATGTGAGATCTCATTCATGACTTGGGAGTTTGTTTAAGCTATTTAATTAGGTGTCATTGCCATAAAATTTCTTTTGCAATTTCTAGAAATTATGTCATTAGCACTTATCTGTATTTTTTGTCAAACCCCTTTAGTAAGATTACGTGTAATACACCTTGGGTCACTTTGATCGAAAATGCCTGACAGGAATATTGAAGAAATGAAGATTAAATGTTCACCTAGAAATCCGTTCATGAAAAAAGACAAAAATATCATTAAAAGAAAAACAACTGGAACTTTTGACCCGCCCACTTCTAAAATCTTTTAAAAATGTGATGCAAAATCATTCGTAATCATTCTGAAATATATTGACTCAATGAAAGATTAACTTTTTTACATCCAAAGCACGAGAAGGAATCAATCGTAAAAACAATAATTATTATATTATTTATAATTAAAAACATGTAAACGTTTGTGTAAGTAAATCATTTTGCAGGAATATATATATATAGCATAACTATTTAAACCCATTCTGATAAATCGCGCTTATCTCGTAAAATGAAATAGATAGTCAAAATTGATATACTATACCTTTCTTCGGTGCCTTCGGCGGCTCTGCTCCTGACGAATAAGCAATCCTGGCGTTTGGCGCAGTTTGATTCGGAAGTGTCTCGCCTGCAAAGAGAAGATGGTTCAAGATGCTTCGACGAAGACGCGCATGCGAATTTGAGTGGGTTACGGAGAGGGAGGAAAGTCTTTATAGGACGATCATCTGCAAAGGTTTCGCAGGTTTTTAATCGCCGTCCTTTCTGGTTCATTCTCGATCCATTTCCGCCGGTATCGTGAGGGCGCTCTTTTTTTTTTTGGGGGGGGGGGGGGAGCGATGACCTAGGGCTGGTTATGCTTTGTCTGGTTGACGCACACGCACAGACGCGATGCTTTTCTTTTTCTTCTCATGCTCCAAGAAAGTATCACCAACCAGCAAGATGTGAAGAACAAAAGGGGGTATAGTTATCGAGAGTGATCATTAACCTCGTCAACCACTCGCTCTTTGTCCATTACGTCATCATGAATCAATCCTGGTAATGATGCCCTCCAGACCATAACCCCCCCCCCCCTTTCTCCAAGTAATCTTCATCCGCTTTCCGCTCCATCTTACTATCTCATCCTTCCCTTCTTCCATGCTCATCTTCTTCACTTTTCGTTCTGTCATTCATTGCAGTTGCTTTTCTTTTCCCTTCTGCGCTATTTCGTATGGCTGATCTCTGCCGCGTTACATCATTCTCTTTTTTAGTTGTGTACATAATAATCATCATGTGTCCATAGCAGGATCCTGTGGGCTCGTATTGTTTGTTTGCTTAAGTATGTTTGTGAGTGCAAGATCCATCGCAAGGTTAGTGGTTGTTCTTCCTTGCCTCTACCAGCTAAGTAATGAAATTGGGAGGCTGTATGAAACAACAGACAATGGAACCTGGAGCAAAATCGTGAAGTATTGAAGGAAAGACCTCCATCAGGACATCATAATATTACTCTATGATGATGCACCCATTAATGCCCACCATCGTGATATACTCTTCGTCTTCCCACTCCCGTTACTTGTGTGGTGCCGAGGCGTTTCTCTGTTGTCGTTGATTGTCGTTGTTGTTTTTGCTTTTACAATATTTTGCCATTGCCTTTTATGGATAAAAACACTTGTTGTTGTTTGTTTGTTTGTTTGTTTTTCAAATAAAATTCTTTGTATACAAATTAGGAGGCATAGAGAACATCCGCAGAACATCGCAGACATAATGGACATGATGTACTTTGATATAGTTTATTTTATGTCGTAAGTTTACCTGATTGGGATATCCTTCTAGTCAAGCTCTCCTTGCGAAGTTGTTTCTTACATTTCTAATCATATACAACATGTTTTCTCTCTCAAAACTTAATTCGAAGTGTTCCCTTTCGTATAGTGTGCCTTGAATATAACATTGCTGTATATATTCCCCATCTGTATGTCTTCCTTTATTCGACTGAACTCCGTAATGTGCGTCGATGCGTAGAACACTGAATACGTTTATTTATAACATTATGTTAAATTCTCTTATATACTGTATTGAAAGGGGTGCAAAAATCGATTGAACTTAACTGAACTGGACTAGTATCTGTAAGACTACACGTGCTTCTAACATAGAATCAGTTTTACCCTTCATTTTGAAATTAAAGTCAACTATCCTAATATATTTCATGTTATTTTTTAAATTGTTTTGTGCTAAACATACTCAGCCTTCGCCAAGTGACGTGATTATCATTATCCTAAGACTGTCACGTCGACACGAGTGCTCTGTAATATGCCGACAAACTTTCTGATATTCCAACTGTCACATCATTTAAAGGAATGGTATACACGTAGTATTGGTTGAGGTGAAAATTCAACTTTTAACTTTTTGCGAGATACTTAGAAACCACTTTATAAAATGTTAAAAAGCATACAATTCTAAGAGGAATTCAAAAGTTTATTTGATGACAATTGGTTTTGAAATGACTGAGATATTAAAAAACAAAGAGAAACAAAGCGATTCTAATAAAAGGTCTGTCCCATCTTTTATCAGGATTGCTTTGCTTCGGATATCTCAGCCATTTCAAAGAGGTTTCTCATTATCTAAAAAAAAAAAATCATCATCAAAAAAGTTTTAAACCTCAAGCCCCACCTCAACCGAAACTGTACTATATCTTTATTATCAATATTTTTCATAGGTCTACAATCCGCAGGGGGGACCGCAATCCTTACGTATGGTCGGCAATGAAACCAAGGTAAGCATGCACGCGTGTACTTGATATCTATTATAATTTTGTGGGTGTTCTTTTTTTCATTTTTCCTCTTTTTCTTTGCTGTGTAATTTCTAATACCAGAACGGCTGCTTTAGTGCTTTTTTTGTGAGTAAAGCAACAACAAAACATAGAAAGTCATAACCAATATTTCAGATTTCCTTATTCACATATTTTATGACTGTAACAAGAGCGATTAAACTGGATTTGCTGATGGATCATCCAAGGCATTCGGTAAATCTTATTACCATTACAATTTTTGCTTTTTTTTGGGGGGGGGGGGATGGGGGTGTGCCATTCTGATGCATTTCCACAGATAGATAGGACCTCGTCAGAAAAGAAACCAGTTCAACGGTGTACTGAATGGCGTTGAATTCAGGTTCCATTTATCAATGCTTGGAAGACAGTCCTATGGTATCCAGGTAAGATGATCAAAACGATTTGCGCTAATGACTGAAATCTCCTTCGGCGATGCACGACTTCATATTCCACTGCAACTCTGCATTCTAGGTGTATACAGCCCTTTTTTTCACGTCCCTCCCCCCCCCCCCAAAAAAAAAAAAAAAAAAAATCACGAGTGTATCAACACAAGGTGTACCTCAACTCCGCGATGAACATGTTTTAGTTTCTTTGCGTTTTTTCTCTCTTTGCGTGTGTGTGCTGCGTTTTCAGTCGTTGTAACAGGCAAAGAAGAGCTATCTAACCAGTGTTAACGTACTCCACTTTTGCGCCGCAAGGCCAATGGACGACCCACTACATTTACATCTAATCTTATGAAATAAAACGACATTTCACCATGGGTGGACTGAAGAAATCGTTCCCACGTAGCAATTATAAATCTACAGTAACAAGAATAAACTAATTCTTTGGTGCATTTCTATTTCTCCATATATGTTTTGCTTCTTCTTCTCTTATTTATAAGAGGCCGTTGCCTCTGTAGAAATTTGACGAACATGGATCACACTAACAAGCGTCTCATTGCCATCGTCTTTTTTGTTTTTGTTTTATTTGATAACCACTAAAGCCTACCACCGATTTATTTCTTTATCATACAAAATGTTGCATTGACATTATTATCATTGAAATGAATGAGCTCGATTCGGATCACGAAGTATCGTGGTGATTAGCTGCCCCTTGAACTCAATTACCTAAAATTATTTAAAAGAAAAACACTGACGCGCCTGGGATCAAGTTATCAAGATAATGAATTAAACTCGGCGAAATACAGCATATGCCCACTTGTGCAATGACGGTATACTTTCATCCTTCTGGGACAACACCCCAAAACTTAATGGCATCAAAAAGCATTGCACGTTGTTTGGCAACATGGGAGAAAAGAGGTGAATGGATTTTGCTTCCATCATGCTAATTAGCGCGTCTCTCGCGAAACTCTTCGATCGCTCATCAAAGATGAAATGTATAATGCTCACAGATTATTTCCCTGTTTACTGTGTCACCACGAGCAAGTTTTCCCTAATTGTCTGTGTCAACAATAGTTCCCTGATCTCTTTTGCGGTTCATTAGAGCCGAAGTAAAAAAGAATCGTCAGCCAAGAGGGAATAATGCTTCGAATGCATAATTGGTGAAAAGAAATGCTCCATTGGGAACCAATTAAATCATCTCTAAACGAAGTTAGTTTCATGAAGAGAGAGATGGCAGATCAGTTTTACCTAATTACAAATAGTGAATCTTTAATTTCCCTATTACATTTTCATTGGATCTTTTCTTTTTTCTTAGTCCCTATGATAATCTTTTTTTCATTCAGACATCACTGTCGTAAGCAACGTTAGTTCAACAGCCAAATCAGCTTCTTCTTCTTCTTCTTCTCCTTCTTCTTCTTCTTCTCCTTCTTCTTCTATCTTTGTTTTTTTTTTTACCTCTGCCTCTTCGTTTTATACTTCGTCATCTTCTGCTTATCTTTATTGTTCTTAAATTTCCCTTTTCTTCTTCCTCCTCCTCCATTTCTTTTTTTCTCCTTCTACCACTATTGCTACACAACTGCTATTTCTAAATCTTCCTGTAACCGCTACTTCTTCAGCTTGTCTTTCCTTCCTCCACTCCTTCAACTTCGTACCTTGTTCTTCCTGCATCATTTTTCTTTACCTTCATCTCCGAGATTTACAACTTACTTGACAGGTTCGCCTTTGTGCTTAGGGGATAACTGGTCAACGCCCGCATCAACATCATCATATTTTTTCTTTCTTTCGTCTTTCTTTCTCTTGTTCTTCCCATATAATCTCTTTTTATCTTCTTTCATTCTTCTTCCTCTTCTTCTTCCTGTTTCTTGCTTTCTTCTCCTTGTTGATATATTCTTCTATTTGTGTTTTTCTCTCCAACGTCCTTTTCATTCACTTTTTTTTTCTATTTCTTTTTTCTTTATTCTCCTTTTCATCATTGTGAGACCGTCATTGATCCTGATACTTTTCTTGTAATGATGTTGGCCTACAGTCTTATAAATCATGCACCATAGTATTCCTATATAAACCGTAACAAAAATGTACTCTAAAAAGTCGTAGAGCTGACGTCCTTATACCCTCACCCTCGCGTGAGAAGATGAATTGTCGAGGGTGACAATGGAGCTACTGAAATTGCTAACTACTTCTGAGGAGAGGTCTCTGTATGATGTCCTTCATCTCGGAAATGGCTTGCACGAATGCAACCTCATTATCAAAGCACTGTGTCTCGGAGGACGTTGAGAAATATACCAAAATGATATCTAAATTTGAATACAACGAAAGGTCATATGCACAATGAGTATATGATAACCAACAGATTTCATTCATGGAAATAAAGAAATGATTGAGTTTGAATTGAATTGTCGTGAAGGATTTCTAGAGTTTTCATTTTCCTCTCTCTCTGTATGTTTCAAGTGATGCATTGTTTTCCTGCATTGTGACTGATAAGGGGATCCTTTATGTATATCAGGGGGAGAGGGAGGGAATCATTATTGCTTCGGCTCAGTATCAGCTTGTATTTGGAACCATTTCAGTCTCATTTCATAGAAATCGAGAAACAATCGCATTGTGATATATGAATCTAAGAATTCGATGTACGACAACGATACGAAAAACAATGATTTGGGGATACCTGCAGAGACATCACAAACACATTTTTGCTCAGCTATCTCAGGTTACATTTTCAGACGCAGCCATTAGGAAAAAGATGTTCCTTCTCTATCATATTCGCTCTGAAGGACTTTGCTCAAGCTGTAAACAAAGAAAAACAACACACACATCACACCAACACACACACACACACACACACACACTTTTCTTTTTGTTTTTCAATGATATTTTATTGATTTCATTCAAATCATTCATAAATCAACCCATTCTGGGTGTAACATGAACATAAATGCCATTCAAAAGACAAATCCATTACCAACTTATACTGCCAATCATCTCCCTTCAACATAACAACTTGATTATAAATCAATCCTACTGACCATTTCTTCACGAGAAAGTATTGACATGTACAAAAAAAAAAAAAAAAATATATATATATATATATATATATATATATATATATCTTTGACTATGGTATACTTATACTGCCAATCATCTCTCTTCATCATAACAACTCGATTATAAATCGAGTATATAAGGGTATATATATTCAAGGGTATATACATAAAAAAGCAACAAAAATACGTTATACAAAACTAGAATGAAATCATTTCATTAAAAATCAAATCCCCATCCCCACCAACCCCGATGCACTCAAACCTATCACACACCCCCACCACAACCCCAAACACATACATCCACAACCACCACACACATACACCCCAAACACCAACACACATACACACCAAACACCAAAACACACATACACACATACACCCCACACGCAAACACACCTGAAGCGATACCACCTTCCTTCCTAATGAAAACGACTTCCAAATGTTGATTAATACGTACAACATACAAGCGTGTAATGGGCCGTATGCAGAAAAGCATCGTCCGCCCGCACCCAAATTCCGCTCCAAATACACATTCAAATTCATCAAACAAAACTCATCAAACTCCTAACTGCTGATAAAATCCTATAACCTTTATGCCAACAAAAACTTACCCCTCCCCGCGCGCGGCCAATGACACATTATATTGCCTTGACCACTGATAACTACACTGTACTAAAAAAAGAAAAACCAAACCAAACAATACTTAAGCTCTCGTTTCAGAAACATTTTCCCATTTCAGCAAATGTAATCCCAACTTATTTCTTTTTATAGCAATTTCTTTTCCTTCATCCCGAAAACTTATTATTCTTTTACAAATTTCCTCCAAAGTAGGAATTTTCCCCTCCGACCTAGATCTAAAAATAATATATTTCAGAATAAAAATTATCGTATTATAAAATTTAACTTTTGGATCCCTTCCCGTAACACCAAAATGAACATCTCTCCACTCTATATTTCGACGATCTGCCATCTCAAACCTATCTATCACTTCCTGCCACAAATTCTTAACATACACACAATCCCAAAATAAATGTTTATATGTTTCTACCGATTGATCACAAAAAGAACACCGGTTATTTGCAACGAAACCAAACTCAAAAAGATTTTCCTTTGTATAAACAACTTCATGTAATAATTTATACTGAAATTCCCTAAGTTTTGTTAGAAGTGTTGTCATTCTTGGTCTTAAAAATATATGTGTAATTTCCTTTTTCGAAAACGAATAATCATTTTGGCCATCTTTCATTCGTAAAATATACAATTGCTGTAAATTTGTAACAAAGAGTTCATACACCTTTCTAAATGAAACATCTTTCCATAAAATTACATTCTCAAAAATTTTCAAAGAAATTTTATATTCCTCTTTATCAACAGAATGAAAATCATATATATTTCCCTCATATTTCTGGCTTCTTACAACAACCTCCCCTATTTCCCAAACTTTAACTATGTTTTCACTATCTAATCCTAACCTGTGAAAATATACTGCTGATCTCATACAATCTTTTTCCAAAATTTGCTTCACTAAATAAATATTCTTCCTATATAAATTTTCACAAAAAATCATTTTCCCTTTACACAAATAATCCTTGTTATTAAAAAAAATTGGATTAATCTTGCCTTCTTGATAATTCCGGTTATTCTCCATTTCTTGCCATGCCCTCAAAATTTCTAAATAAAACAATGGTACATCAAACTTTAGTAATCGTATATCATAATTGCACAAAAATATGAATCTTCCTCCCGCAGTCCTAAAAATATAATAAAAAAAAAAAGTTTCCATCCCATAAGCTTCTCACCATATAACAATCGCTTCAACCACATAATTCGTTGACTCTTAACAAACAATTCAAAATTTGTCATTCTAAGACCGCCCTCACTATAATCCTGATAACAAATAACTCTTTTAATTCGATCTTTGCCATTCCATATAAATTCAAAACAAATTTTATTAATATCTGCAACTACCCACTTTGGAACCTCTATTGATGAAGAAATATAATATAATTTAGACAAAGCATATGTTTTAAGCGAAAATATTTTTCCCATTACAGTCAAATCTCTTTGTCTCCACCATCCCAAAAGTCTTCTAATCTTACTCAATATCTCTTTATAATTCAATTCTTCTCTGACCTTAATATCCAATGCAAAATACACTCCTAAAATATTTATTTCAGTTACAACATTACCCATTGGTAATTTTTCATGTTCTCCCTTTTCTTTCCCTATACTCATTACCTTTGTTTTATCAATATTAACCTTCAAACCACATAATTCATAAAAAATCCTTAAATATTTCCTATATTCTGATAACTGATGACCTATGTCTAACAAATAAAGTCATGTCATCAGCATATAAAACTTGTCGAACCTTAAAATTCTCAAACTGAATACCTCTAATCCCATTATCCCTTCTCACCGCCTGCGCCAGAATTTCCATTACCAATAAAAACAAATATGGTGATAATGGGTCGCCTTGCCTCACCCCTCGCTTTATATCAAAATAACCTGTCGAAACACCTCCGTTCATAACACAACTACTAATTCCATTATACATGATTTTTACCAAGGAACATAACGACTCACCAAACCCAAATAATTCTAACACCTTGTATAAGAATTTGTGCGAAACTGAATCAAACGCTTTTTCAAAATCAACTGCTATCAAATATGCCTCTTCTGCACAATAATTATTACAATAAAAAATCATATCATCTATCAAACGCAAAGCCTCACCAATATACCTGTTTTCTATATAACCAACTTGATCCAAATGAACAATCTCATGTAAGACTCCCTTTATTCGCTTTGCCATTATCTTGGAAAGCATCTTATAATCCGTGTTCAACAAAGTAATCGGTCTATAATTCTTTATAAACAAAGGATCTTTACCCTCTTTTTCAATCAATGTTATTACACCTTGTTTTTGAGACGTTGCTAAACAACCTTTCTCAAAAGCTTCATTAAAACTTCAACCAATAAACTTCCTATTTGTGGCCAAAATGTAAGATAAAATTCAACTGTAAATCCATCATTCCCAGGTGATTTATTCAATTTCATACATTTTAAACACTCCCAACATTCTTCCTTAGTAATTTTTCCTTCACAAAAATTCTTACTTTCATCACTTAATCGAGGAATGTCTTTACAAAATACACTTTCTCTGAAATCATCACACACTGATACATTTCTAAATACAGATAAAAAAAAATAAAAAATTTCTAATCAATCGCATTATTACATCCATCTCTTTAATCACATCTCCCTTATCATCGCGCATTTCCCGTATAACCGTTTTCTGTTTATTCGACTTGAGCAACTGCGCAAAATACTCTTGATTCTGTTCACCCTTTTCATAACAGACCACTCTTGACCTAACTTTTAATCTATCCGTATACACATTATACAATTTCTTCAATTCTGTTTTTTTACTCTCTATATCCTTTAAAATTCCACCACAATCAGAAGACGACAGAAGATCCAAAACATCTATTTCATATTCCAATTGCTGTATACTTAATCTTCTCTCCTTTGATTTTTTCTTCGAAAACTTCATTGCAACACACACACACACACCTATACACGCAGCGCGCACACACACTCTCTCACACACACAAACGCAATGGGTCGCAGGGCTCCAAGCACTTTGACTTCGAGGAGTCCAAAATGTGCTTGCGTAAAAAAGACAAAAAAAAAATCTCGACAACTAAGTAATCATGGTCGAGATGTCAGGATACATAGTGACAGTGAAGTAAAATCCATTAGAAAACAAGAAGGGATAGAAAAAGAAAAAGCAGACGATGGCGCATACATTTCACTCTTATCTCCGAGCTATCTGACTATTAGATGTAAGACTTCCTCCCTCGCCTTACCCCCCATCCTTTTTCGGACAGGTTTGTCCTTTCATATTTGTTTTTCCCCCAGGGACTTATTGCTCCAGAGAGAAAACATGTAAAACTCATGACATAACGCATGGAAAAAGTACCAAACAAACAACATTGGTTTTATGTTTTTATGTGTGTGAGGATGAAGTCGGACTCTAAGACTCAGTGAGAGAATGAAGGAGGCATGACTGCTTTGCTCTGGAGTCAAAACGCAAGTGTGCTTTATTCATTGTTCTCCAGTATATCAATCCAACACATGTACATTTGATGTATCACTGTACATTATATTTACAAAACATGACCCGGTGACTTTCCGGTGTTGTTTACAATGTATTGCTGATATGGTGTGATGAGGTGATGATGAATGACGGGGAGAGCGGAAAGGAAGTAGGAACAGAAAGTAGCTGTCGGCGTATCAAAGATCATGATGAGAGAAAGAAACCAGAGAACGATAAGAACTTGACAGTGGAAGGGTGGCGGTGAGATGGCTGACTATGGAATGAATGAAACATGCTGTTTACTGCTACACCATAGATAGTCACAATATGTCTCGTGCAGACACAATATCCCTTCCCTTCTTGGAAAAGAAACACATCACTAATGTTGTCTGTGAGTGAAAGGATAGCCAAGAGTTAAGGAAGAGCAATAGACATAGGAATATACGGAATAAAGTCATGAGTGATCATCAAGCAAAATATGGTCGTGTTAAACTGAAACAAATTATGTTTTGCATGTCAAACTTCAGTGGAATATGAATCCATGCACTGTTGTGTTATGTACTTGCATGTAACGATATTTAACATATCAACTCGTGAAGGTAGAAATTAATACATTAAAATGTACTTTATGAGCTTTGTATGTGAACTCTGCAAACTTTTGGTTTACCAACAAAGTTGTATCGCAAACTTTCATATACATCATATTGTAACCATAGAAACAGGAGATAGCGTATAGAGAGTAAAAAGGAAGATAGAATTAAGGCAAATCTGATGTCTGTTATTCACCATGAATACAAATATTTTTTTTCACACATTTGTGAATACTTCTGATAATACGACAATACACGAATGAAATGTCATACGAGCAATGTAATGTGAATTTCATTACAAGTATATAAACAGGGTTCATAATGAGTTGTCTTAACTTAGTCTGCGAATACACATCTTATAAACATGGATAAACATGGTAAAGGTTTACATTTCGATCACACATCATGATTGAACAGTCAGACTTCTTTTGGAATCCTCCTCTTCTTTTTTTTTTTTTGAGTTCTCTGTTGAAAAGAGTCGGGCATTCATATATTTACAGTTATTTAGTTATTTACAGTTCGTGTGGCACTGATAGTTTTCCGCTGAGTGTTCCTTTATTTTTTTTTTTCAGTGTACTTTACAATTAACGAGTCAGGAATTCACGATAATTCACATGAGTATTCACATGATAACACCTGACCTGAAATATGTAAGTCTGTCTGGTGGTCGCGATTGTCTGTGCGATCGTCGAAGCTCTACTCCGTTCTGCTGCGGAGCGGTATGACGATCACGCTGCGTGTCATCGTGAAGGTCGAAGTCGGTGTGGACGTCGCGTTCTCGCGAATCTGGCTTTTGTGGAGCGGGGATTTGGCGTATTTGCGACATGTATCTCATCGCTGTCTCGTTTCCCCTGCGAAGTTTTACGCTTCCACCTTTTCTCGCGATAACTACCCACGGTTTGGGGTCGAATCGCGAGGAGAATTTGTCTCGCTTTCTCTGCGTAATGATAACATGATCCCCCGGGTTGACATTCCGTGGTCGCGAGCGTTTCTTGTTGTCGTGATACGCCTTCATGTTCGCTTTGTATCGCTGATCGTGTCGTCTCGCACTGGCGTACGCTCTGCGAGTTGGCGTTGGCGTTGACGGCAACTTCGTGCGAAGCTCTCGATTGTATAGGAGCTTTGCCGGTGTCGCCAGTGTTGCCGGATGAGGCGTTGAGCGATAGATTAGCAGAAAAGCTAGCATAGCTCGATGCCAATCACGGTTGCTATTTCTCGCTGTTCTGATCGCTTTCATGAGAGTAGCGTTGAATCTCTCAACTTCCGCGTTTGCTTGTGGATGGTAGGTTGTGACGCGGCGGTGTTCGACGGCGATCGCTTTCATGTATTCCGCGAACTCCTGCGAAATAAACTGCGGTCCGTTGTCCGTCACGATTTCGTCTGGAAATCCATGCTGTGCGAAGATTTTATCTAGCCGCGACGTGATCACTTGCGATGTCGTTGATCTGAGGATTTCAACTTCTGGCCACCGCGTAGCTGCATCTACGACGACTAGAAGCGTTTCTCCAGTCGGTAGAGGTCCACACAAGTCGATGTGGAGTCTGCTCCACGGAGCGCGAGGCATGGGCGATGGCTGGAGAGGCACAGAGGGAGGAGCTGGCATCTCAGCTTGGCAGGCTGAGCAGTTTCGAACTAGTGTCTCTGCATCGACGTCGATTCTCGGCCACCAAACTTTCGTGCGTAGGGCCTGCTTCAGTCTCACAATGCCCTGATGCGGCTCGTGTGCGATGTCGAGCGTTTGCTTTCGCAGAACAGTAGGGATGACGATGCGAGTTCCGCGAAGAAGAAGACCATTCTTCGTCGATAGCTCGTCGCGAACTCGTTGATACGCGGATAATCGCGGGTTGTCGGGCCACTTGCCTGTATTCACCGCATCGATCACCTGTTGGATTTCGGAGTCGGCTAGGGAGGCTGCGGTGATTTGTTGTCGCGAAAGCGCTCGTGGTATTGCGTGCGTCAGAATTGCGTCAATGTACTCTTCTGCGATATTTCGATCGCGATGAGGTTGATCAATCGGTAGACGTGACAAAACATCAGCTGGATTTGTCTTCCCTGGCATATGCCTAATCGTGAAGCGATATTGCTGTAGGCGTAGGGCCCATCGTTCAATGCGTGCGTGTGGTCGACCGTGCGGTCCGTAGATGTATAGGAGCGGCTTGTGGTCGGTGTGGAGAACAAACTCAGTTCCGTACAAGTAGAGATGAAATCTCTCACAACCCCACACGACAGCTAACGCTTCTCGTTCGATTTGCGAATACCGACGTTCCACATCAGAGAGCGTGCGACTAGCATACGCGACTGGGCGTGTTTTCCCGTTGATCGTCTGCGTGAGAACAGCACCAAGACCGACGGGGCTGGCATCGACGCGTAGCTCGGTCGGTGCTCCGGTGACGAAATGTGCCATGACTTCCTCGCTCGTCAGGGCATGTCGAAGTCGGTCGAATGATTGCTGCTGCTCAGGAACCCAAATCCATGGCTGGTCCGCGCGAGTGAGTCGGCGAAGGGGCTCGGCAATGGTGGCAAGATTTGGGATCAGTCGCGCACAATAATTCACTAATCCCAAGAACGAGCGAACTTCTGAGGAGTTTGTCGGCTGTCGAGCTTCTTTGATGGCCGCTATTCGGGCGTCATCGGCTGCGATGCCGTCTCTCGAAATCACGAAGCCAAAGAATTTGATTTTCGGCACCCGGAAGATGCACTTCTCCGGATTCACGGTGAGGTGACGGTCGCTGAGTCGTCTCAGCACGGCGTGGAGGCGGGCATCGTGCTCGGCGATGTCCCTCCCGAACACCACGATGTCGTCCGAGATGTTCTTTACGCCTTCCAGTCCTTGCAATGCGGTCTGTATGGCATACTGATATGCTTCGCTTGCTGATGACAATCCGAAAATCAGTCTCTTATAACGCATCACACCACGATGCGTCACGAATGTCGTTATATCTCGTGAGGTATCTTCGA
The DNA here is from genome assembly GCA_033980235.1 of Diadema setosum. Taxonomy (NCBI): domain Eukaryota; kingdom Metazoa; phylum Echinodermata; class Echinoidea; order Diadematoida; family Diadematidae; genus Diadema; species Diadema setosum. The sequence continues at coordinate 31,908,255 of CM067066.1, read as the reverse complement.
GTTCAATTTGGTGGTATCCCCACTTTAGATCCAGCTTAGAGAATACCGCGGCACCGTTGAGTGCGGTAAGGGTCTCGTCTAGGGTGGGGATCGGGTGTCGCTCTCTTTTCACCGCTAGATTGGCTTTTCGCATATCTACACAGACTCGTATGTCCCCATTTGGCTTTGGAACTACCACAAGTGGGCTCGCCCACGATGTCGGGCCTGACACAGGCTCGATGATGTCCATGTCGATTAGCTCTTGAAGTTTTTGTCCACCTTTTCACGGAGGTGAAACGGTATTCGACGGGCTGGCTGTGCAATAGGGGCTATGTCCGGATCAACATGTACACGTACCTTGTATTCGGTGAGCTTGCCGAAACCGGCAAAAACTTCTGGATATTGACGCTGGAGGTCATCGACGTGGTGGCTGGCAAGATGAGCGTCAATGTGAACGGCGCTGGCGTTGTGATTTGTCTCTTGTACACTCTCGTCTGCGACTCGAATTAGCTGTAGCGCTGCGGCTGTGTCTCGCCCAAGAAGACATCCACTGCTTCCGTGCACGACAACGAATCGTGCTGTCGTGGAAAGTTGAGTCGAGCACGAAGTCCTAGCGCTGAATTCCCCAATCACTGGCAATGGGGTTGTAGCACCGTACGGAAACAGGCGAATATGAGTGGGGGTCAATCGCAGATCAGTCGCTGATGCGCGGCCTCTCATCCACTCATATGTGCGGGCGTCTATTATATTTACCGACGCTCCGGTGTCGACCAGCATGTCGATTTCGATGTCCGCTATTTTGACGCGGGTCTTGTTTCGCGACTGCCCAATGGTGAAGAGACGGTGGGTGTCCGTGGCAGGCGTTTCACCAGCCTCACTGCCGTTGTCGTGGTGGCTGGCGATCTCGTGGTCGAATGGCTGGAAATTACTGAGTTCTTCAGCCACTGAATTCACGCCTTTCGAGCTGCTGCTGCGACAAACTCGAGAATAGTGTCCAATTTTATGACACTTTCTGCACTCCTGTCCTCTAGCTGGGCACTGTTGATCTGGAGGTTGATGTCCGTTGAGTCCACAGTTAGAACACTGTCCAAAGTTAGATTGGCGCGAGTGCTGTGGCGCGTATAATCCTCTTCCTCCTCCTTTGCGGTGTCGACCGCGATTTGAGAACCGCCGACCACGCCTGTCATTAGGCGCTCGATAGCCCTGTCCAGCAGTCACTTCGTCTACGTGTTCAGTGGAGGGGGTCGAGTTCTTCATCTCCATCGCCGAGGCTTGGCGATCGGCTGCTTCCGCAGCACGAGCGATAGAGAGAAGACCAGTCAGTTTAAGGTCCGGCTCTCTCAGCAGTCGACGGCGTAGCGACTTGGAGTTGCATTTGTCAATGAACTGATCTCGAATGTGGTCGTCCTCGTTGTCACCGAATTCACACGTGGAGGAGAGCGTCTTAAGCCTCATGTAGTACTCATCAACAGACTCGCTGTCACGTTGCTCACATTGGCGGAATGAGTGTCTCTCGAAAGCAACGTTTTTCTTCGGCACAAAATAGCCAGTCAAGGCTGACATAGCGGAGTTGTAAGATGTTCCCCCATTCAGCGTGGCAAAAAGCTGCTGCACATCTGGTCCGACGCAGTGAAGAAGAATTGCCCGTTTTGCTGCATCTTCTGTGACTCCCGTAGCGGCAATGTAGTACTCGAATGCCGTTTTCCACTTCGACCAAGCATGCGATGCTCTGGCCGAAATATCGAAGGGAGCAGGCGGAGTAAGCATCCTCGTCTCCATTTTTATGTTTTTATGTGTGTGAGGATGAAGTCGGACTCTAAGACTCAGTGAGAGAATGAAGGAGGCATGACTGCTTTGCTCTGGAGTCAAAACGCAAGTGTGCTTTTATTCATTGTTCTCCAGTATATCAATCCAACACATGTACATTTGATGTATCACTGTACATTATATTTACAAAACATGACCCGGTGACTTTCCGGTGTTGTTTACAATGTATTGCTGATATGGTGTGATGAGGTGATGATGAATGACGGGGAGAGCGGAAAGGAAGTAGGAACAGAAAGTAGCTGTCGGCGTATCAAAGATCATGATGAGAGAAAGAAACCAGAGAACGATAAGAACTTGACAGTGGAAGGGTGGCGGTGAGATGGCTGACTATGGAATGAATGAAACATGCTGTTTACTGCTACACCATAGATAGTCACAATATGTCTCGTGCAGACACAATAATTGGGGCATCTCCGAAAGCCGTATAGTCATGCTGAGAGGGAGTTCCTTTTATTGATTATATTGGTCTGCTACACCGAACTTTTATTCACCATTTGTTTTTTGTTTTTTTTTTTGTTTTTTTTTTTCGGAAATGCTTGTGAAACAGAAGCCCAGCTGTGCAGTGACTAACATTTGACTTGAACTGTAGTGTTTGTCTGTATTTTAAATCCATCGTCGGCGATGAATTATTTTTTTTTTCATTAATCATTTTCTTTCTATGCGTTGTACTAAAGGATAGTATAAAGTCGAAGACATAGCAACTACTGAAGAATACCTCCTTCACATGCATTTCAGTTTGTCGTTGACAAGACAACCCCCGCGTTGTCCAATATCAAAAAAAGGATACTTGTTGTCGATAAGATGTCCTTGCCGATTCATCACTTAAACCAGGATTCATTACGTCATCTTCTATACGTAGTCGTCTTTCTTCCGCGTTGCGTTTGCGAGTTTTTGCAAGCACGACGCAGCCGGTAGTTGAGCGTGCGGTGTGCAAAATTTACTTCTGCGCATGATCAAATCCGAGAAACGTCCCGTCCTAGCTCCTAGCCCCCTGGGGAAAACGAGTACAGTACTCGGCCAAAGTAGCGTTCGGTCCTGATGCTGGGCTAGTCCCGATTCGGGACTCTTTTTCTTCTTCTTCTTCTTCTTCTTCTTCTTCTTCTTCTTCTTCAATTTGCGCCTCATAGGCCTGTAGCGCGAAGCCTTTTAATCGCGGCAGTCCACTCATCGCGAGTCCACTAACTGCTGCCTCCCGAAAAAAAAAGAAAGAAAAAAAAAAAGATCTAGGCTCGCATTCCTACAACGCTATCAACGACGAAATATTGGTATGCTCTCTCATTCACTGTACTGTGCACTGGCACTTCGTAGAAAGCAGGACGAAGACAGTCGAACTGTGGTCGCCCACTGTGCGACCTCACGGCAGCTCGCAGGAGCTTACTCCAGCGGGCACCAGCTCGCAGGGTCAGGCCGCACAGTGAGCATTGGGCTTAAGTGTGCAGAAAACAGGACACGCAAAGAAAGATCATTAAAGATGTAAATCTAAACTCCTCAAACACTTCATATTTCTCTTATACCCACATTATCTTCATTAAATATGACATCATAAGAAAGCCTGATTAACTATCTTTAAAATGACACCTCACTTGCTACGACTGGGTGTTCTTGGAATGTGCAAAACAGCTGAGTATGGGGACAGATCAAAAGTGAAAAGTCGCAACAATTCTGCTATTGATAATGTACAGTTTTGATGAAACAATGCCACTAGAATAAGCAATGCTGAAATGACAGCACTTTCAAAAACTCCCATTTCCTAGACATCAGATGATTGTTTGGTCAACCTTTATGTTTAATTTTAATCTGCAGATACTACTGCAGTTTTTCATTCATGAATGAAGCCATGAATCTAATGATAATCTCACAATGCATTCTCTTCAAGCACATTCCTTCCCTTTTCTTTTGTTCTTCTTCTTCCTTTTTTTTTCTTCTCCCTCTTCCTACATTTCCGATACTGTTTATTTTTTGTTTTGTTTATGAAGAAGAGCAGGAGCCGACACTCGAAACTCTCTCTCTTAATCATCGTTTTATTAATATTTGATTTAATCATTTTCATGTATTTAATTGGTATAACTATTGAATGATTTTCCTGAATCATCACATTCTTCGTCGTGAATAGTAGTTGTCTTTCAATACAGTAGAATTGCAGAGAGATCGTCATTCAGCTGGTCAATTTTGGTTTATGAGGATTGAGTCGTGGTGTGCATGTGCGCCATCTACAGTTGACTGTCATCAAAGATTGAGGGATGACAGGTATAGAGTATAACACTATAACGTCATACGTTTACTGGGGTGACGCCATAACAAGAACAAGGATGAAGACGACTCTGACTAACGCTGTATAGGAAAGCTTGTTCTCGAGGTGTTCTGCATTCTTTTATCTTTATTCCGCCATTAACACTTTGGTATCGCACTGTTTCTAATACAGATGAAAACCGCTCGTCATTACAAATACAATGCATAATAGAGCTCAAAAGTAAAAAAAAAAACAAAACAAAACAAAACACAAAAAAAAAACAGTGACGTACAGAAGTGGGGCGATGCATTATCTAGCAAGTTATCAGCGATTTTTTTTTTTGAAATTATAATCATTCTATGGGCTGAAATTTAATGTTGCATAGGGTGTTCGAGTCATACGTTCTCCTCAAAAAGTATTTAATAAAACCGCTAATGACTTGTTGTTTGCATTCTTTGTTTAAAGTCCAATATCAACTTAATCAACGGAAAATACAATGGAAAATATTGCAGACTTCAGTGAAAGCAACAAATACAAATTCCAGACGCTGCAGTTTTCACAAAAATACCCACGTTCAGCATTTCTCATGGACAATGAATAACACTATCATAGTTTTCAGCGTCATTATAAACATTACAAATAATTGCTTATAAATTATACTCATGCACAGAGTGTTCAACCTATACAAGTTCATGTAGAATAAGAATAACACAGGAACTCGACTTCCTCCATTGCCAAATTATGCAATTATGTTATAGACACTTGTAATTGTATATTGCAATCTAATTATGGATGTTAATAGTGGTGGCATTTAAGGAGAAAATCTAGGCACATGGATGGCAACAGGGTCTTTTTTAAACAAAATTTTATGCTATCTTAAATTAAGCAATTCGCAGCAACACACTGATAGGAAAAGGAAAGTTATATTCTATCATCGTAGATTATATTAAAAAAAAATTGGAAGGCATGCAGGGTATTACTACTCGAAAATTGAATGAGAGCTGAGAAAGGTTGTACGGTCAGTCGAAATAATATAACGAGAGTTTTATCAGTTTACAGGCAGTAAACTGATGTTAATGAATTGAGAAGAAGTTGGTCTGCTCAGGATCGAACGTGCTCTATGTGACAGTGCAAATGGTGAATGGACATCGTCTTAGATAGTTCACAGATTGCAATTTATTATCTCACAAGTAAATCATACAGGTGTAGCATCGAATGATTGTTATTGTGTTGAAGATTGGATTTTAGTGTCTGTGATATAAAACAGATCTAACAAGAATGTGTGTGTGTGTGTGTGTGTGTGTGTGTGTGTGTGTGTGTGTGTGGCTATTAACAAGTACACATTGAAGAAACACAAGGATCCCTGACAAGGGTTTTGGTTTCTCACAGCCTGAGGCAGAGGGATGTGAAAGAGAGCTGTGGTCAGTGGTAACGGATAATGACACCGTTGCCATGGGAACGAGCCTGTCAAGTGAGGATTTGTTCACATGGTATGAACGGCGTAACGTTTACAAATAAAATTTAGTCTCCATTTGATTCGTCACTATCACAATCTCCACGGCCATTCACGTTGCAATTAGCACCACGATCTCCATAATCTTCACGATAACTATCACAGTCACAATTATGTCATTGTTATCATCATGGTAATCGTCACCACTATCAGCAACATCAATTCCATCATCACTATTAACACAAATTCAATATACCAGCACTGTTGTTAAACCAGCACTATCACAATAAACATCACAACCACCACCACAATCATCATCATCACCATCATCATTATCATCATCATCACCATCATCACCATCATCACCATCACCACCATCACCACCATCACCACCATCATCACCATCATCATCATCATCATCATCATCATCACCATCATCACCATCATCACCATCACCACCATCACCACCATCACCACCATCATCACCATCATCATCATCATTATCATCATCGTGGCCATCACTAATGTCACCATCCACATCAACATGGTTGCCACCGCAATCCTCACCATCACTATCATCATCAACACCACGATCTCCATTCATTACCGCCATCACCACGTCCATACCCACCACTTTTTTATTGCTCATTTGCAATTTTGTATCTACATCTGTCAAAGAGTGCTGTGTAATATTTCATTTGTTTTTCTCATCTTTTTGTTTCATTGTCATTGATATATTGTGTATGTATTATCTTAAGTTGATTGTATCACTGCTTCTGTACATCATACGGACTTACTGAAACACAACCAAACGGCTGAGTACAAGTGTTTTAACCCGTGTATAGCTGAAACAAAACAATAAACTTCCACCACCATCAACACTAAACAATTACCTCAACAATCACTGTCACATAATACTAACATCAAGGTCATCACTGTCATCATCTCCGTCACCCTCATCCCATCACCAGCCCTAACGATCAGCCTCGGCGGAATCACCGTCATTTCCATCACTATCACCATCACCACCACCATCACCAATCATCATCATCATCACTATTATCATCTCTATCACCATCACTATAAAGAACACCATTGTCACTATCGACGTAACCATCAACTTATCATCTTGTCATCCCGTCTTCATCATCATTATCATCATCTTCATCCCTGCCATTACTATAAATTTTATCAATACTACGAATACCATTACCATTACTAAAACTACTATTAGAATAACAATAACATCATCATCATCATCATCATCAACAACAACAACATCTGCATCATCATTGCCATCATCACCAGCGTGGTGGTCACTGATCTGTCACGGCCTCCATCGTCACTTTTAATAGTTCCTATCGACAAGGCCTACGTCCTGGCACAAGATGTTTCAACCCACGTTGTCCCTCGCGACCCATGTGTTAAAGTGTGTGCTTGGCAATGCTGGGGTATAGTAATTACATGACAGGGGTCTCTGGCAGAACAGTGTCATTTACCATGGGTAAATAAGACCATTATAATTGTTATATATCATCTTTGTCACCGCCATAAGTCATGTTGTTCCACTTCATCATCTATGCCAGAATCTCTCCATCGATCCGTGCAAAATCCTGCACATTGCTTACAATGCGATTGAGAAAGCTACATTCAGACTTCCCAATAAAATGGCAGAATAGAAACCCTGACGAGAAGGGAGAACGTAACATCTGAGACAGTTTTACCGACTGGAGATAGAGTCGAGATCGTGCCTCAACCATGTTCTTCTTCTGCCTAACATTTGGATACCAGCTTTGCTCTACAACCAACTATCAAACAAGTGTATTTATCGAAGCCTGGACGTACAACCAGCGAGGTGTTTGCTTGGAGGAAGTGGTAGGGGAGGGGAGGAGGGAAAGGGGGAGGGGAATGAGTGGGATGGGAAGAGGACAGAGATGGAAAGACTGAATGGTGGGGCAGGGACTGGTGCGCACCCAGGAAAATTACTAGCAAATATGCGCAGTCACCGCCCCGCTCAATGGGAGATCAATAAAGCATTAGAAATACGTGACTGTGTGGGTATCCCCGTACTTGGCAGTTTGAAATGGGTTAGGGATCCACCCTCCCCTCCAAGAGGCAGGATGCCACTATGTCTAATTTCTCTTCGCACTATCAACACAGGTGACAACATTATTTGTGGCGTCTCGTTTGCCTCGCGCATACAGACACAGTTACCATTATCGTTGCTTGCACAAATATGAATTGTTGTGTGGGCAACCTCTCGTTCACCCTAGAGTATTTGTGTATACAGTTAGCGCAAGCGTAATGTAAAGTTGTAGTTGTAATCTGATCAAGCATTCAGTAACCAACGTATTTTCGGGAAAAGTGCAGTTGCCAGCAAAGAACGTGACTGTTCCTTCTAAACCACTGATATTTTTATCCACAACCAGGACTCTGCATGCAGTGTCGCTCACGTTTTTAGATGTCGTCTTTACAATGGTTGACATATATTGTAATCATTATTGCCACTGATATCTTTAACACACACACACACAAACACCCACATACATCTAATTTAGACCATTAGATGGCGTTGAAAAGTAAAGAGATGAGTTGTTCATAACAACAACAAAAACACTAACAAAAACCAAAGACACCGCGTGCCACATGGATCTGGATTGAACTATTAAGAGTTGCACATGATTTCTCTCTGCAGCTGCAAAGAAAGTTGTTGGTTATCTGTACGTCTTCGAGACAAACAATTTCAAGGGAATTAACTTTTGTTTATATTAACCAAAATATTTCGAACAATTAGTTTCATAATAATGCATTTTTTGTTATAATAGATTGTACGTTTTGTTTTCATTGAATTTGTGCAACAACATATATGTGTTATTGGCAATAAAATTTCATTTGAATTGAATTGAATGAAATAACTGTGTGCGTGTGTGTGTGTGTGCGCGCGTGCGTGCGTGTGCGTGTGCGCGTGCGCGCGCCCTGTTTGGAGAGATAGGAAGAAATGTTGTGGGGCAGATATGTAGCAAAAATTGGTGGAGATGCTCACATCCGGCGGAAAGTATGAAATTTTGCATATAGCGGTATTTTGGGGCGCTGATTTAAAAAATTGCCGGATCCAAGGGATCTGACCACAGGGTCGGCCGCCATTTTGAATTCCAATATGGCTGCCATCAGAAAATATATTTAAAGATTCCTATCTTCAGTTCTAAATGACCTGTGGCACCAATATTTGGTACACAAGAGCGTTTTGACATGTTGAATTTGATGACGGATTAATATGACATGTCTGACAAACAGCGAATGGCCGCCATTTTGATTTCCAATATGGCCGCCTCAACGAAATGTTCAAAATCCCTATCTCGAGTTCTAAGTGACGAGTGACGCTGAAATTAGCTGCAAACATGTATTTTAACATGCTGGGTAAAGGGGGTATCTCACCTGGTTTGAAACTAGTTCGCGACTAGTTCGCGACTCCAAATTGTGCTAGTTGCAGAGACGTCTCCGCGACGTCTCCGAGACGCCTCCTGAAAATTACAGAGTCTCCGATTAGTCGAAAGAAATTCAAACATGTTCGATTTTTCGCGAAGTCTCCGCGACGTTTCCGAGACGTCTCCATCAGTTGCGGAGACGTCGCGGAGACTAATCATATCCGCAACTGCTGAGACGTCTCCGCGATGTCTCCGCGATGTCTCTGCGACGTCTCAGAGACGTCACCGAGACCTGCTGGAGACCAGAAAAACTGGTGAGTGGTCGCGGAGACGTCTCTGTGTCGTCTCCGCGACTCTATTTGACGCTGTTTGACCTACTTTAGAAACCACGTGACCCATCTGCGTGCTGACATCCTGCCTAGATCAAGTCAGGTGATTCTGCAACGGCTCCCTCGTATTTGAAATTTTTTGACACCTGCCATAACTCGTCTCAGAGACGTCTCCTTGGTGAGACCGCAAGACATTTTATGTTGGAGACGTCTCCGCGACTGCTGTGACTGATAAGTTGGAGACGTCGCGGAGACGTCTCTATTGTGTCTGCACGAGACATATTGTGACTATCTATGGTGTAGCAGTAAACAGCATGTTTCATTCATTCCATAGTCAGCCATCTCACCGCCACCCTTCCACTGTCAAGTTCTTATCGTTCTCTGGTTTCTTTCTCTCATCATGATCTTTGATACGCCGACAGCTACTTTCTGTTCCTACTTCCTTTCCGCTCTCCCCGTCATTCATCATCACCTCATCACACCATATCAGCAATACATTGTAAACAACACCGGAAAGTCACCGGGTCATGTTTTGTAAATATAATGTACAGTGATACATCAAATGTACATGTGTTGGATTGATATACTGGAGAACAATGAATAAAAGCACACTTGCGTTTTGACTCCAGAGCAAAGCAGTCATGCCTCCTTCATTCTCTCACTGAGTCTTAGAGTCCGACTTCATCCTCACACACATAAAAACATAAAAATGGAGACGAGGATGCTTACTCCGCCTGCTCCCTTCGATATTTCGGCCAGAGCATCGCATGCTTGGTCGAAGTGGAAAACGGCATTCGAGTACTACATTGCCGCTACGGGAGTCACAGAAGATGCAGCAAAACGGGCAATTCTTCTTCACTGCGTCGGACCAGATGTGCAGCAGCTTTTTGCCACGCTGAATGGGGGAACATCTTACAACTCCGCTATGTCAGCCTTGACTGGCTATTTTGTGCCGAAGAAAAACGTTGCTTTCGAGAGACACTCATTCCGCCAATGTGAGCAACGTGACAGCGAGTCTGTTGATGAGTACTACATGAGGCTTAAGACGCTCTCCTCCACGTGTGAATTCGGTGACAACGAGGACGACCACATTCGAGATCAGTTCATTGACAAATGCAACTCCAAGTCGCTACGCCGTCGACTGCTGAGAGAGCCGGACCTTAAACTGACTGGTCTTCTCTCTATCGCTCGTGCTGCGGAAGCAGCCGATCGCCAAGCCTCGGCGATGGAGATGAAGAACTCGACCCCCTCCACTGAACACGTAGACGAAGTGACTGCTGGACAGGGCTATCGAGCGCCTAATGACAGGCGTGGTCGGCGGTTCTCAAATCGCGGTCGACACCGCAAAGGAGGAGGAAGAGGATTATACGCGCCACAGCACTCGCGCCAATCTAATTTTGGACAGTGTTCTAATTGTGGACTCAACGGACATCAACCTCCAGATCAACAGTGCCCAGCTAGAGGACAGGAGTGCAGAAAGTGTCATAAAATTGGACACTATTCTCGAGTTTGTCGCAGCAGCAGCTCGAAAGGCGTGAATTCAGTGGCTGAAGAACTCAGTAATTTCCAGCCATTCGACCACGAGATCGCCAGCCACCACGACAACGGCAGTGAGGCTGGTGAAACGCCTGCCACGGACACCCACCGTCTCTTCACCATTGGGCAGTCGCGAAACAAGACCCGCGTCAAAATAGCGGACATCGAAATCGACATGCTGGTCGACACCGGAGCGTCGGTAAATATAATAGACGCCCGCACATATGAGTGGATGAGAGGCCGCGCATCAGCGACTGATCTGCGATTGACCCCCACTCATATTCGCCTGTTTCCGTACGGTGCTACAACCCCATTGCCAGTGATTGGGGAATTCAGCGCTAGGACTTCGTGCTCGACTCAACTTTCCACGACAGCACGATTCGTTGTCGTGCACGGAAGCAGTGGATGTCTTCTTGGGCGAGACACAGCCGCAGCGCTACAGCTAATTCGAGTCGCAGACGAGAGTGTACAAGAGACAAATCACAACGCCAGCGCCGTTCACATTGACGCTCATCTTGCCAGCCACCACGTCGATGACCTCCAGCGTCAATATCCAGAAGTTTTGCCGGTTTCGGCAAGCTCACCGAATACAAGGTACGTGTACATGTTGATCCGGACATAGCCCCTATTGCACAGCCAGCCCGTCGAATACCGTTTCACCTCCGTGAAAAGGTGGACAAAAAACTTCAAGAGCTAATCGACATGGACATCATCGAGCCTGTGTCAGGCCCGACATCGTGGGCGAGCCCACTTGTGGTAGTTCCAAAGCCAAATGGGGACATACGAGTCTGTGTAGATATGCGAAAAGCCAATCTAGCGGTGAAAAGAGAGCGACACCCGATCCCCACCCTAGACGAGACCCTTACCGCACTCAACGGTGCCGCGGTATTCTCTAAGCTGGATCTAAAGTGGGGATACCACCAAATTGAACTCGAAGAGACCTCACGAGATATAACGACATTCGTGACGCATCGTGGTGTGATGCGTTATAAGAGACTGATTTTCGGATTGTCATCAGCAAGCGAAGCATATCAGTATGCCATACAGACCGCATTGCAAGGACTGGAAGGCGTAAAGAACATCTCGGACGACATCGTGGTGTTCGGGAGGGACATCGCCGAGCACGATGCCCGCCTCCACGCCGTGCTGAGACGACTCAGCGACCGTCACCTCACCGTGAATCCGGAGAAGTGCATCTTCCGGGTGCCGAAAATCAAATTCTTTGGCTTCGTGATTTCGAGAGACGGCATCGCAGCCGATGACGCCCGAATAGCGGCCATCAAAGAAGCTCGACAGCCGACAAACTCCTCAGAAGTTCGCTCGTTCTTGGGATTAGTGAATTATTGTGCGCGACTGATCCCAAATCTTGCCACCATTGCCGAGCCCCTTCGCCGACTCACTCGCGCGGACCAGCCATGGATTTGGGGTCCTGAGCAGCAGCAAACATTCGACCGACTTCGACATGCCCTGACGAGCGAGGAAGTCATGGCACATTTCGTCACCGGAGCACCGACCGAGCTACGAGTCGATGCCAGCCCCGTCGGTCTTGGTGCTGTTCTCACGCAGACGATCAACGGGAAAACACGCCCAGTCGCGTATGCTAGTCGCACGCTCTCTGATGTGGAACGTCGGTATTCGCAAATCGAACGAGAAGCGTTAGCTGTCGTGTGGGGTTGTGAGAGATTTCATCTCTACTTGTACGGAACTGAGTTTGTTCTCCACACCGACCACAAGCCGCTCCTATACATCTACGGACCGCACGGTCGACCACACGCACGCATTGAACGATGGGCCCTACGCCTACAGCAATATCGCTTCACGATTAGGCATATGCCAGGGAAGACAAATCCAGCTGATGTTTTGTCACGTCTACCGATTGATTAACCTCATCGCGATCGAAATATCGCAGAAGAGTACATTGACGCAATTCTGACGCACGCAATACCACGAGCGCTTTCGCGACAACAAATCACCGCAGCCTCCCTAGCCGACTCCGAAATCCAACAGGTGATCGATGCGGTGAATACAGGCAAGTGGCCCGACAACCCGCGATTATCCGCGTATCAACGAGTTCGCGACGAGCTATCGACGAAGAATGGTCTTCTTCTTCGCGGAACTCGCATCGTCATCCCTACTGTACTGCGAAAGCAAACGCTCGACATCGCACACGAGCCGCATCAGGGCATTGTGAGACTGAAGCAGGCCCTACGCACGAAAGTTTGGTGGCCGAGAATCGATGTCGATGCAGAGACAATAGTTCGAAACTGCTCAGCCTGCCAAGCTGAGATGCCAGCTCCTCCCTCTGTGCCTCTCCAGCCATCGCCCATGCCTCGCGCTCCGTGGAGCAGACTCCACATCGACTTGTGTGGACCTCTACCGACTGGAGAAACGCTTCTAGTCGTCGTAGATGCAGCTACGCGGTGGCCAGAAGTTGAAATCCTCAGATCAACGACATCGCAAGTGATCACGTCGCGGCTAGATAAAATCTTCGCACAGCATGGATTTCCAGACGAAATCGTGACGGACAACGGACCGCAGTTTATTTCGCAGGAGTTCGCGGAATACATGAAAGCGATCGCCGTCGAACACCGCCGCGTCACAACCTACCATCCACAAGCAAACGCGGAAGTTGAGAGATTCAACGCTACTCTCATGAAAGCGATCAGAACAGCGAGAAATAGCAACCGTGATTGGCATCGAGCTATGCTAGCTTTTCTGCTAATCTATCGCTCAACGCCTCATCCGGCAACACTGGCGACACCGGCAAAGCTCCTATACAATCGAGAGCTTCGCACGAAGTTGCCGTCAACGCCAACGCCAACTCGCAGAGCGTACGCCAGTGCGAGACGACACGATCAGCGATACAAAGCGAACATGAAGGCGTATCACGACAACAAGAAACGCTCGCGACCACGGAATGTCAACCCGGGGGATCATGTTATCATCACGCAGAGAAAGCGAGACAAATTCTCCTCGCGCTTCGACCCCAAACCGTGGGTAGTTATCGCGAGAAAAGGTGGAAGCGTAAAACTTCGCAGGGGAAACGAGACAGCAATGAGATACATGTCGCAAATACGCCAAATCCCCGCTCCACAAAAGCCAGATTCGCGAGAACGCGACGTCCACACCGACTTCGACCTTCACGATGACACGCAGCGTGATCGTCATACCGCTCCGCAGCAGAACGGAGTAGAGCTTCGACGATCGCACAGACAATCGCGACCACCAGACAGACTTACATATTTCAGGTCAGGTGTTATCATGTGAATACTCATGTGAATTATCGTGAATTCCTGACTCGTTAATTGTAAAGTACACTGAAAAAAAAAAATAAAGGAACACTCAGCGGAAAACTATCAGTGCCACACGAACTGTAAATAACTAAATAACTGTAAATATATGAATGCCCGACTCTTTTCAACAGAGAACTCAAAAAAAAAAAGAAGAAGAAGAGGATTCCAAAAGAAGTCTGACTGTTCAATCATGATGTGTGATCGAAATGTAAACCTTTACCATGTTTATCCATGTTTATAAGATGTTTATTCGCAGACTATAACAAAGTTAAGACAACTCATTATGAACCCTGTTTATATACTTGTAATGAAATTCACATTACATTGCTCGTATGACATTTCATTCGTGTATTGTCGTATTATCAGAAGTATTCACAAATGTGTGAAAAAAAAATATTTGTATTCATGGTGAATAACAGACATCAGATTTGCCTTAATTCTATCTTCCTTTTTACTCTCTATACGCTATCTCCTGTTTCTATGGTTACAATATGATGCATATGAAAGTTTGCGATACAACTTTGTTGGTAAACCAAAAGTTTGCAGAGTTCACATACAAAGCTCATAAAGTACACTTTAATGTATTAATTTCTACCTTCACGAGTTGATATGTTAAATATCGTTACATGCAAGTACATAACACAACAGTGCATGGATTCATATTCCACTGAAGTTTGACATGCAAAACATAATTTGTTTCAGTTTAACACGACCATATTTTGCTTGATGATCACTCATGACTTTATTCCGTATATTCCTATGTCTATTGCTCTTCCTTAACTCTTGGCTATCCTTTCACTCACAGACAACATTAGTGATGTGTTTCTTTTCCAAGAAGGGAAGGGATATTGTGTCTGCACGAGACATATTGTGACTATCTATGGTGTAGCAGTAAACAGCATGTTTCATTCATTCCATAGTCAGCCATCTCACCGCCACCCTTCCACTGTCAAGTTCTTATCGTTCTCTGGTTTCTTTCTCTCATCATGATCTTTGATACGCCGACAGCTACTTTCTGTTCCTACTTCCTTTCCGCTCTCCCCGTCATTCATCATCACCTCATCACACCATATCAGCCATACATTGTAAACAACACCGGAAAGTCACCGGGTCATGTTTTGTAAATATAATGTACAGTGATACATCAAATGTACAAGTGTTGGATTGATATACTGGAGAACAATGAATAAAAGCACACTTGCGTTTTGACTCCAGAGCAAAGCAGTCATGCCTCCTTCATTCTCTCACTGAGTCTTAGAGTCCGACTTCATCCTCACACACATAAAAACATAAAAGTCTCTGTTGGTGAGATACTAGCTTTAAAAGATGGAATAATGTGATGTGTCTCACAAACGCAATGCCCGCTTTTTTGAATTCCAACACGGCTGTCAAGACAAACAACACGACTAACATTCACGGGAATGCCAAAAAATGCAGCAAAAGTAAAGCATAATGAACCTTTCGCTGACGTCACAATGTAAATACAGCAGCGCGCACTCAATCAGTAACAAACGCGCGCTCAATTGGGTAGCCTAAAGCCCGCCGCACACTACACGATTTTGCCCCGATTCACCGGTCTTAAGACCTTAAGACTAAAAAGTGTGACGTCACAGTCTTGCCAGAGTCTGGTCGTACGACTGGGTCTTAGCGCCAGTCGTAGAGATTTGACATGTTGAATTTCTACGACTGGTCGTAGGCTTTCAGCCATTCACAATGCAGTAAAATGCAAGCGCACGCAGTGCGCACTGCGCGCGCTTTACAGTCGGGTCGTATAGTGTGCGGTGTCCGGTCGTACGACTGGTCTTAAGACCCAGCTTGGCTTAAGACTTTAAGACCAATCTGATCGTGTAGTGTGCGGTGGCCTTTATTTACAAACCCGAGATAGAGATTTTTAACACTCCAGCATGGCAACTATATAGGAAAATTCAAATTGGCTGCCGTGCGGCGTGTCAGACATTATCAAATAAGTTTGTTAAATTTCAATAGCCTACATTATTCAGAAGTGAAGATAGGGATCTTTAAATGTTTTGTGATGGCGGCCATATTGGAATTCAAAATGGCGGCCGACCCAGTGGTCAGATCTCTTGGATCCGGCAATTTTTGAAATCAGCGCCCCAAAATACCCCTATATGCAAAATTTCATACTTTCCGCCGGATGTGAGCATCTTTTTCACATATCTGCCCCACTAATGGCATTATCTGATCGTCTTAGCGTCCTCCCCATATCAATTCGTGAAAAGACGCCATCTTCGGCAACTCGCGCAACTTCAGCCGAGTTCCAGACCGTTTGGATTCAACGTCAGTCTATCCAGTCTCGCCCCTCGCCAGCAATGTTTTAATGCGCGTTTGTGTGTATGTATGTAATTCATGTTTGCGTACATACGTGTATGTATGTATGTATGTATGTATGTATGTACAACATAGTTTTGTATGTATGTAAACATGCATAGATGTACCTGTATGTATGTATGTATGTATGTATGTATGTATGTATCTAGGAATATGCTTTTCGTTTCCCCACAAAACATGTCTGTTATGTCATTGCGTTTAACTCTCCTGACTATCCGTCTAAATCCCTTCCTCACAGGCTCTCTTGGTTACCCACACTGACTTGACGATCTCTTCCTTCCCGAATTGGTAAAGATATTCTTTGGTCTGTTCATGTATCCTAAACCTTGTGGGGGTTTTTTTTCAGCCAATTACATTTCCTCCCCAAACTCATTAGCGTACTCAGCTATTTCACTACTTCGCAAGATTCCATACACCCTTCGCTAATTAGTTAATACCTGTGATGCCATCATCATTTGTGTAAAGTTCTATTTGTTTCAAACTTCGTTTATCTATGACGTCCATCGCCTCCAAAGGCGTGGGTTCGTCTTCGTAAAACCTGGAATGCATCCTAACTATTTATGCGTGCTGATTATATTCTGGTGACCACAGTTTGATTTTGCCTTACTGTACACGCGAGGGGTCCATCGTTTCATTATTCAAATTTCGCAATTGCTATTACGCAGTGATAACAATTTATTCTCATTGCCACCGGACGAAAGTTATGCTCAACTCACTCTTTCTAAGCACTAATTCAACGGATTTGAGGTGGCGTAAATGAAGAGCAAATCAGCGCAGCGTGAGCCCCCTCTCAAAATGTTAGGACACAAGCTTGACTGGAAGCGAAAATATTTGCTGGGGGAGAGCATCACAGCGTTATCACCATGAGTTAATGTGATAGCACGCATCTGCATCCATCAGTTAATACCATCAAAGCCGGCGCCGGCTTTATCATTAACTAGCCTTGGCGGGGAGATGCACGTTCCCGGCAGAGCGCAGTATTTTGCCTCTACTAGAACAACATTCTCCCACGAGTTCGTTGCCATGGCGACGAGAATCATCCCTGAATATCTGGTGGCAGGTATGAAGGATGCTGGGGCAGATTGAATCGCTAATGGCCATTTGAAGCTATTTGGTATAAGAGAATCGATCGTCTTGTGAAGGTATCATTTTGAATACGTTATTTTTATTGCGATCATACCTTGATTTTGCATGATAACGTAATGTAGCATGAATACACAGGTCATAAACGAAAATCTATACAGAGTTGTCAAATATCTCCAGAGTATGATAACATAAAGCTAACGATTTCACTCATCCCAGTGAAAACGCAGTGAAATAAACCATAGATGCACCTTCTGACGTTTCACTCATTCACAATAAAAAAAAATCTTTTCGTCCTTTGACGTTACCTTTAATGTTTCCAATACAACGTTCCTTTCCCCCACCCCCTTCAATTCTTTAGCTCTCTCTTATTCCGTTTACTGTCCATACCAGCTATTGCAGCTAAAGAACACATTGGTGAAATAAAAAGAAATCACAATGACTTTTTCAATTAGACTTACAGTTTATGTTGTTCTGTTCTTTAGTATAAATGCATATGTTTAGATGTATATTAGATGTATGTATGTGCATGTGTCTTTGTGTTCATACATAATCATGCGTTCCTTTCTCTATACTTTGCAAACTGTCTTGACTTTTATACGCGCTCTTCGAGGGATTTCACCCAACAAATTTTTTTCCAACTTCCTCTCGACTGCCATGGTTATATTCCAACATTTTTTTTTTATTTTGAGCTACATCCTGCATAATTCTCCTTAACGATCGTGTTATGTTCTAAATTTTGCATTACTATGATAGAAACGTTTCTCGATGTAAGTGTATTGCATACCTCTTGATCCCTGTTACAGGCGGGTTGAACATGAGACTGTGGCTACGCTAACATACATGCCATTTGATCTCATTCAATATTGATATGGGCCATGTTCTAATCTCCCGGAATGTTGACGTCGAACAAGTTTAAAGTTACGAGGTAAGTGACCTATTGAACTTCTCCTTGAATAGCAAAGAATGACATGGCAAAAAAAAAAAAAAAAAAATGTTTGGAACCAAATCCCTGGATGAACGCCGAGACAGCTGTAGCAATACTGGGGCAGAGCAAAGGGACCAGCTAGTACAGTGCCCTCTAACGGTGAAGAAGTAACCTCCTTACAATCTTCCCGCCGGTGAAAAATGTTTTACCGTAACTAGCTGCTACAGGTAATTTGCTATTTTCGGCTGCGTCAACTTAGGGCACGTAGTGAGTCAGCTGTGGGAGTAATTAAACGTACACGCTTATTTCAGTCACCCTCGTTTATTCATTAAACAGATTACAAAACTTGACACCACACACATGCATTTTTTATAAACTTTTAATTATTGTGTCTATTCCAATGTCGCGTAGTGTTCATGATCAGAAATCCGACAATATCAGGAAGAGTAAGTAAAGTTTGGGTTATTTGTAGACACTGATATTAGGCTTAAGGGCAGGAAATCCTATCACAGGTCGCATGCGATTAATGTTGAAATTTTCGCGCCAGACAGATTGGATCATTTTCATTAGTTTTTGGACAAAAAATAAGATAAACACACAACAGAGCAAAACATAACAAATACATCTGACAAATATACACAGTCCAGGAATATTGTCGTTTAATGATTGCGATGGGAAAAAATATATCCATGATATCAGAAACTTTTGATGCTTGATTATGTAATCACGCATGACATAATGGAAGGGACAATAACGAACTATCCTCTCATCGTTCTTCAGCTTGATATACTTACATACTCGTATACACTTTCTATTATTATATCACTCAGTCTTTCGGTGTACTACGTGTCTGCTAGAGTAGTCAGCTATTACATTCTTGGAGATTGTTTGTTTGTTTGTATTCATTTCCGAGTTATATAAAAAACACATAGAAAAATAGGTAAGATATCAAAGTCACGTACATCAAAATAGAATACGGAGGATGGCCCAATTTCAGTGATATTATTAACATACCACTGCTCTACCTTGGGGTCCTTTGATTAGTTCAGTTTAACAACAACAACAACAACAAAATGCATACTTCTGACTTAGCAGGAAACAGAAAAAAAAAAAACAGTCTTGGAGATTGAAAGATGGAAGACAGAATAAGACAAGATATAGCCTTTAATTTCTTTAAGAGCATACTCTAAAATTTGTCTTACGCAACCCACCCGCTCGCCTCCCCTCTACTTCCTCGAACCTGTTTTCATCTTTTTTTATACTACTTTAGAGAATCTGTTTAGCCTTGTGGTGCCTCAATTTCGAATATTTGTAGGACTTTGCCTAGTGAGCTGTATAATGATTTATTTAAATGGATGAAAAAAAAAACAACGATCCACTCAAGCGCATACATTTTTTTTTCTTATCTTCAAAGATATTAACGTGAAACCATTACCGACATTACTTGATGTGACGTTGGTGAATTTGAAAATTTAAAATGTGATTTTCCTTCTTGAGCATTTACCGATCACTTGTCATAATAAATATTTCAAAGCTTCGGTAGCATGTGACGCTATTAAAACTCTCTTGAAACATGCCTATACACCACAAACTTGCCTCTTTATATCTTACATTCCAGAGGATGCATACACACATGCCTATATATTACTTTATACATTTTCAATGCATTTATACTTATAACATTTCGATTTCAGAAATGTTCGAATTATCACATTTTGATGCATATGTGTATGTCACTAACTTGTTTCACAAAAAAATCTTACATCTGGAAATTTTGCAATAAAACCTAAAACATAAAGAAATATCACTATTTTTTTTCACTAA
Organism: Diadema setosum; assembly: GCA_033980235.1. NCBI lineage: Eukaryota > Metazoa > Echinodermata > Echinoidea > Diadematoida > Diadematidae > Diadema > Diadema setosum. The sequence goes on along the minus strand of CM067066.1, from coordinate 31,887,999 downwards.
GTCATAACTGTAGACTGTTAGTCTAGAAACAATTTTATCATAACTATACAATAATTCACATTTTTTATGTTTAACAACGCTTAACACTGAATATACGGATTAACTTTTTACACTGGCTGTTCCAATTCCTCACCCACATTTTAGCACTCTTTTTAAGCACTAAAGCTGGGTTTTTGTTTTGTCTGCAAATGGCAAATTATGCCTTTAATGCGCCCTTATAGACTCAGAGAGCTTGTATTTCAAAATTCCCAACAGGTTCTAGCAATCACTCTGCGTAGTGGGATCGAGAAGTTCTACTTTCAATTAAAGGGTGCGGAGGAGACTCACGCACCCTGTTATACAAACTTTGAAACCCGTACAAATGCAAGGAGATCGGGAGTGTCACGAAAAGTCCCGTTGCTGTGTATGGAGGGGATTCAACATTGCACGTTCCTCACAAGCCTATTTTGGAGAATAAGATACTTGAAGACTAATGCAATGTAAGGTGCACTCTAAGGCGTTGGGCAACACTCGACTGTGTCAGATACTTTAAAGCGGAATTCAGGTTTAGATACTTTTAAATGATACCTGTCGACTCTGACCACCTCAAGCAGCTCTTTTTAAAACACTTTCAGTTGCCATATTATGTCTGGGTTGTGGCTACCCCAGGAAAACAAAGAGACCCACCTCCCACTTTGTTTCAGAGGGGGTTTTGCAGCATTTAAATGATTTCAGCTGCAGTACCAGATGACGTCAATCAGCTATCAGAACACCTAATAGTCTAACATTATTTAGACATTAATTCATCTCTCCTTCTATATTTATGTACAAGGTACACCTTCAGCGGCACTGTCATTGTGTAGAATCAATATTGTTTAGGTTTGTCTTCTTCAAGCGCAGGGTACTTCGTAGCCATCCTTGCAAAGTTACAAGCGCCATTTTTCTATGTCGCATGTCAAGCTACCCTCAATGGTGATAATTAGAAATGAGGAGTACTTCACGGTGTTAAATCATACCATCTTGGTGTTACATTCTGTTACAGTCTGCTCACAGAGTCACGTACTTCTCAATTAGAAAACAAAAGGCTTCCCGATAACCATAATGGAACTCACAACAATGATATCATGATTATGACATTGACGAACATGATAGTAATGATGAAAATGATCATATCATTAGTGAAAATGATAATCCATGGTGATGATAGTGACAACAGTAACAATTATAGTAAGGAGATGTAGAAAGAGGAGAAAAGAAATGGAATCGTGATGACAGTAACAAAAACGTCACAAAGTAAAAATCAATGTGTGTATAACCCTAAACAATGCACAAACAGCAATGCATCACCACTAAAGTATCGAATGGTTCTCGACAACACTGCTGCACTACATTATGCTGTCAATGTCCTGGTCCTGTCTCGAATACAATAATAATTATGCAAACGCACTCTCATTCATGAACATAAGTGGACGCACACGCACACACACACACACACACACACACACACAACGTGAGTAATGTATGCACTCCCAGAGAGAGAGAGAGCGAGGGAGGACAAAGAGAGAGAAAAAGAAAGACAGACAGACAAACAGACAGACAGAAAGGAAGAAAGATTGAATTGAAAGAGGTGAAGGAGTGTGAAGATCTACGGGAGCGCAGACATCGCGGCCCAGGACGAAAGACAATACCACTGACTCAGGTTCGCCCCCCGCGGATGCGGTAGTTGCCTCAAGGACAGAGATGTGGCGCGCGGAGGAATATAAATTCTGGACACACGGGGGACACACGATTTCTCCTCTCTTACCCTGAGAGCTGCGTGCATTCACGGCGCACACCTAACCGCCGAGTGTGACACAAGCCCGACATAACCTTTGCGAGTGCGGAACGAAATCTTCATTACCTTCCTCCCGGCAAAAATTGAGCATGGTTGAGGTTTAGAATTGCTAATGAGAAGACTCCTTTCCTCTGTTGATGCAACATGATAACATATATATATTTCTCTTTTTCGAGATATGACAATGGAGAGGGAGAACCTTAACCCGTGTCTAACAAGTTTGCCATGAACGCGGACCTGGGGTATGGGGGAAAGTGTGTCACCATAACCCATGTCGTTTTCAGAGGGTTAAGAACGGACAAAAGAAACATAACTAGAAAATTCTGTGATTTCACTTTTGCTCTAATGCGTGATAGACATTTCATGGTTGTTATTGTTGTTTTTTTTGGGGGGAAATAATTCATCGTTTTTAACAAGAAAATGGATCTTTCTCAGTTTCAGGAGTACATCACATGATGTATGCCACACCATGAGATCAGTTACCACCAAGAAACCCACACCCCCGACAGTCTTCGAAGTCGCACGGTAATTTCTCTGTAAGACACTTCGTTGTGATATCAAACAAGAACATTTCAAATGGCAACAGTTAATGTCAATATTGAGCACACGCGTATACGCAAGCATTCACTCACACACTCCACACACACACACACACACACACACACACACACACACACAATGACATTTGCAGTGGTCAAGCGGAATAAAATTTTCAAGGAATTTTCAAAAATCCTATACGACTAGTCTCTGCTTTGTGATTTGATTCTACGTCATGAAATAAGAGAAAAGATCAGTTTACTGGTGTACGTCTCCAAGTGATTTCACATCTAAGGAAGAAGTGTAGGTAACTTATACTAGTCAAGAAAACTCCAATAAAGTTCAATAAAGGCATTATACACGTATCTTTTTAAGAGTGAACAAAGCATTCAAGGCTGAAAGAAAATGATGAAAACAAAATGTGGACTGACGAGTTAGCAAATCCGTTAAGTATTAATTGACAGTTAAACCCATTGTAAATGTAATCAATGGCGCAAGTCTCAGATAATGTTGGCGTTCATCGAACAGTTCCATAAAGGAAATAATGCGACTTAAAGCTGCGTGTGTACACATTCTTTATTTGTTTTGTCTCCGAAAAGTTCCGAATTTATACGGTTTTGATTTCATGTTCTCTTCGCAGCTCTGTTTAATCATGAATTAAGGATCCCTCAGAGACAAATCAAAGTTGTTGTTTTCTTTCTTTAGATGTGCTCATTATGTTGACATCTTTGTCTAACACATTCCTTTGATGGGGACGACACACATAAACAGAAATATCAAATTACAGGGTAAACAGAAGAAGGCGAGTGCATGTGTTCATGGAAAAGACAATAACAATGTACCTTGAGTTGTGTTCGATTGCTTCCTTTGATCATCCAGCATAGTATGTGCGTATGTGGGCAGCGGCATCATTTTATTTGCTGCATTGCGGCTCCTCACAGGAGCAATACAAGATAAACAATCTGACTTATCCTTAATTGTTCTTCTACTTCTTCCTCTTCCTTTTTTCCCCCTCGTAGACGGGATCTCCTTTTGTCATGTTCGTTCTCGATAGTCTCGACATAATGACTTAAGAATGTTCAGGGGTATAATTTCTCCACAGGGATTTTTTTATTTTTTTTTTATATTTTTTTTAACGGGAAAAAGAGGGTTCCATCCTTGAGAATAAAGGGAAGGTTGCCATGGAAAGATTTTAGTGATTCTTTTTTTTTTTTTAATTGAGGGGATTTGTCTTATTGGTAAGCCTTTTTTTTCCTCTGACGAATAGTGCATGTACGATATAGGCTGAATGGCTGAGAAAGTATCCTGATTGATCGGACCTTACCACAATGTTGTTTTTTTGTTTTGTTTTTTACAGTAACTCCAGAACTTTTCTATTCGTGCCAAAGCAACAACAACAAAAAAACAACAAGAGCAAAAATATCATATATTTGTATGAGTTGCATTTACAAGGGTTTCATTGGGATGACAACGTATAAAACATCGATTCAAATCTTCTCTTTCTAACGTGATAATACAAAAAGGAGTTCGTCGACTCCCCTTTAAATACGCATTCTGTCTAACTTTCGGTAGCCACAATGCTAAACAACATGAAGACTTGGATATCGGATCCTGATCTGTTATTTTTATTTGCTAAGGAAGCAACATTGAGATTTGTCTCGAGGCGTTACAAAACACTGTGCAAAAAAATAAGCACACCGGATGAAATTTGAGCAAATTCGGATGTTTTAAGGACATTCGAAAGTTATCTCAACATGACGCCGTTAGACGCCCATGACTGTGACATTGGAAAGGAAGGACAAAGATTTTTTTTTTTGTCAAAACACTGAACTGTACTTTTTTTTTCAAATATCACTCTAATTTCACGGTTATTTTCCCCTCACGGAGAGACAATGTTGTCATGATCCCAAAAAGTAAAGAATAGACAGTCTTTTAAAAATACTCCTCTCCGATCACAGTTACGATTCCATTACATCCAAAGCTTTAAAAAACGCTTGAAAAAAAAACCCAACAACAACAAAGAAAATAGGAGGAGCACACATGAGATTGTGTTCGTGTTGTTAGAAGAAAGCACGACGTTGGACAAGAATGACATTTTATGCTTACAAGATTCCTAGCTTTTTGTGATGCAGTCCTATGTAAGTGAAGGTTAGTTTTCAGAATCATTTCTAGTTTCGTCTGCCACATTCTCTTTGGATTGTGTACCCATAATGTAAGGTTCTGTCGCTAACAAGGTTCTGTCGCTAACAATGATACCATATAGATATCATTTTCTTTATGAGAATCTCGAGACATATTATTTGTGTCACCACTTACATGCTCTCCCTTCTTTCTATTTCACCTGATAGAAGATATTTCATGAACAGAGCGTAAAGAGCAGTTCTCTTTATCTGCCCTCAGTATAAGACCGATATTTTGCCCATTTTCTCTCAAAACAATTAAGCAAATAGAAAATGTGAATAATTATGTAACATACATGTCGTTTTGTAATTGCTCTTCGTACCAACGAATGAACTTTACAATTTATCCCAATCTACGGAGAGATTTCATGCCGACAACTTCGGGGTATTTGGCCGCTGCTCAACTGCCGCAAATTATTACGTAATAGAAGAAGTCGATCTAGAGTGATGAACATTGGATGCGTCATTCCATGTTTGCCAATAATGTTTATATTGGACAAGTCTCTAGAAACCGTTACTAACAGTTAATTGACATGATTGTTTTGTACTGATATTAATGTGCTTCGGAATTGCGATACAAATAAGAATCAATTTCTGTATCCCTCATTCGTGGATATTGCGACTGTTGCTAATCCAGCGATTCAATAAAGCTTTAGCAATTTAATTTCTTCTCAGATATTCCTCTTCTGTTTCAATATCACTCATTTCTATGTGCCCAGTTCATCAAAAGAATCAACACAGCATTATAACCAGGTTTGGTAACGGACTGAAAATCTTTTGGCTTATTGCTCTCTATTTTTGGGAGCCGCCTATGACGACGTAGAGACCCCCGCTCAGAGAACATAAATAGCAGAAATAATTCTTTACAAACAGAGGCGCCAGCTTCAACGAGACTTTGACATATCACAATCACTAACGTCATCGTTCACTTAAATCCGAAGGTCGATATTATGAATTCATATAATTATAAACATGGTAACAGAATAGGTGCTCACCAATTAAAAAAAAAAAATAGACAGCGAACATATCAAATATCTAATCGACAAGTGGATATGTGCGTTTCCAGTGTAATATATTCGTGAAGATTTATACACCTCTTTAGATAGGTGCAAGAGAGGGATATTATAGTCACACCAGGACTTCATTGAATTACTTTGAAAAAAAAAATCCTCTTCTCTTACCTCGCTTTTGCTTTCTTTCTCTCTCTCTCTCTCTTTATCATAGTGTTTATCACACACACACACGCACACAAACACACACACACACGCACGCGCACACACACACACATTATGTGTAACAGGTGGTAACCCCCTCTCATTGCCAGTAGGCCTAAATTTGGACGGGGAAATTTTTAGGAATTTTGTTCTTATCATTACGATTCAATCTATCATTAATGGTGAAAAAATAATGCATAAACATTATGCTGTTCGCATACTCCTATACCACAAGAAAGAGGAAAGAAGGACCGAATATAATCATATGCAGAGCTTGATAACAAGGGTGGCCCGGCGGCCGGGAGACACTAAAAAATTATGGTCGGTCACCAAATTTTCATTAAATAAAATATCTTTTGTTGGCCCGATAGGACAACTAAGATTCACAACGGATTGATATGCTTCCTTTTATTTCATGCCGACGAAATTTCAGTTTTGAAGATTTTACCGACCCAAATGAGTCACAAGAGAAAAAAAATATATATATATAGTATATGTATATGATAATATGTATATATATATGGTATATGTATATAATATGTATAAGATTATGTGTATAGAACAAAAAAACACACACACACATATAGTAGTATATAAAATCTCTCTTTCTCCCTTTGTGCATTCACACTTTCAACATGAGAAGATCACAGTATTTTCTTAATGAAGACAATATTCTCACAAGTAGTAGATAATTTACAAGACTTATCCTTAGACACGTTAAATAAGAGCTTCTTTCTCGAAAAATAAAACCACTGCGAACTCTGCACTACTAGCATCAAAATATTTCATTCAGTTGATCAGTTCGAAAGCTTTTATTTCCATCAATCAAATCAAAGCCTTGCCCTTGGGAATCGAGTAGTCTCTGCATGTATACCCATCTGCAACTCCCGGGGAAAACAATATGACCAATTCTCAGACATAAGTAAAGAAAGCCGTAAGTTCTGTTAGTTTCATTTTCGTTTTCCCATCGGGTCAATTTGTATTCTGGAGGGGGGATATACCAGTCGGAATAAAATATAGGGGTGCATAAAATTATGTATTTTGAACTTTCCTAGAGGTTGATAAGAGTGGTTGCCTTCTGTAGAGTAATTCATCATGAAATATACGTGATTTAAATACAAGAGGAAGGCGTTACTGCAAATCTAAGTTTCTCATAGTGCCATTTTCCTCTTTCTTTTTTTTTTTTTTTAGAAGTCTACCATGTATTTTTGGGTTTGCGTGCAGTGGTAAAAAAGTACTTGTATAACTTTACGGGGTCGCGTAACCCAAGAATATGTGGCGATTCATCAACATACTTCAGGACGATCGTCCTGTAGGTTGCCAAAATGTAGCTGAACTGTGTCCGTCCGGTCGCCTCGCCCAAGCGCACGTCCCAGGCGACTCGCTCAGCGTTATCTCACCTGTCAAAAAAAAAAAACAAAAAAAAACTGTCCCACCTTCGCCATTCAAATTCGAATCGCCAAATCGCCCGCAGGAACGCCATTCAGTACGAAGAGAATGAGATCCCAGGGGCACTTTCCACGAGATTTATATATATTTCCTCTCCCTCTCCCTTCCTTTTGATATCCCGGCAGCAGTGGCGGGCGTTAAAGGCAGCCAGCATTCTTTTTCTTCCTTTGAATTTGGGGACCCAAGAGTCCGCGTTCCTCTCACACCTCCTGTCTGCCCGACAAGCGAAACCTAATCTTGATCGATAAAAGTTTGTAATCTAATCGCGGCTATTCCATTTTGTTTTCAACTGCTGTGTGTCTGGCTTCCTCTATTTTTCTTCTTTCTTGTTGTTGTTGTTCTTATTACAATCCTCCCATCTCTTTTGCACGTCAGTGTGTGTGTGTGTGTGTGTGTTTGTGTGTATGTTATATGTACATGTATGTAATATGTGTGTGTATGCATGCCTCTACTTCGTTTACGGGAAGGGGGGGGGGGGAACTGGTGGGATGCATATAAATGGAAGTGACTCTATTAGAGTACGATAGGAGTTAAGTTCCAGCTTTCATTCCACTCTATAGCTCTGTGGTTGACACTATGTACTCACGTATCTCCATATTATAACAACCCTTCCTCCATTTCATTTATTATTGAATAAATCATAAGAACCGCAAATTTATGGTCGTGGTTGCTGAGTGCAGGTCAGAAGTCGATTTATCTTTTCTTTTAAACATCTAGGCCCGAATTCACGAAGGTGGTACAAATGAAACCATGGTTTAAAAAAACCATGGAGCGCCAAGTGTCGCACGGAATATTTTGTTACGAAATTGGTCATTTCGTAACAAAATGACTGTTTCGTTAACGAAATTATCATTACGTGGACGAAATGTTCATTTAGTTACAAAATATTGTCATTTCGTTACAAAATAATCATTTCATCGACGAAATGACTGATTTCGTAACGAAATATTCCATGCGACACTTGGCGCTCCATGGTTTTTTGTCCATGGTTTAAACCATGGTTTCATTTGTACCACCTTCGTGAATTCGGGCCCTAATGTCTCGCCGCTCCTTGCTTCCTCCCAAATTTCAACCGATTATAAATAGCCCCCTCCCCTCAAGATTAGAAAAGAAAAGTCCAGGCGTTTTGTTTGCTTCGACCTGTTTCGTCAAGACTCCAAAATTGTCGATTGTTCCAAAAAAGTACGTTAATAGGAAACCGAAATGAGGTTCGATTATCCGAAGGCTGGTTAATCCCAAAATGAAATAAGGTTTGTAATTCCAAAGATTCGACATTAGGCAAATAAGGCCCATGAGTTCGACACCAGGTAATAACAGCTCTCGAGTTCGACAGATACAACACGGGGCTTAATGTGTCGGTCTCGTCGGTCCCTTGTTGGGTTAGTGTCGAACTCATGGGCTGTATGACTCATGGGTGTTGGTCTCGTGACGTGCACCTTTTTCTACACATATAGGAGGAAGATGTTGTGATGACCTCCACCCCTTACCAGAGTTAGCATCTCTCTCTTGTGGAGCGATCCAGCCCAGTCCGCTGCCTACGTGATGAAGATGATGATGATGGTATTGCCCCGGAGGCTCTGTTGAATGATTTCCGAAGATGTGCCAGGTATGGTTTGAGGATACATGAGCAAATAAATGTTGCCGCCGGTTTCCATGGGGTAGGCTCGTCCTTCACCCCGCATTGTTTGCTCATGATCCTTCCGAAGCGAAAGGTCAGGCGATTTCTTGACAAAGGGGGTGCCGAATGCTTTCTGAATGTTCCATATAGGGCTCCGCCGAAGGGGGCGAGCCGCTAGTGTGTTTGGTTTAGGGTAGGTAATCGGCAAACGACACGTGTGATGATCAGAAACTGAAATTAAGTTTCAGGTCAATCCATTAAATCCTTTCAGTATGTTTTTTGTCCTTTTGGTTATCATAGTCACCGATTATGACTTCATAATTCTCTAGTCTTATTATTTATGTTTTATTTGTCTCTGATTGCTTCCACGCTTTTAACGTTAGGCCCGTTTTTTACTTTTATTTGTATTACATGTTTTGCACAGTAGACAAAATAATCATACTGCTTTAATTTATCATACTTTATTTTTTGATCATTATTTGTTAACTACAAGACCTAGAAAGCACTCTAAGTAAAGAACTATCTGGAAAATATAACGTGGTACTTACAAATCAAAAATAATATAATACTATATTCACCCCACTTGAAAAGAAACCAACGCAATGTTATTATATACAAGCTGCAATACTGCACTGCATGTGGCTATTAAAAAGGAGTGTTTTTAAGTGTCTACAATAACGTGACATCTCGTGTATCTCCTGTCCGTGGATGGGGCTCGATGTTGTCGGAACGAATTAACCTATTTTTGCGTGAACACAGGAAGGCCGCTGGGGCAGTCAAGTGTTTTTCGCTGGGCGCGTTGCTGGCAGACCCTTACTCTATCGATTGTGCAGTCACAAAGTTGGTGGCCCTGCGAAATACAATATCATGTGCGTACAACGAAGATAATTTTTCAAAGAAGAGATGATTTCTTTCGTTTTTCTTTTTTAAAAACTTTAAATCCGGAAAGGGTGTTTCCCCTTATTGCTATACCCGTGACAACATTAAATTTGCTTCAAAAATGTACAGCAGACACGCCGCTGGGCATCTTCTCACTTGGTGTGTTTAAGCAGGGCGCGCAAATCAAGTTTGCATTGATTGCCAGCGACATGACTCGGTGTCATATAGTTGGAAATGTGTGCTACAAGGGACAGCATTACAAAAAATTATGCCCCTCCCTTTATACCTCCCCCAACCGCCCTTCCTTCTCACATCTTAGCGCCGTTCCACATGATGCAGACAACCCGTTTTTTGTCTCGCGTATTTCCTTTCAGCTAGGTTCCTGCACAGTGGGAACTTAATGGAAAGTAATGGCTACAACGGGATTCATAATCTAGATTTTGACTCGCCACTCTTTTATTTTTTTCTTCAATTTTCAACAGTTGCTATCCCAGACATTCTTCTCTCGACGTGTCCGTGCAACACCAGCCTAGTGTAAGCTCTTTAAGCGAACATGTTGTCCCCGATGAAAACGAGACTGGTAATCTCAGATTGCGCCGTAGCTTCAGACTTATTATGCTGGGAATACGAAGTATTCGTAAGAGCTTGCATTATTGATGGAAAAAAGAAGAAAAAGGTCGAGAATCTAGAATGAGGAATTTTGTGATTACAGAGCAACATGTCAGCATTGCTTCTACCTCAATATTCGATTGACCTACTCTTGAAAGTACACTGGTTGGGCGACCTGCACGACTTGCCGTAATTAAAATGCTACTTTATGTGACACTTTTGTGCTAATAGTGTCTTTGTGCGGAATTACGCACAAAGCATTTTTCACTTTCTGATAGTTCAGACTCTCATTTTCATGGCCTTTTAAAGCCTGATGTATTTTCTCTCCCTTTGTTTCTTTTTTTTTTCGTGTTCTTTCTATCTCTTCGTTAATACTACGTTCTCACAGTTGTGCGATCCGTTACGAACGCAATGATTGGTCATCCGTATATACCTGATCTTTGAAGTTTTGTTGTCTGTTCTGAAATGTCACCCTTGGATACAAAGTGATGCGAGTCGATACGCGATGATACGAATCGGTGCGTGTGGATGTGATACTACGGTCACGATAAGTCAATTCTAAGAGACACGATCCGTCATGGTATGGTACCCCGTTAAGATACGATTCGATAGGATTGTCTCGATTGCATCCAGGATTGGATCCACATCTAGCACCATCATTACGACCGGGTTCCCTGATAAAGATACGTTCCAATACTACCATCACGAACACTCACTGATACGCTCTGTTTGGAAAGGATACGATATCTTCCACGATCAAGATCTAGATCACAGTTTTAGTTACGATTGGACCTTGACGGTATGTGATGTAAAAAAAATTATAGCCTGACTGTGGCCGTGGACTTCATTGTTTCGTGAACTTCTATAAGAGTAAAAATTACAACCCAAAACAAAATAATGATGGAAGAAGTTGAGGATGAAGACGTCACAGTTGATTGGAGTATTCCTGTATGATTACATTATCACCAAGGAAGAGGAAGGCAAGCAGCAGCCAAACCAGCCACAACCTCAGATAGTCCCTCCTATAACCCAAAGAAATTAACAGATAACCCCAACTTTGACATGCTCCACGATTACTCCACGATCAACACCGCGATTTCAATAGTGGTGTAAAATTGTTATAGTGTGAACGCAGCATTTCCGGGGGGGGGGGGGGGATGGGCTCCTCACCTTTTAAAGTTTTAAAACGTCGACGCTAATTTCCACGCCCAGACACCTATGCAGAATTTGGGGATAGGAAATATGACATTGATAGACAACATTTACGGAGACGGTAAATTCAATCTCTGCGAGCTGCAGATTAGATTTATAAGGACGAGCAGTGAGGGTTCGTCATCTCAAGTCCTTGGGTATCCGTGCCCGGAACATTCGGCGCCTCGTAGCCCGGCTGTACGGTGGCTATGATGTGTCAAGTTACGCGCCGTGGCGATATCGCCCGACGTTGTGGCTGACACGCAATGGAATATGCCTCTTCCACACTGCATGCCAGTGTCATTTTTTTCTTTTCTGATTTGCATGTCAGAAGAAATGTGCAAAGTTAGAAGAGGAACACTCGTGCTCCAACTCACTCCCCTCCCCCCCCCCCTTTTTTTCCCGAATACTGCAGAGTGACGATGTTGGCCCAATGTGTCAAATTGTTACATTGTCACTGTGTCGCCGTCAGTTTTCACTCTCGAGATTGGGCTAGTGTGAGATGAATTGCAGTCTTCAAGGAGTGAATCGTTTGAAAGAAAAAAAATGACGAAACTCAACCCAGCGTAGGAAAAGAACTTCATTAATGTTCAGTTTCTTATACTATTCACGTGGAATGCCTTCGCTTTAACTCTATATCAGTTTTTGTCTTTTTTCCCCAGTGCTCATAATTTACTTTTTTTCATATTCGTATCATAGTCATCATCTTACTACAGTACTGTGATATATTAAACAAACAGTGATAATTGTCATACATTCAAAGGAAACGATAGATGAAGATCATGATTAAGCGACAGCCTTCGATACAATGACCTGTGTGCTAGCAAAGCCAGTGAAGGAAACGAAACGGTATGATTGCTATGTAAAGAGAACTTATACAGCAAGAGTATCCAAAGAGATATAAACATACCAGGTTTTGAAGCGGAGAAATCATTGAAAATAGAATGCTTCTAATTACAGTGAAGGATGGCGAGCAAAATCGAACAGCTGACTGACACAACAGTCACAATTGCTGAAGCGTAGAGTGTTGTTGATTAGAACGGGCAAATCAACCACAAACATAATTTGGATGATACATACCAATTTAGACTGTGCTTGGTGGCAAAGGGCAAAGGGCAAAGGGCAAAGGCGAATTTCTTAAAGGCATAATTTACCATTTGCAGATGAAAGCATTAGTGCTTTAAAATAGTTCTAAAATGTGAGTTAGGGATAGAAACAACCACTGTCAAAATTTGAATCCGTATAATCGATGTTAAGTGTTGTTAAATACACAAAAATGTAAACAATAGTTATAATAAAAATGTTTCCAGACTACACCGTATACAGTTACGGTTTATTGAGAAAAACCCTGATATCTCCTTATATTTTAGGTTTTATTGCAAATATTTCATATGGTAGGATGTTTTATGATACAACAGACCTACACATATGCATCAAATGTGATATCTGGAACATTTTTGAAATCACTGCTCCCAAAGGTAAACTGAACCTTTAACTCTCTCATGACCACTGACTGCAAGTTCAATTGCGTTTGTAAATGATTTATACTTTCAGGTCGAATTTAATAGGAGCACATTCAAGCTCCAATCAACATAGGTCAAACAATACCCACTTTTTCTCCTCTCTCCCCATCCCACCACGCCTGCCTTCGCACCGGCACAGTAGAATTTTATTATGTAAATTTTGATAAGTTCACTAAGCATTCATCACCTCAGGACTGTCAGGTTTACAAGGAAAGCATTATTGTATTAAATTGAATTGTAAAATACAATATGAGTCATGTTAGAGTTATCATGTTAGATTCATTGATCAATTGATGTAGATTATACTGATTGTTGTTTTTTTTTTTTTGGGGGGGGGGGGTGTTTACTTGTCGTTATTTTGTGTCATGCAACGAATGGAGTGAATGTTTCCTATTTTCAGTGGCATGTACTTTGTATGGTTTTGTTTTTGAAAGTATTGCAGAAACGAATTGGCCCATGACAAGAATTTTGGAGGGTGGGTTCAAAATTGAAAGTAGTGGACTTTTCTTAGGATATGAAGAGCCAGGTAATGTCTTGGAGGGATGTGGCTATGTGCAGGAATTTTCTCGAAAATGGGACAAGAATTTAATGTTCAATCTTTGGGAGAAAACAAAAATCTTATATCTATAAGCGCAGCAACAATAAGGTGCACAAAAAAAGAAGAAAGAAAATAAGTTCTTTAATTGTTGCATGATTTTTCTCCTGTAGTGATCGAATCTTTTGGAATACTGTCCGAGTCTAAAGAGAAAGGGGGTTTGACAATCATTAAATTAGGGCAACTATGTATAATATATTATACATATCAATAAACATATACTGTATACCTAAGCTGTCCAGGTATTCGTAAATTAATTTATGAAATACAGCCACATAAGTTATCATGCATATTATATTTATACCTAAATAGCAATGAAAACGGATTTGACAAAAGCAATAAAAGAGTCGAAATGATGGGGAAAAATAATAATAACAATAATAATGATAATAATAACATCTTATATAGCGCATGATACAATCAGAAAATGCAAGTCTCTATGCGCTTTACATTTATAACATAATCCATATATGGTTCTCAGACTCTTTGGTGTGCATGACCTCGCACACCTGACGTAAAAGATCATGCACGCTTTAAAACAGAATGAGTCATAGCGATGGCCAAGAGAAAACAAAGAATGAAGCGAGTTATCATGACGTCAACGATTTCTGACCCTGAAATGTTATTAGACTACGTGAAACAAAGAATATCTCAACATCCACACGCAAAAAACATAAATAAAGAACGAACCCCTCCCCTCTCTCAAAAAATAAAAGACCTCCAAAACGTAGGCCGGAAACAATGTGACTGACATAAGGGATAGAGATAAAACGAAGATAGGGTTTCAAAATTGGAAGAAGATGAGGCAAGCGGAATGGGAGATCACGGAAAAACCTAAAAACAAACAAAAAAAGGCAAGATAGGAAAGTAACCAGAAGCGAATGGCCAAAAAAAGAATATGATATGTTTGTCACTGCAATTCAAGTCGTGAGCGTCAAAAATCACAGGGAAAACACTTTTCCAAAGAGAGGCAGAAAAATGCATTTTCCCCCTCCTCCTTGGACGCACATTCTGATGACTCTCTACGGCCAATATCAGAGGCAACACACACCTGATACATTGATGGGAGAACCGAAAGCGATGCGAATTCTATTACAGCAGGCAGGAACCTTAAAGGGATAACGAAGTGGGGAAACTATCCGGAATGACAGTCGAGATCATTGACTGTTGAACCGATGAACGTCCGGTTTGCTCTAGTGAAATGGAACGGTCTCATAACCGAAGCTAACCACGTCCATTCATCATTCGCCATTACATCTTTCCTTCACTTTATCTCTGCGGTTCTACTGAACGCAAACCAGTTTCTCTTTCTTTTCCCCTTTCGTTTTTTTTTTTTTGGTCAAATTTTATTTTCACTCGGATTTCTAGCAGTTCTGAAATTTTCCTAACTAGTTTAGCGCTGCCTGTGTTTGATTATGTGATACATATGCATATAACCGATAATGCATTGTAAACTTTCAGTAAAGATGCATTATAATGCCTGAAGTAAAATGAAATAAAGTGAAATATCAAAGTGCACTTTGCGAAAAACGGAGGGACCCACTGAAAAGACAATGCTTATAAAGTGCGGGCCCGTCGTGAAAGAAGAAAAAACAACGAAAATATTGGTAAAAGTCGGCATCGAAACAACAACAACAACAACAAAAAAAAAGGTTTGGAGCAAAAAAAAAAAAAACAGTTACGACCGCAAAAACAAAAAAAAAAAGAATTGGGGGAAAAAGGAATTGGGGGAAAAAAGAACTGTAAGCTTTCGTACTATACTGCTTCCCTATTATACTACAACTTCACTACTATATACATCAATGATTTTTTTTTCTTTAAGTCTTTATTGATCAAATCAACAAATCATTCATACAAAATCAAAATATTTACAAGATTAGATAGAGCAGTTTTCACATGATTATAAGAAATGTTTCCAGATTATTATAGTGGAAACTATGAACATAAGAGTCAAGAATGCATGTACAAAAACAGAAATCTGACAAGTCAGTCTAACACCTTGATCCCGATGAAATTATCTCCATTTCCATATTATGTATTGGTACAAATACCTGTATACATCAATGATGCTTGCTGCATTACGGCTACTCCCCTAGTTACTGTACAACTGCTACTTTACTTCTACTGTTCTTAGCTTCTGTATTACTGTGGCTTCATTTATAAACTACTCCTGTTATATTGCTGCAATACCGCTGCTCCTCTACAGCGTAACTATTGCTTTACTACTGCTGTTTCTCAAATGCGGCAAAACCACTTCTACATTACCGCTTCTTCGTTATACTACGCTATTCCTGCTCACTGCAGTTTCCCTTCTGCACCTTGGTATATCGCTGCTGCGTCTCTAATGTGTTCTTGCTGCTTTATCAAGACATCACTCTTAGCGCTCAATTTGTCCCGCAATTTTCACGAGCAGTGTGCCTGCCTTGCACTGAATAAAAGCAGAACAACCCTCCACTCCCACGCACGATACCACCGTCCCTTCACGAGAAATAGAATGCTATCGGAAATGACCAAAAAATATCATGGGGTTGGGAGTGCCTTCATTTTGTCATCAGAATGAAACTGAGTGTGAGGTTAGTGACATGTCGTAGAGGTGATAACGTAAATGAGAGAGAGAGAGAAAAAAAAACAGATATATCTTCAGAATACGTGATATTGGCTCTCAACACCCTTCGTGCACTCATGGGAGGAGAAACTAACAAGTTCACTTATCATAACAGGACGAGATTGAAAGCATCGCGAGAGTGCAGTTCAAAGGCGTTGTTTATTGCTAGATATTGGGAGAAGAGAAATCGGCGTGTCATGACCAATTTCGGTTTCCTTTCATCATTGTTCACATTCCAAGACTATTTCTGAATATTTCTGAACATGGCGCGCATGAAAATCGAACGGAGCAGAGGGTTTAAAAACTGTCTACAAAATCTTGGTGGGGAGGGTTTGACAAGAAATTTACTTCAACGTTATACTTGAAGCAGTAATTCATGTTGCAAATCCAGTGTCTGCATTGATAAAGAGAATAGGTCATCATTTAATATTTACTTTAAATCAATTAGAC
The DNA here is from genome assembly GCA_033980235.1 of Diadema setosum. Lineage (NCBI taxonomy): Eukaryota > Metazoa > Echinodermata > Echinoidea > Diadematoida > Diadematidae > Diadema > Diadema setosum. Next base: position 31,871,336 of record CM067066.1, on the reverse strand, counting down.
ACGATGATCTGAAAAATGTTAGAACGCAAAGTTGACAAAAAAGGTCTAAAACAGCTATACTTCAATATTCATGTCATAAGCGATACCGTATCAGCTGTTCGTGCTGTTTTATTTTATAACCACTGGCAGATATCTAAAGCACTCGAGACGAGAGAAAAGAGAGCGAGAGGGAGAGGTAGAGAGAAGAAAACTTGCAAACCAAACCTCAGTGGAAGAAAAACTCACTCGCTACCCAAGTTCCATCTTTCTACTTCTTTATTTCTATCGTACAGAAGGCGACGCATAATACAAAGTATATAAGAAAGAAGTACAGTTTCCAGGGACAAAGTTTTAGTTCGCATGCAGAAGAATTGATAATAATCATATATATGTTATGTGTCCAACTTATACCTAGTGCCACATCTTACCTACCTTTTGTAAGATGTTAGTTGTGTATTGTGAACGTTCAATTCAATTCAATTCGTGTTTATTTCATTTAAGCAGATAAAACAAACCATTCAGACATAGGTACAGATATTATAGATTCAAGTTAACAATACAAATGTGATAGAACGTGGAGACAGCAAGAAAAACAAAGTTTTATGAGCAGTTGCCACCATAACAAAATCATATCTAATGAAAGTCACATTAGGTCGATCGAATACATACAAATCAAAACCAAACTAACTAAATGCACACATTAAAAGAAATACAATAGGCACATCAAAAAATACACATAAACGCAAAGTAATACCCGAATGCGTAGATTACATTTTTTTTTTCAATAACAATGATTTAAATCTTCGTTTAAAAACATGCAAAGGCAAGAAGCAAGTTATTCCAAATTTGTGGTCCTCTGTAAATGCAAAACAGAATATAAACCAACATTCGTTTTTATTAAGAGGTAAATAATAATTTAAAGGATTTCTCAAACAATACGAATGGTTGTCACTATTTACTGAAAGAAGGAAGAAAGACCTGAAGGAATGCATTTTTTAAAACATCAATACATAAATACACCAATGCTATAATTGTTCAATTAAAAATATCTAAAACATTACATTTCATGAACTTGAATGATTTCAGTCAATTGGTCATCTTTAAGTATGTGCAGGCATATCGAAGTTCTTCCACGTGACCCTTAAAATGATAGCCAACACCCTTGAAGGTAATGAGATTTTACACCTTTCCATGTCGCACAGGGTCGACAAAGAAGCTTTTTCTTTTCGTTCACACGGGTTTCTGCTCCAAACCACAGCCGCTGGTTTGTTAAAGTCTTCCCTTCTAATGATTTCTGCTTTCCGGTGGGCAGATGAGTGCCGATGTTAATGTCATTAATACGCGCAGGTATCCTCTTTGGGTATAGACAAAACACGTGTTGACTTTTATTACAAGGAAATGCAGAAAGTGTGTTGATAGCAATTATCGCTTATTGAGAACGCTATTAATAGGCGACTCGTGGGCCGAGAAGTATCCTGGTGGTATACGGTGAGTTTTGATCGTTTTATCATGCACGCCTTTCGAGACTCTGCCGACGAAGTCTCCCTACAAAAGACATTTGAATAGATGGTCCCTCTTCTGTTGTCGAAGGACGAACTGGTGATTAAGATAAATGTTTCGTCATTCAATATGTCAAAGACAAAGGAGAGCTTAATCTAACATCCTATATAGGCACTGTTTATACCCACAGCTTGGTTGCACATTTATTTTTGTCTCTTTATTCTCGCTTATTTCTGTATCCTCTCCCTTTCCCCGTAGGAGTTGTAATTGCTTGCAAATTACGGAGTATTACTTGAGGTCATGTTTTGTTTTGTTTTTCTCTTTTTTTAACTTTTATTCATTAATTACTTATGCTTTATTCTCTCTTTGTACGTCATGGAAGGGATATTGTGCATGAAGCATGATTGTTGCTGGAACTGGTTTGCCTTTCTACACTTCGAGGTTTGATCTCTGCTTAACGATGCCTTGGCTGGACTCACTTCGCAAGGACAACTTTCGGGAGGACGACAACAGGTCAGCAACATAAACTCAAGTAAACAGAAAAGACGGGTCTACATGGAATGGGTCCATCTCTGAGATGACAAACCTCACGTTCTGAATTTATTGGCGCCGCACCTAGTTGAGATATAGAACAGAATAAACAATTAAGAACTTTAATTAAAGACCATTTTTTTTTCTACAACTTTCTTTCCCATAAGTTTTACAATAAGTGATATAATATTCTGGATAAAACTTTGAATTTACTTTTCTACATTTGCATACCGGTATGCAACATCGAAAGAGAGAGAGAGAAAGAGAGAGAGAAAGAGAAAAAAAAAGTCCAGCTTGCGGTGCCATCGAAACCGGACGTGTGAATTATACGATAGAAAGCAAATAGCGCTTTAAATGTAAGGGAAAATTTCTAAAGGTTTCTTGTGGGGTAGTGTTTCTCAACAAACAAACTTATTACTTGTAACATAATACACGAGTAGAAGAGAAGGTTGATTATAATATGTATAACTGAAATATTGCATTTTACTTTCAGTAATTCATAATCGAGACAGAACAGAGTGACGTCAAACCGTCATTGTCGTAAGAATAGGTTGTTACATCACATTCTTCTTGACCAGTTGATTTGATACAGTAGTGATGATTTCATAACTAAAATTTAATGTTGCTTCAAATCATGTATTCAGCCACCGTCTTACTCAGCAGCTAATGCCACAAAGACATACATCCAGACTTTCCTCACAGTCATACCAGTGTAAGTGATAGACTAAATATTAAAACGAGAACAAAACCTACATTTCAAAGGTTTTTGATACTGAAACATTAATTTCTGTTTGAAGGATACTCACTTAACATGTATAATATATCTAACTTTCTTACTATAACATTTATTTTCCCTGGCTATTTCTCCTCTTTTTTTTTTCTTTTTTTGTTCTGTTAGGTGACAGGAAATTTTTTATTTTTGGTGGGGTTTCATTCTCAATCATTCCCACCTTGATAACAATCAACCGACTTCCTTCTTGAATATAGGGATGAACAAAAAAAGGAAATATGCAGGTTGGTCGTTGATTCACAATTTTGCTGCTTCATCTTAATATTCCTTCGTTTGACGACTTCTTCTTTTCCCCTTTGATGTTGACCTGCTTCGAATTCGGAAGACAGATATCGACGTCAGTTTTTCTTTATTTATCTTTTTATGGGGGGGGGGGGGCATCCCGAAATTCATTTTAATGGCTTGCCTATTGATTGTTGTACATGGAGACACAGCCACACAAAAGGACGCACCAGCCCACGATATTATCTCTCCGTATGGCAAAACTCGGTCATGGCGCTTATAAATTTCGATTTTTTTTTCTTTTCCTTTCTTATAGAGCGGTTCCTCCTTCAGAAGACCTGGTTGACATATCCCCAGTCCATAGATTCCCATGGAGTCAGTTATCTGTCCTCGGAGAATTTATGAGAACATTTTTATTTTCATCAAAATGTATATTGCAATTGACCGTTATGGTGGAAGTGTACGCCTACATGAATGTCTCAAAATATTTTCAATGATGCCGCATCTATATATAAACAGTCATTTTGGTCATTGGTGGATCATTGGATAGGAGCATGATTATTGCAATTACCCCACATGTGGGTCGAAGGAAAAACTAAGAAGAAAGAAGAAGAAGAAGAAGAAGAAGAAGAAGAAAGATCATAATTATCTGGTTATAAGGCAAGACACGGCTAAATTTTCGTCGATTTGACAGAGCTTTCTGCTGATTTAAATGTTAAACATGTTGAACTTTACAAAAGGTCAAACAATACTCTAGAGAGATATAAGGGGAAAACCATTGGTTGCTGAAACATATTATAGTCAAACCTGCCTTAGCGGCCACCTGTCTTTAGCGGCCATTAACCCCTGGCTCAGTTTTCTGTTGAAAACTCATACTATGGCCCTCTTCATAATCACTCAATAATTCAACACTAGTTTGAATATGAACATATTATCTTTTAAGGTGACTAACAATTCAATGTGTTCCTTTTGTGGTATTATAGCAGGAAACAGCTACTCCGAATGGACGATCCTCCAGGATAGCCTACATTTCCACCATCAAACTTTGGATATTTTTCCTGAATCTGCGTCAAAACAGTCTATCTAAAGTCTATCTAAATATAAGAGTAATGTCCAGACTTCACAGGAAGCGGATATCACCAACCAAAGCTAGTTTCGTTCTTAGTTAAGCAAAAGCTCTTTAGGCTGGTATCCCTGACTTTATAAAAAAAAAAAGATTAATCTTGTATGCATACTTTATTTTGGTATCTGTGATTGGTGTGCCAGGGATAGGATTTTTTTTTTTATCAACGGGTGCGAAGCTATAAACAAAGTTACAAAAAGTAAGAAGAATTTGATTGTCTATCCAACTGTTTTAGCCTTAGGCCAACCATGGTTTCCCTCCATATTTGTCGAATAATCTCTCATTTTCTGACTGGTCCATAGATCGATCCTTGAAATGAATTCTTGAAGACTTGACAGTACCAGGTCAAACAATTGAGTTAATTGAATTAACCTGCGTAAGTTCTTGCCAGTTGTCTTGTTTATGTGATTATACGTGGAATATTCCTTTCCGGATAAGCCCCCAGAATATTAATATCTGGAAATAGACATCTTAATTGGATACTGTTGCCCAGACTTAATTATAATCCATGAATACTGTGCTTTCAACCTACGTCGAATTTACTTTCAATTTATATTGATGCCCGTAGAGGCATTTGACGTGTTTGACCACCTAATTTTTAACGGGTTTTTAACTTACAGCCACTGTGGAATGGGGAATTGGCAGCGTTTTAAGAGAATCGGCGTATAAAATGTGGATTCACTAGAGGAAACTGTCAGAACTCAACACTGTATGGTGAACAGATGCCCACTTATCTGAGAGATGAAGGAAGCCCAAGTCGAGATGTTCTTTCATCTGCTGCTTCTTAGTCATTTCAAGGGCGCCCTCAATGATCTTCTTGTCGAGACAGGTGTGGGTGTTCCCCAGGAACATGAACAATCCTTGAAGATGCTAGACAGTCTTCCCCATAGCCCTGGATTGATGACTGATGGGTGCGCTGTTAAAGCTGATACTGCGATCTCTAGTAAAGTGCGGTTATTTGAATCGTAGGCGATAAGCTGCCTTGCATTACGTATACGTTAAACTATTGTTGGGCATACATTTTAAACGCCGGCAACACGCTACGAATTCGTTGGTATGAAATATCTTTATTAATTGATAAAACGTTTTGATATGTTACGTATACGTCCAACTTGTAATTATTTTATTATGTAAACGCTCGGAATTGAAAACAAACAAAGATTGCTACCTCAGCGTATGCCAGCGTTTCAGAGAAATTTTGAAACGTCGGCATACGCTAGCTAAATCGTTAAGCTGGTTCTGTAGTTGGTTGCCTTCAGTGAAGAAGTCCAGGGTTTGAAGCATATTGAGACCAGGAGGACCAGCGTTGTGTCTCATATGCCGCCTCTTGTCTTTAAAGGCAAACACTCTATTCATCACATAGGACATCAAATTGCCTGTACAAAGGTGTCACAACCCACCCTTGTAAGCGATCCCACTTCACTTCTCCCGAAGAGCGGGGTGAAAAAAAAAACACCCTGTGAAGTGGTCTTTCTCCGGTACCCTCCGGGAAACGGCAAATGATACTGACTTCTTGCGGTTCACTCAGGATGAGTGCTAGCAGACAAGAAAAGGTGCCACAGAGGAACGTCGGGCTACAAGAAGGTACTAGTAGATGCAGAGTACTAACATGGAGTCATCAGTCACCTGTTATACCAGATAACTACTTATGTGGATGCTCAGCAGTGTTTGTAAACGTTGTGCACATAGCAATGCATTAGACAGACTTATTTGAAACGCAGTTGATTTTAGTCAGAAGATCACACGGCATCTGCTGTAAATAAACTCATCCGAAGAAAAAAGTGGCCCAAGAAAAAAAAGATGGAGGAGCATTTTGCTGAGTTTATTCCTTGTGTCTCATTTTGGTTATGTTGCACGTCTATGCTTGTCTATTTTTTCAGACATAGACAGCAATCAAATTTGCCACAATGGTGGTCATGTTTCTGATGATCGTGACCAAGTTAAAAACGTGATGATTTTGTCTTTCTTAGCTGCTGCAACGATGGTTAAAGAATTAATATTAATACCAGTAGATGAAGAAGAAGCATTTGGCCCTAATAAATCGATCTACTTGTAATTACCAGAATTCTTAACGACATCTATCAAGCCCCTACTGTTGCATTGTTCCGTCAAGAAAGTCGTGGAAGTTTTTACCGCCCGTTAAACGTCATGAGATTTGAACAAGATGCAGGTCATGATACGGACTATAAGGGTGAAAATACAAGGAGCCCTTAAAGAGAAGGAAGATAAGGGAATAAGATAACCCCATTCAAACAAGGAATCTCGAAATTTTGACGTAAATCGCATGTCTGGTTGACTCTCTTCTACATGGGCCTCGGGATGATCTATAATTGTGCTCTTCACATTTTACGGTCTCTCTTTTCTCTTCTACTAAAGGGTGTTTATCGCTCGAAGTCACCCCGAATTCTCCCCCTTACCATTTTTCGTCATCTCCGCTGTAGACCACTCGCCGGATCGCTGGTGTTTGGTACACTGCCCTCCTCCTCCTGCACTTTTTGCCGCCTTCCGCCTGTGGGCCTCCTGTCGAATATGGATTCCTCCATCGGCACGGTGTGCACTCTAGTATGCTTTTTTTTTTTCCGCGGGACCGTCCGGCAGACGCATGGCTTCGTGCATGCGAAATGACATGGTGGCCTTTTAAGAAAGAAAAAAAAACTTTTAAGTGCAATCAATATCTTAGCAACTACGTTGTTGTGTGCGTGTGTGTGTGTGTCTGTGTGTGGGTGTGTGCGGGTGATTCGTGTCGTAGAAATAACCGTCTTAAAAATCCGTGATGGTATATTGAGCATGTATGGACAAAGGTGTAGCTTTCACATCCTCTTCTTCTACTTCTTCTTCTCAAGCATGTCAAGTCACTACACTCCACCCATCAAATAATACTCCACACAGGTTCTGGCCTGGTTGTTGAGGACATCCGGGTCGTTTTGAGTAATCTGTACAGGCAGGAGGGGGCAGGCCAGAAAGTGACTTTAACAGACATACATGTTGCTCTGGGCTCTATCAAATCAAGAAATCTCAAGCTCGAATCCTGCCCGATATGCCAATGCCCTTTGACAATAACCACAAAACAAGGTGCTTTTGTGGGCAATGTTAATCTTGACCAGCTGATAAACCTGACATGGTGACCTACTGTCGATGATGTGACATCCCTAAGTCTCTGGTGCCATGTTTTGAAGAAAATACTTTACTGTGTGATATTTAATGTGTGTGGTGAAAAATAGTAATATTCTTCTGCATGGCATTAGTCATAAACCGGATGTGCCGAAAGTGAACAGGAATACTGAAAGAAAATAGATAACTACTTGTATAATTAAAGCATATATTTTATAGTATCTTTAAGTATACAGGTGGAGAAGACTACCGATTAACAATTCGCTTGACTTAGACAAAGTCCTCTGGGTATTATGATTTATTACAGTTCTCCCTTATTTCTAACTGAGGGAACAATACACATAAACACAGAAATGAATGACGTGAGCTTCTGAGTATTTTCAACATCATTTGACTGAGGAAGACAACACAACTTGAGGGGGAGGGGGGGGGGATTGGAGAACTATCCCCGACTGATTCATGTGTTCAAACTCTTCCAAGTTATATCCCTGCTTTGTATCTTCACTATACTACTAGCCTACTGCTACACGACTAGTGCCTGTATAGGCCACATTTCGATTCTTTGGCCCGAATTCACGAAGGTGGTACAAATGAAACCATGGTTCAAACCATGGACAAAAACCATGGAGCGCCAAGTGTCGCATGGAATATTTCGTTACGAAATCAGTCATTTTGTCGATGAAATGATTATTTTGTAACGGAATGACAACATTTTGTAACTAAATGAATATTTCGTTAACGAAACGGTCATTTTGTCGACGAAATGACCGTTTGAATTTGGGCCTTTAAGACTACGTCCGGAGCCGAAGCCGATACCTCGTGACCAGTCACGTACACCTGACTGCCATTTTGTCTGTCAGCTTTTCCCCAGATACTAATGGACATTTCTTGTTTAAACTCTATGCTATGATTTTCCCGCTATTAGGGAAACACAAGAGCATGGTTGATTATACATACGTGTATAATATAATTGCACATAATCATTTGGCCTATGTTGTTATGAAACTAAAAAAAAAAAAAAAATAATGTACACAGTCTTGAATATCAGTACACCACCCCCCCCCCCGTACTCAACATCAGTTTTTGTTTATCTATTTTTTTTTTGTTTACCTAAAAAGGTAAACAAACGTCACGTACAACAATAAAAATCTCAACCAGAATGTGTGGGGTGTACGTCAAGAGCCCGACACACACGAGTCATATAGCCCACGAGTCATACAGCCCATGAGTCATACAGCCCACGAGTTAGCAGCTCATGAGTCATACAGCCCATGAGTTCGACACTAAGCTAACAAGGCCCACGAGACTGACACATTAAGCCCGTGTTATATCTGTCGAACTCGTGGGCTGTTTTTACCTAGTGTCAAAGTCAGGGGCTTTATTTGCCTAGTTGCGAACCCATGGGCTGTATGACTCGTGAGCTTGATGACTCATGGACCTGTTTTCAATCTCGAACTCGTGGGCTGTATGACTCGTGGGTGTCGGTCTCGTGGGATGACCCCAATGTGTGTAGGTGCCCTGCTAATTTAAAAATGCAATGGTGTGCATTGACCCTATTGTCATGGATCTCAGATTCATGCAATCATCTGTGGTTCATATGGTTCAGAAGAAATTATTATTTATTTTCAATTTTTATATTTAGGCGTATTGTAGGAGCAGCAATGGTGTCGATGATGACTAGGATTATAATAATCATGGCGACAAACTAGAAATAATAGTCATGAATTGATACAATGGATGCTACAAAAATTATGAAAATCATTTCTTGTAATGGGTCAATAATCATAATGAGAATACTATCGGAATTTTCTCTTGTTTTGACCATAAATGGAAACTGAACGTTTCAATCGATAGAAAAGAAATATGAAGTTATCGTAGGTCAGATCTTTGTGTGTGTGTGTGTGTGTGTGTGTGTGTGTGTGTGTGTGTAAGCGTTTCCTTGAAATATTTCAATATTCCCAGCTTTCTACTCCACGGCAGATGTCTTAACTTATCAATCAGAAAAATGAAAGAACGGTCGAGAGGAAATGCAATATTCGAATACCAGACTTCAGGGGCATAGTTCCTTCCGTGATTGAAGAAAATGCAAGAATGGGCTTTCAATTCCCGGAGATGATGCCTAAATCCTTTCAGCTCCATCTAGAGATTGCCTTGAATTACTGTCAATCCTAAACCTCAACTTTCATCCAGTTCCCGAGCACGATTGCTTTATTCATTCAACCCATTAATTCAGTTCTATTGTCTGTGTTTCTCCTCCCTCGCATACAACCACGGCGGACGTCTTAACCTGGCGGTATATATTGTTCTCAATTTCTTTAGCTTGCCGCGAGAGACTTTGAGGCGAGGGCAGACAGGAGAAAGAGGAGGGGAGGGGCGAAATGGGGGGGGGGGGGGGGGGAGGGCACAATAGTGAGTCAAGCCAGCACTCGCTAATGAACAGACTGTCTTACTGGAAGGCTTCATTCGGTTGACCCAGTTTCTCAGGGAAGAATTTTCAGAGGGGGCTCACTCGCCTTCGTTCTTTGCACGTAGCGAGCTTCCTCCTCCTCCCCTCCCCCCCCCCCCCCCAACAATACCGAGCAACTTCTGTAATTAGTGAGATTCAGGGAGAACTGAAAAAGAAAATCGACAGCGGGAAACGTTGATTGAAGAAAAAATATTCAATCAACATGCAGGCCGAATATGACTTCACGTAAAAGATAGGAAAAAAACACCTTTACTATTACACTGGCAATTAAAAGTGATATCATCAATCAAATCGAGCGACCCACCTCATGTATGTAATGGCGGCACAGCTCTAAATCATTCTGTCTTTCCGACAAAATTTCATGATTAAACCGGTGTAGGTAGTTCATCGAGGGAATTGGCCAAAGGCACAGTAGAAGACATCTCGCTTTACTTCACTTCAGCGAGATAATTTCAACGGACAGTTGAAGGATGATCATTGATAATGATAATCATGCTCTGACTCTCTGATTCTACCTTCCATACTGACACAAAGACAGACAGACAGACAGAGAGAAAGAGGGAGCACACACACACCTGTATACAAAAACACACATACACACAAACACACACATATTAAACACTGTTTTTAAATATTGCACCTTTTTAAGTGTGTGTGTGTGTGGAGGGGGGGGGGGGAGTGGGGACTGAGAAATGGAATTTGCATTGTTCCTAGTGTATTTCCTAAACAAAAATACACGAAGCATGCAAAACAAAGACCAACTCAACAAGTTTGACATGCTGGCTTTTGCAAGTGAACGTTCCAAAATCTGTACCTTTAGCTGATATCTGTTGATAACTCTCTGCCAAAAATAAACAGGCATGACAGGAGAGGGGACTCTGAAAGAGCCAAATGACACACAAACAAACAAACAAAAAAACAAACAAACAAACAAACAAACAAACAGACAGACAAACCAACGCCGACCAAAACGTATAACCTACTTGGCGTAGATAAGAATGTTTTACCTTCGTGGTGTTTGAGAATCCCTGCAGAAAAAAACAAAACAAAACAAAACAACAACAGAAACTAATGTACGGGCTAAGAGCATCATTATCAATGACCAATACGATTCTGTTCAGTTCTGATTGATAGTCTTAACACAAGACATTATATTTTTGTCTTAGCTGTGTTCATGGCTTCATGGCTCGATAGCTCACGGTAGAATACAATAGAAGCCACTTCTGAATTCGGTTTTAAGCTGCCCTGAGTTTAGCGACATTGATAACTAAAGGCGGTGTCACACCTGTCCGGGCAAGCTACGCGGGCTTGTGGCGAGGAGGTAGTTTAACGCACGCAGAAGATTTTCCGCGGGCGGACAAGAATGTTTGCAATTTTCGCACTTGTTTCTTACTTACTAGACGCGTGCTACTTAGCTTCTACTTGCGTGCGTTCCGTGTGACTCGCGTGAGAGCTTTGAAACCGATCCATTTTCTGTTACGAGCGACTTACGGGGATTGCGAAGTACCTGCTTTGGAGTTGCCTGTGAGGTGCTACCGGTAAGGGTTTAATACTTGTGTTCTGCGCGTACCTCTACGGGCAACTCCCGTGACTCTTCCGGAACAAGTTTTGAGCATGCTCAAGGCCTTGTCATACCGTATCTGGGGAAGTTTTGCGGCTTGACTTGCGGGGAAACAAATTTGCTACCCGGAGCTCTCCGCAGTTGGCCCGAACTTGACAGTACCTAGCACTTATCTCGTCCTTAGTTGCCCGAAGGTGCGCACGCTAGTCCAATTTTCCCGCAGCAAAGTTTTGAGCATGACCAAAACTATTTCCGGATGAGACGCGAGGATTGCCCGAAGAGTTCCACGCAGAACACCCGTAGGAGGGCCGTAGCCGCCGCAATTCACAGGCATTTGACCCCCTTGAAGTAGGTAAGTTGCCCGCTGATTTATGCCTATGTGAAGGGAGTGCCTGCCATTTGTGGGCTCATTCTCTTCTTTGTCCTCTGTCCTCTGTGGCGTCGAGGACTTCCTGGTCCCTTTCAGACAGGACTTCATCCGCCGAATGGACTTCAGCAGCAATTTGATGCATTTGCTGTTAATCTTCCGGGCTTTGTGGCTGTCCATCCACTGGACGTTCTCTGCCCTTGTGCACTTTCCGTCTACGGGGCATCTTCACTTCTTGAAAGCTAGTTGACAAATGATTGTTTGCCCATCCACTCGAAACAGCCTATTGTTCAGGCTAGCACTTACCTCGCAGGCGACTAGTACGCAGATTACACGCAGTTGTGGCGCAGGTACTTCGCAGAGCCCGTATGTCGCCCGTAACTGACATAAAAAAAGCTATCACGAAGCTATCACGTGACACCCACGCGCCTAACATGCAGTTCAACGGAATACACGCAAGAAGGACTTAGGTATCACGCGTTTATCATGTAACACCCACGCTAAACTCGCCCTAAACCTTGTCCGGCCGCAGAAATTATTCTGCGTGCTGAAAAATCCCCATACGCAATAAGCCCGCTTAGCTGGTGTGACAGGGCCTTTTTTTGGCAGCGGGTAAATAGAGCCAGCGTGCGCACCTCCGGGTAACTACTTTTGAGATACATGCTAGGTACTGTCATGTGCGGGTCATCTGCGGGGACCTCCGGATAGCAAAAATGTTCTTCGGAAGTCGCACGCAAGGCTGGTGTGACACGGCCTTAATATCACTACTATCACAACATCAACCACAACAACGGCAACTATGACCAAAAAAAACAAACAAACAAACAAACAAATAACCTTTCTTTCAAATCACAATGCATGCGAACAAATTTGGGCACACTTAGGGGAGGCATGCTGATGAATAAATACCTGAATGAACCAATTCCCATGAACATCGAAATGTTGAGGCGTCGCCTGTTTGTTTCGCGCTGTGCCAACCATGTATGAATAATGTGTTCCTCGAAACTTAAAATCATAGTGATTAAAAGCACAAACACAAATACAGCAAGCGTGGTAATAGATGCGTTCACGTTATCGTCAGCCGAGCAAGCGTTTAGTAATTCTTCAGTGGTTATTTTTACCTTGTCATTGGGTGGAAGAAAAAAAAGGAACCGAACATAAAAGACATTGCCATTCCCCCCCCCCCCCCCAACACACACACACACAACTACACCAGAACATCGAAGAACACCTTAAGCAAGCCCATGGGCATCGGAAACGCTGCACAAGTTAAAATGGTCCCGTTTAAAACCCCACACTGCAGTTTTTTTTTTTTGCTCCACGTGTTTAACATTCATGGAATGTCGTTACCGCTTCAGCTTGCATCTCCCTCCCCCGGGGGAAGAAAGATGTTATCCATGCATTAACACCGAGCACATGAACATCACGGGGAATCCATCGCAAACTGTCGCCAGCACTTAGCCCCGTTTATCTAACATCAGGACATCGCTAAAGCTGCAAAGCAGCCCTTTCTTCCTTCTCACTCAGTTGTTGACCCGAAATCTCCGACTAAAAACTCATCGCAGATACCGGCGAAGCCATTGCACCCCTCCCCCCCCCCCCCCCCCCCCATCCCCAACTGCTTCTTAAGTATTTCGATCTTTTCTATCTTTGGCAGCACTCGACTGATATCAGGCGAAATTGTTTTTATTTCATCAAATTCGTCAAAATACCTGTATGTACTTCCTTTTTCCTCTTTTACTTTCCAGGTCTTTCCTCCCTCGTTAAGCGTTGGCCCGCTAATCAATTAGTGCTTCTCTGTTTGTAGACGTGACTGGAAATACCAGCGACCCTCTTTCCGATACCCCCTTTTTTTTCTCGGGTTGATGTGGAGGATTATCGAGTCATCATGTGGAGGACATACCGATCGACGGGGGAGAAAAAGAAGGAAGGAGAAAAAGAAAAGTCTTTTTTCCTTCTTCCTCCTCTTTTTCTTCTTAAAATTGCGTGATTGTTGCTTTTTGTTATTATGTTCTCACTAAGGTCATCCCTTTCGTTTTATTGTTATTGTTACCATTATCATTAATATTAGTATTAATATTATTATTATTGTGATGGCCATTATATAGCCATCATCAAGTGAGAAGGCAAAAATTTCCGTAACCCATCTTTTTGATATGGTGGTTGCAGTGCATGAAAGTTACCATGAAAGAGCGGTTGCGATTTTATACCTCATTCAAATTCATTATTTCAGCGTCTGCGAAGTCGCTCGCGAGTCCCTGATTCTTTCACGTCAGTCATCATAAACATTATGAAGCGTTTCAGAAACGCGTCGCTTCATCCACAGTCATTTACAGAAGAGCATCTCTTCCAAAATCTCATGTCAACTCACGCTTGTATAAACGTGACAAATTAACGAGAATTACGCGACATCGTCTCGCAATGTTCCCCAGTTTGAGTTGCATTTTGTCGCATGGTCCTATATCCGTGCTATCAGTGTCTCTTTTACTTTGAAGCAGATACCGACAAGCTAACACACAAAAAACCCCCACAAAATGTGAATGATCATATAATGCAATATAAAATGGCAAAGATCTCAGAGGACAGTGGCCGGATCTAACTGTACTTATTTTCCCCTAATTCAGTAGTGTTGAAAAAAATCATTTCGGATAAATATGTTACCAGTCTGGTGATATTATTCATGACAGATACTGCCCAAAACTTCTTTCATGAGAGAGTTTTTCCTCAACAACTTAATGGACATTTTACAGCGATGTCAGCAAAGTTCGTTTTCTTTTTAACCTGATGAATGAATTAATGAAATAATGAGGTTTGTAATTCCAAAGGTTCGTAATGCCAAAAATGAAATAAGGTCCGCTATTCCGAAGGTTCGTTAATCCGAAATTGAGATAAAGTGCGTTAATCCGAACAAAAGCAAACAAACATACAAAAACAAACAAACAAACATACAAAAAACAAACACTAAATCCTAACGAACTTTCGGAATTACGAACCTCATTTTGCTTCCGGATTAATGAACCTTCGGAATAACGAACCCTATTTTGTTTCCGGATTAACGAACCTTCAGAGAAACGGACTGTAACCGACGGTTTGTGCGTAATGTTGTGATTTATCATGTATGCGATATAAGAGTCTAAAAGATAAGTATACATACATTATACTTCCGACACTTAATGTCTATTTTTTCTCTTTCTGACCAAATAAGAAAACAAGAGAAACCACCTAAAGAGAATAAAACAAAAATGGGAAAGAGCAGAAGGAGTGAAAAATGAAATAGGAAGTTGAACACAACAACCGCGCCCAGCTTTTAATGTGCTTGATGGCATACATAATCAGATAAGGCCGGCGGTCAATTATCACGGGGGTTCAGTGACATCGCTATCGCGGGCTTTCATCGCGGGCTGGCAGGCGCTCGGAGAGACCAAGGGAAGATCGCTTGCTCCGATTGATCGCGGCTACTGCGCGGTACAGGCGCCATGACACCAAGCGGAGCCCAGTTCCTTGATGACCTTTTGTTTTTCATAGTGTCTTCTTATAGTTTTATATTTGCTCGAGTGTCTTTTGAGAGAGTTGGAGGGAGGGAGAAAGAGAAAAAGAAACAGACAGACGGACACACAGAGAGAATGAGGATAATATATATATATATATATATATATATATATATATATATATATACAATATGTTGTATAAAAGCAATGTTTTTGTGGCAGTTTATAGCAACGTGTGTCTTCCTCGTTTCAGATGAAACTTATATAGACTCACAGTCTCATTGGTAAGAATTTCATCGGACTGCCCCTGTCTCTCAAACACAAACAGCAATGACATTTTGTAGTAGTAGTAGTAGTTGTTGCTGTTGTTGTTGTTGTTTTTGTTGTTGTTGTTTTGTCACTTCCACTGATAGCTGTTGTACTATCCTGATATCTTCCAGTTCACATATAAAAAAAAGATACACAACAAAGCTTTAATAGTAGTTGATTAAGTGGAAAAATTTATTCCAGAAAGCATGAAATAAATCTGCCAACTGTGGAAACTATTGGCATGATCTTTACGTCTATGTTGCGTAGTTGTATACACTAAAGTCTATGTTTACTTCATGACTGGACCATAGACACTTCCTGCATATTCTTTTTAGAGGTCAAAAGTAGGCATAAGTATTAGCAGAGTCATGTCGAGGGTATTCGCGATTTACGGCATGTTAAAAACACGGAGCGTTTTTTTTTTTCCCTACCAAAGTAGGCCTACATGAAGCATGGCAACTGGTGATGT
Organism: Diadema setosum; assembly: GCA_033980235.1. NCBI lineage: Eukaryota > Metazoa > Echinodermata > Echinoidea > Diadematoida > Diadematidae > Diadema > Diadema setosum. Next base: position 31,855,419 of record CM067066.1, on the reverse strand, counting down.
TCGTTATTCCGAAGGTTCGTTAATCCGAAAATGAAATAAGTTTTGTTATTCCGAAGGTTTGTTATTCCGAAACAGGGAATTCCATGTATTCGTTTATCCGGACATTTTGTGGAGTTATTCCGAAGTTTCGTTATTTCGAAGGTTCGTTATTCCGATGATTATGCGTGTGTAAATACCCTGATGGTATTAAATATTTTCATTTACAATGAAAATGCATACATGAAGAGCCTGATGGTATTTGTAATATGTTATCATGAGTATTGCGACAGCTTTGAAGTCAGGGTCACGTGGACAACCGTTTCGCTCTTTTTTTCAGTGCCCATATCCCTAGAACCCGTCATATAGGTTGATAATCAGACTTTACGTGTATTGACCTATAACAATCACTCCACTGAGGACAGGATGGGTCATCATGATTACAGTTCGATAATCCAGCGGTTCGTTATTCCGAAGGCTCGTTAATCCGAAATGAAATAAGGTTCCTTATGACGAAGGTTCGTTAATCCAAAAATGACGTAGGCTTCGTTGTTCCGAAGGTTCATTAATCCTAAATTGAAATAAGATTCGTTATTCCGAAAATGAAATAAGGTGCGTGATTCCGAAGGTTCGTTAATCCGAAAATGAAGAAACGGTGCGTACAAGTTCACAAACCTTCGGAATCTGATGTATCTTCCATTGTGATGTTTTGATATCTCCTTGGGAATATCTTGCCTTTCATTTAACTTTGCCAAAATTGAACATTGCAGTAAAAAAGATAATGCAGTGGACTCTCAAATACAGGATTCAGGATTCAGGGTTCAAGTCCTGGGTGTTGTCTTCCTTGGAGATAAGACATGGTTAATCGATAATGTCTCTGTTCATTCGTGCGTGTATCAATTGGTCCCTACCAATGTTGGAGGGATTTTGGAAGGTAGAATCCTCTTGAAATAGCAGTGCTACTTCTGTGAAGATGTTGCCCTGACTGTTCTGAAAAAGAGTATTTATATGCCATTGTAATAATAGTGCTGCAGTTGTAATGATAATGAAAATAATCATAATATCATTAATAAGTTTCCATTCTGATTATTCTTGTTCTTGTCCTTCACATTCGAATGCTATTCTTGCTATTGTTATCATTAAACTATGATTATTACCGGTGTTACAAATGCTGTTAATCTTATCCTTATTGCGATAATAATGATGACAATCAAAGACTAAATAGTCGTTTCATATCATTATTATGGTTTCTCGCATTCTTCTTCTTCTTTTCCCCATTATCGTTACTATTATTGATATTATTATTGTTATTATTATTATTATTATTATTATTATTATTATTATTATTATTATTATTATTATTATTATTATTATTATTATTATTATTATCATTGTAATCATTACCAATATCAATATTATTATTTCGATCATAAAAATTAGTGTTGTTATTACTGTAAGTCCCAGGTCAGAGGAAATAACTTCAATTTGAACCTGGCCCGGGTCTATTGGGGTGACAGCTCGCACTATCACACATATCTAGGCTCACACCCTCGAAATTGCACAGTTTGAGATATTGGTAAGCCATATAAGAGGCAAAAAAGAGAAACGGTTGCAGCTCGTTTTTTATTACAACAATCGATATCGCTTTAGCAATACAAGATTGGTCCATAGCTCGCTTTGCAGATGAGGGGGGGGGGGGCGGTACCGGCAAAAATACTTCGCCATATTTGCTGACGGACAACGCGGTCGATTCTTGATTTTACTGATGTTGTTGTTGTCCATTCCTACATTGCTTGAAGGCATTGGGACCAAGAAGCAAGAGCAGCAGAAACAACAAAGCTCAGTGAGTCCCCACATTGTCTGCTAGGAGAGGCAGGACTCAAGTTCACGGTTTTGGATTCTGTTTAATTGCTGCGCTTTCATCAGTTGGCCAGATTTACCTCGGAGTTGCATATAGAGCGGGGTGCGATCGATGAAACCTGGAACAACATCATCGGCACTCCACGATCAAGGACAAGAGCATCCCTTCGGCCTTTTTTTCTTTTCTCTTTCTCCTTCTGTCTCTCTCTCTCATTATCTCTCTCCCTTTCTCTCTCTCTCTCTCTCTCTCTCTCTCTCTCCCTCCCTCTTCTGACCCATACACACAGACACACAACACACACACACACACACTCTCTCTCTCTCTCACACACTCTCTCACACAAACTCACTTTCTCTCTCCTTTACTTACTTTTTTTTCATGTTTCTCTTTCATTTTAGACTAGCCTTTTCCCTAGGTCTTTTTCACCCGGCCTTGTAGGCCTTGCTCTCGTTACTTCCCCTATTTTGTTCCACCTATAAAAGGCTTTCCTCTCTTTCTGGAAATTTTCAGATCACTTTGCCTTAAGTTTCGCATACTGAGCCATTGATATAGCAGTACGAAAGGGAACGCCTCGCCGAAGACGTTCTTCGAGACGAAATTAGTTGCAAAATTGGCCGAATACATGACAAATTTTCTATCCTTATATACCTCTGACTGCCTGTGGTATTGAAAGTAAGGATACTGAAACCACAAAAAGTAACACTGCTTCATGCTTATTCACAAATTGAAAGAGATGTGATTCCTCTGAAAATGGCATATTTCAGAAGATTCTGTTCCCTTGCAGAGGTTTTACTTCAAGGAATGTTTGATCATTGACATGAAAATGAACGAAGGCATGCACGCATGCCAAACGCAAGCATTCATTTTCGTGTGTTTGTACTTGCGCGTGTGCGAATGTGCACGTGCGTGTCATGAATGTATTCAATTTATGGCGATATTCCACGATTCTGTCAATATCGATATTCTTTCAATCTAGATGAAGAAGGATCAAGGAGATAGGGGGAAAAAAGGAAACATTCTTAATCATGCCGATGTGCTCGATCTCCTCCGCCTTGGCTAAATGCGCTGAATGAACGAGATGGAAAGAATGGAAAATTGATCCCGAGGCAGATTTAATCACAGCCCGTCTCTTCCAGAGGGAGATGGAAGTCTTTGATGCGATTGGTAGCTTGGTTCCACGGTGACTTCAAACGAAAGATGGCCACAGAAACGGGGGATGCTTTCATTTCCGGACCCCGCCCGGCCAAAAGGAATTGGCGACTGTCAGCAATCCCCTTTCCACTGAAGTCTTTCCGAAGATTCGTACACACATGCAGCGCTGATAAGCACACACTCAGAAATCAGACACACTTGCACATACCACACAGACAGGCATGTTACTGAGTATTGTACACTCACATACACAATCTATTGCAAATAGATGAACATGAATGCACTTAATTCTAAGTCTCCGAAAAAAAAAAAGATACTCAACGCATAAAGATCGAGTATAGGGCTCGGTTGCGATTTCAGCTTTATGGTTTGTTTTAGCAGTGGTGTCATAGATATCCCAACCCAAATACAATTGCACATGATTTTATTTTTTCTTCCCCAAAGCAAAACATATCTTCGGGTGATATTGGTCATCCTGTTCAGCATGGAATTATTAGAAATAAACCGTGATATTTAGAGCCTGCAAAGATGATGAAACGTATAACAGGTATTGCTAGCGCAATAATCACTCTACATTATACTGGGCGATCTGTATTTGCAAATGTACATGCCTGTCTCCCACTTTTTTTTTTTCTATATCTCTTATGAATATGATAATATGACATATTATATATCGTTTATCACAGGGAGAATCAGAATAACGACTTACTCCACTTTAGTAATACCTAGCAGTTTATCACTCCCAAATTCATCAACATGATACAAAGTCAAATGGTATACAGTACAGCGAACATTAAGCCTGTGGTAGCTTGTTTTTCATCTTTGAAAAATACTGAAAAGGAAACTGATTTAATGAAAGGCGACAGAAAAGATAGAAAGCATGACAGCTATACAGATTACATGCATGCACATCACGCATAACACGTTCAATCATGCGATCAGATAATCCACACCACAAGCCATGAATGCAGTCCTCTGATGCCAGCACATCATCAATCACATAAATCGTAGAATGCGTGGGTTTCTCTTTTCCATTCAATAAACTTTGTTCTCTGCATTTGGATACCCCTGAATACCCTTGAATACACATTTGATTTGTGTATGTGTGACGTGTGTGTGTGTGTGTGTAGTTTGTTGTTGTTGTTGTTGTTGTTTGAAATACAATACTATCATTATTATCATCGTTATTAATATTCTTGTTGGGTCGATTTCTCCCCACAAGAGTCATGCCTTGTTTTGGTATTTACGACATATCAAGTGATTTGTATGTTTGGAAGACTGAGAATCGTACCCGTGAGAATAGCAAGATCGACGGCATGTGACAATATGAATAGCTCTGCTTTTAAAGATCCAGTCTGCGCATTGCGGTCAACTGGCAAACCATCCTCGTCACGACTCAGAGCTACTGAAGTTCGGGTTACCATTCTTGGGCATGCATCCATACCTTGAGATAGTGTCCCACCCCTAATTCATTGAAATATAAAAGTTACCGTCTCCCCACCCTACCCCCATCTCCCCATCTCTCTCCTTCTGTCTTTTGCCCATCTCTCCGTCTGCCTCTCTCTCTCTCTCTATCTATCTATCTATCTATCTATCTATCTATCTATCTATCTATCTATCTATCTTCTATGTATGTATGTATCTATTTATTTATTTATTTATCTATCTATCTATCTTTCTATCTATCTATCTATCTATCTATCTATCTATCTATCTATCTATCTTATGTATGTCTCTTAATCTATCTATATATCTCTTTCCCTTTAAATCCGTCTCCAGTCTCTCTGTGTCTATCTGCCTCTTTTTGCCACCTCTCCCACCCTCTCTATCTATCCACATGAGTCTATCTGTCTATCTATCTGTGTGTCTCTCTACCTTTTTATCTATATCTATGTACCCATCTATCTGACCGTCTATCTGTTTGTTTATCTATTATACTTATTCATTTATTTATCTACCTACCTATCTATCTATCTATCTATCTTTCTATCTATCTATCTATCTATCTATCTATCTATCCAATGGGCTGCCTTAACCCTGCGTCTCTTGTTGTATCTCTTTCTATCTCTCTCTGTTGTGTTGTTTGTCTCTCTATCAGGCTAACTGTTTCCAATTTTCGTTTTCTCTCGATAAGAATTTTCCTTCAGACCTGTTCTGGGTACTAGTATATGATTACAATACCTTTTTTTTTTGCGCTCGCCCGTCCTCCTCAATGGATAAACTCTGTACCCAAGTATTTGAGAAAAATAAAAATTAGTGACTTTTTCCAGGGAGGTGAGAGGATTTTGTCTCACCTCCCTGCTTTTTCAGAACAAATGGAGAGCTGCTCAACACTACATCACGCATGGCAGAGTTTCCAACTTTTGTAATTCAAAACTTTTTTTTTTAATCTGTCCTATAGTTTCCTGAAATTTTCACTGATCTATAATTCCTTTTTTTTCTGTTTTCATACAAATCTACATAATATCAAGATGGATTTTCCCTTAAAGGCTCTGAGCCCTTTACACGGGCGAGACTGGATTCACTTTTGGTGGGTTGTTTATGTGACCTAATGTAAACCCTATTTTACCTTTACTTTCGCTCCCCGATTCGCACATTGCAGTCGTGGGCCTACAGATTCATTTCAGATACATTTGTATCCTCATCTAAAGATTTTGGGTGCCCTATGAATTAGTGGTTTCTTCTTCTTTTTTTTTTTCGTCATGAACACGTGATCCATAACTAGATACGCCCAGCTTTGAGCTGTACGCGCCCCTAATGGTTACATTAAGCCCACTCTAAACATCAGCATGGGGCCCGAAAGCTGCTCTTCCATTACTTTAATCTATTCAAATTTTCTGCGGGAGAAGCGTGGAGGAGAATTCTGAATATCATGCAAATAATTTACGTCAGGCTGTGAGTCTGGAGGTTTGGGTGTCATCAAACACAAACTCTCCTGAATGATCGGCTTCCGATTTTCGATTTTTTTTTTTCTTCATCTTCTTCCGCCCCCAAGACATATCGCTTCACTGAAGAGAATAAGTCAATATATCCAGTTTCGGACATTAACAAGTCGACGGCAGTCACTGCTGAATAAATCGTGATTTTTTTTTGTTTTTCTTTTTGCCAAACTTCTAAATTTGTAGAGTAAGCACGAAATAAGCCGCTGTTCTCTCTTAGAGAGAGAGTGAGAGCGAGAGAGAGAGAGAGAGAGAGGGGGGGGGGGTTAACAAAGCTGATACGATTAACGCCTCGACGTGGCATTAGTCTTTACTGACTGGAGTAAATTAATCAAACAGAGCAATTAATACAATTAATCATTACCAGTAACAGTATTGTCAATAATTCCTGTTCATGTTCATGTTTTCCTGCCTGTTCCGTCCCTGCTTTCGTTCTTGTCCTTGTCATAGTCATTTTTTTTTCTGTTTGTTTCGCCTGACGTCATGATATCAACATTTTCATACATGGAGTCCTTGACGGATCTCGCGATGCCCTCATCTTCAAGAGTAATTTACAAAATGTACAAGCTATGCTTCTCTTGTGAATTCCTCTTTTCCATACAGAGTTACAAAATGAAATTGTAATGCTTACTTGTTTATTTATCTAAAAACAAATGTGATATTATTATAATTGTATCCATGTTTTGTTGAAACTTATGTGATTCAAAGTTTCTTAAAATATACTTATGTAAGCGTTATGTATAGTGCTTTGTATTACTTTATATGGAAATAAAATAATTTGAATTGAATTGAATAATACTGTCACGCGCAGGTAACAGTATATCGGTCGCTACCTCTTATGCAAGTATGAAGAAGTCGCAAGACTTGTGTGTGTGTGTGTGTGTGTGTGTGTGTGTGTGTGCGTGTGTGTGTGTGTGTGTGTGTGTGTTTATATAAAAATATAACACAATTCATGTTTTAAGTCAATCATTTCAACCACGAACCTCCTCTCCACTTTTTGATGGCTCGAAAAGAAGAAGAAGAAAAAAAAAAACAAGAAATGTAGTGGCCCGATGTAAACGGAAACATAACAATCCATTCTGAATCTTAAAGGACAAGTCCACCTTCATTAACATAAGGATTGAGAGAATGTAGCAATATTAGTAGAACACATCAGTGAAAGTTTAAGGAAAATTGGACAATCGATGCAAAAGTTATGAATTTTTACAACTTTTGTGTTGGAACCGCTGGATGAGGAGACAACTAAGGCTCGTGATGTCATACTATGAGTACAACAGTATAAAGAAAATGTAAAGAAAATTCAACATATTTTCACTTTTTTTTTGCATAATAAAAGAGCACTTGACTTGCCTCTTTCTAAAGGCAACAGGAATAATATTACCCATAACTATGTCAGTAACGAGTCAAGGGAATGTGTACTTTTTTCAAAAGATGAAATTTTGTGAAATTCTCTTTATATTTTCCTTATATTGTTGTACGCATGTGACATCATACACTGCAGTAGTCTTCTCATCCAGCGGTGACTGCACAAAAACTTTAAAAATTCATAACTTTTGAATGGATTGTCCCATTTTCCTCAAACTGTCAATGATGTGTTCTACTAATATTGCTACATTCTCTCAATCCTTATGTTAATGAAGATGAACTTGTCCTTTAAGTGTCCGATCGGGCCAACAAAAGGTAGCCTTTTTGGAAATCTGGTGGCCAGACATAGATTTTTGGTGACCCCTGGCCACCAAGTCACCTCCAGCTCTGTAATATATATGAATTCATATCAAGGGAGAGAAAGAGAGGGAGAGAGAAGAAAACATGGAAAATGGAGAAGACCATTGTTGAACAACATGAGTCTCGTTCTTGTATCCAACTAAATAGTCTGTGGCAGTCACGCTCTTAACTCTAGACCCTGATAATTAAGTTACCACCCAGTAACGTCAAGAGGAAGAAGAAGACTATTGAACGGCGCTTTGGCAGACTACTACAGAGTGCTGACTTTCATCCTTCGATGCAGAAACAAAACCCGACTGTTTCCAAATGCCAAGCCGAATTTTTGTCTCATGGTGTAGAGCAGAGACGAAAAACGCATTCTCTTGTATGTAGAGAGAGAGAGACCTACATACATCTGCTTGACCTACAACTATTTCTACGTGACTTTTTCCTCTTTTCCTTTCTTCTTTTTTTTTTTCATTCACTTCTCTCTCGATATGAATCAATCAATTGCGTCTGAAACGCATTCCTGTTTTCCAGTCTCGGGTCATCAAAACGATTGATCACATTACGCTCGCGTAGCGTTTCATTGAGCTGGAGCGGGGCGAGTCACGAAGATTAAGGCCAAATGTTAATGAGAGTTTGGGGCGATTTTTGTTGGACGAGGATATGATACACGGAGTGATAATCCTGTACATAATAATTCCTATGCAAATCTGAGTCCTCGTCCTGAAGAATTCTAGAAGCAGGCTTAATAATAATGTGCATATGATTTACTCATGTGACCTATGTGTATATTTGATGCACGCAGTCATGTATTTTATGTGTGTATGTATAGGGCCCTATATCATTTGTATGAATGTATGTACATTATGCATGTAAGCCTATGTGTGTGTGTGTGTGTGTGTGCGTGTGCGTGTGTGTGTGTGTGTGTGTGTGTGTGTGTGTGTGTGTGTGTGTGTGTGTATGTGAGCGTGTATGTAACCTATGTGTATATGTATGCATGTATCTTATTTTTCTGTGTTTATAAGCATGCACTCATCAATAAGGTGCATTGATGCTCTAAAATTTTCCCTGTATGAAATATTGCATATATTTTCTGTTTTGCTGCACGACGAATGGATGTTTAGAGCATTGACACCATTAATTGCTTCTCATCAATTTTTTTTTTTTTTTTTTGGTTTGCTATAGAGTGTGTCAATGTTTACTTCATAGATAAAACAAGAAAAGAATAGAAATAAATATGAAGCAGAGTAAAAACGCTTCATCTTGTTTTCGAGAAGTTGTTGACATCTAGCACACTTCATAAAAGGACGTAACAATGTAAGAAATCCTGAGTCAGACAAAAGAAAATAAATGTAGAGATAAATTTACCCCTTAATTTAAAGAGAGAAAGTTCAAAGTCATTATGTGAAATTATTTTCCCTTCAGATTTTGTTTATTTACTTGTTTTTATTCGACCAGAAGACTGAGCGCCATGCGCCATGTTTATTAGCGCATGAGGGAAGGCTATCAACGACCGGGCAGTGATCTGTAAGCCAGGGGACGGGACGGGGTGGATGATACCTCATGCAAACCTCCAATATTGCCGGGGGATCCAGAGGCTGAATTAACCGGAGCACCAGACAACCAGCCAAACATCCCCCGAAGACACACCCGCTGTCTCCTTACTTAGCTGTCTCATTTACCGGATCAAAATAAAAAATGAAATAAAAGCTATGTAATTGCATTCCCCTCCCCCTCCCCGATTTTTTTATTCTTTGTTTTTTTTTTTCATAGCTTTCATCCATATAGGAACATTACATTTACACAAACCATAGACATAATTCCATATAGGCCATTACATGACGCACTTACAACACATGTGAAATAATAACTTTCTTGATAAATGAACCAATTAAGCGACATTACAGCGACACGACGGACCAATGATTAGGTAAAACATTTTTAGCAATAAGGAAAATATCTCTCGTTTGGAAATTGTGATGTATCCTACTTGTGAAGTGCATTAGTAGCCTCAATTTCTAACCCAATTAAATTAGAGGACGCCGATTAGCGCGAGCAATGATGTTGGAACCACTACAGTCACGCCAGTTGCTCCGTTATTTTGCATGGCGTTCTGCAGAGTAGCCAGTTCCAATAATGGGCCGGTCCTCCCAATCTCATGTTGACATTTGTGAATTATATTTATGATTTACGAGCAAAACAGAAAACAACACAGGAGTGAAAGTTTGATCCAAACCTGAAATAGAGTAAGAAAGTTGTGGGACTTTTTGATGTGCATGATTTCATGAAAAGGTGATATAAGTTGTAACCATGCTAAATACATAGATGACGTTTTGTGCGATGTGGAAATGTCAAGTGTAAATTTTGCACATTGAGAGATGCGCAGACTATATTATATACCTCCGTAGTCTTCAGAGGAATAAGTGAATTTCCTACCCCATCCAATCTTCTGGTTACATTATCTTCTGACATTATACTTCCGGTTTCAACGAGCATGATGTATTCAGTGGTCTCCAGAAGATGGGGGTTAACAGTGTCAACATATTCATTAAAGGAAAATAAAACCCTATGAATTGAGGGAATGCAGGCAGCAATAATTAGCAGAACACATGGGCGAAGTTTGAGGAAAATCCGGCAATCCGTTACAAAAGTTATGTTTAAAGTTTTAGTGCAACCATCAGGATGAGAAGACTATAACACTTTGTGACGTCACTTTCGAAAAGAGATATAAAGAAAGTTCACATTTCACATTTCTACCATAATGATAAGACACTTGACTTACCTCTTGCAAAATACAGGGGCAATACTCTCACCCTTAACATAATGTCAGGAACAAGTCAAGGGTGTTTGTAATTTTCATACAAAACGTTTTTTTTTTTTGGGGGGGGGGGAGGGCGGGAATTCTCTCTTACTTTATATCGTTTTCCATAAATGACGTCACAATCTGTTTTATAGTCTTCTCATACTACGATTGATGATTTAAAACTACATAAAACCAATGTCAATGTCAGAACACTTAGGCCACAAGATCCTACTCAACGATCATGCCGTGAAACGGGTAATTTGATGTCTGGATGTATTGGATTATTTTATCTGAGGAGCAACTTTAAAAAAAAGGCCTACACCCTCAACGGCAAGAAAAGGGTAATTCACCGAGGGATTTCATTTCTTGCCTACTAGGCCGGAGGCGATAGCATACCATAATGTGACTCGGGCACGATTGAAACCAAATTCGATATTCATGCGAAATGTCATGGGCGTTGGGAAGGCAGGAAAATGAACGATTCTGTGGTTATAAATAGAAAATTCCTCGTGATGAAAAGAATTAAGAAATTATAAATCATATAAGACATTCACCCATGCATCCTACACACCCACACATATTAGGTATTATGTACATCTCTCTCTCTCTCTCTCTCTCTCTCTCTCTCTCTCTCTCTCTTTATATTATATAACATATATATATATATATATATATATATATATATATATATATGCGCATAATCAATGCAGTACAGGTATAATCAAAAGTAATGAGATACAAATATAATACCTCAATATTTTTTTTTGATACTCGTGTATACCTCTTAAATCCTCAGGTCTGATATTTTTTTTAATCAAATAACTGTGTGGAGGGTGTGCCTGCTTTGCCCCTGCATATTGAAAGACACAAGTGTGGCTTACAATCGTTATCATGTCCACAAAAAGCAGTCATGGTTGTTCTATCTATCTATCTATCTATCTATCTATCTATCTATCTATCTATCTATCTATATATATATCTATCTTTTTAAGTACTTCTCTTTTGTTTGCTATATCGCTCTCTTCAAATGGTCAAGCAATGCCTAGAACTGTACACACCAACGGATTTTAATTTCGCATTTGGAATTATAAACAAGAAGATCGGAGTCCTACAGAGCAGCATGAATGTATTTGACAATCGTGACCTCAAAATGAGTATTATAGTATTATGGTCCTGTTCATCTTCCCCCGTAATTCCTGGTGGCAATAAAGCAATGTTGAAATAACAAACAAGCAAACAAACAAATCTATAGACACAGTCTATTTTGTGAATCTCTCATGAATAGATTGACCATATTAAAACTGGAGTCGCAAGACTCTTCCTCCCCTAACGAAAAATACTCCCTCAAAACAAAAGCAAACAAAACACACACACACACACACACATACACACACACACACACACACACACACACACACACACACACACACACACACACACACACACACACACATAAACCAACCAAAACAAATGGCCCTGTCTTTATCATATAAAAGTTGCCCAGGGCAAATCTACACTAAGACTAGGAAAACAAGAACAGGTCGAATTTGAATGATCAATCGAATACCCATTTAAGGGAAGTATACAACCCCACATGGGCAAACTTGCTAACCCCCATACCTCCTGTATCCCTCACCATTCCCAAGCATAAAAAAAAAGTTATTTAACCCAATGCAGCTTGGAAACTGCACTGGATTGGATTCAGCAATTAGGAAATTGTCATAACTCGAAGTTCAAGTGGTTAAGCAAGATCAATGTAAGCTTCGTGTAGGTGTAATCATTGAGGAAAAGGAATAAATGGGGAAGAGCTGCAGACTTAATTTAGTAAGGTACATTTTTGGCTCCGGGCAAATTTCAAACAGGAGATTTCCTCAATATTAATCCTCGGCTTATCTATTCTAGAATGTCGGATGGGTAATGCAACTTTTAAATACGTCCTAGGGGTCATTCGACGTGTGTAAAGGGGGGGGGGGAGGAGACGAAGAGAGAAGAAATTTGTAATCACCCCAAAACAGATACTCCTTAATTCTAGAGCTTTCTAATGTGTATGGCTGTGTACGTCGTTTGTATATGTGTGTATGCGCGCGCGCGTGTGTGTGGACGATAAAGATGATGATTATAATGTGTGTCTGTATATGTATGTGTGTGGTGTGCACTTTAACGCGTATTGCGATTTGAATAACACTTTCTTGAGAAATTGATATGTGATAAAGAATCATCAATACGTCCTATGTGTGTCAAGAACTGTCTGAAGGATCAGCAAAATCGTGTCACGTGCAGACGATCAGAATCATGATCGCAATGTTGACACCGCTACAGGCGATAGTGCATGGTCTTCCTTGTATTGTCATGGCAACCAAGATTTAAAAAAGAAAGAACAATAAAAATCTACACTACTCCCTTTATGTTTTTTTTGTGTGTGTGCGTGTGCGTGCGTGCGTGTGCGTGTGTGTGTGTGTGTGTCCGTGGGTGTGTGATAGGGATATGTGTGTATACCTTTTGAAACTCAAGGCAATTACACTTGCCCGGGTTCAAATGTAAAGTATTGTGACATTGTCATGATTTGAAATTTTGTATTCCTCAGCAATCCTCACAATGAAATCAAATCTTGATCAATAAGACACAACTAAAGAGGAAATATAAGCACTATAGAAATTGAAACAATGTTAATGTGGAAGCGTTGTTTGCAATACAATTTTAATTACCGTCGATAACTAATTAATAAAATGAATGGTGTGTATCGTAATACGACTCCTTTGTATATTCGTCACGAACAATTCAAGATATCTTGCAGTCGTCACAAAACCCTATTGTATCAAATTATACTGCACTGTCATTACCACTGTAATATTTCAAATTTATTATCATGTAATTGGTTTATTCGGTTATTCTCATATCATTTCTGATACTTATATAAAAGGAAACCAAAGGCCCGAAATAAGCATAAATTGAGTGAGTGAGTGAGTGAGTAAGTGAGTGAAAGCAGCAATACATCAGTGAATGTTTGAGGAAAATCGAACAATTGATTCAAAAATTGTTACAATTTCAGTGTGGTCATTGTTGGATATGGAGACTTCTACACTTCATGATGTCATCATGGGCAACAATGTAAAGTAAATATACGGAGAATTCACTAGACCAACATTAATACTTGGGCTTAGGTTTCCTTAAAAAGAATCTCTCTGTGCAGTTGTTGTTCTTTTACATTTTTTTCATCATGACGTTACAGCTTGTGTTGTGATGTTTTGTAGCATTCTTGGCGCCAGAGGCTGAACTGTATTTTACCGTCCACCAAATGTTGTTTAGTGGTTTTACCCCATTATGAGGGTTGCTCAACCCTAATCTGTATGATACAACTCTTAGATCTTCGAGGGTTTTAAGATACATATGTATTCAATATGACGGCCCCAAAGTGAAATTCCTATAATATTTCTGTGTGAACGGTGAAATTTGGCGACACTGATTTTTTGACCCTGTTTCGAGGGTGCTGAATATAAATCTGGATGATGCAATTTTTTATCCTCTAATGTTTTGAGATATTCAAGATGACCGACAAACTTGCGAACAAATTGGCTGCCAAAATGATGCCTATATCTGAAATTCCTTATTTTATAAATGACGAAACTTGAAACAAAATAATGATTTTCCCCCCTTTTCAAGGATGCCGAATCCGCATATGAATGATGCAACTCTTGTATCCCTGAAGGATTTTAAGCATTAAAGATGACTGATGAAATGTGAAACTTAAATAGGATAAATGATGAAAATTGTGCTCTAGAGGGATCGCTGTTATGTTACCAGTGTTTCGTATTTTATTTACATTTCAGTTGAACGAATTCATCAAAACAGCAAAAACTGTACTCTAAAAGGCTTCCACAATTCATCCCTTTAATTAACGAACTTGTGAAAGCATTTTTCAGACGTATCCTAAAAAGACTGATAAGTAACATCCTCTTTAAGAGATGAAAGTTTACACATACGAACAAAAAAGTATGACGAATAACTTTATGATGCCAAAAAGACATATACCAAATGGACAGAAAAATGACCAACAAGATGGCTCCCAAGATGCGAAGTCAATTTTGTGACTTTTTTATTTAAATGTTGAAACTCGTCTCATGTTTTCATGAAACTTGCATTTTCTAATAGTATCGTTAGAAATGGCGACAACCATTTGCGGAGATAATATGTCACGAGAGTGTGTGGTGTGTGAGGGGGGGGGGGAAGGGGGCTAAAAAAACAGCGAAGGTGATACCAAGGCCATGGCCATTCATACCTGGCCAAACGCAAGGGAGTGACTGTGGGCGGGCTATCCCCATGCCTCATGAAACAGCTCTTGGAGCTTGTATTTTAGAAGAAAAATACAGCATTCTGGTGCAAAACCTGTGGGGGAAAATTGTACATTTTCCAATCCAAAAAAGTAAAAAAAAAATAATAAGATGGGGCAAAACCATCAAAGAACATAATGGTGGATGGAAAAATGAGATTAGGTTCAAATCTGACAACTGTAATTATGACTGTTGTGTTCTGTTATTCAGGTGTGAGTTTCTTCAATTTGTCGCTACCTTCAAGGTAGTAATTGCTACCCTTAACATGTCAAGTTGATGGAATGTTTAATTCGATCATGAAAAATGATTCTTGTGGAATTCCCTTTATATTTTATTTATATTGTTGTCCATGGCGCCATAAACTCTAGTAGTCTCCTCATCCAGCGGTTCCAGCACTAAAACTTTAAAGATTCATAACTTTTGCATCGATTGTCCGATTTTCCTCAACCTTTCACTGATGTGTTTTACTAATGTTGTTGCTTTTACCTATTCCACATTTCTCTTTGGGTTTTGGTTTCCTTTAAGCACCCTGGAAGCATAGAAAAGCTATCATATTTTATTTTTCGTTTTTTCTTCGTTTAAAGGGAAGTGCATACACAGAATTTCATATTTTGACGGCCATTTTGGCAATCATTTTAGAGGCCATCTTGAATATCTCAAAACCTTCAATATAGTGCAGATAGATTAAGCACCCTTGAAAAAGGATAAAATCATCATTAAAAAAAAACTTTCCTATTTATAAGGAAATATGTAGGAATTTCATAAATTTGCGGCCATCTTGAATATCTCAAAATCTTCAAGGATGCAAAAGTTGCATCATCAAAGATTCGGATTCAGAACCCTCGATATAGGATAGCACCGTCAAAACAACAACAGCACCAACAACAAAAAATCGGGCGAACGACAAAACTCCGTTAGGCAAAAATCTAACTTTGGCACCATGACTATCAAGAAGATGTATGATGACTTTACGTTTTACATCGTTCTGGTCTAAACTACTTTAATGATAGACCGTCAGGATCATTTAATATAGCTCTATACTCTCTACATCATGTACATTGTTGCCAGTTTATCTGACAAATCAATTCAGTCACCTTCCACCTGGAATCTTCCGTAAATGTTAACCACCTCTCTTCCTGCAAAGCCAGAGACCAAAACTGCATACAAAACAAAAACCGCGACGGGATACATTACAATTAGACAGTTTCATTTTCAGACCCAGAGAAGGCCATGCAATACCATTCACTGGCGCCAGAACGTGCTTTACAAATGGTGATGATGATCGATGCAGTGGTCAAGATAGTTTGACTGATACTATGGAAACGACATACGTATTGTACGTTAAAGAAAGTGTATGCTGATATGTGTACGTGATTGCTCATATTGATGCATGTATATACGTGAACGAGGGAGGGGAGAGACACGAGAGATAAAAAGGAGAAACTGAGGAGATGTGATGGAGGGAGAAAGAGATAAAATAGCCAAAAAACAATGCCCAAAAAGGCTTTCCTTGATAAATTTTGCGCGCGCGAGGAGTGAAAGCTTCGTGAAGAGTTAATGTAGGTTGACCCAATCTGTGGAGGTCGAGTGTGCACAATACTCCTAATTGCGTGAAAGGGAAATTGATAATATCGATTGGGTTCTCAGAAAGGAGTTTCTAAATTCAGATACTGATAGCCAGGGGGCAATGGGATAATGTTGTCACTTGGACCAAGTCCACGAGGGCGGGGAGAAAAAAGAGACATTTAAGAATGAGAAAGGAGGGAAGAGTGAAGAGAGAAGGAAGGAGAGAGGAGGAAGATATAAATCAAGAAAGAGGGACAGTCACATAGAGAGGAGGGAAGAGAGACACCGAGATTCAGAGTGCTTGTAATTCACAGTTTTTGCAACTTTGTCTTTTTTTCTCCTTTCGCTTCTACTTCATAGTCTCTACTTCTCCCTCCTTCACCCTCTCAGCCCTCTTCTTTCCCTCCTTCCTTCTCTCTCTCACCTTCCCTCTCTTCTTCCCTCTGATGATTAGATGACTTATGATTAAATAATTTGGGAAGATTTGACAACTTTCATTTTATGATAGTTTAACAAATTTGAAATAATGTTAATTGACAGAGGTGATATCGATGAAAATGGTAATTTATTGTTGCCATGCTTCATCCATCTGTTTTCATGAATCAATTTCTTCAAGTTTACATTTATCATCAACGAAACACACACACACATACATACACACACACACATACAAACAATACGAGTTGCTGCCATGAAGCTCTTTATTGCTCAAGTTGACACAACAGCCAGTGTAAAACAGGAATGAAACAAATCGACTCTGCTAAAGGTTAACGTAATGATGACCTTCGTTACCATCTATGTTGTTATTATTCCTATTACCTGGATTATTGTCATTGTCGTGTAAATCAAAATGCTTGCAATTTTAATCATACCCATAATGATATAATTATTGAGCGCAGGAGGACGGATATTCAGCTAAAGAAAACACACACACACACAAAACGTGTAATGTCACACGATGAAGATGTGTTTGAAAAGCAAAATCATACAACTTAATAGGGGTTTCAGTAGATGAGGGCCTAAAATAAAGTATTCGAATGGTAAAGAATAATACGGCCATTAGATGTTACATAGGAAACAAATTATTCACAATTCACCAACAATGGATCTAAAGTCCTGCTGAAGTCCATCTTTTTAGAAGGAGCTGGTATACCGAGGGGCTCAATGATACGATATAACTTAAGAAACAAACATATAAACAAAATGAACACACTGCAGCTTCAATACTGTGCATGATATGGAAAACATGAAATCTTGACATTAAAGCAATTGTTGTCAAGTCAGTAGCAAGATATGGGGAAGACACAATTAGGACAATCATCGGAAAATTGGAAATAATATATTTTTTCACTCTCCAATAAAATATATCTTTTGAAATTCCAACCATAAGTTTTGTGGTCATTTAAGAAACATACAAGTTTAAATCAGAATGATTGAAAATATGAATGAAAAAAGAGAGACATGCACAAAATGTGAACAATGGCGGAAATGAGAGTGATAAGTGAGGAAGAATATAATGAGTAAAAGAGAGAGAGGGAAGGTGGGAATGAGAGCGGACAATGAAGATTATAGATGTTGAAAAGACGAAGCCATTAATTTACTATTTGAACCTTAAAAGAAAACACCTTCGTCTACAACGAGGTAAGCTAGAAAACGGCCACCTCTGCCCATGCATATTATTAAACGGAAGACTTCTGAACGAATGACTTGCAGGGACGTAATGTACACTCGGGTGGGATGGGATGGGATGTGCGCAGGCGCTATTAAAGATGCGGCAAGTGTTGGTGTTAAACGTCAGGAAATAGAGTTGGTTGACACACAGCTGGCTAGCTCGAAGGATTCCGTGCGTATCAGGTGACCAGCTTCCATTCTTCTCTTGAGTGGGTGTTTTTCTGTGTGACTGCATCGTGCCCTTGCGTGATATAGAGGAAGAGAGAGAAAGAGGGATAATATGTAAAGAGGGAAATGGGAGTGTGTGCAACTGTGCATGTTTTTTTTTTGTTTTTTTTTGCGAGTGAAATAGGAGCAAAATTTTGAAAGAGAAAGCGTTTATGCGTGGGTGTGAGGGTAAGCAATTGGGCCGTTTGCATACAACTTGTTACGGTTTTGGTATCACTCTACAATTACGTTCACTCCAGGTTTTCATGTCTAATTTCAAAGCATCATCCAGTTAAAAAAATGATTCTGGCCAGTGATCAATAATGAATTATATGCATACTATATACTTACATGAGGACTAAGTTGGTGTTTTGATTTCTGTGACACTTTGAAATTCCCGACACAACAATCTATACAAAGAAGTCTGAGTAGAAGTTAGTGATTATCATAATCCTCTTATGGCATAGTGGAACAGACCACGTGATCTGTGAAATGACGGTCCCAGTGCGTTCATCCCGGGACAAGATGTTTTATCAAACATGCTCCTAAGTGGGTAATTGGCATTCCTGTCCAGGGCTGAATCCAGGAATTCCGTAAAGAACCTTCTGGAATGAAGAGCCAATCCTGGGTAAATGATCCATATACTATCACCGTAATCACTAGCGTCTAATGTTTCTCTTGTTATGACTCTTCATTAAATTCTTTAAAATTCATTAAAAGAAATTAATGACAGAAATTGCGGTTTCCATTAGCAGCAGAAATGAATGCAAAATGATGTAAGTAATGATATCGGTGGTACTTATATTTATCAACTGTAGTGTTCTTGATGATGCAGGGCACGTCATCTTGCTGGCCGTGTTAGTGCTTTGGGGCTTCCATGTCCAATGTGCTTTATGGCACTAGTTTCTCTTAACACTGTGGACAGTTACATTTGTGAGATTTGATTTGATTTGACTTGATTTCATTTCATTTCATTTCATTTCATTACATTTGATCTGATTTGATTTGATTTGATTTGATTTGATTTCATTTCATATGATTTGATTTGATTTGATTCTGTTTCCTCATTTTACTTAAAACATAAGCATTGGAAAGCCGTAATATAGGCTTAAAGTGTGACAAAGACGCCAAATGCAAAACTACGCAATTGCAATTATCTGCATAAAACAAACATTCTTTAAGTTATAATCTTTCTTTCTCTCTCTCTCTCTCTCTCTCTGTCTATCAACATGATATTTTCTTAGTCATTGGAAATGATTACACATCGTTGGGAGCCCATCATCTAAAGCATTTGTTTGATGTTAACTGGAGAGTTTATGAGTACATTTATAAACTTGAAAATTATGAATCTTAAATATTGGCATTAGGTGTTGTCGTTGTTGTTGTTGTTGTTGTTGCTGCTGCTCCTGTTTTCTCTTGTCACGGGGAGCAGTTATTTTCATGCTCCTGATCACGTCATACGCGAAGGAAGAAAAAGGAAAATAAAACTGGGCTAATGATAATGACTGGATGTAGATCACTGCCCACACAAGAGGATGATGATCCCTCCAGCTGCAAAGGTCATTAAAACAGGTAGCTTGGTCACATAATGGGATCGGAAATGACCCGAGCTTAATTTCAAATGCCTTGCTAAAACAAAAGCTCCGCTATTTAATGATTCATGTAACGCGTGAAGAACAATGGTATCGAGGGGGATATTATTGGGATAAAGCATGGGCAAGGACTTGTTATATTATACCGGTCGAGAATGCAGAGCAGGGTCATTAGACATTAGATGTCCTGATTGATATCATGATTAAAACAACACCGATCATTACTACCTTGAAGGTGGCGTCTCAGTGACTGCAATGAATCGTCAGGTTTACGTCAATGGCCTCTTTCACCAATCATTACTGCCAAGTGTAATCACCTTGAGTCCATGTCCATTTTCTCATTTAGAACGATAATTGAAACGTCGAAAATTTAACAATTTACGATTGGCAATAAATTCTCAGGCATGCTGCAGAAACCTAATTTGAGAGTGATGTTTTTGCACTCGCAGGTTTCTGGTTTATGAGCCATGAATTTCAATCCATATTGAGTGAATATCCATGATTATCCTCGCACACTTTTTTTTTTTAATAACAAAAATCTCTTTTTAGAGTTTCAGTTCTTGTCGTGTGAAATGTTACACGTAGTAGTTTTTTTTTGAAACTTCCCAATTTTTAGATTTCAGTTTTTCTCTTTTTTTTTCTCTCTCTTTGATGTTTTCATCCCTCCATTTTCCTCTGCCTCCTGATTTCTGTTCGTCATTTATATTTTGCATTCGAGTACTATGTATCATTTCTCTGGTGTTCATGCAGATATTTCTAAAATTTGCAGAATCTAAATATTTTACTTTTTCATTTCGGTTCTCTCATTTCCATCCCACTCTCTCCCCCCCCCCCCCTCTCTCTCTCTCCCTCTCTCTACTCCTCTCTCCACTACACGGTTTATCTTTCTCTCTCTTGCTCTCTTTCTTCATCTCTTCTTCTCTCTCGTTCCTTCTTTTAACTTTTAATAAAGTTTTGTTCTCCTTTTTTTTCTAATCCATCGTGATCAGTCCTCTTGTATTGTCTGCATGTGTCTACTACTCTGTCTCTAAATCATGGCTTCATTTTACATACGGACACACACACACACACACACACACACACACACATATATATATATATATATATATATATATATATATATATATATATATATATTCATATAGATAAACTTAGATACATATAATTTATATATTCATAAACATACTTAAACAGATATATAACTTATAAATCAATATAGGCAGCCTACATATTTAAGCAGAAAGATAAGGATATATATTTGATATACTCTGTATATATATATATATATATATATATATATATATATATATATATCCCCTCTCCTTCTCTCTCTCGCTTCCTCGACTCTCTCTACTTGACACAGTATACCTACTTTTCTCTCCTGCTCTCCTATTAGAATCTCCTATTAAGTCAGTCTTCCTTTCTCCAATCCCTCCTGTCTTCCACTTTATCTTTTCCTCTCCCTCGGTATCTTTGTCTCTCTTCTCTCTCTCTGCCCCCCCCCCCCCCCTCTCACTCTCTCTCTCTCTCTCTCCCTGTCTCTTTTAGATCCGTCCACGAAATGTCATTCATGAATTCTAACTCCCTGGAATCACTTTATCGCCCGATTTGCCCGAAATCATGCGATCTTCCTGTATGCGCACGAGGCGTTTAGCGTTGACGTAGGCACCAACACCCAAGCGCCTCAGTAATGCCCAGACATAGCGGGAAAAGATAAACTACAAGTATATAGGAAATGAACATTTATCGTCCGTAGGGCAGCATTCGTAAGAGACTTGCGTACGCATACCGTCCCTACTTTTGACACACTTAGCAATTTATGGTATTTTAGAGTTACATGGAGAAGTCTTCCCTTAAAGGGATTGTATAGTTTCGGTTGAGATGCGGGGCTTCAGGTTTCCAACATTTTGTGATTATTATTATTTTTTTATTAAATAATGAGAAACCTCTTGACATATGAAAGAGCATACAATTTTAAGAGGAATTCGAAGTTTATTTGATGAAAATTGGTTTTGAAATATCCGAGATATCCAAAACAAAGTGATCCTAATAAAGGTGGGACCCACCATTTATTAGGATCGCTTTGTTTTACTTTGTTTGTTTGTTTGTTTGTTTGTCTGTTTGTTTTGATATCTAAGTCATTTTAAACCCGATTCTCATCAAACAAAATTTGAATTCCTCTCAGAATTGTATGCTTTTTACATTTCCTACAGTGGTTTTTAAGTATCTCCCAAACAGTTAAAACTGCTTCATAGGCTACACAATTCATGCATGACTATATACTGTAGTTTTTGATGCATGGATATTATTCCTTTCTCTTATTTTCTGCATACAGTCATGCATGTATAGTGCTTGGCGAACTGGTGGTTTGCCATCATACCCCGTGAAATGTAGGTCCGTGGTTTCAGCTTAAATGTCACTGTACGGTAATTAACTGAGCAGCGGAAGATGTCTTGCACATCGTGAAGTCTCGTTTGAGGCTACAATATTCAATTGATTTGATTTGAATTGATGATGTGTTCCAGTTTACCCGAGGAATATATGAAAAGTACTTGTAAAGTATAACAATGTTATAGTATCTGTAGAAATTATCATTGTGTAGTGTATACATAAGTACAATGTGCTTTCATAAAAAACAAAAGAAAAACAATCTTTATGATAAGACAGGGGTGCAGGAAACGGAAATGAAATGCACAAATCATGTCCTTAAGCTTACCAAGGGAAATATTTTGAAAAACATGACAAAGAAAAAAGAATTCTTTGTAAAGGGCCAAATTATAACTGTTGATTCAATTAAGGAAGGTAAGTGAATGAAAACAATATTCAAACTTGTTTGACCAAGATAGTAAAACGTTCAAGACATGCCAAGAAAAATAATGAAAGATACAGGAATGCATACTTTTTATAACAAATATCTTTTAGTGTTTTTTTTAATCACAAAATACCATTAACATGACTTAGATTCAAGCTATACGCTCATCATCAGCAATATCACTATTTTCATCATCATCATTCTCTTCATCATAAGAAACAAATTCAACCACTTCTCATAAAAGGCCCTTGAAAACTCACCTATTCAACTGACAATAACAAAATGATGCCAAGTAGATGTTTTGATCTGATTTCAACATCTAATAACATCAGATGTCCATTATTTTTTTTTTGTGTGTGTGTGCTTTGTTTTTAACAAATAGTGTCCCATTCGTTCGTGGATGTCGTCTGATGTGCTGTTGAGTCAGCTGGAGATAAGAATGCAGCTTGGGCCTGCGTACAGTCGTGTGGAGGGACCTCGACGAGCATGGCTGGAGTGAAGTGAGATGCTATCGAGGAATTCTCCACGGCAAATAAATGATAGTGGAGTGGGCTGAAGAGGTGGAAGACATTTGTAGATGTGTGTGTCTGTCTGTGTGTATATCTATGTATCTTTGTGTATGTGTGTGTGTGTGTGTGTGTGTGTGTGTGTGTGTGTGAGGAGGTTGGGAGTTGCTCCAGTTGCACGCTCCACTGAGGGAAGAAGACATAAAGAGCTGAGTCAGAATCATCGATTCATAATAGGTTATTCTATTCTTAGTCTTACAAACGTACGCACTCATAGGCACCCTTATACATGTACCTAAAATCATCTGTAGAAGAAT
Source organism: Diadema setosum (assembly GCA_033980235.1). NCBI lineage: Eukaryota > Metazoa > Echinodermata > Echinoidea > Diadematoida > Diadematidae > Diadema > Diadema setosum. The sequence goes on along the minus strand of CM067066.1, from coordinate 31,831,979 downwards.
ATCTATCCAAACTTTCTCCTTGTTTGTATATATATATATATATATATATAAATATATATACACTCAACCAAAAAAGTAAGTTCCCCCCTAGCATTTTTGAATATATCTCAAAAAGTATTCTACCGATTTTCATAATTCAAACGGAAATGGATAGGGAATTGTATTAATCATAACATGAATGGCATATTATTGCCACCAGATATCATTATTGGTGTGAAAATATGCATTTTATGTCAAAATGCATGGGTAAAAAAGTTGCATTTAAGGTTATATGAAGCATGTTGTGTACATTTCCCATGCAAGTTAGCAAATCACCTTTTAAATTGTTATATAATTCTCAGAAATCTCTTCAGGTACAATGTGCTTCCCTATTAAACAGATGTCATGCATATTTTTAAACAATAGGCCTTTCAATATGGAAAATGTTGGTCGAAGGCGTGTGCTTTTTAATTCCAATTTGGGTTGATCACATAAATGTGCTTATGGCCATTTTGCATCATGCCGCGTCTGCAAATTTGTGAAATAGGGAGAGCTACAGCTTTCCTCAAAGCTGGAGTTCAGGTTAAGGAGGTGGCCAGGAGACTAGGGGTTTCGCCAAATGCCATAAGGAAACTTAGAGCAAAGTTTCAGGAAACTGGAGAGGACAAAGATCTGCCAAGCAGTGGCCGACCATAGTAAATGTACACAATATGCTTCATAGCCTTACGTGCAACTTTTTTTTTCTCATGCATTTTGACATAAAATGCATTTTTCACACCAATAATGATATCTGGTGGCAATGATATGTCATTCATGTTATGACTAATAAAATTCCCTATCCATTCCCGTTTGAATTATGAAAATCGGTATAATACTTTTTGAGAAACGTCCAAAATGCTAGGGGGAACTTACTTTTTTGGTTGAGTGTTATATGTATATATATACATATTTATATATACACATATGTTTTTTTCCTGCTCTTTTGTTATTTTTCAAACCCAACAAAATGAAAAAAAATATATATTTTGTCCTGCTTCACTTTGAAGACTTACGTGAAGAAGTTAATTTCTACACAACCATTGCAACGCAAAGTTGAGAGCTGGATATAGTCACAGTTTTCATTTCGTTAGATTTGAAAAAATCAGCGAAAAGCAGAGAAGAAGAAGGTGTGTAAACTAAAGAAAAAAGAAAGGATAGATATTCTTTTACAGATACGTCTGGGTGCACGTATGAATTTCATATATGTGTGTAGGTGTCTGTGCGTGAGCGTGGTGTCTGCTGTTATGGTGTGTATGCATAATGTGTGACTGCTAAACCCGTCCTGCTTTGGAAATTTCTTTTCCTCCAGATGATAGTATCTCAAAACAAGAATAGAAGGATAAGTCATGACATCGGAAAAAGACGATGCATCGTGATGTCTTGAAATTGGGAGGGGAGGGGGAGGATAATGGTTCAAATAAATATCAGTTAAACTTGACACAATTAACAGCCAGGAAAGGCAGAGCCTAACAGGTGACAGAGAGTGAAAGTTCGCTCCTCAACATAAAGCTCGCGGACTTTGACCTTTTTTAAAAAGATGATGATGATGATAATGATTTGATATTTTCTAACTCCCCTGGACCTCTTATCAAACATGATGGTGATGATAATGATTTGATTTTTCCAACTCTCCTAGACCTCTTGTCAACCTGCTACAGTACGAAGAAGAAGAAGAAAGAAGGAGAAGAAGAAGAAGAAGAAAAAGAAGAAGAAGAAGAAGAAAAGGATTAAAGAAAACAGTAATCCATCTCGACCTCAGACATTCGGTCTCCGTCTCGGACATCATCTCGCTCTTTTCCACTGTTTAACCTTTCACTTATTCCGTAATGGCGGTCCTTTATCGAAGAGATGGCCTTATTTGCTGCGATCGTTATGAAAGAAAAAAATAAAACAAAACAAAACCATACCCACGCACTCATATTAGAATTTGTATTATTATAAAGCAGCAAAATGGAGGGGGGGGGGGGTGTTGGAGAAAGAGATTGTGGATCTTTCGCTTTCTTTGCCAAGGCAATCTCATGATTCTATCGATTTTTGTTTTTACCTTCCGTGCTTCCTGCAGACGATTAAAAAAAAAGGATGGCGGATCAGCGATGCTTCGCTTTGATTAACCTTGGATGGAAAAGCGCGGGCAAAGACGAGATGCGGCCCGGTAAGGACATTTCTAAGTAATTGACAGATTTTTTGATATCTCTCTATATGGGGCCATCTTTCGCGGACTCGTCGGGTCTCGCGTCATTCAGTTCGGGGAAGAGGAAGCACAATTCTTCACAGCTGAACTGTAATCAAGTGTGTTATCAAGGTCCAGTCATATTTATGTTTCCATTCATATCTTTTATCATCACCGAATTTCCATACAGGTTTTTAAAACATGGAGGTACGCAAAATCTATCAGAAAAGCTAACTCAAACTCTAAAAGGTGAATCACATCTCAAATCCCTCAGTCCACGTGTGACAATAATTGTGGATGCAGTGTGTACCATGTGAAAGTTTATTTTGTAGTGTTTGGTTCAGCTTTTCGTTGTTGTTGTTAGTCGAGGAAATTTCGCTCCTCTTAAAATGAATCCCACAATTGCTCTGATGATTACAATGTTGATGATGATCAAAATGATAGGTGCTGGTGCTGGTATACGAGCAGTATGCACCTGCTGGTGGTGGTGATAGATGCTAACTTTAGTCATGATGCGATTCACACATGATAATAGCGGTAATAGCAAATTATGAAGACAACGACAGTATAGAAGAGATGGAAATAAGGAGAAGACAAAAGAGGGAAAAAGAATCGCAGCTGCTTTCATTACTATTAATAATAATCGTGATTATAATAATTACTCATAATAATAAAAACTTCACCTCACAACAGAGTATTATTTAATTACTGGGACTAATGTGAGCGGTTGTATGCCCTCAAAGGAAAAACTATACGACGTACATAGACTTTAATACTATAGTAAATTGGTCTTTTCCATTGCATACATATATACATACATACATACATACATAAACATATGTGTACACTTTATATGTGATAGGTATGTATGTTTGTATGTATGCATGCATGTGTATGTTTATGCTCTTTCTTGAGTTAAGGTATAAACAAGAACGGACATGACGACTAGGATCAAATGACGGGGGTCATCCCACAAGACCGACACCCACGAGTCATACAGCCCACGAGTCCGACATTGAAAAGAGGTCCATGAGTCATACAGCTCACGAGTAATACAGCCCTGGATGAGTTCGACGCTAGGTAAAAACAGCCCACGAGTTCGACAGATACAGCACGTGGCTTAATGTTTCGGTCTCGTGGGCCTTGTTAGCATAGTGTCGAACTCATGGGCTGTATGACTTGTGAGCTGTATAACTCATGGCCTGTATGACTCGTGAGCTGTATAACTTGCGGGCTGTATGACTCGTGGGTGTTGGTCTCAAATGTTGGTCCTAAATGACGAGGGCGGTGAGTTGGCTCAGTCGGTAGCGCGTCTGCCTCCGACCCAAGCGACTCGGGTTCGAACCCGAGTCTGGACTGAGCAATGTTGTGTGTAAACATACAGTCCCCTGTAGAAAGAGGCAAAATACTCTGTCCCTCGGATAGGACATAAAATGGAAGTCCCGTGTGTGAGAGAGTCACAACTCATGCACGTAAAGATCCCGCTTCATTCATTCATTCATTCATTGCAGAGAGCAGGGTGTTTAACCCGGTGAAGTGGTCCCGCCTCACATCCAACTGAACCCCATGGAAGACCAGCTTAGCATAGCTGAATATGGGCTATCCAGCCATCTTCTCAGATGGAAAATGAACAAACAAGCAAACAGACGACGCAAAATGTTGTTAAGCTACTTTAATAAAGGATATGATGCTAACACTTCTATGGGAGTGCGATGGATAGGGACCCTGGTCACTTCACCAGAGGTCCCGAGTTCGAATCCTGTCCGGCATCAAGATTCCTGGGTGCCGCCACAATGTTCCTCTTGGCCCGGGTTTTAATACGACGAATGTAATAACCGATGGAGTGCAACTTCTTTGAGGGCCCTCTGGAAGAGAAATAGCAACACTGGTAAGGTCTTCCCCCATATATATTTCATTTTACAGTATTAAATGGCATATTTTCATGATCATAGTTCTTGTTATCATTATTTTTGTTATTATTGTTATCATTGTCATTTTATCATTATTATTATCATCAATGGGCTTCCGTCCACTGACGGGACTGCGTAAAATCTGTACATAAGTGTTCAAATAACTTTTTTATTGGCTTCTTGAATCAATTGCTGCAAAATTGGTACTTCTTTGAAAAGGAATGCTTTATCACTCATCGCTTTATCAAATGTCAAAAATATATCAATTTTCCAGTCGCTTTCATAGGCCCTGGAGAGGCAATATGTCGTCACGCTCTCGCGACAAATTTGCTTATTTTTAGTATCCCATAGAAAGTCATATAACGGTAATTTACCGACATACGAACAGTCATACTTTTCTCGTTATTTACCGATTTGGCTACATTTTCTCCGGTTATGTTGCTTCACAACATTGTTCTCGTCCGTGCAGCTTTCAATTTGAGCTGTTTATTCGCCCTGTAATGTACTGATACATGGTAGCACAGCAACGAGCTGTCGTGGCTGTAACAATGAAGGCAAGCCCTACCCATCCCACTCCCGCCCCTTGAAAAAAAAAAAAAAAAAAACATGTAGAAGCTTCAGAGACCTTTTCCTCGGGTGAAGGAAAGATGAACGGACATGATAATAGTTTTTGTCAACATTAACGAGAAGGATGTTCATTGGGGAAGAAATAGGAACCCAGTGTAAACAGCACAGCGGCGCTCGTTCCATACATATCTCCGTGTGTTTGTTCCTCCCGTTCCGTCCGTGGGACGCGGAGGGAGCAAGATTTCAAAAATAAACGAAATCCGATCCAAACGCCGTACTGCGCGGGACAAGGACAGCTCAATACGCCCCATCCTCCATGTCAGAGTCGAAAATCTCTCTGCGTCAATATTTATCGTGCATATCTGGTACTTGAATGGGGAAAACATATCTTAACCGATAAAGCCAGACCAAGGGTGCGCGTATATCCGGCACTGATGGGAGTTTAAAAAAAGAAGAAGAAAAAGAAATGAAAAGTGCATTTGACTGTATTATGACGAAAGCGATCAGGGAATTTCGTCAAACCTCGCTATTGCGACCTTCCGGGGCAAAGGATGTAAATGACACGTTTGCCGCATAACCTGACATACTTTTCGTAAGCGTCTGGAAGAGACCCGAGACCCACACGTAAAATATCCGTTATGTATTCAAAGCACAAGTGTTGAATCACACGTCTCGGTGTGTCGGAGCAGCAAAGTAGAAAAGGTATTAAACTCTTAAAGGGATGAAAAAGTGCCCATAAGCCTGCAGAAACTGTCGAGTTTAGTTCTAAAATGTACACATATGCATAAGAAATGTGTGACATAACGCTGCAATGACAACGCGATTTCAATTGGGTACCGGCGAAAAGGCGAAATATCAGCCAAAAAGGTATGGTAACAGTATTACAATCTGAGAACATAATCTGATCGTGGTCTGTTGATTTGTTTTATAATCGATCATCGATAATAGACAAACCGAGCCATAGCAGTGCCCCTCGATCTTCAGAGCGAGACTGAATAGCATGCAACTTGTTGGAAAATACAATTGTCAAAGGGCACGATCGATCATTCATGTACCGTTCTACCTAAACACTTCTGAACGGGGAGGGCTCTTGAGGAATAAAAGTCGTGTGCTACGATCGAAATCATTTTACACTTTGATCTCAAAATATTCCAAAACAACTCATTATCCTGATAAATCGCGCCAGCCAGACAGTTTTCTTGACAGCCTTTCGATATATTGCAATATTGGAGGGTACTGCGGCAAAGTGGATAAGACTCCCGACTTCCAATCGGAGGACCTGAGTTCGATTCCTGTCCAGTGCTTACGTCCTTGGACAAGATGTTTTTACCCACCATGTCCCTCTCGACCCAGGCGTATAATTGTGTACCTGATAACGCTAGGGTAATGGTAATGACAGGGCCCTCTGGTAGAGGAGTGCCTACACTGAAATGGCTACCCTGGATTAAAAAAAAAAAAAAATCCAAATGATGGGAGATGGACTTTGAGCCCTTTAAAATAGGAGATCACAAGTTCGGATCCTACGCAGTGCGAGCATTATTTAGGTAACAGGCAATGTTGGGGTAATGATAGTGACACAGCCCTACCAAAGAGCCGTGCTGAGGCTGGCGAGGTGGAACCCTTGGTAAATGAGATTGTCACCATTATGGATACTAGCAACTGAAATACAAACTGACCGCCTTTTTGTCATTTCATTGTAGTAAAATTCTAATACTCGTTGTCTTCAGTAGATGTGAACATCCCGAGTTACTTCATATCTCCTCTTGAGGAATTACTTAATATTCATTATTGATTTTTAGTTAGGCTGAATATTTTCTGGGGATTGCAGTGCTATGCTGGATGCTTGGATGAACACGTTGGACACACTATGTGACGTTTTAAACTTCAACAAGTGTGTCAGAACATTTTCAAAAGGTGCATAATACTGTATATTATGTACCCGGTGACACCACAGCAGCATTAAAGCCATGCATCTTAGTTCTGAGTGCGCGTGTGTCGGGTGGGCTGAAATGTGACAATCAAGACAATATGATGTGCAAGGAGAAAACATGGGGTGGTATTCTGAACTCCTTCCAAGGAAGATTTCTCTTCCTAAGTCAGGATTTTTTCCTATTACAGTGGTCTTCTGAAAATCTTCCTAAGCTTCTTCCTAAGCTTCTTCCTAACCCTCTTCCTAAACTTAGGAAGAAACTTAGGAAAATATGCAAATGAGGATGAATCTTAGGAAGATATGCAAATTTCTGATTTAGTAAGAAGTTGGTGTTCTAGAATGGGCTCAGGAAAGAATTTTGAGAAGATTATTTAAAAAAAAAGCCCCACCCCTGTCCTAAGTATGTTGTTAAGACATCGTTGCAAAATATCGTGATAGGCGCTTGTCATTCACTGCGAACAATGTGTACTTTTAATGCGCGAAATGGGCTTAAAAAATAGGACATGAAGTGCACACGTATAGTTAATCCTACGTCATAATAATATACGAATATCTTTGGTTAGTTCCTTATGATACGGCATTTCGTATTGGCTTAAGAAAGAACAGTAGGCGGGGATAAGGATAACCTAATTTGCATTAAGAAGTTCCTTGGAAGAAATTTCAGAATACCAATTCCGTCTTTCCTGGGCACTTCCTAACTTTCTGGTTTCGGAAGAAACTTCGAGAGATTTTCAGAATACCACCCATGGTGCCTACAAGATCGCTATAGAGCGCAAAAAGTAAAAACAACAAACAACAAACAACAACAACAACACGAAAACCATTCCTATTCTATATTTGATATTGATACAATTAAACGAAGGACCATGGTAGAAGTTTCATCAAAATTTGTTTAGGAGGCGATGACGTCACCATGCTGTCTACCTTGCATACTTCTTTGAGACCAATATAACTGTTTCGTGAAACTATGTGAATTTTTAAATGTTACATCTTTACGTATAACGATGAAGGAATGTTAATTTCGCCGATTTTTCTCCGTGTATTGGAACCAATCTGAAAACGGAATGGTGTTTTTTAAGGTTTAAACGGCTGTCAAATTACACAGTGTAGTTATCATCTCTGATAAGACTTGTCAACTGGTAAGCTGCGTGATTATAATGGCTCCGGTGTCTTTGTTCGTTTGTTTGCTTGTTTGTTTGTTTGTTTGTTTTTTCAATGAAAGCGGCGTGGTTCTAATACTGACAGGGGTAGTTGCAGACAGGATTGGCAACGCAGGTAATAATACTCTCAAACGCAACATAAAACCGTAAAACAACAATTTACGCCTGTTGCACACGCATCCAGACATGCCTAAACAACGCTGACAGTCAAATTTGAATTCAAGTTCAAGTTTCATCCCGTTTCTTAAACGGAAAGTAGCAAATACGTAAAATTCTCATTATTTTATATGTGCAAAGGGTTCTGCTATTGAATTCTGAAAAAAAACCCTCACCAAATATTACTACTCAACTTAATAATCATGTTAAGATGGTAATGTTATACACATTACTTTTTGCAAATCAGCGCAAAACATAAGTTGTAAAATCAAGAGAAATTTCAAAAGACCTGGGAGACCAACTTGAAACACGATATCGACAAAAAATGCTAAATATTTCTACAAATTTCTATTTTCTCAATCAAATTAGATTATTTCATAAATAAACATCATATCACAAGCAAGTTGACTTCACAAATCAATTTAAAAGTATATTGCATTGCAATTTGCACTTCCCAAGTAGATAAAGTGGACACCTAATTTTTGTGTATTTTGGATGTGTTTTTTTTTCTACTATTATTTTGAGAACTTGTAGTTGTTGTTTGTTTTTTATATATACATGTATATGAATAAGCTATCTCGAAACTCTCATTATCAAGGCATCCCACTGGGCTTTCATGGTGTTAGAAACATGCTCCCAGTGAAAAATAGGTGGCACACATTAAGAAAGAACATGCAGCACAGCGTGTGGCCGAAGCGCGAGTCCTTTGATGTGTGATTTGGCGTGGAGGTGGTGTGATGCACGGAACTGTATCAGAACATCATGCACAGCCCGATGTGACTTGATGACGCCCTCAACCCGTATCTTTCCACAAGGTGACTGATGAGTGTATGTATCACGTTGGAGGCTTCGCTAGAGTTAATACTTGGACCCCCACTGTGGTTTGGCCAGCGCGGCACGTTAAAGGGAGTTGTACAAGGTTGGTTTACAATATTTAACCTTAATTTTCGAACTGTCTCGGGATATGTTCTTTAACCCTCTGTGTGCCAAATTAATTTCCTGTCCATTGGTTTGTGTGTGAAATTTGTGCATATTTGACATACTGGCAGAGAAAGGGTGAATGTGATGTTTTAAAATGTTTCCAGGTTTGACAAATCTGGGCACTATGGTCCAACAAGCCGCCGGTATTTCTGATATTGTGTGAAAACAAAGCTCCATGCAAAGGAACAAAAAAAGAAAAGAAAATGTGGTTGAAAATCAATACACTGTAAATCCCCCCCCCCCCAAAAAAAAAAGAAGAAGAAAAAACACACAACAACAAAAAGAACACCGGATTATTAATACTGAATCTTCCCATAGATAGAAGTATAAGAATAAACCGCTTGGAATATGGACGTAGGTCTTGATAGTGACAGGATAACTTTTAAAGCTTTTGTATAATATGCTTGTATTTTTGTTTTTACTTTTTTTTGCTTGAGTTTTTTTTTTCTTCAAGGGAGCCACAGGAAATTCACGCAGCGTCTTTAAGGTGTCAGTAAAGTCTTATCAAAAGGACTTTTGAACCGTTTGAAGTTCGTTCCGAGATGGTGTTCACGTGTCAAAATGTATCGTCATTCTGTTTCTAGCTTAGACGTTCTTTCCGTAGTCACCCAAGAGTACAGTAGTACGACTGGAAAAGAGATGGACATGTCTAGGATGTCATCTCTAGACGGTTAATCCAACCAAGTCTACCCGACTCATTGCGGGCATAACTCGGCAGGACGTCTCGGGCCAATGCCTTCTGGACCGCCTCTCTCTCTCTCTCTTTCTTTTTCTGTTCATTCCAACCCGTTCATCCATTCATATCTGAGGGGGTTTGTGTGTGTGTGTGTGTGTGTGCGTGTGCGTGTGCGTCAAGCAGTGGCGGATCAGAATTCCGTAAATGGGGGGGGGGGGGCGAAAAAATATTTCTGGTGCCACTTCCGGGTTTAATGAGCTGACAAGAAAAAAGAAAGAAAAAAAGGCTTCTGTGCATTTTTTCGTTTCTCGTGCCACACTTCTGGGTTTTATCGGGTGACATGCCCCCCCCCCAAAAAAAAAAAGAAAAAAGAAAAAGGGGTGGGGTATAGCGCAATTTTTCTGGTGCCACTGCAATTGAAAATTAAAGGGGACATATGGGCCCCTTTCATTTTTTTTTTACTTTCTTTTATTTTCAGAAACATTAAAGGAGGCGCCCAGTGCGCCCTCCTCCCAATCTGCCACTGCTAAGGAGGGGGGGGGGGGGGGGGGGCGAGGGAATATCTAATCTTCTCGTTAGAAGGAACTGACAATACATCGAATGACCTACTAAGAGTATATGCAAGTTTGAATTGCTGAAACGCCTTTGAGGCCATTAAATTGACCTGTTTGGTTTGGGTGCTGTCTTTCATATTAATGTCTATTTTTCAGCCATATCTATGGGCCTTCAGTATCCCTAACAATAGTTAACCTATGCAAAGACATATCAATGCACGTGACTCATTGCATAACCCATTAAATCATCTGTTCTTATTTTGGAAGTAACAGTGCATTAAAAAAACAAACAAATATGTCTGTATACTCTGCACAGGACATAGTGCAAGATGTGTCGAGGATGTACAAAAGATGCAAATAGTCATCATTGGTGTGGCTCTCTTACAGTCACAAAAAAGAGGTTTGCGCGCTAACTCACCAATAAATGATGCACGTATTCATTTTGAGGTACGCCGCATCCTATCATGCCTATTGTATTGTCACCACAGGATCGTTAGAAATTAAAATTTCATCAGTAATACCGTAAATGGTGTTTTTCTCGCTGTCTTCTGCTGGTTTGGGACTTTTGGAGGAAGAAGAGTTCAAACGAACTGAAACTTTAATTATGTATAAGTCTGGAGAGTCTAGAGGACCTATGGCCGAATTTAAATTGACAATCAATCATATCATTATCGTTTCTTCAAATCACAGTCTATGGCTACGACCAATATTACTACTTGTCGAGAAAAAAAGAATAAAAAATTTCAAGGTTCTATAAACTTTCTTGCTTCATGTGAAATGTTAATGAAGCTTCTGCAATTCCTGCTTGCCTCATTTGACTCTAATATGAATGTTAACTTTGAACGTGGTGTGTGTGGAGGGGCAATTTACGTCCCACGCGTAGATCATAATATACTGCTCCGAGCGATTGTCCTCATGGACGAGTAACGTGCAGGTCGCCACCCCCGCCTTCGCGAGATATAACTTATATCATGTAATGTGCATCCATTGATGTCTTGACGTATTGATTTGACACTCTCTTGTCTTACCATTCAAATCACTGACAATGGATGAATGTGTATGTACGTATAATAATATTGTATGTGTGTGTGTCTGTGCGTGTGTGTGTGTGTCTGTCTGTTTGCGTAAGATGCCAAGTGACTTTTATTCATTGGAATTAACGACGCGACTGTGTATATTAACAAATAAGTTGGTACATGACTATGTATGTGAAAATTATTATATGTACATGCGTGCGATACTAAGACTTTGATGACATCACCTGTGTATATTACGGTTTTGCAGTTTCCATGGTTACATACTAAAAAAACAAAACAGAAAGAGAGTCTTTAAAGGCGGAGTGAAAAGGGGAAAGAGATAAGAAAATTATAAATCATGCATGACGGGCAGCTGAGGTGTACTTTTGGATATGTGACACATGGGACATACCATATAAAACTGCATCTAATCTTTCTACAGCAATAGTGCCAGCAGATATTATGTAACAAGGAAGGCACCTCCTGATATAACTGTGTCAACACGCATTTTGTTCATTGTGTTCATTAATGTGCCGACTCACGGTAAACTAGATATTATAAGTAAATCGTAAATGACGATAGATGTTATGCTGTGTCTAAACGCGTGTGTGTGTGCGCGTATTTAAATAGAAAAAAAGGAGAGAAATACAATACAATTATTATGATAAAAATGTAAAAAGATAAAAAGCGCAAGAGAGTGGAGGGGAAAAGAGAGGAACAGACAAAGAGAGAGAGAGAGAGAGGGGGGGGGGAGAGAGAGGGAGAAAGAGAGGTCAAAGAACTGAAGATATTTTCATTGCAGACACGTCCAGGCGACTAATAAGAAGATTAACACCACACACAGTGGCACGTAGCTCACCTGGCCCGTGGGTGCTTCGATGGTCATTAGCCAGGAAATAGCCTTGCCTATCTCACTTTACAAAGCCTTTTACACAATCCCCCACTGAGGGCGTTATGACGTCATTATCGGCGACACTGACCAAAAGAGATGGACATCTACGTACACTGACCAAAGAAATGGACAACTACGGGAAATTAAACTTAATCTCATCTCAACATCTTTGAGCCCACTGCCGGGGGGATAACAATCCCCGTCATGAGGACCAAGCAACTTACTCTCTCCTTAAGTGGCTCGTTAGGTGGCTAGTGGTTGGCTTTTCTGTGACCAAATCAAGCGCTGGAAAGATGCCCTTATCATTACCGGAACGTCGGTCGCTTCCTCTGTCCCTTCCCCACGCTCCTCTAAGTCGTATAGAAGGAGATGTTTTCTGCGGCACTAGAGGTAAGTGCAAGTGAAGAAGTATGAAGGAAACGTCTTCTCTATCCAAGAACAATGGTGAGACTCATTTCTAAGAAATCAACCAAGAATAACTCTCGATTGGCCTTCATGGCATATTCTACCACTGAAATCTCACTCAGTTCGTTTGTTCGTATTGTATGTATATATACTTGCACGTATTTACATATTTGAATAAGATTTTTATAATTTTTGTTATATCCTACATTATATGATTCTCAAAGTGGGATTGGCCGAGAGCTTCTCATATGACTTTATAATTTCACCATGACCAAAAAAAAAAAAAAAAATGCATGTGGCGTGACGTCAGATCTCGATATATTTTTCACTTTACCAATATGTTGACGTCATTCTTTTTTTTTTCGATAACGAGCTATTTAGCCATCGATATCTCGACAAAGTGAATCGTAATCGCGATGAGGCTGAGCCAGCGGCAAGCACATGCGCTGTACTAGTACTGCCCTTTTACTTTGTACGTGAAGTGTGCACTGTGCTGTAGCTGTGCAGAATGTTGTGCAAAATGAGCAAACTTGGTAAATTGATACAATTTAGTTTTTGTCATTATTATTGCCATTTTTATCTACATCTAGATTTCTCTCTCAGGCTTTTGATCAAATATCCTATGCACTATTTTGGAGGTACCAGCGAAAATTATGGATTCTTCTGTGACTGGCATAGTTACTATTAAATAGTTACAATGCCAGTCACCAAAAAAAGAAAAAAAAAATCATTTTTTTTTCCTTTTGGGCTGCGACCCTCGGCAAATTGTGCTGTGCCAGTCGCATGAGAATATATGATTTCAACTGAACCTCTGAGAGCATGGTATACTTGAGCATTTTTATTTTATGACTCAGTTTTTCACCGCATTCTTTCTTCAACTGAGACGTGAAAAAGAAATGAAATGAGTTGAATCGAAGTGGCTGATGATTCTTACGTGTAACATGTACTTACATATTGAAAGCCAGTGTTAACATACAACTCGTAAGTCTTAATGTCTATGTAAATGACACCTTACACGTTTTCTCATTGCAACGACGAAATGACCACTAGACACTAAATTTACCACAAGAAGTAAGATACATTGGTTACATAAGGTGAAGAAGGGATGTCTACGCTCTCCATTTAAGGCTGTCATTGAAAGGATCTCTTACGCAATCGATTTCACCACTTTCAAAGATATAAAGGAAACCGTCGGATATCTCGTGTTGAGTTCACTAGTGTCCTACCACAATACAGAAAAGACGAACCAGTAGAAAGTATTGAATGATGATTTTGCTGTACTTGGATATTGCTGTGTGTTTGTTTTGCCTGTTTCTAGTCTTTTAATAAAGTCCCATGATACTTTCAAAGAAGTGGAATCAATACCTCGTATTGACATTATAGGGATATGCGTCCGGAAATAATTTTGTTTATTTTTGTTGTTTTCTTTAAACAAAGATTACCAATAACCTTTCCATGGATGAATATCCCCGAGAAATTGATAGTTGAAAAAGTTACAATTCCGGCGTGATAATTATGTTGTTAATAGATTAACATTCTGTAAACATATAAATATATGTATATGTATGTATATATATATATATATATGCTCTGTATATAAATCGTGAGTGAAAGCGTTTTGTTTTTTCTTTTATTATAGGACACTCTCTTTTTCTCCATCGTTCTACTCCTTCTCTTCCTCTCTCGATGTATCTCTTAATGACATTTTCTTTCCTCCCAATGCGCAATACCACACAAATGAGGGTGACCTTTGATTTATATCGACACGGAAATAGGCACTGCGATATCGTGTTGCTGAAGTTAATCTAAATTACCTGTCGATGCCACAAACGATGCGCCGGAAATCTTTCACGTCGCTCAAAAGCATTAAATGAAACATGTCATTCATTGGTCCTACGCTGCCTTACGACATATGGGACTATTAGTCACCCTGGGGGGCAGTGACATCGTTTGCACGAACTCCAACTTGATAACGTCAGCACGTATACGCAAAATGATGATTATCAACCGCAAGGCCCTGAACCGCAGCTCCTTTTTAAATCAACACGCAGGATGTAATACAAAGTTGACATGTTTCATGAATTCATCTTCAATACAGTGTGTCCCACCTGATCGGACGTCAGTTCATGCATGCCAGGGAGTATATAGGCCTACTGCTGGTCGCCGTGGGGCACAACTCTCTTTGTGGTCGTTTACGGGAATCACGTGCATGACCTTTTTTTTTTCTTTGCATTTTCTTTTCTCAATCTTCCGCGCTCCATCTCTCCCCTACACCTTCTCTTTCTCCCTATCGCTCTCTCCCCTATCTTCCCTTCCCGCTCTCTACTCTATTCCCGCCAAAGTGCGCCGTGTGGGTCATCCGCATGAGACGCAGTCACAATTGTCTGGATCCCAATGGGTACATTATCGTTATATTTTCAGGCTGACGAAAAAAAAAAACCCACACAACCCCAGAATTCTGTTGATGCTATACAATGTATTCCTTGAAAGGGGTGAATTATCCGGTTGGGGCGAAAGTAAATGCCCACGTCCCACGCTACGACGGCGATAATATGAGTCGTTGATATTTGCACGTCTGCCTTACATGATCTTGCAAATTACTTTCGCGTTCCCTCGACTAAGCTTCCGTAAAAAATGATGTGAAGCAGACGACTCTTCCCGCGCGAGATCCTGTCCGTTGTCGCTGTTATGTCATCGATAATAGCGTTGGGTCGCCAATACACAAGACGGGTACTTCTCAGAAGAAAACGATAGAGCATGTTCATGTTGTTGTTGGTGATGGTCCTACTTCTGTTCTTGCTCATGAACTCATTCGTGTTGAGTAAATTATCTTCCAGAGCTTCAGGTTTCTCAGCGCTGTGATGGGTATTTTAATTTATGGTGCGTATCAGTCTCCCCCTTGCTCTAATTAGTAACTGGGACATTTAAGTCAATGATACCCCCAGGGGATGGAACTGGGTTAGCAAACTAACGACAACACCCACAGCTGTGTCTACCTTTACAGAATAGGAATATATTGATATCGGCGTCTCCTTTGTTTTGTTTTGTTTTGTTTTGTGTCATTTTGTTTCATTTTATTTTTGTTTATTTTTCATGACTAGTTGTGAATTTGAATGAGATCAAATGGAAGCTGCCCATTCAAGAAGTTTAATTAAGAGACAATCTTAAAATTTAAAATTTGGAGTGCTACATTTCCCACCTCCCTTTAACCACTTCGTTTGAGGATAATATTTTCAATGAACGCATCATTTAGGATGGAACGAAGAAAGAGTGGGAGGGGGTATCGAGGAGAGAAAGAGAACAGAGGAAAAAAGTTCACTGAATTCACTGAATTGGGGCCAAAACAGACATATTTCACATAAGAAGGAGTTTCTTCTGATTGAAATCTGTCACGGTTGAGTAATTTCATTTCGATGTATCTTGCCACCGCAGCCTCCACAGGGAACATGGTAGCCCGATCGCGACAGCATTAAATCATTGTCCATTACATGGATAGCAACATCTGAGAAAGCAGGAATACACCGTGAATTGCCTAGGGATGGGACATATTAACAAAGATGTGTCCTACTTTGAAAGTGGTGGGTGACGAACGCCATGCATACGCTTGTCAGTGTGAAGGCTAATTGACTTAAACATGTTAAAGACTAGAATAACGACTATAATAGGCTAAAATAATGTCATTTGAGTAAATTAGCAGATTTACATTTAGCCATGCATTGTATTATAATATGTATTCTATAGAATAAGTTGTATCTAATAAATTGTATCCTATCGAATATATTGTAGAGCCTTGCTCCTTGTCTTGATCCTTACACTTGGTTTAATACTGGGACTTACGCTCAACAAACTTGCTTTTAAATAGGTTCCATCGTATTTCTTGTATAGCATTAGATTCAAACTTTCATAGATTGACCACATTGTTCAATTATGTTTGCAATATTCTATCGTGCATTCAAGCTGGATATCATATGTGTCATTTTATTTTGCTATATTTGTTGTATTTTTCATTGAGAAATATGGAAATAAAATTGAAATTGAATAACTGAATCAAATCGTTCAAAATGATACAAGAATGTTTTCATACCATCCCCATTACTTCTGCTTATGTGTGTGTGTGTGTGATGTGTGTTTATGTGTCCGTGTGATGATGTGCGTATATTGCATGTGTGTGCATGTGTACGCGCGTTTGTGTGATTGCTCGTGTTTATTATGTGTGTGCGTTTGTGCGTGTTTGTGTGATGGTATCTGTGTGCTTGTGTGATGGTGTGATTTGTGTGTATGTGCGTATCAGAGTATGTTGGAGTATATCACAATTCTTTGGTCTAGTAACATAAAATTAGTTTTAAGGGCATTCTCACTCCATGTTCGAGTTCGCTCTTATGAACAGACAAGCAGAATGTTTGGAGTTTTATAAGTGGGCATTTATGTAGAAAGTTGTGGACGTTCAACATTTCCCTTGTTTGAAAGGTAGGGGATACCTTTTACAGACCTCCCAAAATGCAGCAAAACATTAAATATGAACCTCAGGGGACTTGTTTAGGCCACTACTGAGATATTTGGAAGTCAACAGTTATCTACAATTTAAATAATGCACAAAACTCAACTACTCAGTAGTTCTGTGTGTCAGCCACACTTAAGCCTTTTTGTTGCAGTCTTCTGTATTTCTTTTATCTATAAACACAAATCTAAAAGTATAAGAGCTGATGTAATAACATATAGAGTGTGTGGCAAGAATGTATATAGAAATGTTTGTAAGTTTTGATGAACTTTCTTCACAAAATGTACATAATGGACACACATGCAGTGCATGGGTCTGCAAAGGTAGCCTAGTAATGTACTGGAATTTACGGTGAGCCCCGAAAAAATTCAATTCAAAATCTAACGGTCAATAAAAATGTATTAAATGTTACCTTCCAATTTCAATACTTTATGGGAGTTTCTAAAATGATACTCTCTTCAACATACCACTGCATGTATTTATACAACTCTTCATTTAAGGCATGTAAATGGGATTCCCTACCTTTAAGGAAACAGTGATACTCGTCGCAACCAAAATATGTAGTCAAGAAGGGGAGATGATATCCTCACGTCATAGCATGCATAAACATATTAATAAAAACATATTTTTGCTCTAAGCAGCTCCTGTCATTTTCCACTTGGTTATCGTAGTACCACACCATAGTAATGTAATGCGCTTTACATAACTTTTTTATTTCATGATTCCATTCAGAAAGGCAATTTAGCAAAGAGGTCAGTATGTACTTGAAAGATGAGGATGTAATCACCTCGGTTAATTTGCATATGCGGTAGTTTTGTTTGTTTGCTTGCTTGTTTGTTTTACTGTTCCGTATTCCACGTTTTACAAGTAAACCGCAAACAAAACAACCCATTGAATGTGTGTTTTGTCGAGTACAACACATGAGGCTCCCAGAAGCTCATTTTAAACCGAATTCTTTCTTGAAATTTACAGTTGTAAGGAATGACAAAATAGTGAAGAAGGAAAATGTACACGTCAATGAATACAAAGGGAAACGGTAAGGAAAATCGGTTGGTTTGGTTGTTCATGAAACACAAATAACGAGGACGTGAAAGCGTGTGAAACGTCATCAATATGTTATCTCATTTGCATCTTATCTGTATGGAAAACATAATCGGATACTCATGTATGGATACAGTCGGGATACGAATTTATTGTGGAATTAGTCACTCTTATGTGTCATCCAAAGAGATAACCCTATAAAATCTCTTTGGTGTCATCATGCAAACTGTATCGTTATCACCACAACTGCATGGACTCTAAAGCAACTGCTTTAACATCTTGGTCGATTAAGCAGGATTGCTACTTACGGAACACTTTGTTAAAGGAGGCCAGGCGGGACTAAGTAGGACTTAAAATATCCTTTTTGAAGATCCTGGAGCAACCCCCCCCCCAAAAAAAAAAGAAAAAGAAAAAAAAAGAGAGATAATAATGAATAAATAAATGTTTTTGCATGCATAGTAATTTTTTTTTCCATAATCTGTTATTGATTCCATATTCAATACAATTTCATGATAAATCGAATCACAATATGTATTACAGAATCCACGATTCAACAAAACACAGTTATAATGAAATCAAGCCAAGCTGTACTTTCAACAGAAACAGTGCATTCGTAAAGAATATACAATGCATCGAAAAAAAAACCCACAAAAACAAAACAACATACACTGCGTACTTACTTTCATTAAAATCAAATGGACCTGTCCTTTTAGCATGACAGTGCATTCATAAGAAAAAATGAATATCTATATTAAATGGAGGTGTACTTTCAGCATGACAGTGCTTCATAAGAAAAAAAGAATATTTAAGACATCAATATACACCCAAATAAAATCGATATACAACCAAATGGAATCGATATTCCCTTTAATCACCCCCTCCCCTTCCCCCTCCCTCTCCCAACTACCCTTCCCCTCCCTTCCCCCTGGCCTTCCCCGTGGACATCTGGCTCCGGGTCCTTCCATACTTATTTTCAAATTTTCCCATTTACTGAAATGAATGGTTAAAGTTCCCCTCATTGATGCGGCTTGTGCCGAAAGGGTGGGTTGGGTGGTGGCGCGTCGCGTTAATGGGAACACCACCCTTCGTCCAAAGCCCCCCCCCCCCCCCCCGGTTTTGCCGAATGGGTGCGTTGGTATTTTTTGTCATGTAATATTAAAAGACGAGTTTTGAATTTATATTTAACCTTCAAACAACCATTTCAAAGAGGCTATAGTCCGGATCGATTTACACTCTATTACCACCTGGTCTACAGCCAGTTGGTCTAATAGACTGTTTAATATCAGTTGGTCTAATAACCAGTTGGTCTAGTCATCATTTCGTCCAATTACTGTTTGGTCTAATTGTTATTTGGTTTAATTACTATTTGGTCTACAGTCAATTAGTCTTATAATAGCCATTTGGTCTATTTTTGGTTTATTATGAGTTGGTCTAATTCCATTTCGTCTAATCATCAAATTGTCTAAAACAAAACCAAATTTGTCCAATATACATTTGGTGTACACATCAATAAAAACGCCCCCCCCCCCCCAAAGAAAAAACAAATAGCCCAGTTGGTCATATAGACGAAACGATGATTGGACCAAATGGTACCTGATTAGACCAGGAGGCTGGCTTTTAGACCAAATGACAATAAAATCAATGGTTATTAGACTAAATTGGTGTAGACTAAATGATGATAGACAGAGGCTAGACCAACTGGGCAATGGACCAAAATTAATGATGTGTACACCAAATTTATATTGGACAAAATAATTTGGTTTTATTTTAGACCATTTGATGATTAGACGAAATGGAATTAGACCAACTCATAATAGACCAAATCGGTATTTGATGATATAAATTGGTGTTAGACCAAAAATAGACCAAATGGCTATTATTAGACGAATTGTCTGTAGACCAAATAGTAATTAAACTAAATAACAATTAGACCAAACAGTAATTGGACGAAATGATGACTATTGACTAACTGGTTATTAGACCAACTGATATTAAACAGTGTATTAGACCACCTGGCTGTAGACCAAGTGGTAGTAAAGTGTAAACCGATAATAATAATAATAATAATAATAATAATAATAATAATAATAATAATACATTACATTTGTAATGCGCTTAATACAAAATGGAATTAGACCAACTTTCGTCTCTTCCCTGTGCGCTTAGAAACCGATCCGGACGATAGCCTCTTTGAAATGGTTGTTTGAAGGTTAAATATGAATTCAAAACTCGTCTTTTAATATTACATGAGAAAAAGTACCAACGCACCATTTCGGCAAAACGGGGTGGGGGGGGGGGGGGCTTTGGACGAAGGGTGGGGTTCCAATCAACGCGACGCGACCCAACGCTCCCAACGCACCCTTTCGGCAAAACCGGGGGGGGGGGGGGCTTTGGACGAAGGGTGGTGTTCCCATTAACGCGACGCGCCACCACCCAACCCACCCTTTCGGCACAAGCCCATTGATGCTAATTTCTTTTCCTCAAATCTATCCTCTAAAATCATATTTTTCATTTCATTATATGTAGGCGGCTTTCCACATTCTCTACTTTTAAAAATCAAATATTTAACCAAAATATGATTTAACAAGTTACTGGTAAATGGTCTAGTCAACCGATTAACCCCGGAAATGACACCACAAATTTTAAGTACTTTTTTATTTTTTTGCTTGTCAGGCAGTTTTGGGACACAATTAATTGAGTGATTTCTAGTTCGGTGCTAGTGCTAGTGCTAGTGCTAGTGCTAGCCCCCGAATAAGAGCCTTAAATCGAGCTCCAACACCGACGGTCAGATTAACGAGGCGATACCGATCAAAATTATCGATCACCAGCACTAGGTGTTGGAATCGCACCACCGCGAAGTCCGCGGGAATAGCGCGACGGAAAAAAAGTGATGCCGCATAGTTAAAGTCAAATATAAAAAAGATGTAGCCATTGCTTAGTTTTAGACACATGACGAGGAAGACTGATTAAAATGTTACAGCTCGTTATTCCGAAGGTTCGTTATTCCGAAGGCTCTTTATTCCTAAGATTCGTTATTCCGAAGGTTCATTGTTCCGAATTTCATTTTCGGATTAACCAATCTTCGGAATAACGAACCTTCGGAATAACGCCACAAATTTTCGGATTAACGAACCCTTTTCCATTTTCGGATTAACGAACCTCTAGGTATAGGAAATTGCGTGTTTCGGATTAACGACCCTTCGGAATAGCGAACCTTCGGAATAACGAATAGCACCCGATTAAAATGTCACAAATTTCATCCCTTCAATAAAACACAATTATCCTAATTTTGCTCTTAGGCTTAGATTTATAAAGCCATGTCTGGAGTGTTCGTGTTCTTAACGTGGACAACCACTGCATTAGCATAGACTTTGCTGGTAAAACGTGCATCCATTATGGAAGTGAATACGGGTCTCGCACGGCAACGCTAACACCAGCACCGGACTTGAAATGAAGAAAATGATAATCCCTAGGGGCTTGTGTTAGTCAATGGGGAAAAAGCACGTAAATCGCTAACACAAACGACGGAGCTCGGTTCAGCAGACGACATTCAACACCGAGCCCAGCACCAGCAACCGGAAATACGTCATAATTTTGAGGTCAACTCCTAACACCGACGTGATTTCAAGTTCGGTTTATCGCCGGTGCTAGTGCTGAGATAGTACTAGCACTATCTAGCACTAGCACTGAACATGAAATCACCCATTGTCATCCAAATGTCTCCCCATCTATCTTCAAAATGAATCTGCGTCCCAGTTCCCATAACCTGGGCCTCCTCACTTTTAAAAACGTAGCGCCGGCCCTGTGTATTGCGTGGAATTTTGTTGCTTGCAGTCAGGTGCCAGTTCATTTATAGCCATAATTATATCACAGTAATAATGATGATTGCCATGGTAACATAACACTGCAGCAGCAAAATAATGCAAAATGCAATGTTTTTGTGATTACATGTCCCAGAAGTGTGTTCCAAATGTCTAGACGGGTGTACTGCGTGTTATTTTGTTGCTGCAGTCATGTTTATATCCATTCAGAGCCATGATCATATCATAAATATCACAGTTATGAGACTGTTGCTATGGTAATATAGTGATATAAAGAAATATGAAAAAAGAGTCGAATTCTTTCTCAATAAACAGCCTGTAATCTTCCATGGTACGGTTCCATTCTAACGTGGCCAATTGGGAGAATAAACCCTGCATCTGAAGTATTATGAGGTAAATTTCATGTGATATTTTGTATAGTTTCAAAAACCAACTTTGTTTCTTACTAGATAATCTAGTAACACCAAGATGTAATTCAATTCAATTCAATTCAATTCAATTCAATTCAATTCAATTTAATTTAATTCAATTCAATTCAATTCAATTCAATTCAATTCAATTCAATTCAATTCAATTCAATTCAATTCAATTCAATTCAATTCAATTCGATTCGATTCGATTCGATTCAATTCAGTTTTTATTTTTCCATCCAGCAAGGAGTGAAACATATAATAATAACAACATAAAACATGTGTAAAACAATCACATTGTCAGCCACCACTTTTCACGGGTAATCCCTTGCTTGATTGATCATGAGATGTCTTTCCTTGAAACATTATCACCTGAAGGTTCGAAATCATTCAAAAGTGTCGAAAAAAATGCACTACTTTAACGTTCTCTTCGGTGATATTGCCGTGCAAAATGAGTGAATACATAGCACATGCAGGCATAATTATGGATGGCACTATACGCGTGTGGTGCAAAGGGAACCGAAAAGTAGGGGAGAGTTCGTCGAACGGGTACGATAAAAGATTCTCACCCCGGGCTTCATTTCATCTTCATCTCTCACTACCTTTGGGGACTTCCTAACATTCAAGCAGCCTGCACGTTAGGGACAAATTCTTTCCGTTATTTTTTTTTTTTTTGCTTTTTCTATTAGCATTGCTATCCAATGACCAAAAGACGTTGAGAGGAGATGGCTGAAATTTGCTCACCCGCCGAAAACTCCTCCGCCGTGTGATATAACTTTTCTATTCTTTTCTTTTTTCAAGCATGATTAGTCAATTGCACTCGTGTTTGGCAGCAGAGGCGATGTTCTCATTTCGAATGTTCTCGTGACATGAATGAAATTTAGATTTTTAGCGACTTTGGGCTTCACATTTGCGATGTCAGCTTCAATTCGAGCTAGTGCGCGTGAAGGGAATTCGGAAGCCCGACAGAAAGCACCACACAGTTGTGTTCGTCGACCTATATATGGGATTTTGCATAAAAGCAGGGAAGGACAAATTGTCAACATCGATATGAAATATAAATGTGCTCTTTTTCTCTTCTCTGTCAAGACTATGTTACGGATATCATTTTTATAACAATCTGTATGATATCAATTTGCAAGGGAAAAAAATGCGTCGTTGATATATAATTATGCAAACTGTTTTACTATGTAGTGCTGGTTACAGGTATTGTATGAAAAATTGTCTTCAATGAATATGACACTCATTTGTGATACATTCTCATCTATCTTCAGCTTAAAGGTTTACGTTTGAGTCACATCATTAAGTACTGTATGTTATATAGAGGGAGGATACAGAATAGAGGATATAAATGAAGGAACAAAAGAATAAATAAAAAGTTTGGATCACAGAACAGAACAAAACAAAAACCATATCACAAAATCCCACCTGCCTCCCGTTTATGGTTTCATCATCTGAGCTTAGGTTACACATCTCCCTGACTAAGGTTTCACTCCAATCATTTTGAAGTCTGATAGGCGTGCATTGTGGAAGAATGGATAAAGGGAAAACTCAGAACAAAAACTAGAAATGCGGACGGCTGTATCAGCTGTGCGCTGGTTCGTGCGGAAATCACGTTACCCGCCGCGTAGCTCGTCTGTGATTTTGCACGTTTCTCTACTTCGCGGGGTTTTATTAAGTTTGTCACAGTCGTGACAGCTCGGACAATCACCGTTGTCAGCCGCTACTTGCTTTGTCTCTCTCCCAATTTCCTTGCAGCTGCCCACCATGCCGCAGAAGATTTGTACAGAATTATGCAAATTTTTCAACAAAACAATGAGAAACACCGGAAATGTAGGATTTATTACTTGTTTTTCTTATACTTTTTTTTAAATTAATATTACTTCAAAAATGTAAGCCAGTATGAATGGTTATTTTTGATGTTTCCAAATGTCGCATACTTCCCTTTGAAATGGAACGAGTAGCACAAGGTGCTTAAAAAAAACCAAACCAGAAAAGCGTGCTGGAAATTATAGATTTTTGCCAGGTCACCTGCCTTTTTGTGCGCGTCCAGCACAGCTTCATACAATGCGAGATAGCATTTCCTTTTGGGGGCGTCAAAGGTTGAATAGTGAATACGATGAGTTTATTATATACTGTTGTCAGGTTGTTATATTACATGTACATATATATATATATACATACATACATACATACTGTGTGCAGTAGTGGAAGTACGTGTGTGCTCATGACCATGCTCATGACCATTCTTGTGTACATTTGCCTTGGAAAAGTTTAACATATGATATCTACATTTTTGCGAATGGGTATTATGTAGGCCCATTCTAATGCTCGTTTGATTTTTTTTCTTTTGCTTTACAATATTCTCGTTGAAAGAGGTGTAAGTAGAGATATTATTCTATTCTATTCGATTCAACCCCTCACCTACTCACAGCTCTCTCTCTCTCTCTCTCTCTCTCTCTCTTTCTCAACACAAACACACACACACACGCACACACACAGACACACCCAGGCACATACACTTTCATAATATGTCTCTTGCATATCGTATCATTATTTGCCTTCAATATGTTTTGTAATTATGGAATTAAATGAATTTTATTCAGTGACTAGATGTGATGCATAATTATTTGATTGCTAATTTCACAGATAATAATTGTTTAATGATCACTAATTGTTAGAATATACATGCATATAACTCGCATGATGATGGTGATGATAATGCTTCTGCGGTTCTTTCTCATATTCCTGTTCATGTTCAACAAGCTGACTGATGGTTTCATCACCTTGTGACGCTTCTAAATCTCTCGTCAGTAGTGGTGATATTCAGCCATTCCATTATGTAATGTATTGTAGCCTGGAGTATACAATGTTCCCAGCGGGACTTTTTTTTTTCTTCAGTATCCGGTTGTTGCTGGTTATACAGCTATGCAGGTGACTCGTGGAAGGAGAAATCGTTTCAATCGTTTCAATCGTTTCAATCGGATAATGATAGAGTTCCAATATTCAAGAGAAATGAGTCCGGATGATAATGTTCTTCCTCGTCTGTGTGGAGCATAGTTTATCTTCCTCTCTCTCCATCACAGGTTTATGCGTTTCTTGGTCAAAAATAGCACGTTGAACAAAAAAAAAAAAAAAAGACAGCTCAGATTATTCATTTGGAAGGCAAAAAAAGAGTACAAAGGGAGAATGGAGATATGATCTTACTAACCGTTCTTCCCTGCGGAAGTGTCGATGTGACCGAAAATCAGCCCAGCTGACAGAAATCTCTCTCGTAATTGACGTTGGATTGGTGAGAGAGGAAAGACTGTGGTGACAGGTGTTTAGCAAGCTACGTATCAAAATTCGTCCATTTCAATATCTGCCTTCTCCAGTGTGTGTGTGTGTGTGTGTGTGTGCGTGTTTTCTTTTTCCTTTCGCGTAAGCCTTGTCCCCTAGAACCTGTTTGCATTCCTGTGAAGTAGACAATGGCCCGAGGAGCAATTATGTTGCCGTTTGAAGGGGGCGCCTGCTCTGTGTATTATATGCGTGGTGGAAGGAGCGATGTATTTTAAGGTTCGTCTATGCTGTAATAGGCTGCTGTATCTTGCGTGTGGGAATTAATGTGGGTAGGGAATTAGCAAAGCTGGCCTCGGGGGTAACTGAAATGCCATACTAATTAGCGACGCATCAGTCTTGCACAAATCCTTCTTGGAACGTCCCCGTTCTTCGACAGCAGTATAGTGCTGGTTTCCAGGGCATGGCGAGGAAGCTGACACAGCCGAGAAATAATGATGTTACAACAACACGAGCCCAGCATTTTCGCCAATTTTCGAGCCAATATAGTCGTAACCGTTTGGAATTATTAAAGCCGCCGCTCTCTTTTCTGCTCGGAACACATTCATGTCGCTTTTCCTTGGTTTCTTTTAGCACTTGCTAATGAGTCCAGAAACTAACTTTAAAGCACGAGCACAAACTCCCAGCAACAATGATTTGCATCTTCGCAGCGCAAGTGAAGAAAGAGCTTTGATTGGTTGATCTCTCTCTATGGCCAACTATGTCTTTAGGGTAGTCCTTAACATTGGTAAAGAGACATCGTGTGTGCCTGTGTGTTTTGCATGTGTGCGTGCGTGTGTATTTTATAATCATATGTACGTGTGTGTGTGCGCTCGCGTGTGTGTATTTATGTGTTTCGGTGGGTGTGTGGATGCCTTCGGGTTGCGTCTCTACGAGTACCCATTGTTCATGAATACTAAGGCCTATATAAAGTCAACATTTGACGGAACACTCAAGGAACCCACGCTGGAGCAGTATGTCAGGCATCGTGGCAAAGTTGTTGCATATTCCACTTTTAATTACAACTAGCTTGTTAGAATGGAGAACGGTGCGGCAAGAGGTGAACGCACAACCGAGTGACGTCAGCCACGAGGCTTCTGCGAACTTGCATCTGTCTCACCTTGCTTGACCACGCATTGAAGAATAATTTGCCAGACATACTTGCATCATTTATGTTAAGTACGGTAATCTACCAGCTGTGCTTCAATTGGCCAGTCGGGATTAACGAATTGTCTTCGAATCATCCTTTGTACTTTACGAGGTACTTGGGCCTTGCAGGAGTTTCTGAATTCTTTAATTAAGGATTTTTTTTTCATTTGATTGTGAAATTAGATAACGATGGTTGATTACATGTCATATGATAAAATGATAGCTTTAGCTTCACTTAAAAAAAAAAAATGTGTCTCGCGATTAAACGTATCGTCGTGTATACCACATCTATATGGAAATAGACGACGCAGACAAGGCGATAGCCTTCGTTTATCGCATTTTTTTCAGTGCGAAGACTTGTGTGTGTTATCCCCGTGAGTCCAGAATGCAAAGTTTCAACCCTTGCCTCGCCTATAATATTTGTAATACACATAACACATGGCGTATAGAGTAAAAGTTATCCACCCGTTATTCACTTGGGACTGTTCCAAACATACTGTCACAAATGTACACACACGTAGTTATGTACATGTATCAAGGCTGTATGCATGGTTGTTTTAATGTACACAGGTGGACCAGATTAATGGAGAACATTCTATATGATATAGATATAGTACATACAGGCTGACCAGATCAGTGGAGAATTTTCTATGTAGTATACAATGTAGCTACAGTATGTGTACATGTATGCATGTGACAGGAAATACATTATAGCTCACTCAATCTAGAATGATTTAACCCATTCCAGAAAATTCTGGGAAGTGCTGGCTGAGTGAGGCACTGCCCTTGTAGCCCAATGTGATTGGTAGTTAATTTTGGCAATGATGTTATGCACATATTAGGAAGTGAGTCATCCAGGATTCCTGGAATTTGGACTTGCTAGTATGTTCAGGTATGTAGCCCCAGGTTGGAGAAAATTACAGAATGTACTAGAAAGGGGTGAATGGATAGTATATAAGCAGGAGAAATTCTGAGGTAGGCAGAGTACCCAACACCTCTGCTCTGAGAGTTACGTCACTTCTGGCTTTGAAGCGACTTGTTATAGTCAGTCCTGTGTTACCTGCTGACCTGCTATACAAACTGTGTTTGTGGAGATAAGGCCTGGGAGACATTTTGCCTGCAGAGAATTAATTTGCCTACATTGGAGATAGACTCCATATTTTAGTGTCAACGGACATTATTACGGCAAAGCTGTGACGGGCTGGATTCCTTACTGGACAATATAAAGTGAATCATCATTCAACACATCAACTGAACGTGATCGTCATAACGTTTGGATTCTACACGTTTTGCTGTGGACACATAACTTGGATTTTACCCCGGATCTATACCTCGGACTATCGTAACCTGCACCTCTGGATTTACGTCGAAGGTATCATTCATCGGTGCATCGTGGATCATTCCTTTGTGCATCGAGCATCGTATTTGGACATTTCCAGGGATATTGCATGTAATAAGTGTAAGTGATTTTATTACTGATTTGTAACTGTTTCTATTGATCATTATTGTACTGATGTGAGAACCGATTACGAGTCTGTACCCACAATATCGCTGTTAATAAACCGCCTGAACAGTAGTTGATTGTTTCCTTTGTGCGATCATTC
This sequence comes from Diadema setosum, assembly GCA_033980235.1. Lineage (NCBI taxonomy): Eukaryota > Metazoa > Echinodermata > Echinoidea > Diadematoida > Diadematidae > Diadema > Diadema setosum. The sequence goes on along the minus strand of CM067066.1, from coordinate 31,803,706 downwards.
TCAGAGTGATTGTGGTCGTAACAAAATTGGGGGCTTGTGTCCGAGAAGTGAATTTAAAGCCAAAACTTAGAATCTGGAACGTTCCGGAATCCAGAGTATTGGTACAGACAAAATACCAGTTGAGTTGATAGTTCAATTGTACATTGTGTGTAATACATGTGACAATGTCAATCAGTACAATGGATGTTCAGGCATTTGTTCAGAGGACAGATTTGTCCCTCAAAGATTTGCAAAGGTTACGCAAATGTGATTTGACTGCTATTGCACAGCATTTAAATGTTGATGTTCCACAAGGTGTAAGAAAGGCAGAGATTCTTGACTTAGTAGCTGGTCACATGGAGCTCAAAGAAGAAATTCGTACTCCAGATCAAGCTCAAATTTCAGATCAAACACGGCTTGAGCTTGCAAAAATGGAAATGGAAATGAAGGAGAGAGAAAGAGCAAGGGAAGTAGAACTGGAAAAAGAGAAGATGAGATTAGAAATGGAAATGAAGGAAAGGGAAAAAGAAAGAGAAAGGGAAAGAGAGAGGGAGAAGGAACAAAAAGAACTGGAAATGAAGAAACTTGAAATTGAAGAGAAGAAAATTGAGAGGGAAATGGAGCAACAATTGAAATTGCGTGAGATGGAATTGACTCATGCACAGACTGTTGGAAATCGTGAAAGGGCTCCCTCTGAATTTGATTTGGCCAAGAACATTCGATTGGTGCCAAAGTTTGAGGAAAACAGAGTTGATGCCTATTTTGTGTCATTTGAGAAGGTGGCTAACAGTTTGAACTGGCCACAGAAATTTTGGCCCTTGCTCCTTCAAAGTGTGTTTGTCGGCAAAGCAGCTGATGTGTACTCATCTCTCTCTGAAGAGCAATCACGTGACTATGCTACAGTCAAGAAGGCAGTGTTGAATGCTTATGAGTTGGTGCCAGAGGCGTACAGACATAAGTTCAGAAATTCGTACCGCAAACCAGGCCAGACACATGTTGAGTTTGCTCGTGAAAAAGAAATGATGTTTGATAGGTGGTACAGGTCCCTGAAAGTGGATCAGGATTTTGATAACCTACGTGAGGTTGTTCTCTTGGAAGAATTCAAAAAGAGTGTTGCTTTCAGTGTGAGGTCACATTTGGATGATCACAAAGTGACAAGTTTGCATAAAGCAGCCTTGATGGCTGATGAGTATGAGCTGACCCACAGAAATGACAACAGACCACCTTTCAGGAATTTCTCTGGAAATAAGAGAGACAAAAATCAGTCGAGCAATCCAAAGAATGCTGGTTCTGAAAAAGGCACGAGTTCTCAAACTTCATCGGCACCAAAGCCTCAATCTGACAAAGGGTCCAGTACAAGTGCAAATGTCATCAGATGTTTTCATTGTCACAAGAAAGGGCACATAAAGTCGCAATGTTGGAAGTTGCAAAATGGTGCAACGAAGGAGGTGGGATTTGTCATATGAAAAAGTGTCCTACCCGAAAATAGTGTCCCGTTCAGTGAAACACAGGCCATTGAAAGTCAATCTCCCAAATTCAAAGATAGGCTGAAGCAGGTGGATGAGAGCTATCGTAGTTTTTTGTTTGATGGTGAGGTGACCCCATGTGCTTCTGGTGAGGCAGGTAAACCAGTAGTCATCCTGCGGGATACAGGGGCCTCTCAGTCGTTGATGGTGGATGGTGGTATGACTTTTCCACCAGATAGTGCAGTGAATGCAAAAGTCTTGATTCAGACTGTTGATGGCAGTTATATGTCAGTTCCACTGTATAGAGTGGATTTGAAGTGTGACCTAGTTTCTGGTCCTGTCACTGTTGGAGTTGTTCCTGAGTTGCCCATGGTAGGCATTGACTTCTTGTTGGGGAATGACTTGGCTGGGGACAAGGTGGTTGCGTCTCCAGTTGTTTCGGATAAACCAGTGGTGGTTGCTGAAACTGAGCAGTTGCAGGAGGAGTTTCCTGGGATTTTCCCAGATTGTGTTGTGACTAGGTCTCAGGCTCGTAGAGCTGTTCAAGATGATGCGGATTCTGTTGATGTGGAGGAGAATTCCGGTGTTTGGTTGGCAGAAACCTTTTTCAAGGATTTGAATGATGGGGTTGCTGTATTAGGCTCCGAGGCTAACAGTGGTGGGCTGTTTAGCAAGTCTTCCTTGGTTGAAGCACAGCAGGCAGACTCTGAGTTGAAAGGCTTGTCTCAGACGGCATGTTCTGAGGCTGAGGCTGAAAAGGTCCCTGAGTGCTATTATGTCAAAGATGGCATTTTGATGAGGAAGTGGAGACCTCCCCATAGGCCAGCTGATGAGGATTGGACGGTGGTCCGTCAAGTTGTTGTCCCTCCCTGTTACCGCCGTGAGATCTTGAGGATTGCTCACGAGTTACCAGTTGGCGGCCATTTAGGCGTCAGAAAGACAAAGGATCGGATCATGAGGCATTTCTATTGGCCAGGGTTGAATGTGGATGTGGCTGAGTTTTGCAAGACTTGTCACACATGTCAGGTGGCTGGTAAACCACAGCATTCAGTGAAGCCGGCGCCATTGATTCCGATACCTGCGTTTGAAGAACCATTCAGTCGGGTTCTAGTTGACTGTGTTGGACCTTTGCCTAGGACTAGGTCGGGTCATAAGTACCTCTTGACAATTATGGATATGTCTACACGGTTTCCAGAGGCTATCCCGTTGCGAAATATCACTGCTAAGACTGTGGTAGATGCTCTAGTGCAGTTTTTCACTAGGTATGGGTTGCCCAAGGAAGTGCAGTCTGACCAAGGGTCAAATTTCATGTCAGGCATATTTCAAGAGGTGATGTATCGTTTGGGTGTGAAGCAGCTGAAGTCGTCAGCTTATTATCCCCAATCCCAAGGTGCGTTGGAGCGCTACCACCAGACCCTAAAAACAATGATTAGGGCATTTTGTGAGGAGTATCCCGAGGATTGGGATAAGGGCATCCCTTTCCTCCTGTTTGCGACGAGGGACTCCCCAAATGAGTCGACGGGTTTCAGCCCATTTGAGTTGGTGTACGGTCATGAAGTTAGGGGCCCACTGAAGCTCATTAAAGAGAAATTCATGACTGAGGATGATGAGGTCCACCTACTTGACTATGTGTCAAAGTTTCGTGAAAGGCTTTCAAAGGCTTGTGAGGTAGCTAGGGAACACTTGAGTGTCACAAGATTCAATGAAGAGAAAGGCAGACAAAAATGCCAAAGCCCGAACCTTCAAACCAGGTGACAAAGTTCTTGTACTGCTGCCCATACAAGATGAACCACTGAAAGCCAAGTTCAGTGGCCCATACTGTGTCAAAAAGAAACTCAATGATGTGAACTTTGTGATCAGTACGCCAGACAGACGAAAAGATCAGAGGGTGTGTCACGTAAACATGCTGAAAGAGTACTATGAGAGAAAGGCTAGTCAGCCGGTAGGCGTAGCTCAGGTGGTAGAAGAAGAAGTAGATGAAGAGGGAGAAGCTCAAGATGAGAATGGAAGTGAGCCCTCTAGTGCCAGGTTGTCTAACTCAGAGATGTTAGGGAAAGTAGATGAGGCACTGAACTACCTACCTGAAAATCAGAGGAAAGATGTGACTAGTCTGTTACATGAGTACAAAGAAGTGTGTAAAGATAAACCAGGTTGCACCCCTCTGGCTGTACATGATGTTGATGTAGGAGATGCTGACCCTATCAAGCAAAACCCTTACAGGTTAAACCCGAGCAAACTGAAGAAAGTACGGGAAGAGGTTCAGTACATGTTAGACAATGACATAATAGAACCGAGTAAAAGCAGTTGGAGCTCCCCAATCGTCATGGTGCCCAAACCGGATGGGTCTCAAAGATTCTGTATAGATTACAGAAAGGTGAATGCCGTGACGAAAACAGATTCTTTCCCCATCCCCAGACTAGAAGACTGCATTGACAGGGTCGGAAATTCTGCATATGTCAGTAAAATAGACCTTCTAAAGGGATACTGGCAAGTGCCCTTGACCGACAAAGCCAGGGAGATTTCTGCCTTTGCCACACCAGATGGCTTGTTCCAATGCAAAGTAATGCCATTTGGCATGAAAAATGCTCCGGCCACCTTCCAACGGCTGACAAACCAAATCATTGCCGGACTTGACAACTGTGTAGTATACATTGATGACATTCTAGTGTATAGTGACACGTGGCAGGAGCACATTACACACTTGCGGCAACTTTTTGATCGACTCAAGGAGGCCGGATTGGTGATTAATCTGGCAAAGAGTGAATTTGCAAAGGCCAAAGTGGTGTATCTCGGGCATGTAGTCGGTCAAGGACAGGTATTGCCAAGAGAAGCCAAGGTAGAAGCTATACTAGGCTTTCCCATCCCCCAATCCAAGAAGGAGTTGCTCAGATTTCTGGGCATGGCTGGTTTCTACAGGAAATTTGTACCGAATTTCAGCACTGTAGTCACCCCCCTAACAAACCTGCTGAAGGGCAAGGCAAAGTACACCTGGACTGATGAGTGTCAAAGAGCCTTCGAGAAACTAAAAGCAGTCCTTGCTAATGAGCCTGTTTTGGCAGCTCCTGACTTCCAAAAGCCATTCAAAGTGGCAATAGATGCTAGTGATGTAGGAGTGGGAGCGGTTTTGCTCCAAGAAGATGAAGAAGGCACTGAACGTTCGGTTAGCTACTTTTCCAAAAAGTTGAACGCATACCAAAAGAAGTACTCAACTATCGAGAAGGAGGCTCTCAGTCTCATCCTTGCCCTCCAGCAATATGAAGTGTACTTGACCAATAGCAAAGGGGAGATCACGGTCTATACTGACCACAACCCCTTGGTCTTTTTAGACCGGTTCAAAATGAAGAACAACAGATTGTTCAGATGGAGCATGATGACGCAGCCATATGCACTCAAAATCAAACATGTGGCAGGCAAAAAATAATGTAATTGCTGACGCTTTGTCAAGAGTGTAACATGGAGAGTATCAAAGGTGAAAAGTTTTCACCGCATATCATTTACAGTGTATGTGTTTAGCATATCCATTAATGTATGCAAAACAATTTGACATGATTGTATAAGTTTCAAGAATACAAGCAATATCAATGTAACTGGTATCCATGAAAAGAGAACATGGAATCAATGCAGCTTTTCAAAAGGCATGTGATAGTATGTGATTATTGTTGCTTGACTTGGATTTTACCTCACATTCGTTGTAAATAACAATGAGAAATTGTGAAGGTAAAAGAAACCCTTGCTACGGCAAGGCTTTCTTTTTCCCATGGGGGATGGTGTCACAAATGTACACACACGTAGTTATGTACATGTATCAAGGCTGTATGCATGGTTGTTTTAATGTACACAGGTGGACCAGATTAATGGAGAACATTCTATATGATATAGATATAGTACATACAGGCTGACCAGATCAGTGGAGAATTTTCTATGTAGTATACAATGTAGCTACAGTATGTGTACATGTATGCATGTGACAGGAAATACATTATAGCTCACTCAATCTAGAATGATTTAACCCATTCCAGAAAATTCTGGGAAGTGCTGGCTGAGTGAGGCACTGCCCTTGTAGCCCAATGTGATTGGTAGTTAATTTTGGCAATGATGTTATGCACATATTAGGAAGTGAGCCATCCAGGATTCCTGGAATTTGGACTTGCTAGTATGATCAGGTATGTAGCCCCAGGTTGGAGAAAATTACAGAATGTACTAGAAAGGGGTGAATGGATAGTATATAAGCAGGAGAAATTCTGAGGTAGGCAGAGTACCCAACACCTCTGCTCTGAGAGTTACGTCACTTCTGGCTTTGAAGCGACTTGTTATAGTCAGTCCTGTGTTACCTGCTGACCTGCTATACAAACTGTGTTTGTGGAGATAAGGCCTGGGAGACATTTTGCCTGCAGAGAATTAATTTGCCTACATTGGAGATAGACTCCATATTTTAGTGTCAACGGACATTATTACGGCAAAGCTGTGACGGGCTGGATTCCTTACTGGACAATATAAAGTGAATCATCATTCAACACATCAACTGAACGTGATCGTCATAACGTTTGGATTCTACACGTTTTGCTGTGGACACATAACTTGGATTTTACCCCGGATCTATACCTCGGACTATCGTAACCTGCACCTCTGGATTTACGTCGAAGGTATCATTCATCGGTGCATCGTGGATCATTCCTTTGTGCATCGAGCATCGTATTTGGACATTTCCAGGGATATTGCATGTAATAAGTGTAAGTGATTTTATTACTGATTTGTAACTGTTTCTATTGATCATTATTGTACTGATGTGAGAACCGATTACGAGTCTGTACCCACAATATCGCTGTTAATAAACCGCCTGAACAGTAGTTGATTGTTTCTTTTGTGCGACCATTCTCAGAGTGATTGTGGTCGTAACAATACAAAGGGTGGATCATTTCACTAACGCATGAGCAAATGTGTCCAGTATTTGTTTTACAAAACGGTGAAATGATCCATGTTCAACGGCAGCCGTTTCTGCAAGATTTCCATGTCGGCACCAGCTCCAAGATAACTGAACCGCACACACAAACAATTAATGTATTTATGATACACAACCAAAGCAGCTTCATCGCAGACAAACGGTAGTTAGAATGTATCATAAATATACTCAACAATAACGTCAGGATAAAAGTAAATTTGAACCTTTAGACAAATTAAAAGACTAGTCACGTGATAGCTCTCAGCCAATCATTTTTTTCTCCTTTTGTATTTATGATGCTTCAATTAATCTTTCCATTGATGTTATTATTCCAGAGGGGCCCCACATTCTACAAGCTCTGTCTTTTCAGTGGGTCTCTCCATATGTCGCACTTTAAGCAAAGTTATACATGTACTTTATTTGATCACTTCTGGGGTTTTTTTTTGTTTTTTACTACAATGTATAATTACTATAAGGTCCTCCTCAATTGTTTTACATTCTCTTCGATACATAATGTTCTGTTTACCTTATTCTCTGTTGTCAAAAGAAGTGTAACTTATATGTTTTGTGGAAAAATGAAATAAACTTTGAATTGAATTGAATTGAATTTTATTAGGATCCAAAGCACCATTTTATAGTCTCAAAAAAGACTCCGGGTGTGAAATATAAACCTAGGTCACTTAGCAAAAGCAATTGAAGGAACATACCACCTACGAGTGTCTATGGAAATTCGGAGCGTTGTTTACAAAGTTTTCTGGTCGCTAAGGAGAGAAATCCTGTGTTTGCTTCCTGTTTTTGGCGAACCCCAAGGGACAAATTGTCTTCACCCATAACGTTCTCTTTTGTTTTTAAAACGGGAGCCTGGCAATGTTGTTGTGGTTTTTATGGCAGGAACCCTCTGGAAGATCGTGTCTCGTTAATCTAATTTGATAAATAAAAGATTACAGTGGGGGAACAAGAAAGAAATCAAATATCATCTTGTAAAAGAGTCGTGACCTCCAAAGTTCACCAATAATTATGAAAAAGAAATAAAAACACAATAAAACGGGAGAAGCATACAACAAATGCTTTTTAATATGGATATGTTACCTAAGTGGAATCTAATTGAACATCTATCACAACAACTGCTTTGCTGATGGTGCGAGAGAAAAGACAGCTAATTGAACGTGTACGTAGGAAGCGAACTCACGCCGTGCTATTACTTCGCTGCTCCTGTCGTCCAGGGAAAGCGGCATCACGCGGTGACTGGACTGGATGTTGCAGTGAGGAATGCCCGCATGCAGCGAAAAGCGGTCAAAACAGCCACGAGAGCATCAACTGCGAAATTCCCGCTTTGATCCGGGTCATCGACTTTAGAGCCCGCTCCGAATCCTGCCGGATTAGAAAGCGGGCAGATGAGGCTTACGTATGCGGTCAGGTTGCACACGGGTATCGTACTCGTTGAAATACTTTAGGTTGGCAATGCTGCTGCAAGATGAAAGGAAGAGCTCTTGTATAATAAACGCACATAACGGACAGCGACACACACATACACACAACATTACACATTATACTTGCTATCATCTTGCTAAACTCTTTCATAGTTCTATCAATCACTTTATGCAACTTTCAATATAGGCAATCATAGAAAATTCACAGAATTAAAAAAAAAAACGTAAAATCCGCACATTTTCATATCGCTGAACGAGGCATATTATGCGCGGTTACACGATCCAATCACATTCGTGCAAGTCAACGCGTCCAAAGGAAGAGGATATACCGTGTATTGATCAGTAGAAGTCTCCAACAGTTTTTGATCTCGAGGTCTCTGCTTCGAATCTGAATTGGCAGAACTGGGAGTTCTCCTCAGCCAAGTAACTTTATCTATGGAGGACTTGGTCCGTCGGTCTCGTGATTGTTTGCTTGTTAGCATTAACTGCGCTCTTTTTGTCAAAACCTTGTAAATAAAATATCAAAACTTAGTCTCACTCTAAAACTCTGCTAAATGGGCGAGGATATTATGATGCATACACACTATCAGAGATAGACAAATAAGAGCTAACACAAAACTGTGCTCGTAAGACTAACTCCAGACTCAAGCCCACGCAGGTACGATTGCCTCGACAACGCAGGTGGAGCAATCAAGCAGACGGGCAGATATGGGTCAGGTGCTTCAAAGTGTAGATTCATAGCTCAGTTAACGTAGTCTGACAGCAAGTCAATGGTCTTCTATATTTCTAGCATTTCGGAGTTTTTGATAAAAGTAACTAAGGATACTGGGAAGACAACCATCTGAAGGAGGCACTGGGAATACTTAACATTTTATTGTACTCCATTGTGTCTTGACGCGAGGACTTATGGGAGTTGCAAAGTGATAATGAAAGCTCGAGTTTGCGTGCCAAAAGAAGAAGGGGAAAAATGTTCATTTCATCAGCTGTCAAATATGAAAGTCTTATTCATCTTTTTCATTTTTCTCTCTTTGCTAGGGCGTATCAGTTGCCATGGCTACTCGAGCGTCTGATAAGGAAACCTCTGTCCTTGCTCTCTCGTGACATAATTGTGTTTGTCTAATCGGGACAGCCAAACAATCGGGCTCCTCGCCACTTTTCGGTCGGCAAAACAACCTTTGCATCGATGTGCAGCGGTATCTCGAAGCAGCAATGCGCGGAACTCTGATATTATTGTAATATCAGCGAAGGCCATCCTCAGATGGATTTCGTTTAGCAAAGGCGCAGTGCAGTACCACTATGGAATTACCTTAAACTTACCTCACTGTAACGTCGCACAGGAAGCGACGATCGGCGAAACAATTTGAAACGAAACTTTGAAGTGAAACAAATGGAGCCTGCAACGCCATCGCCACCAGTCTCGCGTCAGTAAGAATGCTATTACAGTTTTATATAATTATATAAGCTATAAATGATATTGGCCCTTGAGTCATCTGCGGGACTGATGGTCATGATTTGGTTATTTGATCATTTGGTTACATCCCAGATGAAGGGGGAGACTCCGAAAAGCCGAAGATAAGCGTAGTATTTCCCTTTTAATACATTAGTTCTTATGTAATAAAAAGCTAAAAGTATAAATTTACTGCATACAGTGTAAACCCTTACTGGTATAACTCTTAAAAGTACGAGTGAAGACTAATGTATATTTTTTTTTAAGTCAGTTCCCTCTGTAGAGAATTGCTTAAAGAAATGGTTGTATAAAAGGGCAATAATTGTAAAGAGCATAATACAGATATTTCGACTTCACAGTATTAAAAAAGTATCAGTATTAACTGATCAATTTTGAAATAGACAGAAGAGAGTGTTCCAGACTTAGAATAAGAATAAGAAAGGAGACAGCTTTTAAACATGAAACGCATTTATTGTTTGGGATCGCTGATCTTGTGGAGGAGTAGGGAAAATAGAACAAGTCATCTTTTATATTGACAAGAGCTTGATCACATTTTCAATTCTCATTTTAATCGGAAGTACGACAAAGACAATAAATACGAAAATACCTGAAAAGTCATGTTTGATTTAGGAGAGATGGCTCAGACGGAGGCTTTCAAATTTGCAGAAAACAATTGTCTCGGTTTGATATTCCGTATCGTAATAGGGAGAAAAAGAAAGTAATAGGCTGTCACACATGGTTCCAGTTAGAGTTAATCTTCAGAACCTCTCGTCATAACTATGGCATAAAGATGGCGGCTTATGAGCAGAGGTGGTGTTGTTTCGAAGAAGCAATGATCCGTGGGGGACGATGTAATTTGAGCTGGCGTGAAACGACTGGATTTAAAAAACATATCCAACTGTCGTCGCGTTTCGTTTATAATCCTTTCTCTTCAGTATCCTGCAGCTTATACTTATGACACCCACTGATCCATTTAACGCCTCCAGAAATTCAAGCAGATTAAAATGTTTGATCCCTAGACATACCTTGACAGCAAAATGTTGACTTAACTTCTCATCTGCCGGTTCACGGGGTGAATTCAGCAGCTCGACAGGCGAACATAGCTACGAGGCCGGGGGAGCTGGTTGGGAGAGCGAATCTTATCGAGGGGTCGCTAAGAAGAGGGAGTGTCTATGCCTTGTAATGATGTTGACCTAACATTCCAAACGTTATAAAAATGAAATAGAATTATAGAAAAGGAAAACAGTAGGTTACGTGATCAGCATTCTTCCCAAATCTCCTACTAGTTTTAAGCAAAGCACATTCGTAAAGAAGGGGGGGGGGGGTGAAGTTGTCTTTAACCCTGTGAACCTCATTCTTGGTTAACTTGGATGCAGGCACTCGGGCTCCTCTCCTGACGCCTCCGCTGTGCGTGATTGAAGAGACGACATCCACCGGTGTGACGTCGCAGAGAGCTCGCCGTGACGAGAGAATGGATTCAGATCGAATTCCCGCGTTTTCCTGGCAGAGGAGCGAGCGTGGAAATCCCATAATGCCCCTGCCTTGGAAATCAGTTAGCACCTTTAAGAAGTGGTGGCAGAAACTGTATCGCCTGCCTTCTCTCAGGTTTTCACCATCTTTTTCCGTATGTGCAAGTGACGGTAAGTGTGTGATGGCGTGTGGGTAATGGTGTGTGTATAATGGTGTGTGTGTGAATATTAAGAGATAGAATGATAGAGAGAGAGTGTGTGTGTGTGTTTGTACGTATGTGTGCGTTGATATTCACTTGTGTGTACGTGCTCGCTTGGATATTGCCTTCTTGTGATATCACGTGGTTTATTGTTGACGTGTGATGCATTTTACACAAAATTAATAACGTTCCTGCGAGCATGGACCTAGGTCTATGCTTCTAGGAGAGAATACAGCAAAGTAGTGTACCATGCCCCTACGAAGAAAGACAAGTCATTCGAGACATCCAGGAACCGCTTTAATGTGTTTTCTTAAATCCATCGTAGTCGTGGCCCAATTTTTGTTTGCACCATAACTTTTCCATGTGACTCCAGTAGTCTACGGGGTGACTCACCACAGCCGTGCTGAAAATACCAATGCGACAACACAATGCTAACGTTCTGTGAGGAACTCAAATTCACATGACTAAATTGACGGAGATTTTAAACTGACATGGATTATTCCCCATTCTGTGGTTTTAAAAGCAAGTCCAAATCCTGGAAATAAATTGTAGTTAACGATTCTTTTTTCTTTTTCTTTTTAGTCACATAATTTTATCTCTTTTATCCCAAATTGATCAGCCGACACTTTGATTCTAGCAAATCCTACAAGGAAATGCAAGGAAATACAACGTAAAATATGTTTAAGACCAGGAACCGAGTACTTTTAAAAGACAAAATTGCATGGGAAGTCTAAACAAAATCTAATTGAACGCTACTTTTCGCGATATTTGCCTTGACTGTTTCTTTACGGTGCGCCAAGCTATGAACCTCTGCCTAGTTGAGACTTCATCTGTCTTTGTTAGCAGTAATAAGCGCACTAATACGGGTTTTTGGTACCTTGCTTTGTTTTATTTGAATGATGCATCTTAAAAAGCCTCATTACAAATTCTCATACATGAGCAGTTAAAATCATATATTTAGGCCTACTTATTTTGTAATCTGTTTATCATATCTATCTAATTGACTATCTATTTTTTTATTTGTACAGTTATTATTCATGCCTCTATTATTCATTGACGTGACTCTTTAATTCAACTCTCTATTTGGTAAAATATTCGTCTATCACTTTTGTATCTGTGTATGTAAGTGTTTTTGTGAAAAGTATATTCATATTAATAATCACTGACTGAATTTTGCTTTGTGATCATTGGATATTCTGTAAGGTTTCATTTAAAAAAGTCCGTTATCACAGTCTATTTGAATATATATATATATATATATATATACATATATATATATACATATATACATACATATATATATACATGCATATATATGAATATGTAGATATATAAAAACAAGTTTTACTGTCTGTTCATGTGTTGTAATACTCATTGAATCCTTCTTTCCTTGTTTGTTTGTTTGTTTGTTCATTTCCATCTGAGAAGATGGCTAGATAGCCCATATTCAGCTACGTTAAGCTGGTCTTCCATGGAGTCCAGTTGGCTGTGAGGTGGGACCACTTCACCGGGTTAAACACCCTGCTCTTTGCGATGAATGAATGAAGCGGGATCTTTTACGTGCATGAGTTGTTGCTCTCTCATACACGGGACCTCCATTTTATGTCCTATCCGAGGAACAGAGTGTTTTGCCTCTTGCTAGAGGGGACGGTATGCTTACACACAACATTGCTCAGTCCAGACTCGGGTTGGAACCCGGGCCCTCAGGATTGTGAGGCAGACGCGCTACCGACTGAGCCAACTCACCGCCCTTGATGGCCATAATGTCATCAGTGGACTTATGGAATGTATCAGAGCTCTTTGTGGAATATAAAATGTCTTCAAAATCACAATATAATGAGTGATTTGATATGAAACAGAGGTCGCAGATTCCTTTCTATCACAATCATAACTGTTTTATATTGTATAGTTTATTGGTCTTTGAATAGTACGTTAACTTTCATAGTGACGACTAATACACTTAAAAATGTTTTTATAAGTTTTAAAAAATGCATCAATCTAGGCTGCATGATGCAGAAAGAGTTTACATGACATGATTCAAAAAGTTTGTAATGATATTGCAAAATACATATAGCATTCGTAGCAACTTATATGTACGCGAAGGTGACGATAGATGAAACTAATCGTTCATACCTAATATCTACTGCAGTTAGGTGGGAGAACAAGATAAGAACGTTGAGGAAAATTCGGAAGGAAACAAGTTAGAGCGAGGGATTGTTCTTCCAATGACAGCATCTGTTACAAGTAAGATTATGGATGTTCCGGTTCTCATGAACTATTACTTGTTTATCCCAGTGTGACTTTGGTAATGATACAACCGCAATGACAGTGGGCCTGAAGACAGCATCTTTTACATGTTTGATGAATAATTTTCTGGTTCTCATGAAATGCTGTCAACTAATTTGTTTATATCAATGTGACTTGGGTATTAAAGATATCACCGCAGTGACAGTGAAACTGTTTCAATATTATGTGACAAAAATATTCTTGGAACTATAAGTTTGAAGCGCTTTACGTAAATTGCAATTTCACTCTGTCGTCGATCAGTCAGCTAAGTGAGTGTAGCTGATCAATTTGGCTTCATCCCATTCACCCAATGATGTAGATTGTTCCTCATTTATAAACATCGTCCATCCATTTATTTTAGTTCGTATTCATCTGCTATGTGCAGTTATCTAATTTGATTGCCGTGTTTAAATTAAATGATGTCAGCTCTGTCATTTGCATTATCTTTTTTTTTTTTGCCTTTATTTCGTTTTCAGAGAAATCCAGAAATAAGTTTTGGGATGAGAAGACTGCTGTCTCACACAGCTACCCCTCATTTCCGAAATATTATTTCACCTATGGCTTCCCAGACGCAAACTGATGAAGCCGGGGTTCTCAGAAAAATTATGATTTCCACTTAGGGGTATAGCATCGGTTCCAATATAGGCTCTGGTTTGTCTCTGTTCACAGTAGTGTATATGATAACAACTTTGTAGGTTGTTACATGTCTACATCCGTGGTTGTAGTTATTGTTGTTTTCTGGGGTGTTAGTGTGTGTGTGTGTGTGTGTGTGTGTGTATGTGTGAGGTTTCTCGCCACTTTGCAGTTAGAAATATTTGAGATGTGTGCAAGGGATGCTCCTTATAAGTAGGTAAATCATTTGGAAGAGATGTTGGTAAAAATTATGATATAAGATGATACATTATAATAATTTTGGTATTGCTTTTAATAATTATACAAAGGGATCTCTCCATTGTGTTGCAATTATTATTATCGGCTCCCTTGGCTGAAGACACAAATCCATGTTGATTCCTGCTGGTTATGGTATCCATGACACGATATGTGTACTCTATAACAAACAAAACAAAATCTTATCAAAAACAAAAAACAAGATAAAAATAAAGAGCAAAAGCAAAACAAAAAACAAACAAACGCAAAAACAGAACAAAACATGCTCAAGGAAAACTAACGTTTCAGTTTCAAGCCGTTTTGTTATGCTGATCTGGTTCTTGATAGCACAAATTATGAGCAACATCAAGGAAAAATAAAACAATAATCTTAACTTAAAGATATGTTGCTTTAAGGCCGTTGCACACTGTACGACTTTCGACTGACAGGCTTTGGATCCGAAATAAGTCACATTAGCCTCAGAATAAACACGCTTGTTTATTTCAGATCCAAAGTCGCTTATAGTCGTGCGACCGAAAGTCGTATAGTGTGCGGTGTTCTTTAGACTTCGTCTTGAGTGACGTCACTGCCTCAGAAACGCTGATTTCTAATTCCAATCAGGTTAAAAAAGTTCACCTTGCTGAATCCTTATGTAGTTGTCCATGTACCCCTGGTTACAAATTTCTGCTTCGTAAGGTTTTACAGCCATTCATCAAACAATAATGTTATGATTAAATTGACAAAATATTGCCTCTTACCTAAAGGAGCACGATAATGCCAAAATCATCTATTATCAGTACTCTATCACAGATTTTTACTCAGATAAAGTTTCTTCTTTAATCCACTCCTTATCACTACGGATGGCGTGATCATGTGTTGTTTTACACGGTGATAAATTAAACTGAAAGATAACACACACACGGACGTACAATATAATATATATATATATATATATATATATATATATATATATATATATATATATATATATATACTGATATACTATTATGATCTATGTGTGTGTGTGGTGTGGGTGTGCGCGTGTTTGTGTGTGTGTGTTATGTTTGTATCTTTTTGTCGTGGGTTTGAACTCTTTTTAGCTGAATAATACTTCAACCCAGTAATGTAACTCTACTTGTTGGCGCACATACGACGTGCCTTCGACAGACATGGAGACAATTTTTGAGGATCAGACTCACTGAGCGTATCGACCGGTGTCAGTGGGAAGTAGAACATATCTTGCCCCGAGCAATATGTTATCCAACATCTTTTTTTTTTTTCTGGCGAAGGAATGATTCTCTCTCTTCTTTCTTTCTTTAAAACAACAACAAGGAATGATTCGATGAAGAGTTCTTCGAGCTGTATTCATCCACAGAATGAGTACTTAAAGTTACTTCCAAAGTATTGTCTTACTTATCATAATGCAGTATTGACATCATCCCCTATTATATTACAATATGTTTGATATGGTATTTTTTTACATCATTCACGTGCTATGGCTGATTTCTTGATAGAATCTTTGCGACGAAAAGTCATATTGGACGTTTTGGATTAAAGATTTGGTGATAATATAATTAGGCAACCGTATCATAGCCATGGTGTGTTTTGCCTTCATAGTGAGGTGGCGTATAGCTCGTCTGCATTGTAATCTAGTCGCTCGGGTTCGAAACCCATTTGGTTGGGCAATGTTGTGTGTGATCAGCCATCCCGTCTGATGAGAGGCAAAGTACTCTTTTTTCCTGTATATGCAAGCTAAAGAGATAAATTAAAAAAAAATAAATCTAAAAACATTAGATGCAATGGCTTTAGAGCAAAAATTTGTTCTCACATGTAATGCTTAGCATTGAAGAAACAGGGGACGCAAACAAGAATCTTAGGAGATGAAATCATTGTGTCGGTTCACTTTACATCTGACGAAAGTTCTGCTGGGATCGAAAGCTCAGCCCCCTTTTTGACTCAATTTTACCCCACTGGCTTGCTATGCTTGGATAAATAGTTTACAGCAGCTTTTTTCCCGGTATGTGATCATATTGCCAAATTAATCAAAAAACCCAACACACGACGTTGTCAAAAACAGCTAAAACGTACTTTTGTCTGCTCAGAATCTTAAGAAATAAAAGCTTTTCTTGTCAAGGAAACATATCTTACTTTTACCCTTTCTTTTTAATGTCTTCTTGAAAACTGCACTTGGGCCTATTAAAGTTACAAATTAAAACGCTTTCATGAATGTGCATTTTTTAATTATTATTTATGAAGTGGATTGAGGAATGAAAAAAAATTGTGGATGAAAAATTTCTAGAAAGACGGAGATCACGCACATGGCGCTCTAGAAATAAAGTTTGTTTTTCGACTCCTTCTAAACGTTCAGTGATGATGCAGCCCTGTTATTGTTTTGTGTCACAGAAATGACGCTTGTGCTGGTGATTATCAGCATCTATCTCTTTCAAATTTTAACAGTTCACATGCGCAAGTACACACACACACAGGACCACACACACACGCACACGCACACACACACACACACACACACACACACACACACACATAATATCAATGCACTTTCTACAGACATTTTGCTATTAACTTCCGAAAACTTAATACAGTAGTATATGATAAGGAAACTCGAGATTCATTTTTTAGATAACAATGACATGTTCACTGATGCAGTCAAAAATGTGACGCAAGATGGCGCCCTATTTCCCTCCATTGACGTTACTTTCACCTCTCTTTCTCTCCCCCTCTCTCTCCCTCTCGTCTACCCCTTGCTGGTAGCAGGGCCCACTCGCTGCTGGTTTTCACGCAGTGGTGCACGGCGCGTCACAGCCATCGCTCCACGCTCATTTTCATCCCCCAAACATACCAACTATAGTACGGAGCGTGCGCCACGCGCCCGGAGCTGCCCTGTCGCAGGGTACTCGCGTGTGTTGGCGCTCCAAGGGAAGAGTCAATAATGCACGAATCTGCGGCATTCGTCCGCTTGCCACCCGGCTAGTAAGGATGTGACGTGTTCCCCGCCTCCACACGGGAGTTTGTGCACTCTGTGATCCCTATACCATAACGGATTATTTGCAATATCTATGATTATCAAATCAAAGCGTGAATCATGAAAGTTTTGTTCTTCTGCTAGTAAATATCGTGCTGCCTCGTAAAATATTTTGAACTCGGCTACACTTTTATTGTGTGTGTGTGTCTTAACTACCACGAACGTCTGAAGTTGTGTCAGAGTGATCTTTGCAATCCAATAGCATAAACGTGCAGGGAACTTGGATAAATCCCTGCCGACCTCGCCCGGCCTGTAGATCGATGGCGATGCGTGAGGGCAATTTTTCAGCTCGTCTGCTTTTTGGGGGAGATAATAACGTGAGAGGACACACTCATCGCATGCTGCGATTGGCTCTCCTTGCCCATGTTTGTATACCTGTCTCTGTGATGTATGAGGTGCGACATGTATCACAGCCGAGCTAATCAATAAGGCAAACTTCCGATTCGATCAACCTCCGGGCGAGTCCTCCACGTATCAGCTCTCACGTGAACGATTCGCTCCGAGGCAGGACTTTCAAATCGCTTCAGCGCCGCTCAAATCACATCGAGACACGATGTGATAACACTCTCAGCATCTTCTGTTTTCTTTCTCCCCTTTCGTGCAGGCGTTAGTGCGAGTCACCCTCCCATGTTGATACGGAAGCTGGTACTGCTCCCTCCGAACGCAAGTGAGAAAAACGCCCACCCTGGAGATCATTTTCTTTGGATTAAAACGTCGCGCCGTGACGATTGGATCGTAGAACACCGCGAATGTAACGGATAGATCGCTACAGTGGGCAAGATGCATCGCTATCAAGTGCAACGTGTGGATAACTTTGCTTGTATTTTGCTTATTTCATGGGTATTTTTATCGTTGTCAATGTTGAACAACGCGGTTTTGGCGATGAAAGACACCACTGCAGCCCCCGCCTCTACCACTGCCTTCAACGCTTCTGCCCAGTCTTCAGTGGCGCCCAGCGAGAAAACGGAGCCGCCGAGTGACTACGACGAAGATGAGGACGTCGACCAGGCAACGAAAGACGATCATTATCGCTTTCTCGCTTTCGTTTCGTCACCGCCGGAGGATATCGTAACCAAGTTCCTACAGTACGTGGACGCCACCCAGCGGAACATCGAGACGTGCAAAAAGGGTACCTGGCACGTCTCTCTCGATCGCGGCGCCGTGAGCTACGGTCCTGAGCGCTACATGGACCAGGCGCTGAAAACCGTTAGCACGGCCAACATGCTGACCCGCATTTGGCAGAGCGAAAAGCTGGCGGACGTACACGACAACGAAGATTTCTTCTACAACATTGTGGTGTCCAACGTGGAAAATGACCCAAATATCTTCGCTTTCGGCAACTGCTACGATAAGTTGCAGTTTCGCAATTACACGCTGTTTTGCCCGTTCGCGTATCGTCAACCTAATGGTGTTATCAACGTGAAGGATTTGTCCGTTGAGTATAAATATTTAACCAACGAGTCGGAATGGTTCTATCAAGCAAGGATGAAAGTTGACCAAGTACTGAGAACAAGGGAAGAAAGCAAAGGTAAGTTCTGATCAGTGCTAACTCTTTCCATCCATTGGAGTGCTATCATTTGTCAAAATGTTCTTCTTTTTTACGTACAGCAAGACTTTTCATTTCGACGGCGTGAAAGCAAATGTACAAGTTTTAATCTGAGGAAATCTCTGCACACTAAATGTCAAGCTTCACGAAATGAAAGGTTACGCCATGTCATTGAATGGATAATTACAACAATGTATCAACAGCTGATGTATCTATCTATCTATATATATATATTTTTTTTTTTAAATAGATGGTATACATTTCATCTCTCCTCTGCCTTATGAACAGCAAAAACTATTTCAGTCCTTTAGTATCTAGAAAGGTACATGTACTTTTGTTTTATAAAGTTTATCTCCTTTACAGCCGTTAGGACGTGGAATGATGAAGTACTGGTACTTTCGTCACCTATACAAGCTTAAAACATTACAAGATATAGTATTACACGTTACATTTTATCAAACGTCATGATTGTTCGAGAACGATATCGAACGCGCGGATATCACAGTTATTATATTGCAATCACAATGATTTCACAGATAAATATAGATGTATTTTTACTCCTGGCAAATCCGAATGTGTCAAAGTACACATAAACTTGAATGCCCGCGCACACAGACACACAAACACACACACACATACACACACACACACGTAGAAATGGGTACAGCATCATCCCTTTGGCTCTCACACATACTCTAACGGCGTAATAGATGACGAACGATTTAAAGTCCCTGGGAGGATGATTAGTGTTTTGCCGTAAAACGATCGTGGTAACGTACCAACGAACTCATTGGACTGGTATTAGTGTGATTGTTAGGCTCTCGGACAAAATAGATGTTGATACCAATACCCCCTTTAATTCAGATACATTCGGCATGATAATGAAGAAGAGACGAACAAAATACACCCAATAAAAAAAAAATGTCGTAAGAAACACCAAACATGGCAGAGGTATGTTTACTAATATACTATATATGTCATTGTATGTATATATTGATGCCAGTCAAAATTAGTAGGATTATTCTAACGGCAGTGTTCTCTCGAGGCCATTAAAAGTTGTAGCCCTTAAATATCTTCTTTCCAGACTTGTGTGTGCTTTAATATTGTAAGCATTGTAGGGCATGGAACACGCCTAGTCAGTTTAACGGTGTCGTAGGGAAAAAACCGCCTCATACACTATTCATTATATCTGACAAGATTCATATTTCATGGACTATCACTTTTGAATTAGAATTGTCCTCGTCCGTCTCATTCGTTATTCATGGTGATCGATGGCGAATATGGCACTCGTCTACTGTTTGATAGAGCTCAGATGAAACGCCGAGGTATACAGCTTAGTGTATATTGAGAGTTGCTATACACACAATGCATTGAAGGGATCGTATAGTTTTGGTTGAGACCTAACTTCAGGTTTCTAACAGTTTTGGATGAGATAATGAGAAACCTCCTATGAAATATTAAAGATCATGTAATTCCAAGATATATTCAACGTTTATTCGATAAAAAATGGTTTTGAAATGGCTGAGATACCCAAAACAGAGTAATCCTGATAAAAGGTGGGACCCAGTTTTTTATTGTGATCGCTTTATTTTACTAATTGTTTTTGGATGTCTTGGCCATTCCAAACCGATTTACATCAAATTAACTTTGAACTTGTCTTAGAATGGTGTGCTCTGCACTATTTCATAAGTGGTTTCTTGGTATCTCGCAAAAAGTTCAAAGCTCAATCCTCGCCTCTACCAATACTGTACCATCCCTTTAAAGATAACATACGTGCATGTAATTACATTGATATATAAGCATGTGAGTTGACAAACGTAATAGCTAATATCTATTACTCCCGCTTTATATATGTGTATTTTGTCTATAGATACATATAAAATAAACATAATATATATTTTGAGAGTGAGAAAGATAGGACGGAAAAAGACGTACATGAAATGACGGGTGGAATCAAAAGAGGTTTTGCTGTTGATCTCACTTTCCGATCTTTATTTAGCACCGTGTTTGATGTACTCTAGCGTGGCCAATCCCCTTGTAGGCACAAACACACATCTCGGGACTGTTTATAAGTTAAAGTTGTCCAAAGAGCAACGCATATATATATAAAAGATATGACTTGTGATATATGAAGTCGTATCAAGCCAATAAACCGTCGCCTTTTATCATGGGGTCAAAACAGGCGACAAGGTGGAGAGTGATGGAGGAGAAACAAGAGGGCCATGAAGGAGAAGGGAGAGAAATATTGTGAAGACGGGATGAATATGACAACCATAACATATAAACCAAGCAAGAAACCCTAGATATGAACCAATGCATCCTTTCATCAAAAACTACTCGCAGCAATATCTGGGCTGGGGATAGAGAGAGTACGAGAGAGAGTAGAAATGGGGCTAAAATTATAGCGCACACGAAATTGGAGCCGTTGTGGCTTGGAGGATAAATATTGGTGGAAAAAAAAATGTCTGTTCTCATTGCATAGGCCATATTGCACCCACAAATGCAGTCATTATTTTTTTTCCAGTCTGCGGGTGCTCTAAACGAAATAATGATCCCCTTTACACAGATTGCTCCGACCGTCAAAATTGGCCTTACGCCGACGCCAACGCTGTTGTGACTTTCCCGCGCATAATTTACGCAAGTGCCAAACCATTATCACACACATGCATTACAAACTCGTTCGCGGTTCTTTCAATATCGAGCAAAAAATTGAAAAACTGATTTTTCTCCCCCACCGTTTCCGCCCCTCATCCACACGGCTTTGTGTTAACGACTGCTGTATCGATAATAATTGTGCGGAAACATCCGTGAGAGGTGTCTGTCTCGGGTCCCGTGTTGTACAGCTGAAATTAGGATGCGATTGATAGTGAACGGACAAGCGAAACTACTACCATTGAAATCTCATTTACCACCAACAGTCTCGCTTCATATTCCTGAACGTGTCTTCAAGAAAGTGCAATAGACTCGACGCGATAGGAGTGGATGGATATGATAGACAATCACACAAGTACATACATAGATGAAGAGAAAGAAAACGAGAGAGGGCGAGTTAAAAGCTGATTTTTATTTCAAGTTTGTCATGTTTGTAATAGACTTTCTGTTCTGTTGTTGGTTTTGAGAGAAAATAAATTGTAAAAGTAAGAATTCTCTGTCAAACTGGACGGTAATTGCCAGTAAGGATACATTCTGCATAATTAAAATACAGCTTGTTGTTGCTTATGATTATAAGATATTTGTGATATTCTTTTTTTTTTTCTTGCATGGAGAGTGTAGTATATGCGATCAGTGTGTATGAGGTTTTACTGCAGTTAGCCGCTATCTACTCTGCAAATGAGCACATTAGCAGTACACGTCGTGGTCTGGCATGTAGACTATTACAGCGCCATGCTGTGTAACGTACAACATAACTATTCATCCAGCGTCAAAGTATGATTGTGTGGGACACAACGATGACTATTTGCCGCCATTCTTTCCACGCTTTGTCCTCTCTAGAAAGCCCTTGGGACCATAGGTGACACGATGGTATATAGATTAATGCTCGATTAATGTGTATGAAATATTTTCTCAACAGCGTCGTTGTGGCTGCACTTCTTTAAACATTCTTAACTCGTTCTCATTCCTCTCGTATCAAACAGGGAAACACTCAACAAACGAATAACTACCAAAGCTGGTTAAAGCTTTTATACACAGTATAATGTAATATATAAAGTAAAACGTGCCATTTCTTGACGCTAACTGCACTGTACCCAACTGTTGTCAATCAGGACCACTACATCATGGAACATATTACTGAGAGCATTTTTTTTTAATACTGATAAAACATATGTAAAAGCCATGAACCTTGCGATTATGATATTTTGTGCTCTGTTTCTCCTACAGAAATTAAATACAGGGCCCAGAATTACAAGAATAAGCTAAAAAATAATGAATTAAAGAAGTCTTATAAAATATAAAACCTATCACAACTTTGGTACTTGCGTTTTGAATCGTCGTCGTAGCAGGATGCTACAAGATAAAATTATTAATATCAAAATCAAATGTGAAGGTCACTAGAAAACCTGCAGCTATTCTAGACTTGTGATACACGTGACCTTTCGCCCGTGTCCGATTATAATAGTGGCAAGACCCGATCTGCTAAAACTGCGCTCTTGAAGCTCTTGAAGTGGATTTCTTGCATTTTCACACTTCTTCTTCTTCTTGTACACAATTTCGTCTGTCACGTTTTGTGTCTGCGTCGCTCACAGACATGCATGCCAAGTGTGGAATGGCATATCCTCGAAGGGCGAGATTTTGTCACGATCCCGGCTGCGAGTGCCAATGTCCGTCTCATTTTCTTGTTGCTGTCATTTCTTGTTGTTCTTTTTATGACACTTTTGCGTTAGGCGTGTTAGGAAGATCAGAAAAAAAAAGGAAGGGGGGGGGGGGGAGGGGGCGCTCGCATCGCCCGAGGTAACATTGGGAGTTGCATGATATGGACTGTCATGCCAATTCACTTACTCTGCCTTCTGTCCTCTTTTGTGTATTTTTTTATTTCACTAAATTTGCTGAATGCTGAATGAAATATTATATTTACTTAATACCTATAGCTATGTCTGTATTTCAGTCTCCATGCACGCCTATATATACATACATATATGCACGCACTGGTACACAAACAGATGTCGGAATAAATATATATCTATATATATATATATATATATATCTATATATATATATATATATATATATATGTGTATATAATATATATATATCTATATATATATATATATATATATATATATATATATATATATATATATATATATATATATATATTTACATATATGCTGTTAGAACATGAACATGAATTTCACGTTCGGGTGTTTGAGTTAAGATGGAGAAAGTAATGGAAGAAAGGATATGCAGGAGATTTCGCGTACCAAGAACCACCAGCGTAAGAAATATTCATTTTCACGAAATTTTCGATGAATGAGTCCAGTATGAAATAAAAAAAGCAGAAGAATGAAGGCCCAAGTTCATATTTGATGCGCTTTCGCTGCATCTCTGTTTCAGTGTGTCTCTCATTGTAATGTGGTCCCTACACTCTCTTTCTCTCCCACGATCGCTTCTGGCCACGCGTCGACAGGAATGCCATCGTGGAATAACCCGAGCCGCTCTGAGGAGGCTTTGTGATGGACTTATGTGCTATTATTATTTAGGTCGAGCACAAAAGTCAATCTGGGCGGCAGATATTCCTCGCATGGGGATTATTTTCGTCTCAATATCACTCGCTCCCCTCTTCCGTTTCAACAAACCCACGCAAGCACGCACATACACACACACACACACACACATAGAGTGTATGCGTCATGCTGGCAACCGAAGGGAGCCGCAAACACACACACACACACACAAACACATTGACAATAAACACGACCAAGAAGCCGAATTGATTAAAAAAAATGTGACTCTGAATAGATTAAGGCTGAAAAAAGTTAATAGTCGTTTCTTCTTTGCTTATTGATTTTTTATTGTTATTGTTATTTTCTGTAGATTTCTTCCATACTTTTCAGAACATTTATGCTCTCGCTTGACAAAAAAACAACAACAACACACATATATATATCATGTGTGTGATTTTCCGTCTTTTACCACGAAGAAGTAATTCCTGTTATTAACTGACTGCACTTGTGTAAGACTCATTCTTGTTTTGAAGTTTAAATCAGCGTATACCATAAAGTGTTATATCCTTTTGTTTCTTTTCGTTTCATTTATTTCATTTTCAACGAAAAGTGACAATGTACAAATATAATATAACGAGAAAAGAACAAATAATATAAAATTACATATTCTCAATACGTTGAAACATCTTACAAACAGCATTAATTGAGGAAGAAATAAATAAACGTATACATGTTGTTTACTGTGTTATGTCGAAAATGGAGGGGAAGCATACAAAATATATATATCCCATTGCACACGATTAAGTAACTTAACCTTTCCCTAATCTGTCCTATCAACTGCACAGTCTGCTTTAAGTATCTTGCAGACAATTCAAAATAAGGTATTACCATAGAAGCAATAGGAAATAGATATTGAAGTGAGTGTTGTTACCCATAATTGGGTATGAGATTAAAACATTTGTTTCGTTCATACTCCCCTCCTCATAGACCCTTTGAATTTTAATGTTGATGGCTGTAAAACAACCTTTCTGTCGGAACAGTTTTGTGCATTAGGTTTGGTCCTGTGTTTGTGTAATCATGGAGCTATTGTAGCTCCATGGTGTAATTCATTCTGTCAACATCAATCATTAGAATACAAAATAGGTGCATATAACAAGCGATACAAAACAAGATGCGAGTGATAGTGTATAGTCAATATCATAGAGTTTTCATTGTTGAATGTAACGAAGGAAAGGGTGCTGCACACAGATACCGCTGATTTGGCTCAGTCCATAGCGCGTCTGCCTCCAAATCCATAATGATTCCCGAGTCTAGCTGAGCAATGTTGTGTGTAATCATAACGTCCCCTCTACTAGGAGGCAAAGCACTCTGTCCCTGTCATAGGACATAAAATGGAGGTCCCGTGTTTGAGAGAAATCATAACTTCATGCACGTAAAAAATCCCGCTTCAGTTATTCATTGCAAAGGGCAGGATGCATAACCCGGTGAAGAGGTCCGCTTCACATCCAATTGAACCCCGTGGAAGACCAGCTAATGCAGCTGAATATGGGGTATCCAGCCATCTTCTCAGATGGAAAATGAAACAAACAAACAAAACCAACAACCAAACCCGTTTGAGAGGACGTAACGGCATAATAGGACCGCCATCATAAATAGGGCTTGACTTAAATGTCGGCGTCCGCATCTTACTGCAATATTTATCCTGGAGAATTTTTAGTGGCATTGACATGAATTACACACAACAAGCAGACGTAATATCGTAAGGAGGTTAAGAAATTAAACACCGCTTAGATAACAGTCCTTGGAGGAGTTGTTGGCAGAGACATACTGCAGCCTGAGATCGCCGTTCGGTTGCTGCAGTTGAGTTTCACGTTCCGCTCTCTTTAAAAGAAAAGCAGAAAATGTTCCCATTTATAATAATGGATCTGCCCTTCTAATAGCTCCATTCTAAAGTCCGACATTGAATACCTTGAATTACTACGGCGGCTTTTTATCTCGGCCAGCCCCCGCTCGAATGAAGAAATAGTGCACAACGATTTGAGTCACTCTCCACGAAATTAAGCCCATTGAGCTATTCTGGGCCAGAATGCGTAGCTCTAAAACAACATAGATCGAACATGTCATCTGCAGACGTGAGGGATTACCGCTGATTGATTGCGCTATTAAGATCGTATTCGCTGGCAATAATGCGTCAAAATACGTCAGTGTAAGTCAATGTCGGCCTGGCCTGGAGGCGAATGTATGTTGAAGACGCACGAACAGAAATATATTCTGGAGTTCAATGTCAAAATAGATCGGCGCCAGCGGCATCCCAGGATCAAACATACTGAATTAGAATCGATTGCAAGAAATCGGTTGGAGAACTTACGGCTTTAATTTTTCCTTCTCGATATTGACAAAAGCGCTGTGATAGATGAAGAGTATGACAGCGGTAAATGTCAGATCCGTCACATTCACTTTTAGCGGGCGTGCTGGTAAAAACTTAATACAGTTTTCTCTATAGCAGTGAATTCAGAAAGAGATACTGCTTCCAGGGTGTGTTTTTAAAGGCAGATTGTTATCTATGTCGATCTATATTAGATCCTTGTGTGCATCCCTCCAGAATTTTCTCTCCCTTATCAACGTCGAAATTTGTGAAATTCGTGAATTTCATCGAAATTAATTTTAATTTCTACAACACCAATTTTGTTCCCTGGAAATGCACATCGTTCACAGTCACGATGTAACTGGTTCACTGTCTCCTAAAACTGTCAAGACCCAGATAATCACATAGACATATTACAATAAAGACATTTTGTCGACGTTGTTGGATGTCCTTCTTAGTTTTAAGGAGGAAGACAAGGATAGCAATATGCAGTGTATGTTACCTCTCTGTAAAGATTCTCTCTTTGAAGGAGAAAGCCCTTCAGAGGAAAAGCAAGCTATCTGGCTCCATGAGCGGCAAACACTTATTTCGAGGAGGGATTGGACGATTAGTGGTCGCGCTCCTTCCATCCAATGCACCCATCTCGGCTCCAATATCCTGTACTCACGCTTTAAAGTGCAAAATATCCACTCTGTGGTCGCATATACTGGAAGGAATAGAGTAATAAAAAAAAAATCCGTAAGTGCAAAATATCCCCTCTGTGGTCGCATATACTGGAAAGAATAGAGTAATACAAAAAACCCACACAAACAGAACAGTGAAGTTTCCATTAGAAGTCGGACAAAAAATAAGTTGAGTTATGGAATTTTGAAGTTTTACGTATTCTGTCGAACAGTTATAATTGGTGACAAGTCGCACATGATGATGGGAAAATGATGTCAATTCCCATAAAGCTGCCCGCTCCCTTGTGCACTGATTTCCACTGGAATTCATCTTTTAACATGAATTCAAGAAGCAGAAATTATGCTATCCTCAAGGTCAAACTGCTTGGGACGTATCGTATTGATTTATAGAGAGCGATAGAGTTACCTGACGGGATTCGAATACAGGATCTTTTGTTTGAGAGTCGAGAGTGATACCAACTCCACCTCACGTCTGCACGCATGCTCTTTGGCTGCTTATGACAGAATGATGTGCTTCATTGTGAGTTGAGATTAGCGAAGTGTCAGTACTCACGGAGCTGTCCTATAGGCCTCTTAAGGACATAGCACACTATACGACTTTCTGTGACCGACTTTGGATCTGAAATAAACAAGCGTGTTTACTCTGAGGCGATTGTGATTTATTTCGAATCCATAGTCGGTCAGTCGTGCGACCGAAAGTTGTTAGTGTGCAGTGGCCTTTAGAACTCACACTCTTCATGATTATTTGCTACTACTCCTCTGTGGAGGGGGGGGGGGGGATGGGGAGGATGTAATTCATTTGAAGGTGGACCATCATCATTAAAGACTGTGGTGACGCATTCGTGTGAGACATCTACACATCATGATTGTATCTCTAGAAATCCATTCTAATCTTTCTAACGTCCATGGAATTGATGCAAATTTGCTCGTCTGCAGCTTATGTACTAGTACATTAACTTGTTCACGTCATTTGCACATTCACGTACATGTGTGTATACACCATAAGTATAAGCCAATTATGTATATCAATTATTCAGAGAGAGAGAGAGAGAGAGAGAAGAAAAAGTGATTGCTATAACAACAAGTCTTGAATTGTTTAATTTTTTTTTTGTCGTCACGTCAACATATAGGCCTACATCCTTATCGTTACTTGGTTACCAATCATTGATATTGCCCAATTGCAAATATTTTTTTCCTCTAAGGTTGTCAGTCTTCTTTGTTTCAATTGGTTTGTTTTTTAATCTCCTTGGAATAAATAAAACCACATCGACTGAAGCTAAATTTGACGATGAAACACAACATCAAGCTCAGCACGGCGAGCCCAACGAACATGTTAATATCTTCCACTGATAGCCACAATCTCTGCATAACTCGCACCATTCACTCCACTGTTCATTATTATGGGTGTCGATTTAAAGCGATATTGTGTGACGAAGTGCAGAAGAAGAAGGGAAAAAATAAACAAACCACCTGCCTGTAATATTCAGTGCGGAGTTCAGGGGATATTTTATTTCTCTGCTATCAATGCGCAGCCTGTATCGCCTCGACGGGACTACATTCATATGTAATCATGTTCCATTACTGCCAGGATCACAGGGGGGCTGCAAAATTGTTTATAGAAACATATGAGATTGTGAAGCATGTGGGCGGGGAAAGGTCGATATAATGACGCAATGGTGATAGTGATGTCTTACCATCCACCGGAAATAGAGGCAGATGCTTTGCTCTTAATGACGACGTGAGCAATAAACTATCGTCCCAGCAGAATAAGCCCCCCCCCCCTCCTCTCTCTCTCTCTCTCCTTTTTTTCTCTTTTTGCTGAGCCCCTTGACGATGATACGTTAATAAATTGCAAATAGCTGTCTAGGATCTGCAAGGTTCATCCACAGTAAAGGCCGGGGTCACGGATCGTCGAGACCGTCCTAATGAGCACGCATCGCCTGCCCTGGGTATATTCACGTACACACGGCTTCAATTACCTTAATTGAATACACGCTGGTATACACACACATTCGCGTTGGGAAATAGAAATAGCCTGTGTTTACTTACAACGGTAAAGCCCCGTTGTGTATGTTTTTTTTTCTCTCTCTCTCTCTCTCTGCAGATTTTATGCGTTGCAAAACAGCTACAAAATGCGGAGAGCACTGATGAGCGAAAATGCCGTTAAATACGCTTTTATCTAGTTAATTACGTATAGCGCCAAGTTTTCATAGCACGATATTATTATTACATTGTTTTGATATTATCATTACCTTTATCATCATTATTATTTCAATCATCATCATCATTATGGTTATTGATTTGGTTCAGAGTTCAAGACGTGGGACGTTCACGTTTCAATTAAAGTGGATCGTGTATCACTTTTGAAGGTACTCTTTTTCGACTGGTTGCAACGCTTTAATTGTTTTTTTTAAAGAAGTTACACAAAATTGTCATATTTGGAGATGTAGGCTGACAAGAAAATTGTGATCGGAAAAGAAAAACAACTGAAATTTGTATCTATCATGTTTTTACAGTAATTTCTTCTTGAATAGTGCGGATGATGAAACATAGCAGCTTAGAAGCAGCTTAGAAACCGCGAGATTATGCAAACCTTTGTCATCGATGAGAGAATGAGAGAATGTGCAGGCGGATTTTTAACCTTGAGCCGTCAGTTCCACGCGATTTCCTGCAGTTAATATGTAACGAAAGGTATAATAGAGATTATAGGTGGGTTCCCATTGCCGATCATATCAACTCGATCAAAATCCGATCATTCTATTTTGGCCTGGTCGGGCTCGCTCGTCAAGGGCGATCGTGAGCGATCGGGGGCGATGTAACATGATCGGCATAGATCCGACTTCCTTCACGATATTTTTGACACGTCAAAATTGTCGTGTAGGACCAATGCCGATCATGGTAGATCGACCCCGATCGCCCCCGAGCGAGCGCGACCAGGCCAAAATAGGTTGATCGGGCTTGATCGATTTGATTAAATGATCGACAGTGGGAACCCACTTTATACTACTATTACATTCATATAGGATCCGAGCAATAGGACAATTTTGACCTCGGTACGCTGCTGACCATGCTATTACCAACAGAGTGTCTATAAGTGAAAGCTGATTATTTGTCGACACTTTTCTCTTCCATCTTGTCATTAAAGGAATAATTATCATGTTATATGCGAGCGAGTTAATGAAAATGCGTCATGTTCAGTGTTTCTGCAGTGCCTCGTATGTCTCTGTGCCGAAGGCGTTGCCCTGCGTTTCGCTGCATGAACACATACTCCGAGAAGCTCCAACATGGGTAGCTACCAAGGTGATAGAAACAATGTGATTAAAGGAAACCCAAACCCAAAGAGAAATTGGGATTGAGTGAAAGCAGCAGCATTAGTAGAACACATCAGTGAAAGTTTGAGGAAAATCGGACAATATTGATGCAAAAGTTATGAATTTCGGAAGTTTTGGTGTTGGAACCGCTGGATGAGGAGACTACCTGAGATTATGACTTTTGTGTGGACAAAAACATATAGAAAATATAAAGGGAATTACACAAAAATTCATTTTTCATGAAAATTACGCATTCCATCAACTTAATACTGACATTATGGTAAGGGTATCAATATCCCCCTGCTTTCTGAAAGCAGTTAGTCAAGTGCTATTTCATTATGCTAGAAAAGTGAATATTTGTGGAATTCCCTTTTATTATTGTCTTTATACTGTTGTCCACACATACGCCATAATCTCTAGTAGTCTCCTCATTCAGCGGTTCCACCACCAAAACTTTAAAAATTCATATCTTTTGCATCAATTGTAAGATTTTCCACAAACTTTCATTGATGTGTTCTACTGATATTGCTGGTTTCACTCAATGCACATTTCTCTTTGGGTTTGGGTTCTCTTTAATGCGCGCACACAATTCCAATCCTGCTATGCAGTAAAAACAACACAGCTGTAACCACAGAGGAACACGGTGATAGATTACACCGTGGATGTTTATCCCAGAAGGTTAAAAAAAACCATTGATTTCCTGTCAACCGGTTATTCTGAAAATCTTAGCCAACGTGACTTTCTTGAAGAAAAAAAAATCAGTAGAACTGATGCAAAATCCTACAGAAATCTGAAAATCTATGAAATTTTAAACTTCTTATCATTTGAAGCATCACATGTTTTTGTAGAACAGTGATATCAAATGCAAATTAGGTAAGGAGACCCTAGCATGGGCTCTATAGTTTCCCATTCGTATGCACACAAATCTATTTTAAACTTCTTCTATTGACAATTTTACTCAAGAGAAAGAATAGAAAGAAAAGAAACAACGTAGTTCTTCTAGAGCATCATCAACGAAAGCAAATGACTTCTGATGTCATGGGTGCTATAGGTCCTAAATTTGTCAGAAAAAATATAGATGATCCCTGTTATAGCAGATGTTGAATACTAAAGGAAGAGTTGTGAGGTTAACGTCTAATATATCCAGAGCTATATGAATTTTGTTTTGATATAAATGACATGTTCATTATCATGTTTGTTAGGAGACTACATTCAAAAGGTAGTATAAGAAATAAAAACAAAACGGAACGGAACTGATGTTGGATGGAAGGTATTGTGTGTGTGTGTGTGTGTGTGTGTGTGTGTGTGTGTGTGTGTGTGTGTGTGTGTTTGCGTGTGTGTGTGTGTGTTTGTGTTTGCTTTGTTTGTTTTTTCTTCTTTATGGGAGGGAAGATATGTGGATCCCTTCCACAAGGGGTGATCTAACTTGTCTTCCAAAAGTAACCCTCTCAAGACAACGGTCTCAAATTGCCGTTGACATCGTTGGCATCTCATGTTGCTCATGGCACTGAAGTGGTTTATCACGGAGATACGTGAAGCTCCTCGATGGCGTGGTGAGAGGAAGTGAGTCGGCGGACGTCAAGGGGGTGCGTCGGCCGAGAGGTGGGCGCATCACCCCTACCAGCCCACCGCCCACACTGCCGGATCCTGAAGAGGGCTCATGTCCCTGACCACGTGTCTCAGAGACCATTGTCAGCCATGCGTACTTCCAACGTCCTGCATCACAAATAGAAGGTTCTTACATCTCCTTTTCATAGATGGGGAACGGTCGGAAGGAGGGGAGGGGGTTGGAGGGGTTTGGAAATGGGGAGGAAGATGGAAGGGTTTTTTTCCATGGGGACCGACGGCATGCAGCGGATTCTGGAAGAAAATGATTCATATCGTCTCATCCTCTTGGGGTATAACCTGTCCAGATAATGTTCTCGTCCGTCTGCTATTTGACAGTCACCGTTTAGTCTTCCTTCCTGCGAAGTTAGGGAGACTGCCTCCGACAAGAACGCATCCGGAATAATCAAATGAACATTTTTATAAATCGTCAACTCAGCCGATAACCTTGTTGTGTGCAATATAAAGAACATTTTGGAGACTGCTATCGTCAGTGGATTGAAGCTATACAAAACACGTTCACAAAGTGTCTCAGCTTGTTTCACGTGCATCAACATGCTTTCACGTAAGCAGACGCCCTCGTCTTCATTATAGAGACCACAGCTGGTTTTAGCGCGACTGAAATACACATAACTTGCTTGATGAGGTAAGCAAGTGTGTGAGTGGATGGGGAAGCCTGGAGCAATTAATGTAGGTGCTAGACCGCATTTCATTTTGACACATCGACGAGAATAAGATGACCCTCGCAGGAGAAATACATAGAGCTGTAAGTTCTCCTCGGTCGTCGCCTTGCATAGAGTCTCGTCAATCACTACAGCAGTAGATTGTTATAGCTCGCCTCATCTGTCATTAAATCATTACTTGAAGGGATTGACAAGTATTGGTGTCAGGTGCAATCTGTCTGTTTGTTAAATGCAAATGCTTTTCAATCCTTAGGGTGAATCTGGCAACATTTACGAATCCGAAAATTACTAAAAATGTCTTCGAATACGTTGCTTAATTCATTTTTATTTGTTTTCGTATCAAGGTAGTTATTCTGCTTAAGTTCGTCGTGTAATATTCATTTAGCAAACTAGTGAGCGCGAAATGTCTGATTCTGAGTAGTTTTGAAACATTAACCATTAATATTCTGTCATGTTTACAAGTTGCGGGAGGCCATGACGTTTATTTTTTAAACACAGTGCACACTCTATACTATAATAATATTCTTACACATAAATGGGAGTCAGCGTAGATAGCTTTGAGTTAGCGCTCAAACGCGAGCATCCGCCGACTAGAAATTGGAATTAAAAAAAAAAAGAGAGAAAGAGAGAGAGAGGGGGGGGGGAGGGAGTGACTTGAACTCACGTAAGCAGTGGCGTAGTTTATGATCTAGCTTACAGGTGTCCATTGAATGGATATTGCTGTGCATTTTCTTGCGAACTCAGCCGATATGAGATGTTCGGCTCGCATTTAGTGCAACTGTAACCTTCACCAAAGCGAGTGCTCGAATTGCCTGGTTGGGAAAGATATTGCTTAGTCTCGCCCGTAAAAGAAAGAGAAAAAATGAAAGCAACAGACCGGACGAAAAAAAAAAGACTGCAGCATTTTCATGCCTGCCTAAATGTCATTTGTCATCAAACAATCCAGGAAGCGCAATCCTTCAATCAAATTTTCATCAAGACTCCGTCTAGGGAAGAACTCGTGGCGGGATAGACAATGTACCCGAACCAGCGAGGTGCGGTAGACGAATATAGCTTGATAGCTATTGATGTATGTATCCAAGCACATATTTCGCTGAGATTCAACAGTGCACGATTGGACGGTTTCCTCTCTGGAACATTTATTTTCATAGCTCCGCCAGTTTATGAATAATTATTGTTTTCATCATAACTTTAAGAAAAAAACAAATAAACAAACAAAAAGTGGAGACATAAATGGACAATTCGAAGGTGATTTTTCTTTGACAATCTGATCTCACTGGCCCGTAAAAAGTTATTTTGACCCCCATGTGCCCTAAATACGTTGTTCGCCTCGGCGGCCGACGCCATGTTTTATTTTTATTTTGTTTTTTGCTGTTTATGTATTGATCTATGTAAAGCTGCAGGCCTCCGACCTTTTGAAAACAGTTTTGAACATCTGAATAGGCCAACCTTGCAGGGTGAAATTAAGAAACCTATAAATACATGAATGAATGAATGAATAAACACGCATCAAGCAAGGTGCTGTTATGACATGACATGTGCGTATAAATCTTGCAATCACTGTGACGTCCTACATTTTAGAATATGGGCTAAATGGAAATAGTGCAAACACGGTTGGAGGATTCTGTCACTCGTTTGGATAACGTAACGAGAGAGTTTACGAGTTTACGAAATTATTGACGACATTGAATTGAAAAATATTTAGAACTAGAAATGTCAAAGATTATGCAATACCAAATAACATCAAAAATATTTTTGAGAACTATCTGATGTTTGTTATGTAATTTAGATCGCATTGAATCGAAATGACGCCTAATGCTCAGAGTTTGTTATAATTCTGACTTGCACAATATTGTATAAAGGGTGCTGTATTTAGGCTATTGTGCCTTATGATTATGATTTTGATTACTAATGCAGCAATTGTATTTATCATGCCAATTATTGCAATTAAAAAGTGTTATTGTTGTTAATATATATTACTTTTATATATAACAATCACCATCATTATCATCATAATCATCATCGTCATTAGCGTTTTTTTTATTCTGAAAGGTATTAAACGGGCGACACCGCAAGAAAGACTTAACCAATGATATTACTATAAAAGCAGGGGTGTAAGTCAATCATTGTGTGTAGCAACAACTCGGAGTCCCATTCTATAGTCCCCCGTCTCACACTATTGTGCACGCCTCTCAATGGCTGCTGATGTCATTCGCGAAGTATTGTGGGAAATTAAAGAACAGGACACTATCTGCCCTGCAGTGAGAGTCTATTCATTAAACCGCAGATATTGTAAAAGAAAATATGTCGTTTTCCAAATATATACATAAGTATTTCATTTCATTCCAACTGCCTGCTCTGCATTTGGAAAACTTCGCGGAAACAGTTACATATTTTATATCAACCTTTATAAAAAACAAAGATTAGGTATGGTTAGGCATGGCGTGTAGTGTGAGTTTTAATCCAGGAAGTGTTTAAATAATAGAACAGCCATGAAGCAATTGTATAGCGCTATACCCGCCGCTATTATCCATCTCTACGTTACGTCACTATTAAGAATTAATGTCAAAACCTTCTAAGCGCACGGGGCAAATGAAATGTACACCCATTCAACGTATTCAGCTGCCGCAAACACACTGGGTTTGAAATAGGTTTCGTTGCATTATTGAGACAATTTTCTTTTATTTCAATAAAGACCCATAGCCTTGTATGTAGTTCCCCCCTCTAGCAATAATGAAAACACTATGAAGAAGACATGTTCGGTAAGTATACATACTATGCACACATACGCCCGTCTCATCAACGCATTAAGTCTGTCGCCATGTTTATTCTCGATTTTTTTCCTAAAGCGCGACAGAGAGAGAGAGACAGAGAGAGACAAAGAGACAGACAGACAGACAAACAGAGAGATATTAAGGAACAACTGGGTGAATGATGGGGGGGGGGGGGTGTTGGTGGGGGCGTACTGAAGCAGCATGCCGAAGCGTGCGTAAAAAAAAAAAAAAAAATCGTCTACCCCTATATTCAATGGCAGTTTAACCGTTTATTTCAAATCCTTGTCGTAGCACAGAGTCATATAGATGGTATTTCGGTGATTAATTTACACTAATGAGTACATCCACTGCTCAATTCCCTCTTCAACCTTTCTCCCAGGACTCCCCATGTTCCCGCTTTTTTTTTTCACTCGTTATCCCAGTCTGGAGATTGTTTCGACGACGAGCGGGTAAGAGAGCTCGTATACCATCTCATCGGAGCCTACATTGAGGATTTCCTCCGACTGATTACCCCAATGCACCATATTTATTGATCAGAATCGGAGTCAATTAGTGTCACTGCCTTTCGGGAAATTAGCGTCCGATTTCAATGAAAGGGGGATGAATATAGAAGTGCATGTATCACGTGTTTGTTTCCAGCAAGCTGACACGAGACACGCTAGAGGTGGGATGACAGCGAGAGACGAACGCGCCTTCATGGTTTCTGATGGAAGTGTTCATTCCCCTCGCACATTTTGTCAGTCTTCTGATGGTATGGACAGTCAGTTAAGATAACAATTATCTTCTGTTTTATGTGACAAAATTAATGATGCAAAATGTATTTATTGTTATTGGTTTCGGGGAATTCATAAGAGCCTACTAGTGTCATGTCATTTCTGTTCACGATCTCTTCGTTCACCAGGCAGAAGTAGGGCTATATCTCATAGGTGGCCTATATGCATTCATGAGAATACGTTCTGTGAGATTTGCAGCCTAACAGACGCATTCTTTGAACGTTGTTTTCTTTATATTTAATGGTTTTTACCCCTTCGTTAGCTATGTCTCACGAATGACGTCACCTTCTGCGGGTGGAATCTGGTTCTATATATTTCAAGCAATGTTCGTGCATGCCGTCAAATTTTTGTCAAATACCTCGTGGCCGTTTTTTTTTTCCGCCAGATTTGTCATGTAACACGAACCATGGTGAATGATTCTGTCGCTGTCATTTTCAGGTGTCATGCGATAATGAAAATCCATTCAACGAATCGATAGCGCCGCTAATCATCTTCTCCCGTCGAGTGCGTGTCCAGTAACTCCTTTGAATTGATAGATGTGATCCATGAAAGTATAGTCTGTATCTTCTGACCCTCACTGAAAACCATTTAGGGACAGAGACTCTTTTTTTTTTCAGATCCCCTCACCCTCCCGCCTACATTTTCAGCGATTGAGAACATAAGTACCCATGCCCGAATTCGTCAAGTGAATATGAATTGCTGATTTTTAGCGATGAAGAGAAAGAGCATACTTTGCTTTTCATACGTATTCATGCCGTGCGTGCCGGTCTCTTTCCTTTCTCTCTAAAACCTGGAAATGCCAAGTGTCCGAGGGTGATCACGTGATTAGTTTCGTGTGAGGGTCTAATTTGTCCGTTCGGTCCACAGACACGAGTGCTGTGTGTAATAGCAGCCCGGAAGGAACGAGTGTACCCGGGGTTCATATCCTAGGAATTGGGTCAGGTGGCGTGCTTGTGCCGTCGGGCGGTCGGAGCAAAAGAGAGGAAAGGCGGCAGGTAAGAAATGGCGTGAAATTAATGGAACGCCATATTGTTTTAACCCACATAGAGAGTGCATCGCATTGCCGCCAAGAATGCACACAGTGAGTAATTTGGTGGTGGACAGGAAAGATGGGGGGGGGGGGGACACCAAGTGCTCATTTTCTCTTTTCCTTATCTAATATCGCCATGGTGTCCTCAAGAGATCCGTGAGAGTGCGTAGAATCTCCCCAGTGAGGCACACAAGTGTCCTCCACGGAGAAGGACCATTGCAAATACTTAGCGTCAGCGACGAGGACTGATGAGGTATGTGCAAACATTTGGCGGGCTGTTTTCCCACCAACACTTGACAAGTGACTCGAACGGGGGTGCCACGTAGTATAGTACCTCATACACCACACCACCTACAGTTTCAACAACCTGAGCCAAGCTGAAGAAAAAACAAAATACAAAGAAAATGTCCAAATTTGCACTGTCAATATGTGTATCATTTACAATGCATTTTGCCTCTTTCCAGTGCAACACAGCCGAATCTTCTGGAGGTTTTTTTTGTTTGTTTTTTTTTGTTTGTTTAGTCTTCGTGTAATGTCAAAAAGAAATGTCACGTGACGTGTATAAAACGTGGGTAAGTTAAATATCAAACATTATGTTACCTTTTTTCCATCACTAACTTGTCATTATTCAATCTACTGGAACCCATCTGGGCAGTAGGTACATAGAGTTGACCAGACGGTGTCATCTCCCCAAAATGAAAATGGCATATAATAATATTGAATTTCAAAAAGCCATTATGATCATTACACGAGGTCAAGACTAGATAGATACGGAGTCATGGTCGAATTGGTTATTATAATTATCTTTCGGGAGATGGGCGTGTCCAGATACCGGCACGGATCGCATGCCGCCACACTCCGAGGGACGTGTAGTCGTGTTCCGCTAGGCGTACCAGCTGGGGCGCGAAGTGACCCAGTGGGAACCATCTGCTTCGGTTTTTCTTTCAAATTGTTTTATTACGTCACTAGAAAGAAAAAAGAAAACAAAACAAAGAAGTATGAAGAATCTAAGACTTTCCCATCCTTGCAAACCAGTCCAACTTGGCGCCATAATGTGCTATCAAGGGTAGATAAATCCATGATTCAGGCAAGTGAAAGCAGATGTCATAATATCATTGTGTACTAGACAACTGTGAATGCAGGACCTACCTCTGCTAGTCGCATGGTAATCGAGCAACAATGTAGCCCTAGGTACACACACACACACACACACACACACACACACACACACAAACAAACAAACAAACACAAACACAAAACACGCATACACAACCGAAGCTTTTACAAAGAGAGCAAACGCTAGAACCGGACTAGATGACACTGGTCCTGAAGTAATGCAGGTGGCTTGTTTCGTAGAGTCCCTGACCTTTGCAGAATGTTCTTCGCCGTGAATCCATGTACAATTCCTCGCGATGAAACCGATAAACCGTCTGATGAATGAATAGTTCAGTATTTTTTGTAAAGAATCAAAGGGAACGAATTGAAATAAGAAAATGAGATCAAAAATCTATTGATCTCCGGCAAAGCTAAGAGTTGTCAGGCATACTGATGCAAGACAACCATAACAGATAATACCAGTACATAGATTTGGTATAGGCTCCCTTTTCCTGTGCATGTTCTTTGACAAACTCACTTTATATATATATATATATATATATATATATATATATATATATATATATATATATACAATATAATGCTAAATCCTATGCGTCGCATGTAAAACCTCTCCCTAAGCATTTTCGGGGAAGCGTCGCCTTTTGTAGGGCAAAATGCTTCATAGCGGCCGATTTGCCTCTTCCGTATCAAAAGCCAATTTTAGATTAAAGTGTAGCAGCGAATGCAATACATGGAGTACTTGACGTAAACGGACGCTTGGTTTCTTGGCGGCATCTTATCTCACACTGAATTAGGTCTAACTGGTGGGAAATCATACATTCTGCAACTATTCATTCTCGTTTGAGAAGTTAGACATCACCAAAAAATACTGACTGGTCATCAAAGATCCCCCATTCCCCAGGACTCTTTAGTCCTTATCCTGAACAGTGTTACGACACCTCAGCATCCAGGAAAATTAAAGAAAAAGAAAGAAGAAGACAGCACAGAATCGAGAAATCTTGGAGTTTGCTCAACGGTTGAAGACAAGAAAAAATTCCCCGCGTTTGACGCTGACTCACAACGAGGTAAAAAAAAAAATCGATTCCCGAGTGACGTTTGCAATGCGTTCCATCCCCATTCCCCGACTCGGTAGAGTTGGCTTGCGATTTATATTTCGTCGAGTTCAGAAAAGGAAGGCAGATAAGGAAAAAAAAAAACCTGCTGGAGAACGTTTCTCATTTTTCCATCCTGTTTGGTGCCAATTAAAGCAGAAGAAATTCGGGGCCTCCTTTCCTTTTCGTGCAAAATATCAACATTTTGCAACAGAGTCAGAAGATGATGAGGAAAAGAGGTATGGAACCATATGTTACCAGAGAACACGTACTGGATCTACAGATTTCAATACACTGATCACTCCGCTTATATTAGCTACATTGTTCTTGGAGTCGGTATTATGTAGGCCTAAATATCTTGCCAAAGGTAGTAAAAAAAAAAATGACCAAATATGAAACCTTACGAAATGTAGGTTGTGTCGGAGGCTTTCACCGGAGATCAGTCATATCGTCTGCTCGGATGTTTTCTGGTGTACAGTATTTCAATTTGCTGATGATTTGATCGACTTTTATTTATCTCCAACATAAAATGGTCGGTTACAGTTTACGCAAAATGCCAATATGAAAACAATTTCTTTGTTGTTGTTGTTGTTGTTGTTGTTCTGTATTGCCTTTAAGTTCTGCACCATATTATATAGCTCGCCAAGGACGAATATGTTCTTAGTCATATCTTTATTTCCTAATAAGGCTGAAAATTTAGGCTTTATACATTGAGTAAGATAGGAATTATGCTTTTTTCTTTCTTCCTTGGAATTTCTGTGCTTTTATTCTACATGATAAAGATCACCATTCTTGAAAATGATGAAAAATACCAAGAACAACGATGAAAACAAAGATAATGATGATGACATGAATAACAGTAATAGATATAACAATGATAGTAACAATAGTAATAACATAACAAACCAAAACACTGTAATCATATTCTCTTTACTATTACTGTTGTTATTGTTGATATCGCAATGAAGAGGTATGTCATTACATCAGGAGTGGATGGTGGCAAGGTAATGCAGAACATAATTACTGCCGTGGCAACGCTACTGGCTCTAACCCATCGAGTTCTGGGAGTAATTTTGATGGAGAAATTATCAGCTTGTCAACATCATTTTGCCACTTCTGAATTTAGATGGATATTTTATATTGGAGAATGATTATGTGGGACGGATTTAATCATAACACACATGGACAAAGTCGTAAATGATTTTGTGAACAACACGTGTAATTTGGAAGGAGAAATTGGACCTTTAATCTTCTAAAACGTGTTGTCAATCTAAAAATCAGTTTCAAAAGTAGCAGTGGAAAGGCTTTTCGAAATTTTGCAACCACAGCAGCAATTGCATGCATGTTGACAACAAAGGACTCAAATGGCAGATATTACATTGTCCTCTGCTTAACGAAACCCTATAGTGGATATTATGAGACAGACAACTGGTGTTTTTACATTCAGATTGATTGGTCCCCATTACTCTCACAAATTGGACATGCGAGATATTAGGATCCATGGCAGTATTGGTAACTTCATTGCTTCGGGAAAATTATAAATAAGCAATGTCCGATATTCATCAAGAGAAGGCAGCGAGCATTATAAAGTGACAAACCAATGAGGAAATAAAAACTATTCCTAAGTCCACCTTCATATACATAAGAATTGAATGAATGCAACAATATTAGTAGAACACTTCAGTGAAAATTTGGGGGAGATCGGACAATCCGTTCAAAAGTTATGAATTTTTAAAGTATCTGCACAATCACTGCTGGATGAGAAGACTACTACAGTGTATGATGTCATATGCGTACAACAACATACAGAAAATAAAAAGAGAATTAAAAAAAAATACTTTTTTAATAAAGTGCACATTTCTTCGACTTATACCCCCTGCCTTCTGGAAGAGAGAAGTCAGGTGTTCTTTTGTTGTGCGAGAAAAGTGAAAATATGTTGAATTTTCTTTAATCTTTCTTTGTATGGTTGTACTCATGTGACATCACAAGCTATAGTAGTCTTCTCATTCAGACTTGAGTGAGCAGAAACTGTAAAGATTCATAACTTTTGAACGGTTTGTCCAATTTTCCTAAAACTCTTACTGATGTGTTCTACTAATACTGCTGCATTCACTAAACTCACATGTCTATGAAGGTGAACTTGTCCTTTAACAAGGAAAAAAATAGAGTGAAACAAGAGAGAATTCTGAAGCATGATGTTAACATGTCATCTCCCAAGGGCTATTAAAGGGTGGACACTGTACGATCCCTTTGACGCCACCTTGCCATTTTCTGACAAGTTATCCAAACGAAGGAGTTGGTAGGCACAGAACGCACATCATGTATGAGTAGATATCTCACCAAAGCTGGTGGAATTGACATTTTTCACCAGGAATAAAACTTTCCTTTCTGCATGGAAAATGGCTGCTTACAGGAGGATACTCAATAATGAAATATACATTTTTCGCATTAAAAAAAAAATTGATGCATAAAGAAGTTTTTTTGTGGAAGTAAAAAAAACAATGATACGGAGGCACCACGTATTGTATTTGCTAATCCGAATGATGAAAGCGAACGTCATAATTATAAAACACACAGTAGCGTCATAAATATGCATTTTCATATATACCTCATGTTACTACTAACACCGAATCCCCCCTAAAAAATACCAAATAATAAAAGAAAATAAACATAATTGTCCCGTTACCCATTACGAAATTTAAGTCAGTATGAATCACTATCATGCTTTGTTTAAGTAACACGAATGATGGTCTCGTTGAAATATGCCCCGAGTTGTCTTCTGAAGCTATTTAATGTTCTCTTCCTTTCACTTTGTTAGTCACACTGTTTGAGGCAATGGCATAATATTGTACTCCATTCTCCTTCTTCTACAAGTTAGCATGAAGGGCCGATGGGAAAATATGAGTCAGTGAATGAATGAATACGTACATGATAAACATTGAAAACGATAAATACACTAATTTATGAATTAACAGATAGAAGATAGAAAGATAGATGAATGTAATTAAAATCAATCTATCTATCAATCAATCGATCAAGCAAGCAACCAGTCGATTAAGGTATCAATAAATACTAAGAGTGTTTTGTGCAGTTTGAACACGAAGATTCTAGATAGAAGGAAAGCGATAACCATACATATTGATATGCGGCATGAACTTTTAGGGGAAGCAAAACGAATGTGATTAGTTGGATATACTGATCTTCAGTGTAATCAACAAATGGT
Source organism: Diadema setosum (assembly GCA_033980235.1). NCBI lineage: Eukaryota > Metazoa > Echinodermata > Echinoidea > Diadematoida > Diadematidae > Diadema > Diadema setosum. Next base: position 31,761,215 of record CM067066.1, on the reverse strand, counting down.
CACAGAATCCAACGAAAATCATGTACGTTAAAAACACCCATCACGGATACAATCTCGCCAAATTTGATGCAAAACGTGGCGTCTTGGCAGCAATATCAAGCCCTGAGATATCTAATAGTTCTTGGAATTTGCCGAATAGAATGTTATGCGAAAGGTAATATTGGTTCATTATTGCTTTCGTCGAAGATATTCTTTTAAAACTCACACGTGTTACACAATGTTTTTCGTCCGTTCGAGCGTGAAAAGACCCACAGAAATAGTGCATCGCGCGAGAAAGCACAGTTCGTTTCGCCGCCACACACGTAAACAAAATATGTTTTAATACTCATCTCATACAACCGAGCGCTGTGAATGTCATGAACCTGGTGGGGTGGAAGTCTAAAGGTATTCGAGGAACTCAGCATCTCGTGCGCACTTGTCCTTTTTACAGACATCTTGGCGATGCACCGCCTCATCATTCGCATAGTGGTTCAACCAGTTGTCGATGCACTTTCCTTCAAGGTAAAGTGGCAAGATCTAACCCACTCAGGCCTGCCTCCTCAAAATGCTATAGTATTCATATGTTGTGCTGCAATAATGACAGAGTTATTTCTACTTGGGGGCTCCTCGTGAAAGTAATACAAACTATAATCTTACAATGCCTATTCAGTGTCCACACAGATCGCAAATCGGTTAAATAGCTGTAATGTCCTGAAACTTTCCTTTATTTCTTTAATCATGACAGCCGCGTTTTCGGTCAAACTAAAGTGTCTCATGTAAATGTGAGACCATGCCCATTAAATTTGTTGGTGCTGTTGCTGCCCATGTGACATCACCCTTCGCCGGAACTCCCATGATGCACTGCGAATGAAAAGGAGCGTGCCTATATAAACTTACTAAACACCATTATGAATACGTGGATATTTACTATTTACTCATGACAATCAAAGGTCTCACAAGAACATTCAAGAGTCTACCGAACGTCATATTTGGGAACAACTCACAAATTTGAAATGCGAATTTGGAGAATGAAATGTGAAAGATCCACAAATGAACTTTTTCAGCCTGAGGGCATTCGTGCTTATGTATTATTGGTTAGAGGAAGAAGAAATGTTTTGTTTATCAAACTTGCGTTTCCAGTGTTTGTATTCGCAAACCCAGCAGGCTCTCCGTGGCTTCAGGGAGACCCAGTTCAGGCGTACATTGATAATGTCACCAATTTTATTGCAACTGATTGTCAATCAGTTGCGGTAAAAACAACACCGCGCAAGAATTCATTTATTTAAATAAGTCATCAGTCTTGTTGTCAACACCAATAACACACTCAAGTCTGTTGATATTGCTGTATTATAAACTTCATTCGTCATATATGTCTGCACAAAAAAGTACAATAAAAATTATATTCGAATGAAACTGCATAACATTGTCTTTAAGCTAATCATAATCACTACCCCCCCCCCCCCCCCCCCCCCGCCGCCGGCACAAGTTTAGAATGAACTAATAAGAAAACATATAATATCCCCAGCTTTCCTTAAAGAGTTGGCAGCACAGCCTGTTTAGATTTCGCATCAGTGGGCGCAATTCCTTTTGAAACATCCATATCATTTGCTTACGAGTGCAAGCAACCTTCCCCCCCCCCCCCCAGTCTCAAGCTATTGCTTTGATTTATCTTTCCTGGACACCCAAAGATTATGTAGCAATCCCACCTTTTATGTGATGTGTCACTTAATCGTTGTTTATTCTCTTTTTCTCTGTCTCTATCATCTCTCTTACTCCCCCTCTTTCTATCTCTAACAACAACAGAGTATACCCCCCCCCCAAAAAAAAAAGCAACACTCCTTAAAAAACCTAAATCTACCGGAGCGACAAGTTGTCGAGATAGCGCTAAGCCACGAGCACTCACCCTTGGCAAGTGAACAAGGAGGGTTAACACGGGCTGTTCCGGCCGTCGAGTGGAATTCCCATTCACCGGGAAGTAACGTGGAGCATTCCTCCATGCCATCTATGCATCGTACCCTTTTCCGAGCCTTAATACCTCTCCATGCACCCTTACGTCTGGTCCAGATATGTCGCTCGTCTCACTGTCGTCATAACACCATCGTTAAAGTGGGTCAAGGGCAGTTAATCCCTATACTCTTCACTAGCAGCTAGCTCCTATCCTATCCTATCCTATCTAGTCTATCCTAATGTCTAAATAATTGTTTTGAAACATGAAGAACTCAATGAAATACATATTAAGAGATGTTGACTCACACAAGTTCCGTAATCCAAGACGGCGTCCAAAATGGCCGCCATTTCCTGAATATCTTTATTACCTTTCAACCAGGCAACCCAATACAAAATTTAAGTGTCTAAATAATAGGATATCATGTTTTGAAACATGAAGAACTCAATGAAATACATATTAAGAGATGTTGACTCACACAAGTTCCGTAATCCAAGACATCGTCCAAAATGGCCGCCATTTCCTGAATATCTTTATTACCTTTCAACCAGGCAACCCAATACAAAATTTAAGTGTCTAAATAATAGGATATCATGTTTTGAAACATGAAGAACTCAATGAAATACATATTAAGAGATGTTGACTCACACAGGTTCCGTAATCCAAGACGGCGTCTAAAATGGCCGCCATTTCCTGAATATCTTTATTACCTTTCAACCAGGCAACCCAATACAAAATTTAAGTGTCTAAATAATAGGATATCATGTTTTGAAACATGAAGAACTCAATGAAATACATATTAAGAGATGGTGACTCACACAAGTTCCGTAATCCATGACGGCGTCCAAAAGGGTGCTGTTCGTTATTCCGAAGGTTCGCTATTCCGAAGGTTTGTTATTCCGAAGGGTCGTTAATCCGAAACACGCAAATTCCCTATACCTAGAGGTTCGTTAATCCGAAAATGAAAAAGGGTTCGTTAATCCGAAAATTGGTTAATCCGAAAATGAAATTCGGAACAATGAACCTTCGGAATAACGGATCTTAGGAATAAAGAGCCTTCGGAATAACGAACCTTCGGAATAACGAGCTGTAACCGTCCAAAATGGCAGCCATTTCCTGAATATCTTTACTTCCTTTCAACCAGGTAACCCTAGTACAAAATTTAAATGTCCAAATATATGTTTTGAAGCATGGAGAACACAATGAAATACATATTAAGAGATGTTTAAGCATGCAAGTACCGATAAAACCGCTCGAACTTTTCCTAGCATGCAAAATGGCGTGTAAAATGGGCGGCAATAACAATTTTATCTCACTATTATGTAAATACATATCAGTTTAGTTATGATTAACATGTGATTTTTCATCCGAAAAATATTCAAAAACCTTTTTATTAAGAATAGTTCTTATGTGTAAAGTATGCAAATTGAAATATTTGAATGTTAAAATCAAGGAATGTGTCCTTGTCACGAGAGAAACATTTCACCATTAGTTTTGTTGCTAAACAGACAGCCTACTAGAAGGCGATATTTTTTTTTTTACCACATGGTCTATTTTCGTCACCTCAAGCACATGAGATGAACATTTAGTGCTAGCCTCTTTCTTTTTTTAACCAACGCATTTGATGTCTACCATGAGGTGAGTTCCATTTGAAACTGTCAGTTATCACTTAGGAAGTAAAAGCAATTCTTTTTGGTATCTGTACTACATACATGTTCAAAATAAGTGTCTACATGTGCTACAAAATAATGTGCAATTTATCACATGACAGTGAATTTCTGTGTCGCAGTCTATCACTCCACCCTAAAACATTGTGATTAAATTATTTCATTCATTTCATGTAGATGAGATAAATAATAGATAGAAATCAGAGAATATGACACTCGTAGTTATTGATACATGGAGAAGGGATACTCCTCTCCCACACGAGGGAATTTTAGGTGATCCGAGTATCCTCTCGGATCACCTTCTGTATCTGTACCGATTCTTTGGTTCTTCTTTTTCTTCTTTATTTCTCCTCAAAAGTTGTGCAGCGATTAGCTCAGAAAGTGCTCTTCCTATCAATTTCAAAATTATACCATATATGTATCATGTCTTAAAGACGACAGAGTTCATAAAATCATAGTGATCAGTCGACCGTGACGTCACTATGACGTCATTATATGAAAACACATTCTCATTCATATCTCATTATTGGAATGGAATTTTTCAATGACATTTACGTCACATATATTTCAAGTCATGCGAATTCTACTCATATTCTCAAAATTCATATTTACTTAAAAAACGCGCGCGTACTCGCGCGTTGAAATATTTGCATGCTTCAAACGAGCTCATTTTTTTTTTTGGGCACACGTTTCAGACCATTTGGAGCATTTTTGGAAAAATTAAAAACATTGGACGGACGCGTACGCGCGCGCACATATACGCACGCACAGCTCATATGCAATTGAAATTTCCCGTTTTTTTACACGGATCGGATGTCTGAAATGTCAAGGAATATTATATTCCAAGTTTCAAGTCAATCCGACTCAATATGACGTCATACGGGCCCGTCAAGATTGAAATTCCGCGCGCGCGTCAATGGCGATATACAGTGCAACTATGCCAAAACACCGCCAATTTTAAATCCGATTTTACTCGTCAGGATGGACGGTGACCCCCAATTTTCTTTACGCATTCTGAAAGCTGATGAGTTGTACATATCATTTTGTAGGCTGCGATGCTGAAAAAATGATTAAAAGATATCAAATTTCTTAATAAATTAGAAAAAGTAAATTTTCAAAATGACGTCATCAAATTTGAAGTTCATTCAAGCGTATCTCACTAATCCTTTGCCGATTTTTACCCAGATTTCAGTATGTTGTAGCTTATTTAATTGACTTTCAAAAGTGTGTTTTTGATTTTGATTTTGATTTTGATTGAATGACGGTATTACTTCGTAAAAATGGATTGAAAGTAACCTTGTCAAAGTTGACCAGTTTACGTGTTATCTCTATGGGATTGCGGTTTTTTTGGAAATGAAAATTGACATGACTATCTTTATCGAGCACTAGCTCACTTATGCTTCGGTGAATTTCTCCCAGATTTTAATATGTTCTAGCTGAGACTTTGTGCTATTGTCACAAGCCCTTCGTTTTTTCATACAATGTCGGCATTACGTCAAAAAAACTTGGTTGAAATTAAAGCTTATCTTCGATGTATTGAGATATTTCTTTCTTTCTGCAACTTTCTTTGCAATAACTCGGGAAAAAAAGGCCCTATCACCCCCATAGTTTGCATATGTTTAGTTCATGTCACGTACATTATTTCATAAAATAACAACTACTTGATCAGACACTATCTTGGGTATGTAAATTAGGGTAAAAGGTCATAAATGTTTCATCGTGTATCTTGGTGAATACCTGTCCTATCTTTCTCATATTTTGCACACACAAAGGCCATATGTTTCAAGAATCATTTCACAAAATAACCACTTTTTGCTCAGATGCCATCTTGTCTGTGCAAAGTGGAGTGAAAGGTCATATGTACTTCTTTCTGTATCTTCGTTATGACGTGTTATCTCTATGGGAGGGAATTTTTCTAGATGTGAAAATTGACATGATTGTCTTTATCGAGCACCAGCTCACTTACCCTTCGGTGAATCTCTCCCAGATTTTAATATGTTCTAGCTGAGACTTTGCGCTATCGTATGTGTGCCTTTTTTTTTTCATACAATGTCGGGATCACGTTAAAAAACTTGGTTGAAATTAAAGCTTATCTTCGATGTATTGAGATATTTCTTTCTTTCTGCAACTTTCTTTGCAATAACCCAAGAAAAACAGCCCCTATCACCCCCATATTTTGCACATGTTTAGTTCATGTCACGTACATATTTTACAAAATAACCACTACTTGATCGGACACCATCTTGGGTATGTAAATTAGGGTCAAAGGTCATAAATGTTTCATCTTGTATCTTGGTGAATACCTGTCCTATCTTTCCCATATTTTTCACACGTATAGACGATGTCGCAAGAATCATTTCACAAAATAACCACTTTTTCAGATGCCATCTGGGAGTGCAAAGGTGGGTCAAAGGTCAAATATACTTCATTCTGTATCTTCGTTACAGTGTATACGGAATTTGGTACCAAAGATGGCAGATATGACTCCCTTTTCTAAATGAAAATCCAAACATCACACGGCCAATGTCTCTAAACACAGATGACACCTGTATGGTCATGCATATTGCGACCAGGACTCGAAAAAATCGGATCACCTTAATTTATCAGGACTGACAAATTACAATCTCTAGTTCCTTTAAGACTTGAAGATGAAACATGGTAGTGCACACATTTGGTAAAATATTGAATTGTTTCCATCAAAGAGTAAGAAAAATATAAAGTGGTATTCAGAGAAACAGGCAACGGGAGGGTATGGAAGGGGGATCACCCCCCACCCCCTCCCCCCCCCCCCCCATTTTTGCATTTTCAGACTTGATATTCAGACATCTGATGCACCGTATTGGTGAAATATTAGATTTTTTTCTCATTAGAAAGGAACAAAAAGATATATATTCATGGATGTGTGCGGTGGTACTGTCCCCTCCCACATAAGGGAGATTTTCGTATTAAGAGATAAATCCAACTCAACCCATATCCATGTTGTGCATATTTAAGGTAAAGATTCCGCTGGACGTTTTTATTTTTTTTATCATATTGAATTTATTTGTCTTTTGAAACAGGCTAAAATCAGCAATGTGTTGATAAAACAAAATGGCGGCCATTTTGGAAACTATTTGGTTTTCGATAAGAACTCGCGTGGTTTTATTGTTACTTACGTGCTCTTTGAGCTCTGAATAAGTATTTTATTGGGTTCCTTAATGCCTAAAAATACAATTAGACATTTAAGTGAGTATCAGGGTTACTTAGTTGCAGGGTTATGAGAAAAACAGGAAATGGCGGTCATTTTGGACACCATTTTGGATTTCTGAAAGTGCTTAAGCGCTTTATGTGTGTTTCAGAGTCTCTGAAAAAAAGTATTCTATTTGGTTCCTTATGACTCAAAACGTATACTTCGACATCTGAAGTGTGTACAGGTGAAATCTACTTGCAAAGTGCTGAGAGAAAAAAAAGGAAATGGCGGCCATTTTGGACGCCATCTTTGATTGCGGCACTTGCGTGCTTCAACAACTCTTAATTTGTATTTTATTGAGTTCTTCATGCTTCAAAAGATATAGACATTTAAATTTTGTATTTGGGTTACCTGCTTGAACAGTTATAAGAATTCTAAGAAATGGAGGCAATTTTGGACGCCATCTTGGATTGCGGCACTTCCGTGCTTGAACATCCCTTAATATGTATTTTATTGAGTTCTTCATGCTTCAAAACATATATTTAGACATTTAAATTTTGTATTTAGGATACCTGGTTGAAAAGTTATAAGAATTTCAAGAAATGGCGGCCATTTTGGACGCCATCTTGGATTGCAGTAAACGCTCAAAGAGGATTTATGAGGACTTTTAATATGTTATTCTAGACACATTCCTGAAGCTATCCTGAAAAGAAATAAGCTTGTTACCAGAAATTTTCAGGTTAAAACTAATACTCTTGGCCTAATTATTCATTGGTGTCCGCTGAATATCATCCAATCCATCCTTCAAATAAAAGCTTTATTTGACAACTTTCCTAGCCCTTCAAGTCCCTAGGGAATTTTGGTTAAGAAATTGCCATTGTTTCATCATCAAATTAGTAGTGTTTCAATACTTGTACATGTAATTGTCTTCCCCACAAATTTCCCATTTGTTAGGGAAACATTACCTTCATCTACCCAAAAGTGTCGAGAAATTAACGATCCGTAATAAGTGAAGAGAAGAAGAGACGTTAGAAAAATGCTACAATGAAAAAAAAAATGCCCTTGAGATCAATAAAGTGAAAGAGCGTGTGAATTTATTTTCTTTCAAAGCCCCATCAAAGTACGATAAAAAGACGTATTAAAAATTTAGTGACGCTATAAGAGTCATGTATATATATATATATATATATATATATATATATATATATATATATAAACCCACAAATCTATTTTTCCTTCACAGTGAGCATAGTGCTAATTCCTGCTCCTTCCTTTGTTTAAGATGAAGACATCGCAAAAATAGCTCATGGAATTCATGCACACTACTATCTATCGTATTGTCGTGGGTATGGCCGTAATGCACACATACATTGCAAAGTCAGTCTGTACATTATTTGTAATGTGATTGAAATGTCAGTTCATCTCGTTGAAAATATAATTTTGTGTATTGGAGACAGACGCCAGAGAGAGGGGTAAAGACGAAGGAGAGATAAAGGAAGGAGGATCAGAAAAAACGAGCAAATAAAAGAGGGAAAAGAAATCAGGAAGGGACGTCATTCGGGTAGTTGAAATCAAACGGACCAAAAATTCTGTCACATTTATTTCTATCTATGATCCATCCCGAGTCTTATACTGTCAATCAAGCGTGAGATGCACCGTCGCGACGTTCCACAGTTTATTACCAAAGGTGTCATGTTTTGCCAAACGCGTGACTGGACGACACTGTGCAGTGCCGTGCCGATTGATACACGGTGGCGAAAGAGACCTCGGTAAATCCTTCATAATTCAATGTCTCGACTAAAGTTTCCTGGCCAGGGATATTGATGACGAGAAAACCCACCATCATCACGCCTACAAGACGGCCGTGTGCTGGTAAGACTCTACACCAGACACCACCCCACCCCTAACACCTCACTCATCGAAATGAAAAATGAAAGCGGAGAGTCGAAGGTGGTTTCACACTCACGAAGAAACTGAAACTCGTTCTTAGTTTCTAGTCAGCCGGAATGTTGGGACAGTGGATGACACTCCTCATCTACAGTTAACTGCAAACGACATTCCTCACCGCAGATGCAGTAGAAACTTGGCCTGCCGTGGTTAACCACGCCACTATGGACTTGACATGGTGTAAGAGTACGCACCCATATGAATCGTATGCACAACAGGCCTAGCACTGGCGGAAGTGAATACCAGGGTCAAACTAATCTCAACCCACTCACCCAATCAGTCTGCAACCAGAAACGCGCAAATCTCGACCGTCGCCAAACACCTCCCTAGCCATACTCAGTCAAATGTGATTTGGAGAAACATGAGTGGAAGGAACGTGATTCCAGCTTACTTTCAGACCTACTAAAATTACTTGATTAGCATGACAAGTGTTTCTAAACATGTTTGCAAAACGAGTTCTTCTCCAATCTGAAAAGGGCTCTCGCTCTCGCGTGTATACTAGCAACGGAGTGCGGCTACGCAATCGATATTGTGGTGACGTGAAAACAGTCGCGAACAAATGTCGCACTCCAGTGAAGGAGGCGATTTGTTATGAACTTGTGAAACAATATACAGACTAGGCCAAGTACACTCGGGATCCAGAAGATGTGAGGGGAACAGGGAAACCTGAAATTTTACAGTCTGATCCGAATAGTTTTAGTGCATATTTTGTGCAAGAAATCGAGAATGAAAACAAATACATATTAAAAAAGGGGAAAAATGGAGTTGTGACGAGAGTTTTTTTTTCTTTTTTAACTGTACTTTTCTTTTTAACTGTTCTTTTTTTAATGAAAATTATATCACTTACTGTCTTTTCAATAATTTCATGATGATATTGAATATACAGCGAAGACACAAATGTAAGATGACGATAACGATGATTTACTGTTGATTATGAATGTGACAATAACAATGTTAATAACCCTATACAATGGCAATGATAGGATAAGCTGTTTCCTGTAACACCTACATTCTTTGCTCTCCCCCTGACGACTCTGTTAGAGGTAACAAACAATAAAACAACAACAACAACAACAACAACACAACAACCAGGTATATGTCTGCGCAATACGCAAGATGGCAACCTTTTCGGCTTCAAGTTGAAGATGTGTACAGGAACTGTTGTATGCTGATGCCTCAGCCTTTCTTGCCCACTTTGAAGCAGCGCTGCAGCGAACTTTCAACCGTTTCTCTGCAATAGCTGCAGACTTAAGCCTCACCATGAATGCCTCGAAGACGACAGTGACATATAAACCTTAGCCTAGGCTTAAATATCATGATCCATCCGTTAAACCCGATGGCAGCACATTTCCAACTACCAAGAGTTTCACCAACTTAGACAGCACTAACAAATAGTGCCAGCCTTGACAACCGTATAAATCATCAGGCAACATACTCCTCCTTCGCCCATCTGAGAGACAGACTGTGGCATGGACATGGTGTAAAGGTGACTTTCAAAATAGCTGTATATCGAGCAGTCATTCTTCCAGCACTGCTCTACTCATTCGAGACCTTTATTCTGTACCAAAGACACATGAGGCGACACTCCAAAGTTCTGCGCAGACATCTGCGATGACCTATGGACGTATTACGCTGTGGCAGGATCGGTGTCTCAAGCGAGGAAGTGCTACAAAGAGCTGGAATGATGAACCTTGAGTTCATCTGTAATCCACTGGACAGGTCTTGTGTTTCGAATGTGTCTGCCAAACGAAGCTCCCAATGGAGAACCGATAATGGGCAGACGACCCATTAGTCGTACCTTCCTCCACTTCAAGGACGCTTTGAAAAGACAACAGCGGCTGGCGAAGACCGCTCCTGACACCCTAAAGAAGGTTACAGCAAATCAAACAGATCGGAGAAATATTGTAAAGGAGTGGACGAATGCTGCTGATCTAGAGCATCACAACAAAAACAAAAACGTTGAGGAAAAGAGAGCACAAGGCTTCTCGGTAGGACGAAAGTGACAAATCCTATAGCATACACTCCACGCAGCTTCCACAGTTTATATAGGATGTGTCTGCTGAGTCATGCCACCCAGGAAACACAACAAGACACGATTTATACACAAGTGGAAATATCTTAGTCGTCATGGACCGCCATAATGAAAAGATGATGAGTATTGAGGACTAGAATAAACAAGGTATCTTAACAGGACAACAAATTTATGCTACTTATGCCGATAAACTATATGAAATGAATGACAGAAGTTTGAGCATTGATAGAATGTACCTGGTTATTCCGAGTCATCGTTCCCAATGAAAGATAATGGCAAGACCAAGACCTGAAAGCATTATTGACCCTTGACTAAAAAGATATCTCAAGACGAATCTTAGAAATTCCGGTCTTGATTTCTTGATGACTTTCTTTTCGGCCCAGGGGACCTTGAAATAATATTTGTCTCCACCTCGTCCACAAGTTGTATTTATTTCCATCTGTAGGTAACAACAGGTATTTTAAAAAATGAAAGATACAAGGTGAAAAGAACTTTTAGTCGTATTCATTAGGTGATTACTTCTAATGTCTCTGCGAGATTTCTGAACGATATCGTTTTGCACATGATCATTCTAAGCTAATACTTCCCAAGAATATTGCGAGTCGAACTTTTGCACGATGCCTTCCACGTTTCTACCCAGTGTTTCTTAATTCCCGACCACCCTTTCGTCGCGAATTCTCAGATTGCGGCTTAGTGCGTGCCGACAATCGTTTTCAGTTCTCGGCTGACAAGTGGAAGTGTAAACATCACTTCGACCAGTAAAGGGGATCCAGTTTCGCGCGGTAATTTGGTCGTACGTTCAGACGAGTGACAATCCGGTCCAATTTCATAGATTGCCGTCGACGGGTGCGTCTGCGTTGTAGCCTTTGTGGCGACCAATACTTAAAGAGAAAGTGGGAGGGTTTTTCTCTTTCTTATTAAAACATCTCTGAGGATTTTCTGCGATCATGTTTATAACTGTCTAAATCCCTAGGGCTATTTCGATCTCCAAGGGCACATCGGCAGGGACAAGTGACTTTTATTTCAAGTTGTAGTGTGCCGGCGTATGTCCGTACACATCATAGTTGCAACATAGAAATCCAGTCAAGGGTTCCCTTTTCCTACATCCGTCCGGCACTACTCGCTTTATTCTTCAGTACTTTGGTAGCAATGTTATCATGAATCATCATCAGATTGTTGAGGTGTGTTTGCTCATTAGGTAATACACCTTATCATTTTACTTCCTTACCATGCTTACTGGCTGTCTGTACGGCCTTGAGCTTACACTTACCTTTCTGGCAGGCTAGCTGGCAGGGCCATTTTGTATCAATTGTGTTCTTAATTGTATCAATCTGATATTGAAAACCACCATTTAAGTTTGCACCTGCAAATTTGAGATGTTGACGGTTTTGTCATTTTACCACTCGTCTTTTTTTTTTTTGATTGCGCATATCGCAAATGTTCTTGCGCTGTGAATCACCTTTGATGTTTCCTTCTGAACAAAAGAGTGAACTGTAAATATCAGCAAGTCAAAGGTCAAACTGGCGATTGTAAATGCCTATAACTGTGAGTGAGAATGGACGAAAAGATATTACTGTTGTATCGTGACACAGAGGTTGACACTTCATATTTTTTTTTACATTTCATAATTTTTTCCGTATTCAAGCTTATCTTGACGATTTACATTACATTCTAATTTTTGATGAGTATATTGTTGTGATATTTGATGCCATCTTTGCAGATAATGTTCATGCCGTCTGCTACTCGAGAGAAATCAAGTTCATTTGCTAAAAATTTCAGTGCGATTGCACCTACAGTAAAACTAAAGAATAATTTTGGTTTTACCATCATGAAATATTGTAGTGTCTCGTGTACAGTGACACACCATGTTATTTCCCCCATTCTTTTTTTTTATGTCATTACGTTGCACATGTTACTTTCTTAATTTTCTAAAATCGAATCCATTTAAACTAAATTCGCTTTTACTGCTCCGTCTCATATATCGGCAGTTAAATTTATTGCGTTTTGCTGCTATGTGAAGATAATTATGTACGTACTCATACATGTACATACATAATGTGACACTATTGTTTGCATCACTGTAAATACTGACTTGAGCAAATTTTTTAATGAATGTGAGACATCTCGAAAAACGTGGCAACCGTAAAACTCTTCTAACAGATTTTGCAAAGTAGACCCGCTTTTGTTGTTGTTGTTTCTGTCGTTGGTTCGACGTGAAGACTTCTTTCATTTTTTAAAGATTTGTTCTTCTTCCTTTTTTGAAATCGCACAATAAATGTGACGAGTATAGAATTAGGATAACCTCTTGTCGCGTAAGTTAGTGTGTTACTCTTTCAAAGTGACATTATGCTTCATAACTTTAAAAAAAAATGAAAATCTGATCATTGCGAATCTCCGGGAGATCTAGTTGTCATATTGTTGCATCATCGAATAAGCAAACAACAACCTGCCGGCCCTTTTGGGCTACAAGACTGTCATTCCTTTATTTTCAAATGCTACTTTATTAACCAATATATTGGATGAGAGCAGTCTGCAGGTATCTAGAATACGGGAAAATGCAGAAGTGGAGAGGGAATCGTATATCTCAAATCGCCACTTTCGTTTCCTGATGTATTACTTTCAATCAAAAAAGGTGAATTTGAGGCCATTGTGTTATTCCACCTTCTCCCGCATTGTTCAGTCTTCATCAAAAGTCAACTCCACTCCAATGTCCATTAGCGTCCATCAAATGGTCCTTCCAGTATAATTAGTGCCTACTATTCATATCTTTCACTCTCTCTCTCTCTCTCTCTCTTCGCATTTTCTTTTTTTTTTTTCTGTTGATGTGCCTTGTCACACTTGCTTTCCCGTCTTAAGCCATATTTTGGCGCCCTAAGACGCGTGGCACACATGCACGCCTGCTTAAAAAGCCAGCCTCTCGCATAATGCAGGAGCGAAATTCTGTGAGTAAATCAATAAAGTGAATAACACCGGTTCTTTGGTAATTTCATTTAGATCGCCGTACAACGCATGTAATTCGGCGTCTGAGGTCCACCCTGGCTAGCAAGAGAATGCATTTACCCTTTTTAGGGTCTCCGAAGAGTTCGCTCCCACGTGGCCGCGAGGATGGGAAAGTACAAATGGCTTACGTCGTGTCTTGATCGCGAGGTTGACAAGACCTGAAAAGAAGAGAGGTGGGGGGGGGGGGGGAGAGTGTGTGTCAAAAAGAGGAAATTGCGAAGAGGGTGTCAGAAAAGAGTTCTCTGCATTTCGTGCACCTGTATGGATTTCCAGCTTTCATGTCAATTCCGCGTGTCATCGTTTCTGTCTCCCTCGTTGGCGCACGTTGTCGTTCACTGGAAGACGTCCGCGCGAATAATTGATCTGCAGTTGCGACGTGTAAACGAAGATAAGCTCAGCGCTACCCCCTGCATGCCTAGCCACAGCCCACTGTATGATGTGGCCGTAAACGTGCCGGTTAATCTGGACGGGTTAATGGATTTTGTCAAGCAATCGTCGTTTCGGTTCACGCTGCGTCTCTAAATCTCGGTCTATAACAGCGGTCTTATTTTAGATTTCTTTTCTGTTTATTCCCTGTAAACACTGCAGCTATCACATATATCCTTACGCTTTATCCACGGCTATAGGCTCTTGTGACGTGCAGCCCGCAGGATTTGATAAGACGCTATTTTAGGACAAACTGCATCGTACTCATGCAGACGTATGTCATATTGGAACGCAAAATATTTTTCTTCCATTAAGGTGATGTTAATATTTCTCACAAACACGTCTACAGCGCAAGTGAGGATTTATAATCGTTCATTTATCAATTTGACTAGGCCTATTACTAGATTATTGAGTCGAAATGAAGCGGATCGGGGAGAATCGTCTTCTTAAACCTCTGCACAGTCTCTCCCTTTAGAAGTTAAGACATGGTTTGCGATATATGCTAATGTAAAGACTGTTAGTTGAGCAGTGTGTTATCTTATTTTGGAGTTTGTAAATTTACAAGAGGTTTTTTTTTGTCAATATGAAAGAGTACTCATGTTGCCAATATGAACGTTAAGGAAATCATAATTGTGTATATTAATGCTTGTTACACCAATTATATATGAGCGGCGCAAGCGCCAGGCTGAGGATGCATGGGGTTGGGAGAAAACAGTGTTATTGACTACAATATGAGAATCAGGGCTTAAAAGTGTCTAGCGTATATCAATCATACATGTACCACGCTGCCAGAAATTTCTAATTTGACAAATTTTGCCCTTGGTTGATTGGATTTAATTTCATGTTTTCAGAAATCATATATTCCTACCAGCAGTCAGATGCCTAATCAATTTGAATTCATGTCCTTTCTTGTGCTGTGAGTCATATTATACAGACATTCGTCATGTTTTCTATCACTTTAAACGAGAGGTTATAGTTAACGAAGATTGACGAGCAGTCTTTCGTCTCAACTCGTCCAACACACAGCCAGCCCCTCTCTCTCGCAGCGAATACCGGTATTCCCACGCGGTCTCCGGAAGAAAAACAGACCACCACTTCATTTGATTAAATCTGCCTGTCCGTTTTTATTCGCCAACGTGCCTCCAATTCAATACCCGCGACCCATGCACACAGTCCATTAAAATATACAGATGCTATCGCACTTTTTCCCTTCTTGACCGTCTCCCCCCCCCCCCTCCCCCCCCCCCCCCCCCTCCCCCCCCCCCCCCCCCCCCCTCTCTCTCTCTCTCTTATTCTCTATATTCCTTTCTATTTTTCTTTGGCACAATGTCCGGGTGGCTTGTCAAGACCCAAGCAAAGCAATTATCATACAATTGACAAACAGTAACGTAATTTCTGATGGTACTAGGTTGACAAATAATGTATTATCTTTATCCATATCTATGTATACTTTGGAGGATAGCCGCGATGCAGAAATCGAATTAAGGATTTGACATGTCGGGGAAAAGCGAAATGAAAAATTACAGACAGATTCATCGGAGCAGCATTGACCATCTTCTACATGAGTCCAAGGTTGAGATAATTATTGGAGAGATGAAATCACCCTCGTCCTCCTCCTCTTTATTCTCCTCCTCCTACCCGAACTCTCCTTCTCCCGTTGTCGTTCTGATGCTCGCCGAAATGTATATAGATGACATTCATTTTTCATGAAAATGGCTTAATTCGTCTTATCTATATCTATAGGTAGGCGGACAGAGGTTTGCCCTTAGAGATAGATAGAACTGGCCTGAGAACTTACTTGGAGTCATAGATGTGGGAGGTCTTTGGTAAAGTTGGACTTTAAACTCACCGGCGTATACAACTTCAAAGTCGCCAGCGCGAAGAACAAATACACGAAGTGCTCCCTTAATACATGACTGTATTACGAAATATGGTTTAAGTTATACGCCTTCCCAGGATTGCATCTATTCGCTAAATTCTTGTAGAAGAAGAACTGGCTAATCGTATCATAAGGAATGTTATACAAAATATTTCAGATAGTGCACAATTATTATGGAATCGATCTGTTCTGTTAATGCCTTAATATCTGTGGAGCTGATTCTTCATCAAAATCAATATCAGCAGTCACTACAACTTTACATTGCTCTTTTTTTTTTTAACAAATCGCCTACACAAGGTAGATCAGTGAAAAATCTACTGTCGAAAATCAATAATCTCATAAGCATTGTGATGCAGCCATGGAATAAATCTTGTTGACATTTTCTGTCTCACTCCAAAGCAAGTCATTTATACTTCGCTCCTGTGCGTGACTTCGAGTCGCTAGCGAAACACCTATTGCAGAAGAAGGATTCGAGAACATTACCACGTTTGGCTTGCCATAGATCATGTAATGACTGCCAGTTGTGGAACAGAAAAGATTGATCCGTTTTCGAGAGCTTTCACCCCTTCCGCGGCGAAAATAAAACTCCCGCTTGCGTAAATCCGGTAGTCCGTTTAAAAAAAAAAAAAGGAAAGGAAATGCAGATAAAGAAGAGAAATCTCCCTTGAGACCAAATATTTGTCAGGAAAAGCCCCTTCTCTAATCTGGTCTTGAGACCCACGGGTCCTTCCTCCTCCATGCGTGAAGACAAGACAATCGCCCGTGCAGAGCAAGTTTCATCCATCTTACTCACATCATCCGGGTGACGGACTCGAAGGTACCACGGCGTCGTTCTTTCACGATGGATTCGTGGCCATCTGTACGAAAGAGACCACTTTTCGTATACTCGTATATAGCCAAGGAGAAGGCTATGTGTGTGTGTGTGTGTGTGTGTGTGTGCAAAAGTGCTGGTAACCTTTTCATTTTCAAGAGAAAAAAAAAGCGATTTTGAAAAACAAGGTTGGTTAAGAGTACACGGTATCAAAATTAAAGACAACAGCCTGACTGATACGAAAGTGTCGAAAAGCTTTTGATTATCATCAAATTTTGATGTCATTGTGATTATTCTTGTTTGGACTTTGTGACCGGTATTTCAAATAATTCATGAAATGAGATGGATGGTAGA
This sequence comes from Diadema setosum, assembly GCA_033980235.1. Lineage (NCBI taxonomy): Eukaryota > Metazoa > Echinodermata > Echinoidea > Diadematoida > Diadematidae > Diadema > Diadema setosum. The sequence continues at coordinate 31,744,006 of CM067066.1, read as the reverse complement.
AATATATAGAAATATACATTAAGATTGTTGTTACTACTGCTATCCATTTCATTCCCTTTCACTTCTGTATCACAATTTTTATAGCCAAAAAAAAAAAGAGTAAAAAACGGGAGGAGAAAAGTCTAAGCAATACTTGGAGAATACACGTCAAACTGCATCAATGGGGGCGTTTCAGAACGTAACGGTAGTTTTTTGTCCAACTCAAACGTGGTAAGTGTACATAGCTCAAGTGTCGGGCTCGTGGTTCAACATTACTGCTCTTGCTCATGCGAAATTGGAAATTATTTTTCCTACATATTATTACTTTTAAATCCCGTTTTCCTCCCACACACTTGAATTGGACAGCAAAATTTCCCTTTAATCCCTGCGTGCGTCTGCTGACTGAAATCTTTCTCTCGCCTATGCTGGCTCCTTGGCGACAATCTATTTCAGCAAGACAGCCTTACTACTCGTGAAACGTTTTCAAGCTGTTGAGGATTTTTAAGGAGGTTTGCAATCATTTCTTTTCGATGTTACTGTGATGACAGTTTCAATAGATTTTCCCCAATTTTTAATATATGTTTTGGATTTAGCGCCACGGCACGTGTCAATCGTAAGTTGCGGTGAGAGGGAGTGAGTGTGACAACAGTTCACGGCTTTCCAACCTGGCATGTCACTCAAAATCCTCATTATGAATGATGTCATGTTTACGTTGTACGAAGAAGTTAATGCTATAGACCGTCGACACAATTAACGAACATTTAATTGGAACGCCATTTCCCCACATCTTACTGATGTATAGGCCTGCAGATGAAACTGTTTGATGACAGCTTCCACAGAGAAGAACAAAAAGTGAAATGTGGCCAATCATCACAATGATCCTGATAAAGTCTGAGACATTGAATCAAAGAAAACATCACAATAATATGGTATGCTGGGAAAACGAAATATGCAGTGATTCTCCCAGGAAAGGACGCCATGATCTTGTTTGCTTTTAAACTTCTTTGGAAAATGTTGAAGTTATTGCGTTAAAACCACACAATTGTCATGCTAGAGCAATGCATGTACTTTAGATAGACCATCTTCTCTCTTCGGTATGGCGTAAAGCTTTACTATTTATGTTGTAGCATTGTTGAAAGCCTACTCAACCTCCAGCCTGTCGTGAGAGAAATATCTCCTACATTAAACCTGTTCTGTTGTCCGTCGTCTGGTTTGCAAAGAGCAAAAACATCACATCGTGTATATACATTGATAACGTGATACTTTTCATGGGAGGAGACAACTCTTGCATGTCCCCAGATAAGCCCCGTGTCAGACAGCTAAGACTCATGTCCTGCGCTTTGCGAATTTTGAAAATGTCAGCTGTAGCCTTTTAATGTGTGGAGCTGAAGCACCGGAACGAGCAAAGCGTGGCGAGCATGTAGGTCGACGTAAGTGGAGCGAATGGAATGAGAGACGGAAAATGACGTCTCAAGTCAGCGAGCTCTCAAAAGTTAACCAAGTTGCATTTCAATGAATTTGGAGAGAACGAAAGCGAAGGGGGGGGGGGTAGATGTCCTCCAAAAGATCATTACTGCGGCTGGATTTAAAGCGTAGGTACTTGAAATGATCACGAGGCAGTCCCAAATCATCCCTATGACCATTTTGCGTAAAGGGGTCTAATAAAGGTGTGTATGTAAGTATCTGCTTTACTTGGGATGTGTGGAAACCTTTGAATTTTAATAATGAATACCTGAATTAAAAAAAAATAATAATTGAGAAAAAACGACCCAAGTCCAAATTTGGCTATATTTCGTCTTTGAAGACCTTTTTACGAAGTCATGAAAAGATAGATAATCAGTCCATTTAATGTTTTACGTTAAAATTTGTATTAAAAAAAAAAGCATCTTACTAACTAACTAACTAACTAAAAACGTTAGAAAATTGTTCATTGATTTCATTTTTTTTCTAAATTTTCTGTAATGGACTTGGGTCATTCTTATATTCATACACTATATATATATATATATATATATATATATATATATATATATATATATATATATATATATATATATATATATATATATAATATATATATATATATATATATATATATATATATATATATACTGATATGGTTTTGAACAAAAAAGAAAATTCCAACATCAACTGACAGATGGTCCGCTGCGGTGGTAGACGTTTGTCGCTGGCTGTAACGAGGTCAGCCGCCACCGCCTCCAGAGTTTGCCCATCAATAGGGTGCAAAGTTCTGCTCTTTCTCACTCGTATAATGAGGTAATGTCCATTAATCCATAACGAACTCCTGCTCGTAAAGTGTATTTCGTGGCCATCCAGGTTCTCTGAGTGACATTTCTGATCACCACCATTTGAAGCTGTGGTATGGACTTCGCCACGCTCCGATGGCAATTCAGTGGCTACCGCCGTATTTTTGGTTTCTCATAGTCTCCTCACATGATTTCCACTGGAAAATTTAGTTCTTGTAAATGAAGTGAAACCTCTACAGCTAAAATTTCTTTTGAAAGGAGATTTGTTCTTTGATCCCCCAGTATCGCTGAATTCGGGGTTTTTTTTTTAATTGATGTGCACAAAATTTCACTTTACAAATGATAACGATGATTGAGTTACTAGGCGGTATGCGCGCTATCGATTGTGCCCTGGATTTTGAAAGAAAGCCAAAAAAAAATGTGTTTTTACACAAGTTTTTCAAATAGAGACATGCGGAGGAGAGTCTATTTTTTCCGCGTTATTGACGAGCTCCTTGTCGTTTGTATCGACGTCATTGGCTGAAAGGTGAAGACATTCAATCAAAAGCCTTGGTCACTTGCCAGGTTGCTTTAAAAAATGTACCTGAATTAAAAATTTCGTATTTCTCCTACCCCAGATAAAGAATGGTTAAAGATAGGCATATCCGCAGCCAGCAAAGGTTAAATTCAAATATTCATGGTTTCACTCTGGCAAATAATTACTCTATTTCTTGTCCTACCTACAATGCCTTTATGATATTGCAAACGTATCATCTTTTATTTGTGTTTCTTATTATTGACGTTGTTTTTTGTTTGCATAATTATGTCAAAAATGTCACACATTTATGCTATATTAAATGGCGGCATCTTGATCAATGGCTGTACCTCTCCTATTTTTTTCTTCTGGTCTTTCATTGAATTTTACCGATTGTTCGTAAGAAATTGCCGTTTGCACCAGTACCGGAACAAAACGGCACTTTACGCATCCAAGGAGGTTCCAGGTGAGAATAGCATTGCTCGCCGAGTACCTCATTGTTGTATGACATTGTATCTTGCGTAATGCTCTGCATAGGAGTCGCTTTCTGACTCTCCCATCTATCTCCTTTTCTCTCTCCCCCTCTTTTATTCTCTTTCCCTCTTTGTTTTTTCTCTCTCTTCTCCCTCCCTCATTCTTTCTATTTGTTCTTTTCCTTTTTCATTTCTGAAAAAAAAATATATCGCTTTATACCTCTGGTTTTATTGACCATATCAGTCCTCCACAGACTGTAGTGTCTCGTTGCTTCGCGGCAGGTGATTTTTACCTCCTCCTTTTCTCGTTCCGCTGCTGAGACTGTACACAATGTATCATGTATTCTCATTCTCTCCTTCCCTCTCCCTGTCTGTCTGTTTCTTGTCTGTCTGTCTGTCTGTCTGTCTGTCTGTCTGTATCCGTATCTATCTCTCCCGCCTTCCCTCTCTCTCTCTCTCGCTCTCAATGCAATAACTTACCGCTCCTGGATAATAGATTCTAATTTCCGGTGAGAAACGTGAAACTATGTCGGACGTTGTGAGCTCTCGTGTGCATACATTATTCTGGATCACATGGCAAGTCTGACGAGGAACATGAAGGACATCATGGTGAAAAGAAGAAAATATAACTTGGAAAACAGATCAAATAATGTTTGCCAGATCTTTAATGATCTGGTTGGGGGCACCTTGGTACCACGATGTCATGGAATATTATTCAAAGTCTCAATGTAGGCCCCACTGACTTAAAAAAAAACAAAAAACATATGTTGCTTTTCAAATTCAACACTGTATAATTTGTGTGGAAATTTAATAAATAAAATGAAATCAAATAAGAAAAAAGCTTTACAAAATGGCCAAGATAACACAAACAACCATCCATCATATCACGTCTGGAATATCTTACAAAATCTTACAATCTTATAAATTCACTAATTACAAAGATATGCCTGACCAAGCAACGGTGACATTGTGCATTGTGATATTGCCTGGCTTATACTTTAAATACTTTTTTTACGTGGAGTAGAGGGGAGCACCATATTTGGGAAGAGTATTCCACAGGAGGTCGGTTCTTGATAGGAATGCTGGAAGATTGGTGCTAATTGGTGCCAGGAGAACATCTTTAGGGTGACAGATTGCTGTTGGCCTTGTCGTCACCACTGTTTTCAATTTAACACCACTATACAGACACTCTCTATAGTCTTGCCTCTGGTTTTGGTACGATTAGGTGAGAAGTTTTCCCGAAAGCATTCTTCGTATATTTAGTGAAAGGAGTATGATTCAGTTAAACACAAAGTTTGAAGAAAAAAAAGAATCAGACTCTGTTAATCGATTTTTATCTTTCATTTTTGCATTTTGATTTCAACATTCTTGGTGGATTGCATACGCTGCAGTTTCCACATTTGAAATTTACTGCCGTCAATCAATTGTGTGATAATAGTTGAATCATGCTTAGAGCTATGAAAACAATTTCATACACTTTAATTTCTTTTTAACAAGTGCACACATAACCTTGACCTTGTTATATTAAGGCAGATATTTCCTTTCTAGAGAATATACGTGATGCGAAATGTGATGCGGAATTATTTTAGTTTTTCTCATGTTACAATTTGTTATTTTCGGGGTAACTTCTCCTTCAGTGCTTCCACATTAGTACTGCCTGTTTTGTGTGCGGTTGTATATACATAATTTTCTCTTGCAAGAACCCGTATGGCGGCATACACAGGTCTATGCACTGGTATGAAGTACCTTGACTCTACATATCAGCTGGATATCTGCCCGCCATAATTTTTATACTACAGTAATGAACTCAAGCGATGCGCTCTTCTGAAATATGTAATTTTTAATATCTCCATCCGTTGACGCCCACCTGCAAGAATCAAACTTTTTTTCCCTTTTGCCATTGCTCCGACGAATCCAATTTCTCCATTCTGAATGAAATTTGCAGGTATTGGACACATGTCTATATTAGTCCACAAGTTTAACAAAAAAAAAAAATACAAAAATCAATCGCTGCCTAGATGATAGAGTCTGCATTCATGTTGTCAGACATCCCAGTTCGCACACGCACGTGTAACATGAACGTCATGCAAGCCCTAAAAATCAATTTATTTTTCCTTTGGCCACTGCCTCCCGAGTCCCTTACAATAGCAGAGCCAAGCGGGCTGTCTAAACACACATCGTCCTTGCGGTCCCCGAGCGCGGTCACCGCGTCATTTTTATTGCCAACTATTAATTTAGCGCGCGCGGAAAAAAAGCCGGTAGCCGTCCTTGGTGGTGTAGCCAGATCGCTCTACGAGAATGAAATCGCTTTCTTGAAGGCCCTTGGAGGTAGGTGAGCTATAATTCTCGCTGCAAAGACGAGGTATCAGGTGATTTTGTTTTGTTAGTATGTTTGTTATATATGACAACACATCATCCATCACACCGTGCAAAGGTGGCACTGACATTACGTATTCGGAAAGAAAGCGGCGGTGGCACTTGCGTCATCATGGGAAATCGGTTTCTTCACGTCGAGTGGATTCATGCCCTTGTCTTGTCTGATCACGGCCGGGAGGGAACTAAAGGAACAGCAGCGTCGTAATAAATTGCATTATTGCCGAGCAGATTTGCTGATTAATTCAATTCTACAGGCTCTGTGCGTTGCACAGCTGTCGACATATCAACGGGGCGTTTTTTAAAGGGGCTTGGCTACCCGGCGCGCGTTCTGTACCGACACCGCTAACTATTCTGATGATGGCTAACCCCTTGGCTCGCGAGTCGCGCGCGAGTTGGATTGATTTCACGAAAACGAGTGGCGCGGTGACACATTTCAGTCGTCAGTGCACTTGATCAGGTTGCCGGCGAAAGACGCGCGCGCGAACGAGACCTGTCACGTGGTAATAATCACGCTGGTGAGTGATTACACCATCATGCTGTTGTGAATGAAAATAATCTCACACAGCCAGTTTGCTCCCAAATTACCCCCTCACTCATATTCCATTGCTCTGTACAAACAAACATCTCAGTAACAAAATGTCATCACCTGGTCCCATTCACCACAGTCCTACAGGTGAATGCGACAGCCCGTGACAGAGGTTTTAAACATGTTTTCAAAGATTTGTAGTAAAGAGGAGGTATGCCTTATAGTGACAATGTATGCATTATGAAAGCATCGAGAAAACAAAAATCTTGCCAGTCTTGTCACCAACAATGAGCAGAAATGTGTTCTTTTATATTAAATCTAACAACAAGTCAGGCCCAACGAATGAGTGTGTTGTTGCCCCTTACTAGAGAAAACAACATTATAACATTCAATAACATCAGCTGGACTCGCTCACTGGGCCTCGAATCTGACCTTGCTGATTGTAAGGTAGATACTCAGTTATCTTAGATGCCTCCCCACCCTTATTAGTGACAACTGTCTCCTCCATATAATGGCAATGTGTTTGAACCTGGAGGAGAAACGCAGGGGAGTGTAGCATTTCATACCAACACCTGCTAGCAATACAGAACACTTAAATATTGAAGGAATCCTTTCCTTATTGTGGCTTTGAGATGAAACCCGGAAGCAAGTTTCTTTCGTCGTCCGTGGCTGGAGCGCGTCAACATAGGCCTACAACACGAAGATAATTCCATTCAAGGGATAGATACGAAGAGAAGGCGGGGGGTATAAAGAAAGAAGAGGAACACAGAGAGTACATCCGATCGATCCATCTTCCATTATGTGATCGATTCCAGCGAAAACGAGCGAGATGTGGATTTTGCCCTTTACTCAATCGCAGGGACCCACTGGTAACCATTGGCAACAAGAATGTGGCTGAATTCACCTTCGTCGTCGGACGTTTCCTACGTTGTTGACAATGTCAACATCTCGCTAGGGCAGAAAGTTTCAATTTGTACCGACGGTTTTCCGGACAGAAAGACACTATTTACTTTCCTACATATTACCACTTAGCCCTGCTGGGATATTTTTGAAGTATGTGTGTGTAAAGAGTAGATATATCTTATGTTAGGTCTTTATGTCTTCGTGACAAGAAAAAGAGAGCTATAGCATGTCTTTCTGACAAATAACGAAAGTACAATGTGAGCGATCGCGTTTTTGTTTTCCTCGTGATACTGCTATTTGAAATTATCTAACGCTGATATGAACATCTTTTTTGTATGATTATGTACATACGTGATATGTATATATCACTCTTCATCGTTCGAAGAGTAGTTACTATTTCCTTTCATTTGGAGTTTAACAATTACTTGGCTGCTTCCCGCCAGATTAACACACAGACACTGGCATAGAGCTATAAAGCTATCTACTGCTGATGTAAACTCATTGATATAATGGTGTCACGTACCAGTAATAGTGTTCCTCACCCCCCCCCCCCCCCCTTGGGATATTCCCACACTTTGCCATGCACCAGTGTCATAAGTTTTCTCACGGGATGTTGCCTATTTAGCATATCACTTGTTGTTCTTGTTTTGTTTACCAATTGGCCTCATCCACATCTGTATCCCTAGCTTGCCCATTTCACATCGTACACAAAGTTTAAAGGAAGATAGGTTATGCTAGTGAAAACTAACTTGAACAGTGCAATGACACTGTACATAAAGTCATAAGGGTAAGTAATTCTGTTGATAATATTAAAATTATTCACCAACTCCAGGTATCACAGTGGCCATATATAAATCAACAGGTAATTTTCGATTTGATTGTTTCTTAGAAGGTCAGTCACTTCCCCTCACCCCCCCCCCATTTTCTGTCTTCACCATTTTCTTATTTCCGTTCTGCGTACTTTTCTCATCACTGTGTGTATGTGTGTGTGCTTTTATTTTGTTTCATTTCTAATTCCTGTCCTTCCACAATTCTCCGTTCTCGTCCTAATCGCTTCTTCACCCGTCTTCTCTCCAGCATTTGCCGTTTTTTTTCTTTTGGAAGAATTCTTCACTGAGCGACCTACCTGTAACCAGTCAATTAGTGGTGGAGATGGAGACGTTATATTTCTGTTTCCATGTAAGGCCTGTACATGCCTGTACGCACACTTACTTGGCCATCCTAATTGCTTTTCCATTAATGTCAAACCGTATGCCTCGGGCATTTCGATTGACTGTGAGAGAGAGAGGGGGGGGGGGGTAGTGGTGGTGAAAAGGATTGAGAGAGAGGGTGGGGGCGAGATCGAGAGAAAGAGAGGGGGGGGGGAAGAGGACGAAAGGAGATGGAGAGAGGGGTAGAGAGAAGGCGACGTTAATGAGTCCGAAATTCTCGGGCTCGAAACTTGAGCCTGCCGAAAACATTTCATGTCCTTATATTCCATCTTGTCGTGTTACAGTCTTTTTTATTTAACATTTTTATAAGTGGGTTACCCCTCTCCCCAAAGTTCTGAAATATTTTCGTGTCCTCACGCTGGCGAAGACTGACAGAAATAGTATTAGACATCAGCGGCAAGTTGCCCCTCATTTTTCTCTGTCTTATCTGTACCAACTCACCTTACTTTACGTCTTACACTTTTGACATTTTAATCATTCATATAATGAAACTTACGTCCCATTTGAGGATGTTTTATGCAAGGTAAATAACGACACATCCGTTCTTGTAGCATGTGTAACAACTTGCTCAATCTGCGCAGAATGACACGACAGTGAGTTATCGATCTCAATTTAGCTGTAAGTGAACGGGCATCAATCTAACCGTGTATTTGAATGATGTTTGCTGGCATTTCGCCAGACGACAATTCCAAGACATTATTATTGTCTTATTGTTTGTGTGTTTGTGTGCGTGTGTAAGTGTGCTGTAGGCTCCCTATGTGTTTGCGTATGTGAGTGCGTATGTGTGTGTGGGGGGGGGGGGTGGGGGTTGTGCGTTTGAATGTGTGTGTGCGTGTGTGTATCTTTTTCAAGACATGTCTGTCTCGTTTAATCTTTCTTACTCCTTCCGAATATGCGTTGTTAAATTATCAATGCTTCCGGCACGTCCGGTATCTATTGACTCCTCTTGCTACTTCTGCCGCACTAATTTCCTCCTTTCCAATGTTCTTGCTCTTTTGCTTTCTCTTTCTTTCTTCCTTTCTCTCTCACACTCTCTAGCTCTTTCCTGTTGTTGTCTTTCTTTCTCTCTCTCTCTCTCTCTCTTTGTCCTTCATAAACTTGCCAAACTCAGATTGCATGTGCCATTAGCAAGATTGTGTTTTCAATTGAGGAAAGGTTGCTCATTGTTACTGCAGATGGAAACTAGAACTCAAACTTTGCTTCGTTTTATTTTTGTCATATGTCTTTCAACAGACGCGTTCATTTGTCACGTATGTATCGAACCATTCATCAGAAATGCGTTCAACTACATGCATTTCTTGGATGCAATGCAGCGACGAAATACTAGTATAGAAAGGTTGTGAATTATACATGTATGCATGTGTATGAGATATGAATAATATACACATGTGTATGTGGGGGTGTTTGTGGGTGTACATTATACATACATTCACATTTTTGTGCTTTTCCATTGTGCAAAGGCAATTTGGGTGGTTTTTTCAAGAAATATGTGAGAAATGCACATTACGTACATTCATTTGCATGATTTTTTGAAGGACACATTCGGAAGATTGATATCATTTACTCTTTGCATGTACAATAAAGTCTCCTGAGAGAAGAAATAGACGATATCGATGGTCACTTGTGAATCAGTTAATCGTTTAATGCGGAATCTCGCTTTTGATACTGTAAAATTCCAAATCAACGCGGTACTGACACGAACTAAGGCCAGAGGGGATTGATAGTTATTCACCCGTGTGGATGTATATGATATGCATGCCCCTTACTGGAGTAATTCGTTGATTGAAATTCAGAGCAATTAATTTCCAAAAAATAGCACCGATATTCCATTACGCGAGAGCCGATGGCTTGGCACCGATATTTAGGTCTTTGCGACGACCGAATCGAGGTTATTCAATAATTACGATACCCTCAGGGATAATCTCTGCTTTAATCGAAAGCAGGCTATTTTTTTTTCGGGGGTGTATTTGTTTGTTTGGTTGGTTTTGTCGGTTAGTATCACATTAACGAATCACGTGAGAGAACATGAAAGCTTCGGCTGGCTGAATTTAAATTCAGTTTTGACATGGCCAATGATTTTGCTAGCCTCCATCAAAGTCAGTGCAGCTGTACAGCGAAGTACAGATTTCATGCCAGTTTGTTATCTAGAAAAGTAAATAAGATGGCATCGATCCTATTCCTAGTGTTATCAATGCAGGTTATGTGGGAAAGGATTCTTCATTGAATCTACTTGATTAATCTCTAATTAAGCAGCAGGAAGCCGGCAAATGAAGAACGGGGACCCTTTTCCGGGTACAACGATCAAACATAGACTGCCCGGCGAAGGTCATCTTTGTCTCGTCAAAGAGTTGAGAGCCAATCAAGTCAATGTCGGCTGTCATGAATACTTAATGAAGCAGTCGAAAAGCGTTCGAGGTTATCGGTTGGTCGGGCCGAATTCGTTTCAATCAACATGTGGGCAAGCTTTCGTTAAGGGATTCATCTGAGCGTTGGGGGCTTGACGAAATTGGTGCCTTTCGGAAGCTATGGTCGGGGTAGGGGAGAAGTATGTGGTCAAGGCTGATAATGCAACATCCCAGTCGGTCTCGGTCTTCCCGAACAGTCGGCAGTAAGAGAGTCTCAAAAGCCCTTTTTACACTTGTGTTTCTTAACCCCGTACTTTCTCTGACCCAGGACTATCGTTAATCCCGTGCCAATTTTTTAAGCTTTTTACACTTGCCAATAAATCCTGTACTAAGATCTTGTCCCGGGATAAAGAAAAAACTGACCTTTTTACACTTGTATAATTAGTCCAGTACTTTGTGAGGTTCGGGCTTCATCTCTGTCGCTTAGCCCCGGATTATTTTTTTCGTTCTGTTTACACTCACTTGCTTGGCGCCGCAATTGCAGGGTTAGCACCGCAATTGCGGTGCTAACCCTGCTTTTATTTTTTGCAGGGCCAGATAGTACGGGATTATCGGTGGGGCTAGCCCACTTTGGCAAAAACAAGTGTAAACAGAAAATGGGCTAAGGAAAGTCCAGTACCAACGGTGGGGCTAAGCCCCCCCCCCCCCCCCCCCCCCAACTCCGATCTGTACAAGGACCTCATGACTACTCTTGTTCACGTCTGAATAAGAATCAAATGCATGTATTCCAGCCGGCACGACCAATTACATAACATGTCGGAGTATTTTACAATCCTAGGATGGAGAGGGTAGGGGTAGAGAAAATGAGAACGGACATACCGGGAGCTGTTTATGGGAGGTATTTTGAAGCCTGATGGTTGTTACAGATATCAAAGTCAGATTGACCGTGGAAATAAGCAAGTGGTAATAACATAACCAAGTATGGAAACATGTAATCATTCAATAATCATGTATCATGTGGCTAGAAACATGTGGAATATTTCCAAACAGAACAATGGACACGCACGGGGACACACACAGGTACACACATACATACATACGTGCATATAATACAAACACACTCAAAAGACACGTGTAAAAAAAAAAGAGGAAAAATTCTCTTATAGTTGTTAAAGATGGGTTTTCAGACACCTGTGACTAGATAGGGGAGGGGGTGTGGCTGGCAAACATTATACACTATTAATTAACGAATACAATTATGCTGTCGTCTTTGAATTGGCGTTTGCGACATGTGCCTGTTATGAGATAGCAGTAACAGGACTGAGTCAATGAATGCCACGATTTTGTTCGTTTCTCGCAATAAAAGAATGAACAGAGACGAAGTCCTTATAACGCTTGAAGCATTCCAGTTTGAAAATCGACGTCAAGAATTTCAGCAAGGGCAGGAGGTTAGACATCTTCCATGTAATGCGTCAAGTAAGCATCCTCTTTAGTGTGAACCAGATAGGGTTGCGATAGAAATGTTAATGGGATCATCCCCCCTTCAAGAATATGGCCCCCTATGCGGTCCCTCTATATATAGATACGTCCTACAGTCATGGAAAACGGGCGACGCGCCGTCGTAGTCCCACTCATTGATTTTGCTTGCCTGACATTTAGCCCCCTAACTTGTCACTTCAGCCGTGGGACACCATTTGATTACAACGCCAGATCAGGAGTAACCGGACCTCGACCCAATCGACGAATGTACGTCAATCAAACCCTGACTGCATTTTCTAGAGGGATGCCCCCTTTTCACTGGGAAAATAAACACTACACACCGGGCAGAACGTAAAGTAACAGAGTGATGGCCTTGTACGATGCGCCGCCTCTGCGTTTTTTTGGCAACTTTTTGAAGCGTTGGTGACCATGCCTGTCCGAAAATCGATCTCACGCCCTGATGTCCGGTTGTTTTGTTTTGTTTTTCTTTTTTTTTGTCCAAGCTTTTAAGTACATTGCCCACTCTCACAACGATCGAGACCTGAGCAGGTCGTCAAAATATCAACATATTCCCTAGTGTTCGCGAAACACATTAATATCCGAATGCCATTATAGAGAAACTTGTATTATGCTTAAGTCGACGTTTAGTCTTTTTTGTATCATCTTTAATTTGCTTTTAAACGATTTAAGCGCGATTTTGAGGTCATGGTTTTGACAGGTTTGACAAAAAAAAAAGGGGGGGGGAAATTGAGAGAGACAGAACAAAAAAAGTTGATGCGAAATTTGCAGTTTTACACATTATATGCAAGTACGATCGAATCGCTCTACCACTCACTCTAATGGCCTGTACACAATTTCTTTGTCAGCAATACCGCAAATGTTACTCACTTCTACAAGGAAACAATTTGCTTATGCAGTACAAGGCCAAAGATTCGTAGAGTCGAAAAGACGTATTTTTCCCCATTTGGATTATAACTTTGAGAAAAAAAGACATAATATTGTGAAGAAATATATAAGCCACTGTAAAACACACACACACACACACACATACAGAGAGAAAAACCTCAATCCTGCCTTGGCGTCATCCAGTTACATTATCTTCATGTCTTCATTGCAATGGTCATCAATTCATGATTTGTGTGAATTTAATGTAGTTTGGCGCTTTATATTTTGCGTTATGATTTTAACCATTCATTGGTAGCTTTGACTAAAGTGGTATACAATTCATTTATGCACATTTTGCTTTTATCTGCCCACAGTCTTAAAAAGGCTCCTGATTGCGAGATCTGTAACTGGTGTTTTTGTTTTGATTACAAAACAGTGTAGAAGATTACGCTTCCTGTTACTGTTTCAATTTGGCAATTTTTGATGTTGATTATTATTTTTAATCCAAGCACAACCCTAATCGTCTTGTCATGCGCGAGTAAGGCTGTATGGTGAGCGAATTCATTAGCTGTGAGTGGTTGTGTGTTAAGTGTGAAATTACGTACACATTATTGCGTTCTTTCAATTTCCAGCACCTCATAATGTAGCATATCTTTGTAAGCAAGCGCATTTACCGAGGGTGTTTCTTCAGCTTGAATGTGCTCCCGGACTATGTGATTCATGTTAGTTGAACTTTGTCTATATGGGCGATCCCTGGGGGGACGCACCCCGTGTTAAATGGGCCGCATCCCTAATTCACTCGGCAGGGGGGAGTGCATGTGATGGGCGTATTAGATCACGGATGAACGACCCCATCATGCTCGGTGCATGAATTTTGAAGGTTTATTTAGGCATCAGCGTCGACATGGAACCAGTACATTAAAAAGGACAGAGAGAGGGGGGGGGGTGGGGGAAGATGGAGGTAGGGGAATGGAGAGGAGGATGAGACGATAAAAATAAAAGAATGAACGAGGATGAGAAGGAAAATAGACAGTAGAACACTCAAACAAGCAGTCTCGCGCATGCACAAACCTACCGTGATTGACGGTACAAACCACTCACTTCTCTGGAGACATCGTTTGACGAGGTCTGATCAAGGAGATGGAACCCCTTTCCTGCTCTGAAAAGGTCGACAAAGCAAACAAACAAACATACAAGCAAACAAATAAATAGAATTAGAAGACAAGTGCTCTCAAGATCACGCAGTGGTCGATATGCAAGGGGTAGTAATAAGAGAAAAAGGCAGCATCAAAGTCAGAGAATAGACACGTCACAATGGAAAAAAAATGACATACTGACACAGACAGGTCGTTGCCAGGGCAACAAGCAACAGGATACGAAGGAGATGCCAAGGAGGGCGCCAAGAGGAATTCCAGAATTCCTGGAAAAACAGAGAAAGGAATAAGGAGACGGGAAAAGAGGTATATGGCGGGGGGGGGGGGGGGAAGATGTCCACTGGCACATGCGAATAATATGATAAGGATGATATCATTCTCGTTATGGGATCTGTGCAGAGATCAAGCGAATTCCCCCCAAGGGGGTGGTCTTGCGATCCTCCGAGCACTACCAGGACTTCACACGCGATTAAGCTTTCCATTACCTTAATGCACCCTCCCCGTGTCGCGCCTCTTCATCACACATTGGCGCGCACGAGCTAAATGGAGAAAGCTGGGTTAAACAACGCGAGGAGGAGCGGATAATGATTTCTAACGTTGAAGGGATTTGCCCTTTTTTCTTGATCTCTTTTTACCCCCGTTCCGATACTACCTCAGCTCCAAAATTGATACTTTAGCCATGCAGAGGGATTGGACCGCGTTACTCAAAAGCAATTTGGCATGGCTTTTGCTGGTCCACTTTCGACGAAATTTTTGTAACACCAGAATTATATCATGGACGGTCATAATTATTTCATGCTAATACCGCATCCCTTCACGGAAGAGCAAGGTTAAAGTTCCATGAAAATGGTTCCATCTCATTATTTCGTGGTATGGCAATATTCAAACTTTGTATTGTGGAAATGCCGAGGCAAAAAAGTGACCTTGCATGATATACGTATTAATCTCTGGCGTGATATTAAGCAGAAAACGCAGTAATTTGTCTAAAGAGTGCCATTGAGAGATACAATTGGTGCCGTTGGGTGGATCCCGTTTTAATGTCAACAGAGTCACCAGACTTCGACTAAAAAAGAGTGGTGTACATTATGGAGAAACTACTAAGAACAGATTGTCACAGATCTCACTTATAAAACCACCACGTTATGACGAGAACGCACCGACGTATACCCGTATGTAGGGACTGTGAGGATTATGTCGTTTCCCTCGTCTTCTTTCAGTCAGGCTGGTAAATGGTAAATGGTCCCTACTTACCTGAGGTATAGTTTGTAATGATGTTCGAAATTCATTCGTGCGTCGGATCTGTTGTTACGCAAGGCATGTCATGTTGTGCCCGATTTCAACGAAAGAAAGGGAGCGGGGGAAGAAAAGGGATCGAGAGAGATTTAAATTACGAACTTGCACACAGCGATTCACGTCATGATGTGCAATATAGTTTAATTTTCATGATTTCTTATCCAACTCTCTCCGCCTCCTCACATGATTACAAGAGTATGTTACCAGCGGCGCTCTTTATCTTTTCTTCAACAATGTCGTTACTTTTTAGCCTCAGAGCGCAATGTGCATAGATATAGCCTGGTTTCAGACTTTACTCATGCGGCTCGTGCACCTCATGAGACACTCTTTTGAACATGAAGTGCGTTGTTAGAATTTGGAGCAGCGTGTATGCTGATGTAGATACTTACCGCCGTATAGCTTCTTGATTAAACCCTGCAAAGTAAACATGGCCCCCGCCGCTAACTGCATTATTTTTTCCTCCACACCATAAAGAGATCACGTGATCAGGCTGGTGTTTGCCCTATTAGACCGATAGATGTCTACATACGATGCCGAAATGATTTTCAGCAAACAATACCAGGTCGATATCTAAACATCTCATACATAGTCCTCGTCACTAGTGCTATTACTGGATGCAGCAAAGGAAAGACACTCGTACAACTTTTCATACGTAGGGAGTGAAGTGATGTTCATTTTCATTTCAATTCCAATTTCAATCTATTTCCTCAACATTTATTTTCAAGAATATAATATAACAACCGAATATACAACCACTAACATGGAGATTTTGGTTAAATTAGCTTTTCTGCGAAAAATCAAATTTTACGAACAAATTAGTGAATCATATAGATACAAAATGCAGGGAATTATTGTTTTTCATCTCCTATTACATGTTCTCTATTAAAGGAGCCGTCACAAGACGCAATGAAGCTCTATGAGATCAGCGCCCTTTCCTCGTTACAAAACGACTAAAATCGTGCTTTTTGGATTTTCATACAAAAGGAGGGGAAAAGTACAAACGCGGGAGGGGGAAGGGGTTCATGAGTAGCCCGGTTGATTTTACACATAGGGGTAATTACCTTATTAATGAGCTTATGTTTAAAATCATAATGAATTCACATGACTATGTCTTTCTGTAGTAGATGTTAATGCTCCCATCTACATTCGAAGAACATGTCGGTCCTGATTAATTCCACCATTATCTATTACTCACTCTCTCGCTCTCTCTACAAACACGCACACACTCATACACACACACGTACACACACACACACACACACACACACACACACACACACACACACACACATATATATATATATATATATATATATATATTATATATATATAATTATATCATACACACACATAATGAAGAATTATAGATGATACCACGCAGCTACCACTATCTATATTATGTATTGTCTCGCCCATGCTACGAGGCTTAATGTGAAATGATGCAATGCATCAATTCAATAACGTAGCAGACACACAGGAATGTCTCAAATATAAGACAGAGAGAAAGAGAGGGAGAGGGAGCAAACGAATGATGACACACACACACACACACACAGTATATATATATATATATATATATATATATATATATATATATATATATATATATATATATACATATAACATACACACGCACATTCCAATAAAGAATTACCCATTTTATATTACTCATTACAGAGCTAAATAGATTAACTGCAGCAGGAAATTTGTGAAGGTCCCTGCTTAGCCCTCCCAATAGCCAATATAATATATCCACGGCATTCTCACTCTCTTAAATATTACCTTGCCTCTAACCGATTTGGCCCTTGTGCAGGGTCTTAAAAGCTTTGAAGTATTGGGCCAGTTGTGTCTATACAGGCTAGTCCTTGTCGGCGTATGCAGTTACCATCCTTATTTTTTTTTCGTCACGTGTATTTTCAGTCACTCCATATTATGATTTCTGCTCTTTACCCATAATGCCCTGTGAAATTTCACTGCGAAACTTATATTCTTGTCATCATTAGATTTACGTACCTGTGTTGTACTGGCATGCACATCTCACTGTGGATAAAGGGTATAGATGAAACTGGTTAAATTCACTCTAAAATTTCCACAAAACCAGGCAGAAATACACATATTCATTGAATATCTTAGAGAAATACAGAAATTAATTTTCGAAAACACATAGAGCAATTTTAAGAAGCACTTATACATTTAGCAATAATTGGGCTTTTTTAATATTCTGCGAACGGCATCTTAATTATATTTACACAGCAAGGGACTAAAACAAAAGTGGATTATTTACTCTTTATCCTGTAAAACACTATAAACGAATAGTTAAATTCACAAAAAGATACACCACCAAATCTCACATATATGATTTCTGGAACATACTTATTCAATTCTCTCTCATAATCGGAATAGTCTATAGCTCATATTATTGTTTTGAACAGACACTATGGAACATTCAAGTTAAAAAATAGCGGTTTTGTGCGAGATCTGGGAATCCAGCATCGATCGAAAGTGCACGTCAATCTCTCCTTCGAGTGAATTCACTATCACTTAAGCAGCGCGATTGTTCTAATCAATTTGCGTCGGGAAGAGTACATTAAACTTTTTGTGTTAACCATCTGCGCCAAGATTGGCAGTCGCCTGGTTACACTGCATGCCGCACTTCACTCAACTGAAGGTGAAGGAGGAGGACGCGAACACACAATGTTGGCCAACTGTGACGCTTGTGAGTTGATGATAATTGGAGGATGCCTGATCTAACACCTCCTTGTGTTGTATTCTACTATTTTTATCCATCAAACGCCCCGCGACGAGCACGGGTGCCCTCCCCAGAGTCTGCACTCCTTGGCATTCTTCTTTCCTCATGTGGGTCGCACGCTCCTCGGCGTTGGGTTCCCAAGCGGAGCCAAAACTGACGTATTCCTGCCAAGCTCACAGATGAAGAAAGAAGCCAACAAAAGCTGGAAATGTGCCGGGGTAGCATCTCTAACCATTAAGCCTGTCGACACGTCGCTGTGCTTCATTAAAGGGCAATCGATTATCATAACTGTCATTTGTCACACAATTGTTAGGCGGACGTCCATTTTGGTGATCGCCAGCCCCAACGGTGCCCCCACGAGCATCCCATATGGGCCTTGATGGGAGATCAGCTCACAAGAATTTGTTATATATGATATATCCTATGCTATAAAGAATGTATCTATCGGCTATGTTAACCTACTTCCTGGAGTGAAAAAAAACCCCAACATAACTCAGAAGATCCGAGGCACCTCAGACAATGCGGACGCAATTAACAACTTCATTTTCTTCTCGTAATCAGGCTCACAGAATGATGCGAGAGGGGAGGAGGGTATTATTGTGGACAAAAAGATTGGAAAGTCCCGGCGACTGTGTTGCATGACTCGGTTTCATTCTATTCTATTCATTTTTTACACCGATTCGTAGAAAAACCGAGGCACTATAATATGTGCTTTTCGATGCCCCGAATTCCGCCAGAGCGCAACCGTTCCCAGAAGGCTTTGCTCTTCATTATAGCCGCCCAAAACAGCGTCGCATCATATTTCCCCAAAGCACTCCCATGGCCTATAACACACCTTCTCCATCATCGTGGTTGGTTGTCGACGTCATAATCGTTCCATCGGTTGCTACGGTATGTTACCTGATGGCACCTGGCACTGCCATATTACATTTCTAATCCTCCCGGACCCCCTTGCTTAATTTTCCAGCCCATTCATTATGTGAGCCCGTTGCTCTCACGTACTTGATAAATGGTTTCACACGTTGATGTCTTCAACCTCCCCTCCTAAAATTCTTCTCTTCCACCATTATATGTGGTGTCAACTTGTTTTTGTTTCTGTTTGTACTTTTGTTGGCGTTAACAAAAAACTGTTAACTTGCACACCTACAGTCAATTCTATTTTCCTCATACGAATATCCGTCAAACTTGATGTAGAAGCCCTTTTGCCAGAGACTCTCCCCCGCCCCCCCCCCCCCCCGGTACTTCCAAATTGATTTTTTTTTGGGGGGGGGCATTGCAATGTAATGGTAATGGGTTTGCGTTGTTTAGTACCAGTCATAGTATAGAAGTAGTAATATTAATAATAATGATGATGATGTTGATAACAGTGGTAACAATGCTTATAGTGAAAGTATTAGTAATGATAATAATTTTGTGATAAGCAGAAGAAGCGATTGAACAGTTGTTGTTGTTTTTAATGGCGCAGTGTTCAGCATGTATCTTTGGCAAATTGTCTTTAGGCGATGGATCAGACGCAACATGAGAGTAGTTCGTGAAGAAGTTTTGGTTTCTGTCGTTGTAAAGAAAGCCTATCCTCACACGACCAAAACATTCAGGAGACCTGATATTATGATATGACTTTCTGATTCGAATGTTCCAGATGACCTACCCTGCCCTTTTGGGTTGGTAGATTGATCCCCAGTATACTCGGGTAGATCCATGCATTTGAGAAATACGTGTTATAGCAAAATCAGCCCGTCCTCAACGGGTTAAGACCAAGAGCAAGGCTAATATCACCACGATGGGACTCAAATACGAAAGCATGTGATTAGTATTACTTTCTGATGTACGGATGGTTTGTCATAGCCTTATAGGCTGAAAATTTCCAACTAATATTCAGCTAAAAAAAAAAATGATCGTATATGCCTCGTTAAAAGAAAAAAAAAAAGACCTTGATGGGTTGGTAGATTGAAGTAATACTCCTTCCCTGTCATCACTACATTGTATTTGTTAATTGGTGCAGCCATACGGTCGCAGACTATATGTGGCAAGTAATAGGCCTACATCGATCATGTGAGGAATCCAGAGCTTTTAATAGCATTTTCACGAAAAGATATGGATGGCTTCGGGATGTGTCAATCAAAAGCTGACAGCTTCATCAGACAAAAGAAAACTGCAACAAATTAATTTGCGGTCATTTTACCGTATGGTGTGTCAAGGTACGTGATCGCGTGTGTCCGGAATCACTTTATTCCCTAATTTGAAGCGATTTTGTCACAAATCAAAAAATAAAAGAGGCTCAACTCATTTCTCGATACGAGGAGTTATCGTCGGAATTGCAATATAATCACCTTGAACGCATTTGCAGTATATGGCGGCAAATGGTGGAATAATTAGACTAATAGACGTAATTATACCGTCGAGTTGGAACAGACAATAACAGAGAAAACTTCATACAAGTAAAGGCTTTCAAAATGAGATAGGTAGCATGGACTTAGGAGAGTATTATGTTCAAAGAAGGAATCCATTTTTTAACACCAGTCATCCCTGAAAATAATGACCATAAAGAGAGTTTAAGCGCGTTGCCCATGCCAACTTTGCTGAATCAAGGGCGGGTCAGTATATCCCGTATCGGGTATGTTATGTTTGTGTATGTTCAGGACAAGAGAATCGTTAAGACCGAAAGGCTAGCCGGACTTGAAGGTTTATTTCTTAATTTATATCCTTCGTATCGACATGGTCACACTCCTGTCCGGAAAGAAGGATTTGTTGAGAATCGAGCAAAATCGTGACAATCGTTGGCCGGCCATTAATAAAAAAAGGGGGTATTCAGCCTCATACACCATGACACATATTCGTTTAGTCCCTCCAGCAGGAGTCATGTCAGTTTTTTTCTCTGTCTGCTTTCTAATGTCTTTTTTTTTTTGTTCCATGAAAGAATAATTCTCTGATCCTTTGTTCACATATATGAATTTTAATACATGAGTGTACATGATTTCCAATGGTGTTATTTTTCCCTTTAATCTCTCTCACTCTTACTCTATTCTATCTGTTTCTAAATCCAACAGTCATGGTTGTTTATAACCGAAGAAAAAGCAGCGGATGGTATACCCTCTCCGGTATCATGACATGATGATGTACCCGTTTCTACATTTCCAAATTATCGGCTTAGCTATGTCTAATTTGGAATAGTTTGGCTTCAATAAATTCATGTCTACCAAAACACTGATCAATTCAGTGCTTATTTACGTCGATGAAGGGCAATTTGTCAATCAGTTGCAATGAAAACATCTCGACGGAAGAATTTCATGAAATTGAAAAATTCATGTCTGCTAATTCGTTCCGTGCTGACGGTAAACACCTGTTTAACGTCAATAGCACTTTTAGACGGCGGCCCTGAGAAAGCATAATGAGATAAGATAATAACATTTACAGACGATGCAAAAGAGATACGAATCAACAAGTGAGAATTAATTTCATCATCATGTCATAGTGCTTCGTGTTATCTATTACACAGAGCAGAGTACCATATGGTTGCAAACTGGTGATGTGTGAATTGGAAGGGGAGAAGTGCAGGAGAGTGGCATCATGTGTAGAGCTCGGCTGAAATGGAGGCTACAGCAATATCAATAAGAAGAGGGCTGTAAACGCTTTAATACAATAATTTGTGCATTAAAAGAAACATCACTTCTCTACCGGGAGGATTGTTCGATGCTGTCTTTCATACACTCGAGTCATTTGGCTGCTTTTTTATTATATAGTTTACTGCATGTTTCCATGGATTCTTCTTGTTTATTGCCTCACTTTGCCTGACTTTTATCTGACACATATTCGAGTGCAGTAAACGCACTAGAAAGCCCGTGACTGTTGATACATACACAGTGTTCTATAGCAAAACGGGATGAGGAAACGAATATAGCGAGAAAAGAAGAATGTGGACCTGAATGCACTTTCGGGCAACCCTAAGGTTATTTGGCATTGATTATTTCATTTTCTTGAGATGAACATTTCTCGACCTTTTTACCCCCTTACCATTCAACCCCGGCCTCCGCTCTTTCGTTCACCTCGCATCTGTTCCGGCCGAGGGGATTCGATGAAATTTGACGAGCATGAAATTGTCCGCATAATTTACTGACAATCAATGTGTTTCTGCATATATAATATAAAAAAGTCGCTCAAGTTTGCAGTGTCCTCTCGGGAAACTTGTCATCTTTTCCTTCTTCTCTCTTCTTTTCTTTCTTTCTTTCTTTCTTTCTTTCTTTCTTTCTTTCTTTCTCTCTCTCTAACCCGTGCCGTCGGTTGTTGTCGCTCGAAATTTCTACCAAAAGGAAGTTGGAGGTACATCACTTCCTTCGAAGTTTGCTATTCCCGAGAGCAAAGCAGAAGAGAAAGAGAGTTAGAGGAGGTAGAAAGATGGATAGAGGGAGAAAAAACAGGGGGAAGGGGTAGAGGGAGAGATGGACTGCTGGTGTGGGAGGGGGGGGGGGAGAGAAGAGGCACATAATAGTGATTAGTATCACATGTCAGTTTGCCTCCAAGATGGGGAACGTCGAACGAGTGGAGTTGTGAAGATCTAGGCAAGAATGTTGTAACATGGCCGAGTGCAGCACGGTGAGCTATCGGGTAACAGTCACTGCACCCTCACTACCCTCTTTGAATGATGTTTACTCCGACTAAAGGAGGAACTCCTTAGCTCCCACTATAAGAGTGTGAAATATGTCGCGAAACGTGCGGGCATCCGTGGTATTGCACGCAGCGATAAAAAAATCGAGAGGTGTTGGTAATGTTGATGGATGCGGAGGACTTCGTTTCATGGCGCCTTAATTTAAGTTGCAAGAAAAACAAGACGAATTATAACTCGGCGGCTAAAGTTTTGATTGATATCAAATGCATTTTCCATCATCGAGTGGACGAATCAAACTGTCAGCTTTGATAAAGAATCTGTACATCTTACACCGCACTAAAAGATTACTAGGCACTAAACATCGTTATTGAACAGTGTGATACATTTTCTCTGATTTTCTCACGTTATATGAATGCATGCCAATAATATTGGCAGTGTCTTCGGAATATTGAGATTTTAGTAATCAACCGAGACCATTCTTTGCTCTTTGAAAAAAGAAAACATGAGGGCCTTCTCTTGTTGATGCGAAGAGAAGAAGTTTGTAAATTGCAGGAATGATACTAGTTTATTGAGGATAGCTACAGGTTGACAATGAAGTGAATTTCAACAACTGACAACAATGGACAGAGTCCGGAAATTCGCAGAGCTACACGGGCTGTACAGCCCAGACATTAACGTATAGTCGCCCAACTGACCCTAAACATCAAATCCCAAATGCATGGTTATATTTAGAATCTCCTGTGGGGTTTTCTCTCTCTCTCTCTCTCACACACTCCCTCTCACTCTTATGCATGGAATCATAACTCAACAAGCAGCAGTAAATGGGAAGTTATGGTCATTTCACGACGCTCTTTTTCTGCCACAAATTCGTGGATTCCATTACCATGAATATATCTCTAAATAAAAGATAGTATACACATGGGATTTGAAACTGCTCTGGTAAAGTCTGATGTTCTCGTATAAAATGAGAACAACCCATTTGTACGTAAATAAGGTGCTCTTTTCTCTCTTTCTAAAACAAAAATGAACAAATAAAATGCCACACTCCAACCAACAAAGAAAAACAAAATGACTTGAGTTACCAGGGGCAATTATGTTTGTCCGCTTCCACTGGATGTCCTTACATAGTATCTGATGGGAAAACTAAGAGATGTATTAACGCTACCCCGTCTGGTATATCAGGCCTCGTGGATTCTGACGGGATTGCTAACAAAAATATGATCCCGACCCGAAATTTTCACCAACCTATAAAAGGATCAGAATAGAGCAGCTATGATCACACATGGGATGAGATCACAGCTGTGCTTTAGAAGTACCGGTCAGCCCCATGGATTTTTATTTATTTACCTATTCATATATTGATTTATTTATATATTTGCATACTAATATGTTTATTTATGTATTCGTTTGTATTTATTCATTTATCTTTCTTTTTTTTTTGCCGCAGCATGGACAAATCATCAAATTGTCATCATTAAATTAACAACCCAGATTTCCACTTGTAGTTTTCGTCGTCACCGTCATTGTCGTTTTTTCAGTTTGTTTTTATTTCTCCGCTGGTACAAAACAACGAAATTATTACGACAACATCAACAATCTTCACATCAAAATATTAACAAGAGTACTTTTAAAAATACATATACATGTACTCAAATGTCTAACAGTCTAATATACGAACGTATAATTTCACGGTATCTCAAGGCGTACAGGTGGAGGGTACCGTTAGCCACAAGTAATTTGTGTGAATGATATAATAACGTAAGATTCTTCCTTATTTTTAACTGAAGGAACATAACACAAACAGATAAACAACTTGAATTCCGAGTATTCTTGATATCATTTAGTCGAAAAGGACGACAAAAGCTGTTGTTGTTGATGATGCTGTATATTTCCAGTTCTGGATGCGGGATGAGGAACGTTCGCGTGATAGTGGTCTGTGGTCTGTGAAGGGGGGGGGGGGGGGCGGGGAAGGCTCCGCCGACTTTTTGAATGTCGAGAGGCTCTCCGTTGGCATGTACATTGAGAGAGAGGGCGTTGGTATGCTGAATTGCTACAAGGGGTATCGATCGGCTTTCTTGCTATCCTCCGGACGCAGCTTAACAGGTGACACTTGAGACTTGGTCTTGGCTCACAGCTCATGCATGTCACACGCGAGGACCTGTATGCTCAAAGCGGCTCTCTGGCCTCGTTTTAATCTGTAAGCCGAAAGGTTATTATGCCTGCTTTCAATGCGTATCATACGAATTAAACAATACTGTCAGGGTGATACATTATGTTTCATTTTTGACAGAGTTAGACTTGTCTTCTATTGTCATTGACAACATTCACGCTAATCACACACGCACGCACGCACGCACACACACACACATACACACATACATACATACATACACACAAGAAAAAGAATGTGCCAAAGTTTGATCTTGCAGTGTATACACACCAAATGCTGAACGAGAAGTTTAGCACAGAATTCTTCAAGGAACCTCATCATTCGCCACGACTCCACAGTCAACCGGCTTGTTGTGTTGAGAAAGCTCCCCATTTTATGGGACAAATAAACCCTCAAAAACGCATAAACACACAAACACCGTCACGCACAAACAGCATGGTACTAGTATGCGATGGAATTCTTTCCCATTGTGTGCACACCAAAAGATGCAGGTGTTCTCGTTGAGTTCACTGCCGAATGAGGACCATGCAACCTTTTGCGATGCTGCTTGTCGCTGCGTCACGACAAAGGGCATTGCCTGAATTTAAAAAACCTACTTACGGCCCTGACGACAATTTGCCCAAGAGAAGCATGTGCATTTATACCGAGTCACGTGCTTATCTAACAATGACGATTTGCTTCCACCAAACTTCCCTCGCGGCTTCCCGGTGGCCTCCTTCCCTGCTTCGATTCCCCTGGCGAATCCGCAGTCCATCGTTCACTGTCAGTATACTAAGTGTACCCCGAGCAGGCCATCTCCTCTTACGAATCTGGCACGTACAAAATGTTTCATATTTTGATCCGTTTCTGCACTATTCACGCGAGATTGTAGCTTCCCCTTTTTTTTTCTTTTTTCTTTTTTGCTTATTTCTCTCTTTCTAAGAAGGAATGGCCACTTTATTATTTGTCAGCACATATTTGAACAGTCGGACGTAATGGTAGATGGCGGTTTATGACGTTCGGCTTCTTTTATTTCACCTAGCTGGCATTAGTAGTGCGTCCGTCTATCGGATTTCTTATTCAAAGAGACAAAAACTTAGCTGCACTTTGTACTGTGCAGCGTCCATTGAGGATCACGCACGGTTTCACTCCCGCGTATCCCGTACACGTGTTTCCTACATTGTCAGGGTCTTACGGTGTGGCTAGAAAGTGAATACTGGCTTCGCATTATATTGTGCTCTTAGACGGTCACTCTATGAGCACCTATTGTGGCATTCCTGCATCCCCTGATTATTACGAGAAGGAAGGATGTGAAATGACAATGGTAACAATTAGGTAAACGTGCTATGAAAATCAAAAAAAAAAAAAAGAAGAAGAAGATAGTAGTGTCTTGACAGAAAACTTCTTGTAATATGTTTGTAGGTTAACCTTTTGACTGCAAATTCTGCAATTCCTGATGACTGTGCGTGGTACCCATCCTTACCCATCCTATTGTCATAAGCAGAGGGTTAACTGTCCTGTCGTCTGCGTGTGGCAAGTTTCTTTAGGTTCCTTGATTTGGCACAAAAATGCATTCATTTAAATATCTCATCTTTCAAGTTTTCTTTGCTTTAGCTTTATCTATCATCAACAGTGGTCGGACTTTGTAGGCCATGTTATAATCAACGCAGAATCAGCTTCAAAATGCTGTGTTGACACAGAGGAATAATATTCGTAAAGGAAAGTGCATTTGTGACCCTGCACCTCAAAACAAACAAAAAGTCGCCAGACAGGAATTTTTAGTTAAGACCATATTCTGAAAGAGCAGACTTTAAGCTTTTAAATGATGTATAACTCTAATCAAATAGACTCTCCTAACCTATCCGAATATTGGAAAGAAAGCACAAACTCAGGAAAAGTGTGAACTGAGAAAAGAGGCTCTGAAGTACAGTGTTTATATGACAAGCGCTTAATCTTTACCAAACCGTGCTGGCTGTGCGATGAATGGGACAAAAAACAGGAAGTAAACCACCAGAGTAACAACAATGAAGGAATTATCAGATTAAACTGAAATTGAGCCTGCCTCATTAACACATTCTGTCCATAATTAATGCCAACTTTCAAAGCAGTAGCACTATCCTTTCAAAAGTTATTAGAGTTGAAAGTGAAGAGTGTGGACAAGGTTTTTCAGAAATGAAAAAGGGATTCTAAAGACACATCTAATCACACTATTCGTCCGAAAATGTTCGAGATAAACTGCTAAAAAACACACTTTCCTGCCCGTTTTATGATACCAAATTTTGACGTACTGTAAAAGAAGACCCGCTCTTTCAGAAAATATGAAAAAGTCAAGTTCGGCTAGGTTGACCCATTTCACTTATTTTCAGTCCTCCCGCAAAATCAGTGTGTGCGACTTTATGTACGTTTTGAGGTGCACGGTCACATTTTTAGAGGAGAGAGAAAAAGCGTATTTTGTAGATATTTTTGTCATGCAGACAACTAGTAATATAACTCCCTTTTTAAAAGAAAACCATGTAAAGAAATTAAATGATTTTGATGTGATATTCTTAGGAATGACACAAG
Organism: Diadema setosum; assembly: GCA_033980235.1. Lineage (NCBI taxonomy): Eukaryota > Metazoa > Echinodermata > Echinoidea > Diadematoida > Diadematidae > Diadema > Diadema setosum. Next base: position 31,716,538 of record CM067066.1, on the reverse strand, counting down.
CATGTTATTTTCAACATACCACTGGTATGGCATGCTGAATATTGAAGCATGAAGCAGAACAATGCACCCATGTCTTTTGATCTGGTCCTGTACACAATAGACTCAACAATGCGTCTTTTGTTTGTTTGATTGTTTGTTTGATTATTTTGTGGAAAACTAAATCTTCATTTTTTTTTTTTACTTTCAGCCATAGCAGCCATAGCAAAATACACATGTTGTATAAAACTAGAAACTATAGAATGACAAATGGGACTAAACTCGACTTATGATCAATACCAGTCGTTGACTTCGTTTTTGTGTGTGTGTGAAACACCGGGAGGATCTTACTGCACTATGCGAAATGATACGTTTTGTTCTCTTCACCCTAGTGAGGTCTAAAACTTTGGATGGCTTACTTATAGCCGCCAAATAGTCCCTAATTTTTATCTTATTATCTGGCTATGTGTGAATGTTTGTAAGGGTTTCTTTCTATCACAATGGAGCGTGGTGGTGTTTGCAGTCATCTCATGTTGAAAGGTGTTCCTTATAACGGCAGAGACAAGCGTCCTATTCCCATAGCTCCTTCCAAATGCCAGAAAAGCTGCAAAAACACTAACCAGACACGCACTTCAACTATCTGTTGCTTTTTAGAGACATTTTTTTTTTGGGGGGGGGGGTAGGGTCGTATGCTGCTTCAAAGAAAGAAACGTGTTTTTCTCTTTTACTTTTTTGTCAGATATTTTTGGAATATTAGATTTACCCATAGCCTAAAGGAAGAATCGAATCTACTGGGAGAAATCTTACCACGAATGAAGAGATAGAAGCTTCAGCATCGGCAACGAGATAGGCGGATCACATTCAAAGTGGTGTTAACATAAACGTGTTCTTACAAGATATGTACATGTCTCGTGTTCCCCATTTAAAGCCAAAATGGAATATCGTTCTGCGACATTCACAAGAAGGCATATACTGCAATATATTTCGTATTTCTGTCTGATTTGGCAACCAAATATCTAATATTCGGGCTTGCTTTTTCTAACACTTGTAAGGATGTGTATGCTCTCTCCATCAGCCGCAATATTGGGCAATCATCTGCAGAATGTTACAGTAAAGCAAATGTAAATCAATCCCCAGGCTTTCTGTCAGAACATGATAAGGTATGGTTGCATACATGAATGGAATGTAAGTAAAGCATATAGTAAGCATACTGATTAGTTATTCTACTATGTGAAAGAAATCCGATAACCGCTTCTGTTCACCAATGTACAGAGAACGCAAACGCATCATACCCACGGCTGTATGTAATCATTCTTACCCTATACAGTCGTTACCATGTCGTATTTTTACTCCCGTTTAATTTCGCAGTTGCCTGTCTAGAGTAATTACAAATGGATTTGCTTCTTCGCCCACATAATACATTATTCGGAGTGGAGAGAGAGGTTTCATAGCCACCTCCATAATTGTTGGATGAACTGTCATGGATTCGGCTAATATTCCGATCCAGCAGCTTCTGGTTTGAGACAAGCAATGAGTTTTAAATCCGTCATGTTCATTCGTTCACTTTTGGGTTAACTGGTTTATCAAATCTACGGTGGAGTGTATTCAAAAGAGTATGCATACAGTACATTGCATACATACATACATAAATACTATCATATACAATTTTAAATCATATATCTGTATATAAGGAAACAAACTTATATGTATACATTTACATAATGTAGATCATCTGTTTCATGTATAAATTATCTAAGTACACACAATTTGAATATATATATATATATATATATATATATATATATATATATATATATATATATAATATGAATAAATATCCATAATAAGGGCTGGTGACAAACAAAGAAAATAGCGCGAACGACTAAAAACAACGAATCCATATCAAATATAATTGAACAAGAAAAAACAAACGATGACATTGCTTAATGTCAAAGTTATTATGCACTACAGTGATCGACTATCAGTGTCAAGTGGGAATGATTGAAACTTGATGGATTATGCTCGCGAAATTTGTCGGCTGACTTCTGGAAGCAAAGGTTTCAAAGGCTGCACCTCCTCGTTTGAACATCAACGGGGCAGAAAATAATGGCTTCATATTTTTAGTCCATCTACGAAATCGGAGAAGGTTCGGGGGGGGGGGGTTTCTCGCTAAATCGACGAGGGCTCAAAGTCGCGCATCGATTGTGAGACGTAAGAGCAGCAATTCGCATTGATGACATTTAATTTCGCTCTCGTATCCATTGGTTTCCACGAATTTTACTTTCATGGTTGTCCATCAAAATGGATAGTGTATCAGATCTCGGGGGATCAGATTTAGACTATTCTTAACCTGGCCAGGATGATACTATCTCGCGATAACTGCAGCCATGGTTACACACGGAGCAACGCCCGGGATTAATGGTTTTTCGGACTACAGTTTCTCTATATATCCCCAGCTCATGCACAACTGAGGACGATTTCTTGTCCATGCATAGGATCGAGGCTTACCACTTATGATTGCCTTTTTTTTTTGGGGGGGGGGGGGGGGCTTTAGGGCCTTTGTTCTGAATCCACAGACCCGTAGGCTTGTATGTGATGTGGAGGGCTTACTAGTGGTGGCCTTGTGGCCCAGGACCACTAGAATTTGATGTCGGGCCACCAAGTTCTAAAAGACTATCTTTTGCCGGCAGCTCATATTCCAGAATACTCTTTTTTAACCCCTATCAATTCGGGCCACCGAAATTAAACGTTGATTCATGTGTGTGTAGGTGTGTGCTAAAGGTGTGTGATTTTTATTTATGAGAGAATTGTGCTGTGAAAAGCATAATATGTGAAGCGCTATTGATCTAAGAGTTCAATTTTACAGCAGCATTTTCTCTGTATTTCAGTTAGATCCCATTGAAATGGAATTGCATTAGGTTAAAGAAATAACATTGTCAGAAGAATAACATTGTTGAGAACCCCCCCCCCCCCCCACACACACACACACACACACGCCACTGGAGGAGATGTTGTGGAATAATTGGTGGGCTAATATGTTTCAGTACCGGCAGACGTCTATTGCATGTGGAATATTAGAAATGCTGATTGACTGACCTTCACACATCACAATCGTGTAACTTTGAAAGCACGATACTAGAGTATAATGATCATCAGCATTTTTTGTTCTCATGTACGCGTGGCATACATCTTTGCATGCATATTCTTTCAGAGGACTATTGAGCAAATCTTGGCAGCGCCTTTTCAAATAACAAACTTTTTTTTCTTAGCTCACATGCAATATTCAACATTAAAAGGATGTGCCTTTGGTCATTCGTCTCCAGATAAAGAAGATATACGTAGTACGATATCTGGTTTCATCAACTATGTATAAGAAATGAACTCAAAATGGAAGGTGCCTTCCGGCTGTGAGATCCAAGCGTATTCCTTGGGGGCACAAACAACGGAGTAAGTCAAAGGATCGTGCGGCGGTAACCGAAGCCGTAATTGCTCCGAGTTTCTTCTCAGCGGCATGCAGGTTTATGGAGCAACCGGGAGTGAAAATTCAATGCTATTCAATGTAGTTCCGCACTCTATCAGCTGCCGTCTGCACTTGAACCTGCGGACACTATCTGTGACATGAGTGTTGCGTTCAACCTGACCTACAAAATATCTCCTTGCCCGACATGTTTTCCAGTATCGATCAAAATCCTGCCTCTGCCTTTTTACCACGCGCATTGATTCGCGTTCATCCGAACGCCATTTATGATGCGATTGGGATCAAATTGCAGCGAAACATGGTTTGCTGTATTGACTCGTCAACCGAGAGAGAGATTCGAAATAAGCTACAGATCTGCCAGCTTCGGAGCGAGCAGTGCTCGGTCTTGTCCGTGCGTTCGTCACCGGCGCGACTCCTAGTCATATGGCGCGCGGATATCGGGATGGCGCGGCCCAGGCCGGCTCTGACGGGAACATGAGATCGGCGAGGCGGTTTTACGTTTCTCATCTGCGGGAATAATCGAATTCCCTGTTCTTCAAATCCGTCTCATCTTCTGACCGTCTCAGGGAATGTTTCTCCTCACCATCGTCTCCAGTTTCTACCATTTGCCGCAGATGACATATGGGTGTCATCTACGATAAGTTCCACCCACAAGCTACTGGTGTGTTTTACGGTCCGATGTCCGCACACAAGAAATGCATTCACTGCACTTCGTTGTCAAGCTAGTCTCAGTGACAAACGCTATTCTTTCTTTCTTTCTTTCTTTTTTTTTTTTGGAAAGCCCATTTTATTGAGATGATATCACCATGGACGATGTTGATGTGAATGATAAAATTAGTTATTATAGTTGCAATTTGTATTGCGCCAAATCATTTAAAAGAAATTCACAAGACGCATTCGAAGATGAAAGTAAAACGGTTATATTTATGATATCTTGAAAAAAAAAAAACGTTTAAAGACCATTCTTGAATGACTCCATGGATGACTCCATGGATGATGATTCTTATGTAAGATGGAAGTGAATTCCACAGTAATGGCCCAGCACGTGCAAAGGCGCGCTCCCCCAATACTTACTATACATGCAGGGACCACAGGTATAACCCAGAATCTGCCAACCGAAGTGATTGAACGAGGTTGTATTAACGTTAACTAATGAAGCATTATACGTGTAGAGGGGCAGAACCTTTAACACTATTGAAAACAGAAAGTAAGATTCCATATAGTTCCACAATTTACTCTCAATTGCTCTTGGCTATTCAACTAGAAGAGACATCAAATGGCTTTATTTTGCTACTACATGTATTCTCAGTGAGCGTGACAAAACCGCAACGTTCTCTGAGCACCCGTCCAAGTCAAAGACGAAATACAAACATGCAAATGAATTTGATGGTACAATGAATACAAGTTAAATGAAAAGAACTTCAAAACGTATGTTTCCGAGATGAATGCTCCGACCCGCTTTGGATAGAAAGGAGAATTGGACGTTCTTTTTTCTTTTTCTTTTTTCTTTAGTCAAACCTTCGAGGGTCGTTGTCTCTGATGTATAAGTATTCCTGATGTCTATTTTGTTATCTCTTTGTCAAGATAGTTTTGTTTCCTATCGTATCGTCAATTCCCTATAAGAAGTCTGGTTGCTGTCCCAGTCTCGTTTCATGTTTGTTCATTGTTTTTGTGTGTATCTGTTTGTCCGTCTATCTTTTAGTTGGTTACAAAACTTTTTTGTTGCTGTTTTTGCTGTTTCAATAAATGTTTTCATCGACTCACTCTCTACAAGCATTGTCTTTTCAGTGGCTCGCTTCTGTTTTTCACACAGTGCATATCGATATTTCGCTTTGATTACCTCAGCACCCATTACAGTGTATTGTTACTGTCAGGTCACAATCATTGCTGTTTACTCTGTACAAATTCACATGCATTATTTCTGTCACTAAAGAAAGCAAGATCATATTACTGTAGATAAATGGAAATAAATTTGAACTTGAGCCCACGAGAGTTAGAAAAAGAGCAGGAGATTTCGAAATATTCGCAGGTGGAAATGCCTTCTGCTGCATATCGCAAAGAGTTGGACAAAGCTCAGAAATTCCTTTGCTTCGTTGGCAAAATGAGAAACTGATGGCATCCCAGCTGAGCGATGGTGCAGGCAATAGAAACTGAGAAAGCAACGGCGGACGATCATCAGCGATCGATCGATCGTTACCGAATCACAACGTTTACCTGTCAAACATCTAGTGTTACCTTCTGCCGTGAAAGAAGACGTTGTGTTATTGCATTAGAACCTTTTCTCACCTCGTGAACACCTTTGGAACATGGCAGGAATCTGTCAGACAGAAAAAAGAGACAATTTGATTAGGATTTACCAGAAATGGATGCCCGCGATTGATGCCAGCGCCGCGAATGACGGAGCGGTCCCTTTAATTGAATACAGATTATCTTTCGCAGCCGACATAGCCGATCCGATTCTAATGACCTTCTCCAGAATTATTTTCGTTTAACCCAAGAAACAAAGGCAAACAGAGAGAACTGATTTCAAAAAGTACTCCCACATATATTTCTATTCCTGAAAATGCGAACATATGGCTTGTTTTTATTCAAACGAACGTTCAGGTCGAACGTTGTTTTTTTTTTCCTTCCCATTACCATGTTCTTTAGTTCAAATGAGAGCAAGTAGAAGAGGTCATGCAAAACAAAATAATCGATAAAAGAACCAGGTAGACGAAATTGCACATTTAAAGGTTTACGGTTTATAGTTCATAGTCCATTTAGAAATGCATCCACATAAGAATATTAGATTTTCATGTTGTGTGAGTATAATGTGTAAATGCAGCTCTGACTGTGCGCATGTGTAATCCCTAGAATATGTATGATTCATAACGTAAAATATTATAGTCTACGTGGTATGTTTGTCCATTCTCCCTGAACTTTACGGATAGGAGAAGTAAAGAAAGAGGCTGTGACATTGAACCAAGGTCAAGATAAAGAGAGAAAAACACCTTAAAACTTCAGAATGGGAGAATGAATAGAAAAGAAAGGAGGGTATAGAGATAAACGAGTAAGCAAACGAATGAGAGAGAGAGAAAAAAAAACAGACAGAGAGAGCCGAACACATAAGAAGACAGAGAATGAACTTACTGACGAAGAAGGAAAAGAAATGGAGGTAAGACACTGCGGGGAAAGGATGAGAGAGAATGAGAGAATTAGGTGGCCTCTAGAATGATCAGAGAAAAGGATGGAAGGGGGAAACAGGAAAGACAGCATAGGAGAATTATAGAAGGATAAAAGACAGAGAATTAGAAATACTCAAGGAACAGACTCGAAGTGGAGAGAATGTGTAGAGTAAAAAAGACTGAGCAAAGAAAAAAAGAATGAGAATTATAGGAAATAGAGGTGAGGAAGAGAGAGAGGGAGAGAAAATGAGTGTGAGTGAGAGGGAAAGATATCCTCGGGCAATGCACCTACATTTTCTCTTCTTTTTTTGCTATCCCTCAATGTCTAAATAATGCACACGTAATTTCCATAATATTCCATCACATGTGCTGCCGCCCGACAATGAGGTAGCATTGGTTAAGTAACAAGAGAACGTTTACACAGTATTGTTTACACGATGTCCCGCCTCGTAATTAATTGCACACACTAAAAATAGTGACTCTCTGTTATCTCTTTACTTTATTTTTTTTTTACCCGATTCCTTGATGCTTGACTGACTTCCTTGCTTGCATGGTTGCTTTGCGGAGGCTGCAAAACAACAGTGGCATACTCCGGACACTCAACAACAAAAATCAAGACATATTGTTGATATTTTGTGCGAAAACTCAATCAAGGCCAATGAGGAATTGATATCATTTTTTTTTTTACGTTGAAGATAGCAAATAGATGTGTGAGTAACCACCATGGGATTGAGTGTTGGGCATAAATCTGTGATATCTGCCATTGAAATAATAAAGCGATATTTTTTTAATACAGGAAAGGGTTTTCAAACAGTCGTGGAGAAACTTTCCTGTAGATTGTAATTCCAACATATCCATAATGGTCAAAGAATTGGTAAACCGGTTGCGAGAAATGTATCATGTTCTTAGCGTTATTGAATAATGTCGCACCTGACACCAATATAAAGGGTTTGATATCAAAGTCAAGATTGGGATAGAGTCACCCTATCAATGACTATGACGTCTCAGGAAAGCTGTGCAGGCATTCATCAGTGACTATACACATATCATTGTCAGGAGGTAGTTCACTGATGAGTTCACATCTTAGGTAGATCGCCCGTAGCTCACTGTAAACATAACCGCGCGTAGAATGCGTGTCCATTCCTGTTTCACGTTACGCGTTAGTACTCCGCATATTTCAAGAAGGTGTAACGTTATGAGCGATGTAAGTTTTTTTCAACATGTATAATCTCAACACATGGTGTAGCTCTTATATAGATCATTATGTAAAAAAATCCAAGGCACAACACGACGGTCATTTCATGACTAATATACCTGTCCGCTTAATTGACTCCGCACGAAATGAGGTAAGAACGACAATACTACGACCTGCTGTATCTCTCCTTTGTTTTTGTTTCCTTTATTTTACTGAAAACTTTCCCCGACACCACTGACCTTGACCTTCCGACGACCCACTTTCGACCAGGTGGCATGTCGATGAGCCACTTTACCATCACTCTCCAATTTACCTTGTGGGAGTGAGGTTCGTATAGGAGGGAGAGGTATATGAAGACATGTAGAGAAACAAAGACAAAGAATGAGAGAGAGAGAGAGGGAGATTGTGTGTGTGTGTGTGTGAGGAAGTTAGACGGGAAAAGGGAGTTGAAGACGGAGAGAAAGTGACCCATATCGAATGGGTCTCGTTTGGTACGCGTAGATCCCCTCGATCGTCACGAGACACTTGTCGAGTAGTTTGCCTATTGCAAATATTGGTTTTACACGTGGGAATATCCCGCCGAAACGACACTAACAGTCCACATCAACAACGGCGCCCCTCTCACCTACCGGCCACTGACGCGAGCTTTCGTCTCGACTTCAGGTTTGTGTCCGCTATAAGGTGACGTGTCCACGTAAACAGCTTGCACTGATAAATATGGGGATCTGATTATCCACCGCAAGTCTTAACAATGTCATTGACATCATTGTCATGGTGGTGTCCGAGTTAATATTCAGCTTTCTTCCTCATTCAATTTGAAAAAAAAAAAGATATGGTAACCATGACGATCCTCTTTCCGTGATCCGGTGTCAGACTTGCACTTGAATCCCTCGTCGGATGGTTGGTGTTGAATTTATAGGGTTTTGACAGCACCTGCGAGAGTAATTCCCAGATGATTTGCGAGTTTGTGTGCGGGAGAATTTTTTTTTCTCTATTGTCACATAAAGAAATGTAATATATTCTTCACTGAGTGTGAATGTCCAAACACACACACACACACACACTCACACACACACACACACACACACACACACACACACGTACACACACACACACACACGCACACACACACACACACACACACACACACACGTTCAGATGCTAAGGCAGAACCGGAAACATTAATTTGTACTTCTTAAGTTCATGTTGGTGTTTTTTCTTTCCGGGAGTTGACGAAGTGATGCTTTCTCAAAATGATTGCGAAGTCAAAATCAAAAAGTGGCTGGCATCCTGCCCACTCTCCTTCCTCTCTCTCATCTCTCTCTCTCTCTCACACACACACACACTCACGCACAAACACACGCACACACACACACACACATTATTTCCTACTCATTCCTTTGGGGTGTTGTAATCGGAAACTGCCGCTTCGGGTTTCCATATCAATACCCCAATGATGCATAAACTTCACTCCGTATATTATGATGTAGATACATATTGAAACAGTGAGAGGTAGTGACATACTCAGTATGCGAAAGCGGAGAAAGAGCAATCAAGCCACAGTAATCATCATTATGTACTCACATTAATGTACAGAAGTGCGCGTTTGTGTGTCTATAACGCCCTCTTTAAGTATGATTCATTGTGAGTAGGCAAACTTTTTGTTTACTTGCCTCAAATTAGATTTTTCTTTAATCCATTATCAGCCTCATCTTACTTAAAGAGCATTATGCACAGCTCTTTATCAAACCCATCGCGGCAAAAGCCAACCCTTTTCCATTATTTAGGTCCTATGGTGGGGGAGGGGGTTATATTGTATTTTTTCTGAGAAGCCATAGGCATCATCTCGCCATAGGAACCTCTATGTTGTTCTTGTCAGCTGTCATGTATTAAACCAGTGCTTGGTTTCTGTTGTTGACTTTTGTATGAAGAGAGCTAAAATGTGTTTACCTTGTACTGATATCATAGCCGCAAATACAGCATTGAATAGATACCGATGCGTATGCTTACTATTTTTTTTCTTTTAGGCGGTTGGTGAGAACTAGTTCTGCAGATGATTCCTTTGCAGCGAGCGTGAAACATGAACTTTGGGGAGAACTGAACATTGCACGTTCAATGGACATTCAATGCACAGACATACACAGAAATACTTCGTTGGTAATCCGCGTCACCCCACCTGTTATCCCAGTCATCGCTATTCCTTATGCTTTGCTTTATTAGAGCTCAGTTTGGATTTGAATCACTGGAAACACCCCTGAGTCACTCCTGACATCGGACGGCAAGGGGTCAACATGTCGGAGAAAGTGCTCAAAAACTCCCAGGGGATTTATAGGTACGAAGGAACTCGTTTGCGATAGCGTGTCTGAAACACGTTCGGAATTGTGTGCATAGAGTTAAAGAGTAACCAGACACAGAGGCGAATCTCTCTTCGCTGATCCCTAACTGCAAACCGTAATGACATGTCATACAACAGATGATGACTGAAGCGTCATGACCCTTCACACATAAAAATGTAGCTTTCGATAAGCTTACGCGCAAGTCCAGGCATGTGTATGTCTTTTTATGAACGTCTTTTTATGAACAATGGCGGTGGTATGTGCAAGGACAATGTATTAGGTCCACCTTCTGAGTCGTGTCTTAGATGTCACTTCGTTCAGATTACAAACGCGAATCCAGAATAGGGCAAAATTTGATTGGCAAACACAGCACGAGCACGATCGGCCAAAATTGATTGCAGGAAAAAATTAATTCGTGATTCAAGTTTTGCTTTCAGGCCGACAAGAATTTCTCGTATAGCACAGCATGTAATTCAGAACACGTTCGCGAGCGAGTCCTCTTGTAACTCTGCAACGAACTTTTCACGTATATGGTGCATCGCAAGCCAGCTTTAACTAACCTGAGTCTATTCCCTCCACATGCTGATATTTAAAGGGGGAGGGTCATTGCTTTCGCTTTGATGGACGAATCTGATGAAAAAGACTGTCCTCGTCGGTTGTACGTTTGACATGGGGTAGCGCATCGGTGATCATCCACCATGCCCGTTTTATTCTGAGGGCCCGAGGCTTTTAGACTGACGCAATCTTTGCTGAGTGACCAGGAAGAAAGGAAATGACCCTTTCTTCGTCCCTTTACGCGTCGTTGCTGTGACCATATCATCAATCTGGCGAGAAGTCATCAAACAGCCGTATTTGACTTTGACGTCCAACGGTTCCCCACGATTTATACAGCCCAGAACTGCCAGAATTGTTGTTGGGTTTTTCCCTCCCTCAGAGCTGTCAAAATAAGCAATCGCCTGTGTTTCCCGAACATGCGGCAAACAACTCCTCGTGATAAAACTAACATCGACGAGGCTTTGTTTCTCTTGAACTGTTGATTTGGTCAAGAGGCGAGATGCATTGCCGTATACAGACACGGGGGAAAGATGGATCTTGGCGTGTAGTGTTTCGTTTCTCGATATTTGCATAGGGCTTGTCCACTGTTAAATACGCACCGGGCGCAAGAGTGGAGATAGAGAATGAGAGAAAGAGAAAGGGAAGAAGGAATGGAAGGGGAGAGAAGAGAAATTTGTGGACTTGCAGAGAGAGGGATACAGTCATTATGGCGTGATAACAATACACAAAAAAATAATCAAAGAGTCACTGAACGGAGATATAAACAAAACATTTCATCACGCAAGAGTCTGCCATTTTACGAAACTACTCAGTACATTTTCGAAATCTCTTGACATGCCAAAGAATCTCTTCACTTGATAAAGCCATCAGCGACGAAGCCTCGGAAAGTCTTCGAAATTGATACTTCACTCACCAATCGAACACTTGTCCCCCATTGGCTAATCTCCCCAAAACATACATCCTGATAATATTTTTTACAGCTTCCTCGCGGACCCTGGGGGATTAGCCTGATTTGCTGAATTGTCAAACTCTTTCTTCCCGAATTAATGAGAAGAAGGATAAAAACAGGACAGTGAGCATTACAAAGGCCCCTCCCTGGCGATAATGAGCTACGAAAATTATATGAAAATATGAAAATTAATGGGTACGGATCAATTAATTCCATTCCAACATATGGGTAAAGCATGATACAAAACATACGCACGACAAGTACTTTTGTAGCGAATTGCAAGGAATACGTTTGGAATATGGCGAATCACACAGTATACTTATATAACAAAATGCACATACAAATGAACTGAATAATAAGAAAAACAAAGTATACATTGCAAGGTTGACAGAGATAAATGATGATGGAAAAGAAGAGATCTACTCGAAAGCAGAGCTTGTAAAACGTAGATCATCCAATATGTATCTCATAGAAGGAATACTATAATGTATATATTTCATATATCACTCTTAACAGCAGCCTGATCTTTGCATGTCGCATAGAGAAAACTTTGATCAGGTGGTAGGCATTTGGTAAAGACAGTGGTTAACTGCGTGTAAACATCACGATTTGGTCGTTGGATGACACAAAATAATCGCGTTATTGCTAAAGTCCCTTCTAGCCCTCCCCCCCCCCTCCCCCACTCTACCCCTCTCTCTTGCATCGCTCCACCAGCCCGTGGCAAATATTTCACTTTTCCATTAAAGGAATTAATCCTCTCGGCACGAACAGGCTTCGGCGGGGATTTTGATCCAGGTTCGTCTTTTGACAGAAATCTTAGCATAATGCGCTGTGTAGGAATTCCTCCCTCCTTTTTCTGCCGACGATTCTAACTTGTGACGAACGGATATTAATAGCTTTCCGTCTAACCACATTTTTCCCCCCAATGTGATAGTAGTAAAGTGGACGCGGACAGTAAGATTGATTTCAAACGAGAGGGGGGGGGGGGGGTGGGAGATGAGTTGAGCAGGGAAACGGTGACGAATGACCGTAAGTGCTGTCGTGTCAGGCCAGTTGATTGCTCTTCGTTCCGGGTACGCTATAACCTGTATTACGAACGTGATGTCATGCGAATTCGCATTCGGCGAGATGATATGTGCTAGGCTTCACATGGCAGTTTGCAGTTCTGTAGAAGTGGAAAGACCTTTTTTTTTAATAATATATCATGTACATTGCAATTTCCTCTGGGATGAGTGTTCGTAAATGATGGCTTTACTCCAACAATAGAACTCCCCTTTCATTTCTCCTCGTCTTTCCTGCTATATCTTTAGCGTTGACTGCGTGACAATATTTCGGTTCCAACTACAAGCTCTTAGGTTTTTCTTTTCCCCCGCTTTCCTCTTTTCCCCTCACATTCGTTTACAATGCAGGTAACCATGCACAGGAATCATGTGAAAAGAATGCTTCTTAAAAGTTTACGATTGAATAGATTTGAAACTTCTAAGTATAAGCCCATACCATAAGAAAGGAAGAACCCTCAAGGAACGGGTGTACCACACGTATTCGACACCCACGAGTCAAACAGCGCTCTAGTCATACAGCTCACAAGTCATAGTCCTCGGCAAATAAGGGCCATGAGTCCGACACTAAGCAAACAAGGCCCACGACACCGGCACATCGAGCCCCGTGAAGTAATGTCGAACTCGTGGGCCCTTGTTTGCCTGGTGTTGGACCCATAGGCCTCGTTTGCCTAGTGTCGGACTCGTGGGCCTTGTTAATCTATTGTCGAACTCATAGGCCTTGTCTGCTTAGTGTCGAGCTCATAAGTTGAATGTGTTTCGTGGGCTGTAAGACTCATAGACCTTTTTCCAATGTCGAACTTGTGGATTGTAATGACTCGTGAGTGTCGGTAGTGTGGGGATGACCCCCCCCCCCCCAAAAAAAAAATAATAATAATAATAAATAAATAAATAAATAAATAAAAATATCCACTCTGTGCTAACGAGTCTTCAGCAATAGGAATACAACTGTATCCCTTTTTCCTGTCTTCTCGTGTCACTCTAGTCGTTAAAATTTTGAATTTGAATATTGCTGATTGCAAGATTTCAACACCTGCATAAATTCAATTCACACATCCTGACGACATATTTATCACTATTATGGGGTCCAAAATCAAACATCAACCAAATTACAATAAAAATACTGACATAAAAAACAACAACAAAAACATCATGATTTATGTGACTTTTTCATTTCTTTTTACCTGTCTGTCTTCAGCTACCTTCACGTACCGCCTGAACGACACGGAGCACGGAGAGCAGGTCGAGGACGACACCGTCATCGTCCACTACGAAGACGGCCACTGGAGCGCACCGTACTTCGACTGCGGCGGCGGCAACATCTGGATGATGACCTACACTGTGCCCTTTTTGGGTCGCATGCCCAACGGAACGTACTACTTCAAGTAAGTCATTTCCCTGGTAAAGGACAAGTCCACCTTCATATACATGTGGATTGAGTGAATGCAACAATTTTAGTAGAACACATCAGTGAAAGTTTGGGGAAAATCCGACAATCCGTTCCAAAGTTATGATTTTTTAAAGTATCTACGCAGTCACTGCTGGATGAGAAGACTACTACAGTGTATGATGTCACATGCGTACAACGATATAAAGGAAATAAAAAGAGAATTTCACAAAACTTTACTTTTTGAATAAAGTGCACATTTCTTCAACTTGCTACTGACGTATGTTAAGAGTAGTATTATTCCCCCTGCCTTCTGGAAAGAGAGAAGTCGAGTGTTCTTTTGTCAATGTTTGTTATGCAAGAAAAGTGAAAATATGTTGAATTTTCTTTATTCTTTCTTTATATCGCTGTACACATGTGACATCACAAGCTATATTAGTCTTCTCATCCAGCCGTGACTGAGCAGAAACTTCAAAAATTCATAATTTTTGAACGGGTTGTCCGATTTTCCTCAAACTCTCACTGATGTGTTCTACTAATATTGCTGCATTCACTCAACCCACATGTCTATGAAGGTGGACTTGTCCTTTAACTACTGGTGTATGGAAGGAGAAGGAGGTGAGACTGTTATTAACCTTTTGTTTGCGGTAACTTAAAGAGATGTATACAATGTCTGGGGATCGTTTTAGAATCAGGCAGGGAACTGGTTAAGCGATAGGTGCCGGAAGAATCGATTTGGGGTCTCTATTCAGAGATCATATTCCCGTTCAAATGACATTGTTTTTCATCATGTTATATGTTTGTTCGTTTGTGTGTCAGTGTATGTGTATGTGTATGTGTGTCTGTGTATGTGCGTCTGTGCGTGTGTGTCTGTGCGTGTGTGTGGGTGTGTGTGTGTGTGTGTGTGTGTGTTTGTGTGTGTGTGTGTGTGTGTTCGTGTGTGTTGTGGGGGTGGTAGTAACCCTAAATGGCTATGATAGGGAGGGTGAGATGGAAGACGGATAACGATCTCGAAAGAAGATTGGTCCATTACTTGGAAAACGGCAAAAATAAAGACTGATTAATCAGGCAGAGTATTCGTTATTCCTACGATATGATCACTGCGTAACAGTCCATTTGTTATTTATATTGTTTTGTTTGTTTTGGGTTATTTTTTGGGGGGGTCTTTTCTTGTTCGTCTTCAGATGACGTGAGAAACCTTTGAACATTTACCGATTATTCTAAGTATACAGGAAGATACGGATTTTGCAAAAGCGGATACACAGCTTCCGTTATCGTGGATTTGTAACCCCTTTCTCCATTTTCTTGATTCTCCCGTCTACATAAGGCTAAAATGGAGAACAAAAGCCAAAAGTTCAAAATCTAGCTGACGACGATGTCTAAAATGTACAAGACTGACCGGCAAACACAGCTGCCAATATGGTTGGAACATGCGAGGCGAAGATATTAGTGCGATACGAAGCAAATACTGACGCGGACACGATCCGGCTACATCCCGCTGCAAAGTAAATTGACTGCACTGGTCCTAACCTCTTTTTCTTTTTCTTGTATTTTGTCTTCCCCCCCCCCCACCCCCAACATTGGACTTTTAATATCGCGAACCCAACTGGCTGCTATAGTCGTTCCAACTTTTAAGGTTAATTCATGCCGAACATTGAGTGAAAATGATTGAAATTCTTGCCCATGCTACGTCGTCGCCCTGCGTTTCAAGTAGATCGATCAAAAACAGAATAAAAAAAGTCGTCGCAATGATCCCAAAATGGAAAGGAAGAAAGAGACCGTCTTGTGTGCAAAACATGAAGCAGAAAAAAAGGAGAAGACCAGGGGTGTAAGAGACAAAAGAGCAAAAGTCCGATAAGGTAAAAGCACTATGGAACATTAAGGTGGCATAATGAAAACAAAAGCAAACTTTGCTGACAAACTGTACTATAATGTTCAAATGCCCAATGATCGCTCATGAAGCTTACAACAGAGTTTGAAATTTGTGCTTTTAAGATCAAAATATCAGTTAACAAATATATCAAGGCAGAAAAACATTTTCCGAAATTCCAGTACTGTCCATGGACAGAGTTGAGTTCGGCAAATCTTCCCTATCTTTCCTTGTTTTGTTTAGGCGTAAGATCAAAAGAAATGTTTTGACAATCAAGCAATAACATCTTTGAAAGGGAAAGGTTTGATGTTGAAAAATTGCCAAGCCCAAAGTCGTATTTTAAATGTACTGTTTACCATTGGGGGCAGTGATTTAAAAATGTTTGAGTTACCACATTTAATGCACAAATAGGTCAGTTGTATATCACAAAACATTCTACCATAATTATACCAAAAAAAAAAACAACCGCAAGAAAGCCTTAAATATAAGGAGATATCACTATATTCCTCAATAAATCATAACTGTTCTGGAAGCAATTTCATTACAACTATTATTAACAGTCTGTTTATTTAACAATACTTCAAATTTATTATACTGATTAACATTTTAGCATTGGTTGTTTCTACCCCTCACTCACGTTTTAGAACTATTTCGAAGCACCAAAGCTGGGTTTTTGTTTCATCTGCAAATGGTATATAATGCTTTTAAAAAGACTTCTTCTTCTTCTTCTTCTTCTTCTTCTTCTTCTTCTTCTTCTTCTTTTCGTATTGCACGGTGTGCCTGGTTGATATATGTAAGCAGACACTGATGCATTTTACCCTGATAATAAATAACATTTATGACCTCCTATAAAAACAAACAAATAAACAAACTCACCATGACGTAAACAACGTTGTTTTTTCAACTGCATACCAAATATTGGCCGATGGTAATATGTAAGCCATCCAGGTAAGTGAAGAGTTTAGAAACATTTGAAATGCACAAAAAATACCAGACCCTAATTTTCATGTAGAAAAAGAAGACGAAGAAGGAGAAGAAAAAGAAGAATTCTTGACCTGTGGTTGTGGGATTTTGACCCCAAGTCGACTTTAAACATTGAAACAATCGCGGCGAAAGAATCTAACTCCAAAAGTGTCCGAAATGTAGATCAAGGTGAGGGAACGCACTGTCATACTCTGTTCACAAAAAAAAAATCCAAACGGCACAGAGAAGAAAAGCAAATGAAACATGCATATAAAAAATTCACTCTGTATTCTTGCCATCGTCACGTGTTGTCGTGTGACGAATGCGGCGCCCATTGCCCGGAAATCGCGTTAGTCCCGCTTGATTAGTCTCGGTTCCAGTCGGCCACCTCGATTGTCGACTTTGCCACCTTGCCTGCTTTAATATGATGACTCTATTACTTCATACATGCCGCGCAGTCATTAACTACCCGGGCGAAGCTAATGCAAATACAATTTTACGCTCCCCTGGATTCCGAAATTCTATAACGTATCCTAGATGAATTCCTTCGCCTCTCGTGAGCCCCCTCGCTATAACGTGCATATGATTTCCATGCAGGCTGAAGGCAATTTTCCCCACGTCACTTCCATATTCCCAACATGGCCGACAAAATGAATGTGAGGGGGGAAAATCCAATGATTATTCATGACCTTCGCAACGATAGGCTATTTTTGGAGGAGTAGTGCATAAAAACCACTTGTTAGTATCGCACTTTTGCAACGAGTTTC
The DNA here is from genome assembly GCA_033980235.1 of Diadema setosum. Lineage (NCBI taxonomy): Eukaryota > Metazoa > Echinodermata > Echinoidea > Diadematoida > Diadematidae > Diadema > Diadema setosum. The sequence continues at coordinate 31,698,840 of CM067066.1, read as the reverse complement.
ACAGGGAGCGACACTTTCGTGTTAGAATGTAACGAAAAAATGCGATTCAGATGTTTTCTCACTTTGGAATTGAAAATAAGAAATTACTCTCAGATATTGATGTACCGTATCTTTATGTAGAAACGCAGGTATATGGTGAAAAGGGGGAACCAATTATCAAAGTCAGAGATGGTATGCTTGAAAGTTGCAGATACACATTGTCATATAAGAATGCCAATATGCCGGGCAAGGTAACTGAATTCTGCAAGTGACCTTGAGCGAGTAGGAGCGGAGTCGCAGAGCGGAACAGTAGGCCTACTCATGCCTAAACATCGGCATTACGAGTAGTTGCTTGATCTGGCGTTCTGAAGGAAGCATAATCTTTTAAATAATCTTTTGGCGAGAAACTAGAGAGGATATTAAAAAAGTATGTCAGATCTGGCAGACACTTTCACCCATGTGGTGTGTGATTGTAAGCACTCGAAATAGTTATGCGTATTTACAAAGAAGCGAGAGAATTGCAAGAAATGTTTTGATTTCCTACCAGCAAGCTGCCGGGTGATGAGAACTACGACAATCCGCCACCAAACGCCGCGTTCATGACGTTCAGATAAAGTGTTTTCAAACCGGGAGCGATTTTCAAAAAAACAGGGCTCCTCCCATTCGAACGGCGAAGTTGATATTGCAATAACGGATGTTTTGATGCCGGCAGTTTTGAGAGGCAATGAGGCTTGTAATTCTTGCTGCAGTCCAAATACAGAAACAACCCCCTGATTATAGCAATCGGACATTCAACTTTTCTAGTTCTTACTTTACTCGTCAGTTATGCACCAAAGTCTTCGCTCCCCGATTTCAAATTCCTCCTTCGACAGAAAAGAGAGGAGAACATGGGCAGCTGAAGAGCTTCAAGCTGTCCGCCTCAAAATGAATGTTTTGGCTCGTAATGCTGAGATGCAATCTAGTGTCAGCCGTTCGTGGAGAAAACATGCATGGGAAGAGTGCATACAAAGCGTTCGGTTGTACGTCCACGATGTCGCTCCGAGCAAGTCACCGACGCCGTAACACGCGGGGTCGCATTTGCCATGCTAATTGTCGAGAATTACCCGCGCTTAACTCCTAGTCATGTCTTGATTTCGTCACCCGAGGCAATATACTTCCTTTCCACTCACAGCGGGGACGATCAAGACGGAAAAGGGGATGGCAAAAGGGACAATAGAATGAAAGAAAGGGGGATGAGAAAAAGGCATTTGTGTGAACATTGGCGCTTTGAAGGATCCGACACATTAGCGTCTCGCCTTTCCCGTGTCGGGTTACAGGGCGAGAGATTTCTTCCTGTATTGATTGTGCCGCAGCATCAGCGATTAACGTTCCCGCCAAACCACTGTCGTCTGGCTTGTTTGAATTTCCTAAGGCGCTTCGATGACACTCCAGGATTTCAGAAGCAAGTAAACACAAGTCTTTATTTCATCCGTTTAATAAATGGGCATGTTAGCCAAAGAAGCAACATGTGAAAACTCACACAAATAATTGCTCCCTCGCCTCGTCTTTTCTTGACTTGTCATTCATCTTTTTCAGGCGTTATCGTCAACTTGAAAAGTTCACGATGCGCCCGATTTTTGCAAAAGTAGTCATGGCTATTGTAATTCTGTTATCGGTGCATATTATTGCTAAACAAATTCTCTGCCAAAAAAAAAAAATGTTCCTACAACGATGACAATGATGTATCCATCCAAAAACAATTGCTATTCAATGCGGTCGATGTCTTTGCGTTCATGTTATTAGGCTGTTAGGAAGCGTGCTATGTCTATACATGTGCGACAGCACACCCCAGCATTGCTCCTCTGTCTTGTTCACTTTGAACGTACCCTACTGATGATTTGTTCCTTGTTGTTGTTGTTGTTTTGTTTTTGTTTTCATGTTGTGTATTCCTTTCCCTCATATGCTCTTTCCTTCATAAAAACCGGAAATATTTACATGTTTCCATTCCAAAGTAAGTACCGCCGTCAGGGACTAATAATGTTAAGACTCCCTTTGTTTGTCAGATTTTTCTTTTTTGTTTTTGTTTCTATTTCGCCCCTACCACAGACATGTATACATTGTCATGTCCAGCACATGACATCCATAATCAAGTCATATTTATGATCGCAAATAGTGCTAGTGTGTATAATCAAATTATACACAATGTACCGAAATAGAGCTGTAAATTCATTGCCTTATTTTGATGGCTGACACTCAAAGTAACAGCCAATTGTGCACTAAATTGTGCGCTTATTTCTTTGTTTAAAACTTATTGGAATGATTGATGTTTCTTACAATTTCTCGAAGTTTGAATGTCTTTAAACTTATTTTTAGAATGACAGCTTTTAAGATTGTGCCTTTTTATATCGCATGTGAGTGTGTGCGTTGTTTATTGGTCCGTGTGCATGCATGTGTTCGTGCCAGGTATGACATAGTCGATGTCTTAAATGTCTCCCATCGTCATGCAGGTGACCTTGGCGAGATTTCTTTCCTCCCCAAAATCGAATGGAAATGGAGTGAAAAGCACTCAAAAGCCATAAGAACTATTTCTCATAATTCAGCCAATCTACGACATCGAAATAGTGGTGGGATAGAGAGAGAGGGGGGGGGGGGTATAGGTAGGAGGATATAGGCACGTGCGTCGTGGCAGAGAGGAAAGGAGAGTTGAAGAGGCGGCCACATGCGATCGATTGCCCCCCTAAAATTAGCATGTTAAGGAAGATAACGTGATAGAGAACACAAAGAACAAGTAATGGGCGAATGTCTCTGCCTGATTCCGATCGGCACCTATTGATCGATAGCGCGTCGGCCTCCTGAACGCGCGATGGTGGAAAGACGACGCCAACCTCGGCGCGTTCACACAACGACCTCAATTTCTTTCTGCGTTTTCTTCTTCTTTCTTTATCTTTCGTGTAAATATAAATGGGGCTGTTATCACGGAGAGAGAGAGAGAGAGAGAAAAAAAAAAGAATCCGGAGACTTATCGACGGGGACTGCTTTTGGTTTACGCGCGTCGTCAGTTTGTAAGGACAGGTGGATTTGCTGATTACCGCGTAAAACAGGCGGTGCTCTTCATCCCGGCATTTGCGGTTCGGGAGTGAGTGTTTTGCGGTGCCAACCACCTGCTCCCCCTGCAGACGACTCAGTGCAGCCTGTATCAACACGGCAGCAATCCAGCCCCTAGATAATTGAGCCAGGCGAAAGAACTTCATCCGTAAGTGATTTTGACAATGAAAATGTGTTATCACCACACGACAAGCAGAATCGCAAGAGACATAACTAAAACTGGGCGACAGTACGGAGCGAAGCAAAGACGGTATGAATAGAATCAAACGCAGAACAGAGCATCTCATATTACTTCGCCCTGCAATCTGGTGTGCATTTGTATTTGGCTAGATGCAGAGCCGAGCATATTACATCTTATGATTATCACTTCTGGTTCAAAGAATTGAAAGAAGGAAGAGAAGGCTTGCTGAATTAGACGAATTAGAAATTCAACGAAACGACAGGAGAGGAAAGAGCTAAGTCACTTATACACAGTACAAAAAAGAAAGTGTCCAAGTGAACGGAGGAATTACCCTCTATTTCGACTAAAACCTTGCTGTGTTGATACATGTGTATCATCAAGGATATGAAATCTATATCTTCTTGATTTTTTGTGTTCTTTGGGGTTTTCTTTTCAAGGCTTAGGTTTCAGTGGGGTGTAAACTTACAGCACTTTCTAGACCAATGATTATTATCCATATCAGCCAGTCTCGTTGCAACTTTTGTTCTTATGCAAAATTTCACATTGTGGATGCTTATTGAAATCATAATTAATAAAGTAAACGCAAGAACCACCGTTTCTTCTTTTTTTTTTTTGTTTCGTTAGCAGGGATACAATAGAGCTTGTCCCACACAGTTGGGCACTGCGGCACAGTGGATAAGACTCCCGACTCCCAGTCGGAGGACCCGAGCTCGATTCCCGCCCAGTGCTAACGTCCTTGGACAAGATATTTTTACCTACCATGTCCCTCTCGACCCAGTTGTATAAATGGGTACCTGGCAACGCTGTGGTCTGGTAGAGCGCTGGCAACATTGAAGAAGCTCCCCTGGATAAAGAAGACCTTATGAATGAAATAATAAAAAACAATAACAATATTTTATTATTATTATTATTATTAATATTATTATTATTATTATTATTATTATTATTATTATTATTATTATTATTATTATTATTATTATTATTATTATTATTATTATTATTATTATTATCATCATCATTATTATCATTATTGTTATCAGTGATGTGAAAATTGATTTAAAAACTGTCAGATTTCATCATCGCGACTGTTTTGATCGGAACTTAAACGATCTGGCAATCATTACGTTAATATGTGCTTGACTGCCGTCGATTTTTGACCTCCAGCCAGTCAGCCAGAGACGCTTCTCTGTCGAAGCTTGGCAAAGAATAACCAACTCGAAACATGACAGGATCATTCTCTGTAACAGCAAGTCCAAATGAATTGATTTAATTTTGTACGTTTATTGAACGTTAGCTGGGGTGAATCAGAACTTACACCAATTCATTATCTGTAACCTTTTCTCTCTCTCTCTCTCTCTCTCTCTCTCTCCCTCTCTTGGTCAGGTTTTATACCTTGCCAAGATGCCTGATAGTGAAGGAATTCCATCTGTCTTACTAGGTATTGATTTTGCATGTGACCTGAGGAGGTATTAGAAATCGGATCCAATTAGATGCAATAGTTTCATATTATTCCTGTGGCCTTCTTTTAATAGCATGTACAGCCCCTTCAGACCATACTCAACCTCCTGCACTCTTGTCCACAAGCAGCAGTAGCTGCACCATTGGGTTTATGCCGTATAGTAGATGTGCAGCATCGGAAGATAAGAGAACTGGGGTGCCTCTCTGTCTGTCTGTCTGTCTGTCTGTCTGTCTGTCTCTCTTTCTATATATATATATATATATATATATATATATATATATATACATATAATATGTCTCTTCGCAATAAACGTCTATACAGAAAATAGTTGTGTAATATCTACACGACGTCTTCATAAACAAATCTTTCAACAACGATTGTCACGAATCGGCAAAGGGCAATTTGATTTCATTCTATTTCTGTTCGTTGTTGTTGTTGTTGTTGTTAGGTTTTTTTTTTGTGTGTGTGTGTGTGTGCTGGACAAGATTGCAGACATCGACTCGGTCAATATCTTCTTCGAATGAAATCATACCGACTGGAGCGGAACAGTGCCGAAACGCTTTGTTTTCATCATGATATCACATATAGGATACTGTCGGCTTGTATTGACTTGTTACGAATTCACGAAACGATGTAGCCTGAAGCTGTTGAATGATTCAGAAGCCCAATCCATTAGTGCCCTGTCATTCTCTTCATTTGAAGTGCTTTTTGTCGTTGTTGTTGGTTTGATTGTTTCGTTGTTGTTGTTGTTGTTGCTACTGTTAGTAATGTTCAGCTCATGCAGTACATACTTCATTTACGGTTACTGTTTGTCAATCCAAAGTTTCGTTAATCCGAATACAAAATAAGATTCGTATAGTTCCGAAAATGTGTTAATACGCACTCCCTTTTTTAAGAATTCGGATTCATAAATCTTCGGACCACTTAAACGAATCTTATTTCACTTTCGGAATTACGAAACCTCGAAATGACACAACTTCGGAATAACGAACATCACCCGTATTTGCTCGGCATGTATAAGTCATGAGGGACTGGTTTCCTGTTAATGACAAGGATAATGGTACATCTTTCATAGAAATCCTGTTTTTTAGAGAATGCCTATCCTTCAAAGCGAAATGCTTTTGTCGGAATAAATCCGGCCAGTACGAGTTATCTCTCTCAGGCACCTTTAGTGGGCATCACTTGTTATTAGTCAACCTTGTATCTGCTACGCGAACGCTATTACCGACGACGCTAATCAAGCCAATTAATGTGTTCTGCACATGCGCGAGACAGCTGTTTCCATTGTTCAACCCGGGAGCCCACGTCGTCTTAGCGTTTGCGTCGCAGATCTAATGCTTGCTCTATATTATCGTGATAAGAACCCAATCACGCGACTCACTTGCTCCACTATCGGATATTTTAGCCTTACAATGAATATATAGCAAGCTCTATCTTGCATGTCTCTTTCCTTGCTTTTTTCGGGGCAACAAGGGCCGCTCTAACTTTCAGCTCAGTCTAATTTGGAAACATGATGCTAAATACAGATCCTGCCTACATCTGTAATTCAAGGGCTCGACATATCTGTTCGTGCAATCGTTCACCCATAACTCCAGATAAAGTAGCATTAGCCGAGAAACTATAAACAGATCCTGCTCGCCACTTAAAAGATAATAATACACAAAAAAAAAAAAAATCAGTGAACAGTTTGAGTGGCATAGGTCTAATATGTGTGTAATGGGAAGTAATTGGTGGTATGGTCCTCTATTGTTCGTGCGAATTTAAAAGTTATGAGATATAGGCTGAAAATGCCTGTCGTGAAGAAATGAATTGACGGCAACTCGTTCGCCGAAGCCCGCGGCCACTATTAGCCCACAAATTCCGAGACCCCATGCCGAGCGAATGGGATGCGCCGTCGAGCATGGGCGTGCCTTCGAGCTCTCGGGGAAGTAAGGACAGACGAGCGGGATCGTTAGACATGTCGGAGATTAATTTGGTTTTAATTTGATTTATCTTCTCGGGTATTTTATCAGACTGAATCCGGTCAATGGATGGCGGGTTGGAGAGGAATTGCCATTACTGCGTTAAGACAGATTTGGGATGCAGTGATGTAGTTCTATACTTTGACTGTTCAGCAGTCCAGTAAATCTTGTAACAACTCCATTCGCTTGTAAAATTTTCTCCCTTCCTTCGACACACCTTTTCTGTGTCTTTTTATTGAGTCTTGCACGAACGCGTGCCACACACATACACATACAATACACACACACACACACACACACACACACACACACACACACACACACACACAACCACACACACAGCCAGAAAGAGCTATGTTGATGTTTAAAGCACTTAAACAAAACATCAGTCTTTTTTAGCCATGACGTCATGGTCGGTGGCTGAAAAAAAAAAAGAGAGAGACTTCGTGATCTTATTTTCTTTTTAAACTAATTCAATCAAATTCGCGTGTTTTACAAACAGATGTTACAAAAGCCAATAAAGTGCAACAGTGGTGGTTATAAGGTCAGAGTTCGCTCTGGGATGTAGCAAGAAACGATTCCAGAACGGAACCTCCGGAAAGCTATATTGATTTTTTTTTTCAGGAGGCTAAAATATTGCTCTGTGTGCTACTGCCAATTCAGACGCCGGGTATACAAAGACAACATTCTCCACAAACAATGACAGATATTGTTTCACTAATTGAATTTGGCATTTCTTAATCCTCGACAAACAAACATGGATAACATCCAGGGTCATGCCATGTGAGGCACATTAAAAGGCATAGATCGACATGCATGCAAGTACTCGATGAAATTGCATGATCTATTTCTTCATTATTTCCTATACTAACTACTATGACAAACAAACAAGCAAACAAACAAGACCGGCGTACACAATCGTACCGAACAACTACCGAAGATATAGCGATGTTTTACAGAACTTCGAACTTCGTTTTCATGCTGAAAGTCGACGAGTGAGTACTACTATAATCATTAATATCATGACGAATAATGATTGTTTACTGGCATTTAACATTCTCTGAGTAATAACCATCCCAGTTAACAATTAGTTACCTCATTTTGTCACAATTTCAAATAAAAAAAAGATCATCATTTACATCCTTGTTCATTTGCTTTTAGAGATAGATATACAAACACGTAGATAATAATTAATCTATGTATTATATACACACATGATACATATATGCGTGTGTGGGTGCGTGTCTGTTTGTGTGTACTGTAAGTGTGTGCGTGTGTGTTGGTTTGTGTTTTGCAGTCAACTACTTAATTAATTTGTCATCCGTCTCCTGTTCAGTATCTTGTTGTTATCGAGTGGCGCACCCACTATGAAATTGACCCAATTCCGTGACATGAACTACAATTTCCCCACATCTGAAATTAAAGCAATCTCGTATAGAAGTTTTCTTCGTCTTCTTCTTCTTGTTATCTTGTAAATCACAAACTATTGTGTTTCCGTGCAGGTAAGATAAGAGGGAAATGTTAGGATATTGTGAAAACGTTACCCCACTTTTCTCGGCCTCCATCTAATTGCCAATCAAGGGGAGAGAAGGGGAGCGGTAGAAACCGGAGGAATCTGAAAGAGAGGCACGCAGATCAACCTCTTGGTATTGCTGATAAAGCTCTGCCGTCTGGAGTCAGAATAATGATTATGCTTCATAATCAGGAACAGCCTTTTTCTGTAGAGTTTTACGTGTGTGTGTTTGTGTGTGTGTGTGTGTGTGTGTGTGTGTGTGTGTGTGTGTGTATGTATGTGTGTGTGCATGTATGCACGAAGCTTAACCATTTCTTAAGGAAAAAAAAGAAGAAAATGGGTTATCAAATGCGACCCATGTAAAATGACCTACACACCATGCATCCCTTTGATTGAGAGGTAAGAATGGGGATTGAGCGTTCTTCAAAATGGTCTATTCTTAGCAGTCGTCTGCACTTTTTGTCATCTCGCTGTGTAATAACATTTGGCGTCCCATTTATGTCCAAGCACATAGTACGCTTGGAAGGACAAGGAGGGAAAACAGTGGAAAGAGGGCCTAAAAATGTCAGTCCCATATGACACTGTCAGATCAAGAGATCGAGAATAGTGAGCGGGGGGCGATTTTTTTTTCCGTAACCCTAACGCGTCGAAATTGCCAATTGTGTCACTTGAGCAAAGACTATCGGTGCACAAGTTGGTTTTTGTACGCATGTGCGTGGACTTAGCATGACTTGGGCAGATTTTGAGTGAGGCGTTGAGTTTGTACTGTATACACAGTACCATTGGCATGGTCGTCTGCTAACTACAGAATCAAATTACAATGTGGGAATGGGACGCCGTCCTTCAAACAAAAACATAACAACGGGTTTATGGGTATATGGGTATGTGATGCGTGTGTTTGTGTGTGTGTGTGTGTGTGTGTGTGTGTGTGTGCGCGTGGTTTCCACTTCACATGCCATCGGCATCGCGTTCGCCTTTGCCTTAGGTGGTATTTCTGTGGTTTTGTTGGCCGTCTGCTGACACTTCTGTGTCTCGCAAGACTTGCGTTTCTAGGATGCATGCAAACTCGACGTTGTCATCAATATCTTGCAAAAAGTAAATTGGAAATCTAATTGAAGCTTGGAATAAATTATAATCAATATCTTGCAAAAAAGTAAATTGGAAATCTAATTGAAGCTTGGAATAAATTATAATCAGAGTATTTATATTTAGGCCAACAGCTGCAGCGATATGCTATTGTTATTAACATTGATCATGTTTATTAAGCCCCACAAAATCAGATTCGACGTGGGCATTGGGTCTTGGGTAACATGGATGAACTACTGGGTTAATTTGGGTTTATCCTCCAACTTCACGATGATTCAGAAAGGCGTAGTATAGGCTCCTTTTTAGTTCAGGTTCATACATGTATATCAAGATATATGATTACATTCTCATTAATAATATAACATCCAAGATGAAGATGGGGAGGGAAGAGAAACTGTGGGGGGGGGGGGAGCTATAGTAATCATCGATTTTGATCGATAATCTCTCTATAAATAGCTTAATTTAATCAGCTTTAAAAGGGCATTTTGGATCGGCCAAAAATCAAAAGATGTGCTATTTTCAACAAATTCTATTCATTTTTCCAGTCCATACATGTACAAAATTGTTCTAGTATCACGGTTTGTATTGCTCTATCAATAATTTTTTGATTTTCACTTTATCATTGCCAACCCTATAGTCCTTCTTATCACGTACCATCGTCATTTCTACCACCACGACCATCATTGAAGGAAACCAAAACCCAAAAAGAAATGTGGATTGAGTGAAAGCAGCAACATGAGTATACACATCACTGAAAGTTTAAGGAAAAGCGGGCAATCGATGCAAAAGTTATAAATTTTTAACGTTTTGATGTTGGAACCACTGGCTGCATGATGTCATGTGTGGGCAACAACATAAAGAAAATATAAAGAAAACAAACATGTTTTCACTCTTCTTGAGTATAATGGAAGAGCATTTGATTAACCACTTTCAGAAAGTAGGGGGAATGATTACTACCCTCAACATAAATTATGTCAGTATCAATTAAGTTGAGGGAATATGTAATTTTATTGATTTTTTGTGTGGAATTCTCTTCATATTTTCTTTAAATTGCTGTCCACTAAAGACGTCATGGTCTCTAGTAGTCTCTTTATTAAGTGATTACAACACCAAAATATAAAAACGAATAACTTTTGATCGTCCGATTTTTCCTCAAACTTTCACTGATGTGTACTGCTAATGTTGCTCCGTTCACTCAATCCATACTGTTCTTTGGGTTTTGGTTTCCTTTCCCAGGTAAAAAAAAAAACAGTAGAAACCAGTAGAAACCAGTAAGCATTTTTAACTGGTCGTTACTGGTTTTAGCTGGTCTTAACTGGCCTTAACTGGTTTCAACTGGTTCCAGTTGAAACCAGCAAGGTAACTCCAACTTTCCAGTCACAAAATGAGCAATTCTAATTGAAACCAGTTGAAGACGTACTGGTACCAGTTGATACCAGTTTAAACATACTGGTACGAGTTTATACCAGTTGAAACCAGTAAAAGTCTACTGATGGCCAGTTGTAATACCAGTTCAAGTACATATCACTGTACCAGTTGGTAACAGTTTCTGTCGGTTGAAGTTTTACTGCATGGTACTAGTTGATACCAGTTCAAGTGTCATTTTGTACCATGCAGTTGATACCAAATGAAGGCTACTGGTCTATTATAAGTTGATACAAGTTGAAGTTCCCAGTTGATACCAGTTCAAGTCTCAATGTGTACAACGGTACCACTTGATATATCAACCAATCATCACTACCATCATTGCTTTTATTAGATTACCATGCACGACCATAAACACCATTACTATCATTTCACAACTGGATATCATCTTATCATCATCACCACGATTATCACTCGTATTACCATCGTATACATATCACCACAAGCAATAAATCTTCCACCACTATCAATGCTTTTTTTTCATGTCATCAATCCATCAACAACAACTTCACGAAATCTCTTTCAAAGTTTTCCAGCATCTTTATCATTATCCTCAGTCTAAATAAGCATTGCGACTGGCAATATATTCCTATACTCGATCCCTCCCTCCAATGCCCGAGCACATGGCCTAGCACCCTTTATTGAATTGATGAAGAGAAACGATTGAATAGTTAAACACTGATTTTTTGTTTGCTTGTTTGTTTGTTTGTTTGTAAGAATACTAGCTGATTTATTCAAAAGTCTTAAATGGACGACACGACGTTTTGAGTTCAGTCGCGTTATGATAATATGCGTCCATAACTTAGCACCTTCGCACCTTCAGGTGCACTTGATGTACATGAACATCATACAAGGCTATCAATAGACAGTGGAAATCTACGTGTGCCAAGATTTCGCTCTGATTGTCACAAGTGCAGCCCAATCGTATCCTCTGAACTTGAATGGAACAGGCTAGATCATTCAATTAGATCAGCTTCTTCCATATATTCATTTAAGAGATTGTTTAAGCAAGGTTGTTATTTGTAAGTAACACACGAAATTCATTCTGGGCTAGCTTATCATTCCTGTATCATAGCATTTTAATTAATTTATATTTCGGCATTCTGGTGAACTCTTGCTGTGGCATGTACTTGTTTATGTTACTTTGCAATGTACAGTATGCTGGTATGTATCTACACTGTGATTATGTCATCTTCTGTATTATACGTTTTGCTATTTAATGTACATTCGTCATTCAGGGCTCCATGGAAGACCACTATTTATTGGTGAATTGGCTACCCTGACAAAAGATTAGAAATAGATAAATAAATAGATAAAGTAAATAAATAAACTAGCCGCATTCACACGTACAAAATAGCTGGTTACCGAGCGCGCTCCAAAATTCGAGTTCTTGTTATACTCGCAACTTTTTATAAACTTCGTGATCGATATATTATAGAAACAAACACCTGGCTTTAACTAGTATCAGATTCCCAGGTGGGTTCATGACTTTAAATGTGTATAAATCATTTGTTGTCGACTGACACCCAAAAAGGGAAGCCATGCGTGATTTGTTGTCTCGAAGTCGTGCAGTATCGTACACATAAAAAGTGATGAGATATTAGAGCTGTGATAGAAGTTTACCAGTATGAAGTTAATCAATATCAGCATAACCATAATGTCTACTATGTGTGAGAGAGAGAAAAAAAAAATCCAACACACAGTTCCAATTCTCAATCAAACACATTTGTAGAAGAGATTTGAAACGATCGTTTTGTAATGTGTTATGTGGCACAAAATAATTGTACTTATTTTTAATAATAGTAATCGATAACCAAATGAAAATCAATTTGCCAGATATTAGATCTTTTCATTAAGTTGGAGCAACGAGCATCAGTTCAGAGTCACAGAGGCTACTTACAAGTTTTTATAAAATGCATTCATAGGAAACTGATAAATACAAGGTTGAACGATGATAGCACCCATTATGATGGTTACAGTTCGTTATTGAGAAGGTGAGTATTCCGAAGGTTCGTTATTCCGAAGATTCGTTATTCCGAAGGTTCTTTGTTCCGAAGATTCGTTATTCCGAAGGTTCGTTAATCCGAATGAAAACAAAGCTCGTTATTCCGAAGGTTCGTTACGGACCCTATTTCTTTGTCGGATCAACGAACCTCCGGAATAACGAACCCTATATTTTTTTTCGGATGAACGAACCTTCAGAATAACGAACCTGCGGAATAGCGCCACAAATGTTCGGATTAACATAGGCCTACCGTTTTTGATTTTAGGATTTTAGGAACCTTCGGTATAACAAATATCCGAAACACACAAATCCCCTATACCTACAGGTTTGTTAACCCGAAAATCAAGGAAGGTTCGTTAATCCGGACATTTGTGACGTTATTCCGAAGGATGGTTAGTCCGAATATAAAATAGGGTTTGCTATTCCAAAGGCTCGTTTATTCGAAAATGAAATAGGGTTCGTTATTCCGGAGGTTCGTTAATCCAAAAATCAAACAGGGTTCTGGAACGGGTCACAAGACTTTTTGAACGTTCTTAAAATGTTTTTAAACGTTCTAGAGGGCTTTCAAAAGTTATCTGAATGTCTATAACGTCCAAACGTTTTTCTCTCGTCCTTAAAAATCATGTATAAAAAGGTTTTTAATTGTTATTTTAACGTTTATGAAACGTTTTTATAACGTCCAATTGAAACGTTTTAAATACGTCGAAAAACCTTCCAGAAAAATGACGTTCTGAAAACGTTTTGACAAAACGTCCAAATAACGAACTTGGAACGTTTCAAGAACGTTTAGAAAACGTCCAAATGTTAGCTAGGAACCAGATTTGTATCATGGTTGTATCTTAAGGTGCTCACATGCACTTTATTAGACCTTAACCGGCCACGATCTAAAAATGACGTCAAAATCACGTCCATTTTCCTTGTTTAGCTTTCGTGAAAAAGGCGTCTTTCAGACATCTTTCTTGTTTTCTTTACCAATATACATCAAAAAGGCATGAATTGACGTGAGATGACGTGCTCATGACGTTATTCTGACGTACATCTTGTCTTTAGAATTGTGTTTTACACGTCATTAAGACGACTCTAATGACCACCAATGACATCTTTGGGACAACTTCCATTTGAGCAAAAATACGACATATTCACGTCAGTTTGAAAAATACGACATATTCACGTCAGTTTGAAACGTTTATATGATGCAAGTATCTGCCTGTTGTTTTCGTTTATAAGACATTTAATTAGTAATTTACACGTCTTTACGACATCTTTGTATAACCAACCAGGCGTCAGAAAGACGTCACAAATGATATGACGTCTTTTAGATGTCTTCAAACAACAATACGACTTTTTGGCGTCAGGTTGAGACGTCTAAATAGCGTCTGTTTTCTTTGCTTATTTACGTCAAACAAACGACAATTATTATGCCTTTCTGAAGTCTAGATAATGAATTCTCTCTATGTCTTCCATTTGAGCAAAAAAAAAAAAAAAAGAAATCTTATTTTTGACAGTTGACTGACGTGAAATTGTCGTCGTTCTGACGATAGTATAATGTGGCAAACTGATATAACTCTATAAAACTATCATTCGTAGGCCTTAATTATATGAAGTCACAAAGACGTCGCAAAACTGACGTAAATTTAACGTCACGTCCTTAATATGACGTGGTAAATAGGTTGCAAAGCAACGTAAATTTTATTTCACTAATACGTCGTAAATATGATGTGGATAATACGTCACAAAACTGACTTGAATTTTACGTCTTTACCCAGCTAACAAAAAGACGTTTTCTAAACGTTCTTGAAACATTCCAAGTTCGTTATTTGGACGTTTTGTCAAAACTTTTTCAGAACGTCTTCTTGTGGAAGGTTTTCGACGCATTTAAAACGTTTCAATTGGACGTTATATATACTTCTTTTAAACGTTAAAATAACATTAAAAAACCTGTCTAAATTTTTAGGACCGACAGAAAAACGTTTTGACGTTGTAGACATCCAGATAACTTTTGAAAACCCTCTACAACGTTTAAAAAAAGTTTAAACAACGTTCAAAAAGTCTTATGACCCGTTCCAGAACCCTGTTTGATTTTTGGATTAACGAACCTTCGGAATAACGAACCCTATTTCATTTTCGAATAAACGAGCCTTCGGAATAGCGAACCTTATTTTATTTTCGGACTAACGAACCTTCGGAATAACCTCACAAATGTCCGGATTAACGAACCTTTCTTGATTTTCGGGTTGACAAACCTCTAGGTATATAGGGGATTTGTGTGTTTCGGATATTCGTTATTCCGAAGGTTCGTTAATCCGAAAATCAAAAAGGGTATGTTAATCCGAATATTTGTGACGTTATTCCGCAGGTTAGTTATTCCGAAGGTTCGTTTATCCGAAAAAACTAGGGTTCGCTTTCTGAAGGCTCGTTCATTCGAAAATAAAATACGGTTCGTTATTCCGAAGTTTCGCTAATCCGAAAATAAAACAGGGTTCGTTATTCCGAAGGTTCGTTGATCCGACAATGAAATAGGGTCCGTAGCGAACCTTCGGAATAACGAGATTTGTTTCATTTTCGGATTAACGAACCTTTGAAAAACGAAACTTCGGAATAGCGAACCTTCGAAATAAAGAACCTTCGGAATAACGAACCTTCGGAATAAAGAATCTTCTGAATAACGAACCTTGTAAATAACGAACTGTAACCATAATAATGGGTGCTATCATTGTTCAAACTTGTACTTATCAGTTTCCTATGAATGTATTTCATAAAAACTCGAAAGTAGCCCCTGTGACTCTGAACTGATGCTGGTTGCGCCAACTTAATGAAAAGATCTTAAATTTGGCTAATATCTGGCAAATTAATTTTCATTTAGTTATCGATTACCATTTTTAAAAATAAGGGAAATAATTTTGTGCCAAATAACATATTATAAAACGATCGTTTCCAATCTCTTCTACAAATGTGACCGTGCACCAATCCTCAAAACGAACATAAAGTCGCACACACTGATTTTGCGTGAGGACTGAAAATAAGTAAAATGGGTCAACCTAGCCGAACTTGACTTTTTCATATTTTCTGAAAGAGCGGGTCTTCTTTTACATTATGCTAAAATTTGGTATCATAAAACGGGCTGGAAAATGTATTTTTTTTAGCAGTTTATCTCGAACATTTTTGGTAGAATAGTGTGATTAGGTGTGTCTTTAGAATCCCTTTTTCATTTATGAAAAACCTTGTCCATACTCTTCACTTTCAACTCTAATAACTTTTGAAAAGGTAGTGCTACTGCTTTGAAAGTTGGCATTAATTATGGACAGAATGTGTTAATGAGGCATGCTTAATTTCAGTGTAATCTGATAATCCCTTCATTGTTGTTACTCTGGTGGTTTACTTCCTGTTTTTTGTCCCATTCATCGCACAGCCAGCACGGTTTGGTAAAGATTAAGCGCTTGAATAGACACTGCACTTCAGCGCCTCTTTTCTCAGTTCACACTTTTCCTGAGTTTGTGCTTTCTTTCCAATATTTAGATAGGTTAGGAGAGTCCATTTGATTTGAGTTATACATCATTTTAAAGCTTAAAGTCTGCTCTTTCAGAATATGGTCTTAACTACAAATTCATGTCTGGCGACTTTTTGTTTGTTTTGAGGTGCAGAGTCACAAATGTGTTTTACTTGAGAATCGGAGCTGGTGGGTTGGATTTTTTTTTTCTCTCTCTCACATACTCTTATAGACATAATATGGTTATGCTGATATTGATAAACTTCATACTGGTAAACTTCTATCACAGCTCTAATATCTCATCACTCTTTGTGTACGATACTGCACGACTTCGAGACAACAAATCACGCATGGCTTCCCTTTTTGGGTGTCAGTCGACAACAAATGGTTTATACACATTTAAAGTCATGAACCCATCTGATACCAGTTAAAGCCAGGTGTTTGTTTCTAATTTATCGATCATGAAGTTTATAAAAAGTTGCGCCCACAAGAACTCGAGTCTTGGAGCGCGCTCGGTAACAAGCTATTGTGTACGTGTGAATGCGGCTAGTGTTCTTACAAACAAACAAAAACAAACAAACAAACAAACAAACACACAAACAAACAAAAATCAGTGTTTTAATATTCAATCGTTTCTCTTCATCAATTCAATTAAGGGTGCTAGGCCATGTGGGCATTGGAGGAAGGGATCGAGTAGGAATATATTGCCAGTCGCAATGCTTATTTCGACTGAGGATAATGATGATGATGCTGAAGTTGTTGTTGTTGATGGATTGATGACATAAAAAAAAGTATGATAGTGGCGGAAGATATATTGCTTGTGGTGATATGTATACGATGGTAAATACGAGTGACAATCGTGGTGATTATGATAAGATGATATCCAGTTGTGAAATGATAGTAATGATGTTTATGGTCGTGCAAGGTAATCTAATAAAAGCAATGATGGTATAAGTGATGATTGGTTGATATTAAAGGAAACCAAAACCCAAAGAACAATATAGATTGCGTGAACGCAGCAATATTAGCGTTACACATCAGTGAAAGTTTGAGGTAAAATCGGACAATCGATGCAAAAGTTATTCGTTTTTATATTTTTGGTGTTGTAATCACTGAAAAAAGAGATTACTAGAGACCATGACGTCTTTAGTGGACAACAATGTAAGGAAAATATAAAGAGAATTCCACACAAAAACAAAATCAATAAAATTACACATTCCCTCAACTTAGTTGATACTGACATAATCTATGTTAAGGGTAGTAATCATTCCCCCTACTTTCTGAAAGTGGTTAATCAAATGCTCTTCCATTACTCAAGAAAAGTGAAAATATGTTTGTTTTCTTTTATTTTCTCTATGTTGTTGCCCACACGTGATGTCATGCAGCCAGTGGTTCAAACATCAAAACGTTAAATATTCATAACTTTTGCATCGATTGCCCGATTTTCCTTAAACTTTCAGTGATGTGTTCTACTAATGTGGCTGCTTTCACTCAATCCATAATTCTCATGGGTTTTGGTTTCCTTCAGGCTTCAATGATGGTCGTGGTGGTAGAAATGACGATGGTACGTGATGAGAAGGACGTCGGGTTGGCAATGATAAAGTGAACATCAAAAAATTATTGATAGAGCAATTCAAACCGTGATACTAGAGCAATTTTGTACATGTATGGACTGGGAAATGAATTGATTTTGTTGGAAATAGCACATCTTTCGATTTTTAAATGCCGATTCAAAATGCCTTTGTAAAGCTGATTAAATTAAAATATTTATAGAGAGATTTTATGGATCAAAATCGATGATTACTAGCTCTATCCCAGTTTCTCTTCCCTCCCCCATCTTCATATTGGATGTTATTCCATGAGAATGTAATCACATATCTTGATTACATGAACCTGAACTATAGGCCTAAGGAGCCCATACTACGCCTTTCTGAATCATCGTGAAGTTGGAGGATAAACCCAAATTAACGCAGTAGTTCATCCATGTTACCCAAGACCCAATGCCCTCTTCGAATCTGATTTTGTGGGGGTTTAATAAACATGATCAATGTTGATAACAATAGCAATCGCTGCAGCTGTAGACCTAAATATATACTACGTTGATTATAATTTATTCCAAGCTTCAATATAGATTTCCAATTTACTTTTTGCAAGATATTGATGACGACGTCGAGTTTGCATGCATCCTAGTTGGGCTCACACCTGTACAAATAAAATGGAATGTCCCAGACCCCTGCACAAATTCGTACCAAAGATACCAAAATAAATGTAGAAAAAAAAAAATAATTCAAAATCAATGATGTAGTTTGGCAAAAACTGAATAGCTGTAAATATTGAGTATGAATTCTTCTACAAACTACATTTTGGTTGGAAGATGAAAGCTTTTCTGATTGAATTTGAGGGGACTTTATTTCATTGGCTGCATGTACAGAAAAGAGGTGATTTTTTGAGTGAAGAGAACTCGTAGTTCGGCTTTGCGGACCCTTGGACAGAATATGAGCCGAAGAACCCACCTGGGAAATTTGATGGATGAAAGGGTATATCTCACTTATCCAGGTTAGTGAAGATGAAACATCTCATTTCTTCCAGCTATTTTACAGAATTTTTTGAAATTTGAATTTTAACACACGCCTCTAAGGGGAATTATTTACCCGCGTGAGCCCAGTAACGCAAGTCTTGCGAGACACAGGAAAAGTGTCAGCAGACGGCGAACAAAACCACAGAAATACGAAAGGCGAACGCGATGCCCATGACATGTGAAGTGAAACACACACACACACACACACACCCATACACATACCCATACACACAAACCCGTTGTTATGTTTCTGATTGAAGGACGGCGTCTCATTCTCACATTGTGTTAATCTGATTCTGTGGTTAGCAGACGACCATGCCTATGGTACTGTGTATAACAGTACAAACTCAGCGCCTACTGCGAAGTCCACGCACATGCGTACAAAAACCAACTTGTACACTGATAGTCTTTGCTCAAGTGACACAATTGGCAATTTCGACGCGTTAGGGTTACGGAAAAAAAAATCGCGAGCGGGGGTGGAGAGAAGGGCGGAGACTTCGAGGCAACGTGGACTTCATCTACCCCCGACAATTCGTGGCAAAATTTGTTTTGATTTTGCCTCATTTGTTATGACTGCCAAGGCCTAGTAAAACAAAACTGCGTATGGGTTCGGCGCCGATGATTCAATGGGCATTATGAATGATAAATTCAAGGTTGATCTGATTTCATAAGCACTTTCATTCCTGCCTTGACGCGAACAATTGGTATTGATAAAACGTGAGAAAATGTTTGCAGAGTCCATCCTGTCACCTTGCAATGAACGTTTCACCTCTATCACCTCCATCATCATCATCATCATCATCATCATCATCATCATCATCATCATCATCATCATCATCACTAGAGAGGTCTACTTGTAACGAATCAAAACATTTCGAAAGATGGCTGTCTTTGGAGAATTTGACCATAAAAAATAGTCGAATACAGTTACACGGGGCCCCTTTTTGTTCACTTCGTGGAGAAAAAAAGTAAACATGATTATTGCGTTACCCGCTGCCGAAAAAAAAAAACAGATGAAAATTGATGAAATGCTTTTGAATCTCAAAGCGGTCTGCTTACAGATCATCGTCTTGACAAACGCTACCTATGACTGATGTATCTAACGTGTCCTCTGTTCAAATCAAATGATTATCAAAGGTGTTCAAGAATATTATTTTGATTGATCATCACAATGATTCAAGACTAAAAAAAGTCACGTAGACGACAGAAGATGTCATAAGAAGTCAAATCGCTGCGTGATTGGTCTGCATAATTATTAATTGTCATGACAATTTGACAACATTTCCTTGATACAATTCAGTTACAGTTTGCCTACGCATTCCCTTAAAAGATGTTCCCTTTTATTGTTAAAAAAAATGAGCTTCATTGATTTTCTTTGTATGCAAATGTCATAAGTTTACTTAATGCTTTTGTTGGAAATGAAATGAAATGAAATGAATGAAATTATCCCTCGACAGTATACGTTTATTCTTCCACATCCGTCTTTCTTGGAGTTGGTGAAATGTCTCTATGTTACCCCTCAGCAATACATGTTTAAAGTCGAATTCGACAACAGTTAACATCTCATTCCACAGAAATCAATGTCAATCTGCCTGGGAGTCTGCCAGTGTGTTTACTCGACTTTTTCGTGTGCGTGTAAATTCAGACTATCATTGCAAATGCCTATGATTAGGCATGATTAAGTTGTCCTCGGAACCTATAAACACGGGTATCAAATACTGCCTGAAAATTGGTTTACAGTTATTACGTTCCCCTCAAATTTGATGAAATTCAAATTCACGAACGGCCCTGGCAAATCATTGAACATAACTGTCATGTGGTGGCACATGTTGATATTGTATTCCTTAAAGGACAGTTATGAATACCCTGCCACTTTTTGTCGCGACCAAAAGTTAGATGGTTCTGTTCAATGTTTTAGTTCAATTACGGGCACAAAGACTGAAGTGGGTCGCCATTGTTTACGTCGTTTTCAATTATATCTACAAAAGCCATGAGGACAACGCCCGGTGAGAACGAGAGGCTGATTCTATACATTAATTCAGATCCTATAACAGTGAGAAGGTCGCATAGGCAAATTTCCTTTCGACATCACCGAAAGCAAATGAACAAACATTACAAAATAAAGCAAACATTTTACAGGCACACATAAATGTTATTAGTGTATACGGAATCATTGGTGTGTGGATGGAACGAGCTGGGCACCACGGTCAAATTGAAAAAAAAAAAGCTGTTTGAAAATTCATTCTTCGGTTTTTAACACTGCACACACAGAGTCCCAACACTGTGAAGGCATTGACACACATTGAGGTGTCGATGCCCAAGATAGTATCACACTGTGTAATAGAATGTTGAAATAGTGACGTGAAGGTATTGGTGTGATATGACGAAGTGTAATGAGGTACCTCTCAGCTGTACAGTGTATGACTTGAGTACACTGCGTTTGTCCGTGAAAACAGTGTATTGCACTGCGCCATGAAGCGTAACAAACTTGGGTGTCCGTACTATCAGCAGAATAGTGTTTTTTCCGCATTGACCAAAATGTTTGTGTTAGAAAGCTAGATGTATACTTACAAAGTTTGAACGGCTTAATTGCGCCTTGCTCTGCACCCCGACGCGTGACCTTGCAAATATTTATTAATTAACCAGTTCCGGTTCATTTCCCCCAGCGCTAATGCACCGTGCGAAGACAATAACAGCAGTGCATCCAATGTTATCAACATTTTCACAGCACGACGAGGCTGGATGTGGGGTATTGCAAAATAATTTTATCTACAGTGCGTTTCAAAAAAAAAATGATAATCCAGCTTTAGAGGGTTACTTTTTCAAAATTGTCAACAATGGAGAGGGCAATGTGTGCTGTGAGGAAAGGAAGACCCTTGTGTTCTTGTTTCCACTGATAACTGATCAACGCTGATTGTGTCAATAAATTTCATGCACGACTGAGCACATAAACTTTAAAGACAACAATTTGCTTCAGTAATTTCAGTAAAATTGAACATGATGTGGAATTGTGATAAGAGTAGAATATACTTATATTTATGTACATAATAAGATGTTGTACAGAAGAGGAATTTCAACCGCTTGGAAGCCCCCCTCTGAAGTGGTTTTAGATATTTAAAGTAATTAATGATGAAGCTTTACCAAGGTTGAAAACAGTATAAAAAACAAAAACAAACATGTGAGTCCGGGTGAAATGACTTGTTCACAAAAGTCATGAAATCTACATCGAAAAGTTGGCAGTTTACAGCCTTACACAACTCTCTACCTTCCTCGCATGTTTTCTCTCCCCAATTTTCTTGTGTGATCATGGTGATACGAGTGATAGATCACACCTAGCACTCTCTTGTAAATTTATAACAAGCTTTGTTTCATGACCAAAACTAAACTTTGACTTAGAGCTGTATAATTTGAAGAGAATTGATTTGCAGACTGTACTGGCACGAGTTTTTGTCGCTTGATTGGTTTCTAAGAATCCTGTAACAACTTCTCATCGTTAGTTTTTATATTACAGACACTTAAACATTCAACTTTTATAAAAGAAGGAAAACGTCGTGTCGTGTAAGTTGACTGCTTACTCTGTGCGTAAGTCTGCCAATTTCAGTGTGACGAGTTTGATTGCCTACTGCATGTTGCACTTGTCTATTATTTTCCTTTTCAAAGAATCCGCTGTTGCCAAGGCAACAGAAAGGCCATTAAACCTGAAATGGCTGCAGATGGTGTTGACCACTATCTTATGAAAATATTAAACTCCCAAGCAATCCTGTATCATTAGAGACTCCGATTCAGAATAAATTGCCGCACACACATACAGTATCGGCCCAAATTTTCAACTGTGCATATCTTTCTTTTTTTTTCAGTGCCTCTAAGGCGAGTTGCCAAGAGAGAATTGATGTCTAGACCTCAATTTCCGTTGATCATCGATGCCGTTCCTTTCTTTCCCGATCATCATCACTATCTGCCAAACAACACGCACGCATATCAATGGGAGCTCCTCACCATCAGTTTCTCCCATCTCCATCACCCCAATCCCTCACGACACGAGACCATAACGGCTGGAAGTGACGTGACTGAGCCATAGAAATCATGTTTAAATTATTGCCAGTCAAGCTATCTCTCTAGCATGTTTGCTTAATGCTCGCAAAGTTATGGTTAAAGCAGCATAGATGAAAGAAGTGCCGTTCCTGATCCAAGATTCTTTTGTAACTTGCAGCGTGTTTCTGTGATCATTTTGAGAAATTTCGAGAAAGTCCGGTCGAAAGAGCGGGGAAAAAATATACCAGTCAGAAGGAGCCATGTTGGACTTCGGTAAGACGGGAGTAGCGGATATTCGAATCAATGCCCGACTAATCCACGGCGCAATGTAGCGAGACGTTCTCAGAAACTGGTATTGCTGTCATTGAGACGTACGCCAACTGAAAGAAAATGCGGGGAGACAAGCAGCAACTGAAGCAAATGCACGGGGACACGCACTGACTGAAACATAAAATGCATTTGTAGCCGACGTCACAACGCCCTGGGCGACGTCAGAGCAGCAGCGTGTAAACGCAGACAGCATGCTGAATTTAAAGTTTTCCTTACCAGGGAGGTTTGATCCGTACGTGGTGATTAGTTTTCGTCTTTCGCAGCCACGGCACAGAATTTATAACAAGGGATATATGAACAAACTCAAAGGTGAAGGGCCTCCCACCTCATGAGAAGCATGTGTATGACATTAATTTTAGCAGTTCTTCCTTTAGTGTTCTGAGTTTTGAAGATCTTTACGACTGACTACCCCGACCATTTGTAACTTTAGATCAAAGACCACCAAACAAACAAAATATCTGAAAATGAAAAGTACAGGAAGATTCATGTTCATGCTTTTACAGTAGGCCTACTTGTTGCTGGATGGCATCTTGAATGGAGTCATGTCCTTGTACGACGTTACATTATTAGTAAGCGGGTTTGCGAAGTTTTGCGAATGCAATATGATCGAAGTGCATGTAATAACAATAAACACTTACCAATTGTACCGCATTGTAGAAATGGTGTTCCCTTGGTTAGGTCCGAAGTCATCATGGATTACAACTACGCGCTGTACGAAAACACTAAGAATGGTGCAGTTTTTGCACATTGAATAGTTTTACCCGAAAAGAAGGAAAAACAGGCTGCGTAGGAGGATGAAGGGGGGGGGGGGGGGGCAGCGTGATATTGGGAGATAGGTTAATGGCGGATAATATGCAATTTTAAAACAGGTTAATGTGCCGCGTTGTCTATCTGGTCTGCTGGCTTGGGTCACTATAGGGACTTAGCGTGCATCCGATGGAATCAGTTTGCTTGCGATGAGTGGTCGCCCGGGTACAGGTGGCTGAATGAACTTTTAAGCCTCCATCGTATCTATGCAAGAGAGGAGTAAAACTGGTAGAGGGGTAGAAAATATGTAAAGAAGGATGGATGAGGGGAAACGGGTGAGAGGGGACTTCCTCTTGAGACACGAAGAAAAAAAAATGCTCTATACTACGAAGATCACATTTTGTTTAAGCGGCATGGGACGAGAAAAGGGGAGGAAGTAAAGGGAAGGCAAGCAATGGTTGAGGCTAGGTGCAGCTGTCAGATTGCAGAGGGAACGTTGACCCCTGCAGCAAGTCCATTCGACTCATTCGTGGACGACCTTAAAGGCCCATGGTATAATCATATAGACGGAGAGGCCAGTCTAGCACGGGGGAACGCGGGAATTTCCGGAAAGAATCTCGTTGGAGAAAATCCTGCCGGCTTTAGGTTGCTGGGAAGTCGTGAAGCCACGCGGTCAGGGCGAGTACAGAGATGAACTCCGTCGTACATTCAACGCTGGTTTAACCCACTGAGGACGAACTGAAATTGCTATAACACGCATTTCCTTACAGACATCTGTCTGAGTATACTTGGGACTACAGTCTTCAACGGGTTAAGCTGACGAGCAAGGGTGTCATTGGTAGGTTATGCAACGTAAGAGAAATTTCATTTCAGGAAGGAGGCAGAGAATGAGAAAGAAAGCGAGGGAAGGACAAAGAGATCCCGGAGAAATAATTGAGTATCTCTGCCCTCGTCAAAGGACTAAATGTGTACCAATACATCAGGTTTCTTCCATGTCCGTATTTCACTTATGATAGGTGGTTAAATACTACCAAAGAAAGCTAATACCTATGCATACATGGAGCGACCGAAATGCTAGCTCACACGCAAATATCGACTATAAAGAGACGGCAGATGGGCGTCAAAGTTATCACAAAATCAAACACACACATACACACACACACATATATATATACACACACATATACACACTCACAAGCACATACAATCGCACACACCTTCACACACACACACACACACACACACACACACACACCATCACACACACACCTTCACACGATCGAAGAGAAGTCCAATCCGACAGCTTAAGGTAGCATCAACTGTCTTTTCATGTCTACCGCAATCGTGATCGTCAAGACCGTGCTCTGTATGGAATCGGAGCCGACCAACAAAGACGAGCAAGCGAGCTGAATATTTTTTTTTTTTTTTGCCTCCCGGCAGTTGCCTGATGACGTAAAGAGGCGGGAAAACTGCGCAGGGTTCCATCAAATTCTAGCACACTAGGGACCGAGTACAACCTCGGTCATCTGCAAGGTAAATGTTCACCCCCTCCTCTAATGTATGACACCCCTCTCTATCTCAGCGTAGAAAGATGAGCGATAAGCAAGAACCAAATTTCAAGATCCACAGAGATTGAAGGAAAAAAATATCACTCACTGGCCGTTTTGTCTCTATCTAGCAAGATCTATGTAGGTGTACAAATGAAAAAACTGAAGTGACGAGCGTCTATAGCTTCTCCAATCGAGATTGCTTGGGAAAGTATTTGCGCGCAACCAACATCCAATTTAGTTAAACACTTTATTGAATTGGCTAAGTCATGAATTTCCCCTTAAATTTTGTTGATGGTATTTGTTCTCAAGGCATTTCAACCGTACTCAGCTCAACAAAGAGTATTATGAACTGTCTGTCTATGGGCAATGTCATGTGTTCTTTCACAACCCTATTTGTGATATGTTTTCAAAACGTTTAAACAGAGCGTCAACATTAATCAAATGAATGGGATAAAACTGCACGAGGTTGAGTTAAATGGTTTAAATGTGACTTCCATGTCTTGTGATTGTCCGCCCCTCAAATCTCGTAATGGGAAATGGAATGATGCAATGAAGAAACGAGGCACCATAACCTTGTTGTTTGCTGGTTGCTATATAGTCGTTGTGCTGTTTGTTAGTTGCCAAAGTCGTCTTGTTGTAACATTATAAACCACCCCATGGTGCAAACGCTTGGAGAGCCTAGTCATCATGTTATGACAGCTTGAGCTCAATACCTGCTAGATGAATAGTTGTCTTGAAGGATGTCTTATGATTATCATCAACCAGTCGTCAAATTCGAGAAGGTACATCGTCGAGTCCATCGCGAGCCCTCAACATTGAAGACTGAAACAGTGCTAACGCTTGCACAACCTCTTCGGTTATCCCTGTTGAAAAAAAAAAAAACCCGCCAATCTGTACACGTGTGTTCACACCTATGCGGAAGTTTCCCTGACCAGTTTAAATACCATGCTTCTCTCAGAGATCACACTCCTATCGTGGGTTTCTGCAACGTGTTGTCAGTAGGCAAAATGCTAACTAAAGGGTAATGTCACTAACGTTAGGGTGGGAAACCAACCGACTGACAGGCAATCAATGACATCAACAGTCAATTATCCAGAGAGTTAGTGAGAGAGAAAGTGTGTATGTGTGTGCGTGTGTGTGTGTGTGTGTGTGTGTGCGTGTGCGTGTGTGTTTGTGTGTGTCGAACAGACAGACAGACAGACAGACAGACAGGAAGACAGGTACAGAAATGACTGCATTAAACAAAACACGTCAAAACAGTATCCCTCGCAATCATTTAAACTAGATCACAAAGTGCTGCCTATGACAATCCACAGATTGGAAATGTCTATTCCAGTACGATAGATTCGGCGTGATTGCTAAGAGAGGAATAATCTATTTTTGAGTAGTGCAGATAATTATGTAGAGCGAATGGAAAAAGCGCACATGCACGATCTAATGCAGATATGAAAGTGTAAATCCAAGGCACGAACGTGACGCTCTTCAAACTCCTCTAACCATTTGACACCCACGCTGCACGCTCCTTACCAAAGAGTGCTGCTTTACAGTCATGATTTTAAGCATGACATCATAATATCTATCAACGACGTTTAAAACGACATTTCTTTTTCACATATCGGTTTACATTTTTTATTTTTTTTTTTTGCCGACAGGAACTGTAAGCTGTTATTTAGCTGCTACGTAGCTCCGTCTTGACATCATATTTTCGTTCATGTTGGAAACGAACATAATATTATACTTTGGGAAACAAAATGGTCATTCTGTTAGGGAAACTGTGAGATTCGCTCTGTCCAGTTGGTTTACTTCGGGCTTTGTTTTCTTTTGTATTTGATGGATAGTAAATAGTGGTTTTCAACTATGTTAGCGATTCTACTGTGTTTCGAAGCAAGGTGGTGTCTTTCGCGAAAAAATAATAGTTGAGTTTGCACTGTAGCTGCTTACGTGACTGAGACAAAACACAGTGTTTCCACTTACGCGGAAATGCAATGTATTTCGTATTACTATGTTCTGGCAACAGTACGTTGAATAACTGCTTTATAGCTGATTATATAACTGACAAGACATAATCTAAATAATCCATTTTTAATGAAATCTCTAATCTATTTCCCTGCAAAATGAGAAAAAAAAAGAGAAGCTATTAGCTTTGCTCAGTTTAATTGATTTAACGAGGCTGCATTAACATCATGCACTTTTTATCATTACAATGTACTTATTATCACTTATTATCATTACTACTATTTAAAATAAAAATAAAAAATTGTAATGCTTGCGAAAACATCTGTGTCTAGAAATTGCTTTCTGTATCAGTATAAGTCTGAAGTCAGGCTTTGTAATGTTGTATTACGCTCGCTAGCAAAATTTCATGAAATACTCTATGATTTCTCTCCTTACATTTTCTCTTTCTGACAGCCAGTAGTAATCTCAGTTTCACAAACTCTAGCCCATACCCATGAATATATCAGCAGGGTAAAATTAGAAACACCTTCAAAATACTCTGTGTTGTTTCCCTGGGCGAATTTTGCAAATGACGTCTTAGTATTCTATGATTTATTACTAGGGAAAAGCTTTATCAGCGTATAAAGCAACAGCATTGCAGAGAAGGGGGAGGCGAGTTCGAGACCCAAGTCTAATTTGCCAGTGTTAAAATCATGTTTGTCATGTTGTTTTCTATGTAGGGGCCTTCAGGGACCAAACACACGCTATCTCTCGGACAGATCATGAAATGACGGCTCACCGTGTAGGAGAGATACAATTCACACATAAACATTATAGGCGCGGTCACACTACGCGAAGCTATAGGCGTAGTTTCATTTTCCTCTATTTTGTTTCTCGTAAAGTTAGGGCAATGTGACCGCAAACTTCTCAAGAAGTTACCTGCGAAACTTCCTGCAAAACTTCCCGCACTGCACTTTTTGGAAGTTTCTCCCTTCTCGCGAAACTAATCATAGTTTTATGCAGTGTGTCCGCGGCTATTATAGCACCATGCTTCTCACTTTGGCGAGACACCAACCCATTGAAGTGGCCCGTTTCACACACGCTCTTGAAAATTGGCGAAAATGAACCCCATGTGATTCGCCGCAAAGTGACTAGAGGTAGCCGAATTGGAGTCGACCCAACAC
This sequence comes from Diadema setosum, assembly GCA_033980235.1. NCBI lineage: Eukaryota > Metazoa > Echinodermata > Echinoidea > Diadematoida > Diadematidae > Diadema > Diadema setosum. Next base: position 31,670,304 of record CM067066.1, on the reverse strand, counting down.
ATCTTTCCATGCGACAGAAGTGAAAAAGTGCTGACAATATACGACATTACTGCAGATAGAACAGAAAATCAATGCAGACCATACACCCTCGCTTCACCATTTGCATGATTTGCCTCTAACAGACAGAAAGAATGACAGAAAGGCAAGAAGAGTTTCAGGTTGACAGTCAAAATCTATGCCTCTTTGATTACCAGATTTTTTTTTCCAGTGGGGGGGGGGGGGGGTCGCAAGGAGTCATTGATGGCACAGATAGACCTTATGCGAATGGATGTGTCTTGTTCAACTTTATGCCAGCCCAACCTTGCCCTCCATTCTTGATCCTTGGTTCCCCCCCCCCTTCCTTCATCTCCGCAGCTTATTGACCCCATTGGATGCCTCATTATGTTACCAATCAACCAATCAGTGCAGACAAGTGGAGTGCGTTTACCCACCATGGCGGAGTGCAGAGCACGTAATACTCTGCTTTAGAAGTGGAGGAAAATTGGGTTATCATTGAGACTCAACCGGCGCGCACTTCTGAGGTGACTGTAGCATCGTTGTAGATCGGGAGATAGCAGAACGATAGAAGGGGGAATGGGCCGTCGTTAGTTTCTATCACTTCAATATCCGGCCATTACTCGCTACCCGCTTTTTTTTTTCTTTTTGCGGGCGAGATGACACCCCGTGAAATCTTACCGTGGCATTTTATATCCCAGGGGACATCAAAGAGAAAAGTAACCAGCACTCGGCGTGCATGTCGCAACAAATAATGTGGGTCTTTGAGATTACGTTTGCCGCTGGCTCCCAGGCAACGATGAAGTTGACTCAGGCTGTTATTGTTGTTGTTCTTTTCTAGTAACGACAACATTTTCGAACATTTGTGTGTATGTGTGTGTGTTTTCATCATACCCGTAGCTCCCCTTCTTCTATACGACATCTTAACGTACCACTTATGCATATAGTACGAAGAACTTACGATGACTTAGCTCTCATTAGCTGCTTGTTTATGTCACCATTTATAGTACAATGGGCACTAAACGAGACATTCACATTCGAGATCTAGGGATAATTGGGTATCAACGTAAAGCTTGCTGATTCTATTACAGTACATTAGTGATGGCTCGTTGGAACGCTGGTGCTTAGATTCTGTATGAGGTCAATGCCCGGTAAAAAGATTGAACGTACATTTCGAAGAATTGAGCACATAATTACGAGTATTATGCCCTCGAGCTATTGTTGACAGATTGGTAGAACCACCCAACTCTCAATATTCCATATGTCTGATGATACGCAGATGCTCTAACCCTATTCCCACGGGGGGGGGGGGGGGGGGGTATTTTGCACCCCCGACGTTTCGTGTGATTATTTCGCAACGCGTGATGCTCTCGCAGCGACATTTTATGATCTTTTTTTTCAAGTATCGCGTAACTTTTGAGACCAAATTTGATGCTCCCGGGCATACCGTTTTGAAGCCACGCCCCTTTGAAAAAAAAATCGTCGACCCAAAAATTGCTCAAAAACATGATTTTGTGTACAAATCCAATGTAAATTGTGTTTTTGCAATTAATTCATATAAAAATAAATATTTTTACTTCCAATGGCTGATGATGATTTAATTTAACCTGATTATGCTTTAAAAAGTTTCTGCGACAAATTTTGACGAAAAAAACAAAAAAAGTAAAAAACAAAAAATATATAAGAATTTCAATAAGCAATAAGATACATGAGAAATAATTATGACGCCGAATTTTTGCTTCAATACTATTGTTGAGGATATAAAAAAGAATATGTTCACCAAAAATTAGAAGTCTTGGAACTTTATTTTTTGATTTATAGGCAAAAAAGATATTTTTGCATAAATTAGCATAAATTAATATAAAATACATGAATTAAAATGTGAAAAATCTAACTATACAGTCTGGTAGATTACATTGGCCTCTACCTTAGTGCAAATTTTCGCGAGGATCGCGCAATCCACGACCGAGATCTGAAGGGGGCCAAAAAGGCCCCCCCCCCCCCCCCCCACCGGTGGTTTCAAGTCCCTCAAAAAACCCGGTGGGATTAGGGTTAAATCGCTCTAAAAAAATGATTTTGGTTATGAAGATGATGGTGACAATGATGATAATGATAGTAATACTACTACTACTACTACTACTACTAATAATAATAATAATAATAATAATAATAGTAATAATAATAATAACAATAATAATAATACGATGTTATTTACCCGGAGTGACTTTTAAGCGTCAAATTTGCTCCGCAAACAATTTGCCTACGGGTCCTACCAATTTGGATAAGAGAGACAATGTGGACTTAACATGTTGTTCAAGGGTGAACGCGGCGAGCACCACACAAGATTCGAACCCCAGACCTACTTCAAAATGTAGAGCCTCCTTCATTATACCTCAGGGCTTCCGGCCAGACGCTTATGAAAACATTGTCAAATTTTCAATAATAATAGGCATCGATTGGACACATGACCACAACGACATCATTTCTAGTTAACGAATGATTTAGCAACTATCGAATGTTTGAACATTAACCACATTTCTAAAAGGTTTAAGAAATAAACTCTGTTCTCTTCCGACCTGAAAGATGAGTGAAGACTCCTAGAAAAACAACTAGACAGCAAGGTGCTCCTAGTTGCTGTTAAGCCGCATTTGAGCATAAAAGTTGTGAAATTAAAAAGATATGAAAAGAGAAATAAAGACAGAGGATGATATAGCATACCCGAAAAGTGTATTTAACGTCGTGACAGATCGATTTTCATTTTAACTGCCTGTGATAAATCACGGTGTTATCAAAGCTAAAACGAAATTAAATGACGACAACACAGGATGTGTGTATATATGATAGTAGTGACAGACAGGCAGACAGACCGACAGACAGATAGACAGGCAGACATCAGAGACAGGTAGAACCATCATAATAGCACATTCCCTTCTGTAAATTGGCTCGGCTTAACGACATCAAGGCTGATCGATACAGCTATTCGGAGCGTCAGCGTGCACACAATCTGTGTGAACATTAACTTTCTCCGAGCAGGTAGTTAATCTATGTCGCACACACACCATCGAAATAAGTTCACAAATATCACTGTCCATTTGCCAACAGGTCGACGTACATTTAATAGTTATAGCAGCAGAAACTTCTACTGTACGCCGCTGACGCAAAACCAACCTGCCCAAAAGGAAAATATTTGGAAATACACACATACACACACACAAACACACACACAGAAACTTTCACGAGTTGAGGAACGTTTTTTTTTTCATATTGCATTCCAGTCTGCAACAAAAATTTGTCAAATACTGGTTCGTTTATCTCTCTCTCTCTCTCTCTACACACACACACACACACACACACACACACACCTAAACATATATATATATATATCCCTAAGATCTCTCTTAGACAGTTAGGTATTGTATGAACACTTAACGTATTTTGACGTTCCATCAAGGTGCTGACATCACAAAGAGGAAAAAGAGAATGTTAAATGTCACGATGGATTACCTGACTCCATCATTCCTGCTTGCATTCCTCCAAATCCACTCACTCTGCAGTAGATCTACGTCAATTCTTCTTCTTCTTCTTCTTCTTCTTCTTCTTCTTCTTCTTCTTCTTCTTCTTCTTCTTTTTTTGGATATGTAACCAGTGCATTTATCCACATGTATACTTGTTTGTATGTGTGAGGACGATTCGCCTTAGGGTGAACTTTTCTTTCCACATACTTATTGCTTTGAAATGCTTGCTTGCTGTTGTCCCCCGAGAGTTCCGTCTCCACGTCCATCTCTCAATTTCTCTCTCTCTCCCTATATATATATATATATATATGTATATATATATATATATATATATATGTATATATATATATATATATATATATATATATATATATATACAGTATATGTATAACATATATACAGGTATATATATATTTATATTTATATATACGTATGTATATAAAATATTATATATATATATATATATATATATATATATATATATATATAGATGTACATATACATATATATAATCTTTATGCATCTCTCTAAATATGTCTCCCTCTCCTCATCTTTCTCAGTCTTCATTGTCATCTTTTTTGTTTATATTCCTCCTCTGACATCATCGAACTGGTCCAGTAAAGACCGTTTCCTGCCGATCCATCAAATTATGACATACCCCCTGATCACTATCCCCTGTCTCTTTTATAGCCATCTGAAGGATTTTCACCAGGTCCCTGCGAAGCAAAGTTATTCGCTCAATGGCAAACAAAATCGCTTGAATAATTGTTTTACATATACGCCCACGAAAGGCTACAACCACTCAAAGAGGCACACAGGCATACATTTCGACATAGACTGAAACAGATCTAAATCATAATGTCAGAAAAAAAAAATACATATCACACCGATTTTCTTGGCCCCTGCAGATTGTTGAAAAGTACGATGAACTCGTCGCGTATTACGCGTAGATCGAGAACAACCCCGAACCCGACGAGATGGATTTTGCATTCTACCTCATCAGGTTAGCCAATGCCTTCGCTCTGTCTATTTTGAAATTCGAGACACCAATCCGATATTGCATTTGAAGTGGTTGCTTTCCTAGCTCGGAGGGGTTCCGTATTCTATCCCCATGCCACGTACAAGAGACCTAAAAATATTCCGCCGCTTTCCCTTATATCATGCAGTCTATGTACCGCACATTTTATGAACACAGACTTGAGAGCTCTCTTGATTAAGCGTTCTAATTCTACGTCCTCTCTCTCTCCTGTCTGTCTGTCTGTCTGTCTGTCTGTCTGTCTGTCCCACTCTCTCTCTCTCTCTGCGTCTATCTGTCTGTCTATCTTTCTATCTTTCTCTCTCTCTCTCTCCTATAAGATAGCGTCGCTGCATTTCTACTCCAGCAGCTGCGTGTTGTAAATACAGTGATCATGACATGAAGTTCACGTCGTATCAATCGTCAAAACCAAACATTTATGTAGCAAAGCGTCAATCATAATGTAATTTTATTTTATTTCATATATTTAGCAACTTCTACATTCTCTGTGGCTTGCCATAAAAGTTCCCGCCAAAAATTTCAGATTTGTCCGCCTGTATCGAGGCAGCCCCTGCTACTGAGTGACGATCCTTTCCGTAAAGTGCACAGCTGCAAACATGAAAAGCAATGGAGATGGACAGCCAATTGCTTCATTTCCTGAACTTCCACATTTCAGTTTCCAGATGGGTAAAACGGTAGCATGAGCGTTCGATTGCCAACTGATGTTATTGGATTGTCCCCTTTACTTTCGTCATAAAGCGACCTAATCTCTTACCTGTCTATCGTTCAGTTCAATATCATCTTTGAATTTCTTCTACGGCGGTCATCTTGAGAGCCCCATTGTATGAAACTATGGTAACTTTACAATCAATAGATACTCTGCAATCAGTGATCAATGGATACTCTGCAATCAGTGAGAAATGGATACTCTGCAATCAGTGATCAATGGGTAATTTGCAATCAGTTATAACCATCGTTGATTTCTTAGCTTTGATTGGTTATGGAATGATGTTGCTATGGTAGTTAACATTAATTTCAGGGTTACCATTAATTGGAAAATTATCGCAGTTTTATGCAGTGGAACCTTGGGCCCTGATGAACCCAAAATTGAACCCAAAGTCGGGGCAGATTCAGATCATATCCAGTTGGGAAGGATACACAGATTTTCAGGATGCAATACACAACATTGGTAGATGGGCGCAGATATTTTTCCCATATGGATTAATAAAAACAGTTCCTAACTTCTGAGAACTGACTGAACCCTGAATTGCCCTTAAGATCAGTTGAATTGAACTTTGGATTGATTTTAGAACCTAGTAGTCCAACAGGCCCTTGGCGTGGTACGATGATACGCAGTATCACGATAACTGGAATTGTCTGCAGTAAGTTGCCATCTTCAGTAGATTACATAATTCTATACGTTAGTACAATCTTGAAGATTTGAAAGGAGAGAAGAGTTATGTTAATCAGATGACCTAGTTGAAAACGCTAATCTAAATCGTCCTCCTATTGTGATTTTTGAGTACCTCAGCTGGCAGCCTCTTCTATACAAAAGCAAAACAAATGGACAATAGTCATTGTAAAAAAAAAAAAAAAAAAAAAAAAAAAAAAACGTTAAAAGGGTATCACCACTTCACGCAACCGAGGGTAGTTAGTGCTAAGTCTACATCCCCAAGCGCAGATGGCGGAGTGATTATTGTCGAGGGATTAATGCAGGGGAGAATTAACCACTCGAGATGGCTGCAAGTCTGTTGATTTCGTCATATGAGGAAGTCAGATGCACTATACCCATTATTTATTCTGCTGCTTGCTTTAAAGGTGTGGGTGCACTTTCATATATGGGTTGTCTTTTTTTGTTTGTTTGTTTATTTGTTTTTTCAAGTCTTCCGTCAATATGTCTGCATGTTGTTAAAAAAAAAAACCACCCTTATTTTCCATCTCTACGTAACAAACTACCAATAAGAATGATTTTTAAGGTAATGTTGGGCATTGCCGGTGCTTTGGTCACAGGACTTGAACAAAAGTGTGATCACTAGAGCTGAAAAGGTCACTTCAAGAATCGTTGTCTCGACAATATTAGATGTTTTTTCAAGAGGTCCGTCTGATAATTACTTTCCACGTCATTTACAAAGCAGGGTCGCTTTCTGAACCCATGATCCACGATTTCTCTACATACATGTGACAATAAACACATCGGTGGTGGACCTCGTATTGCAAGGCAGTTAAAAGAGAAAAATCCCGCTGGTATAGTTTCATTGTACAAAGCAGATTTGCGTGCATCATTAATCGAACATGCATGAAACACGTTGGCCTGCAGCTATTGTCAAAAGTCTTATTTGACCCTCGACCTCACCACGGGATGAGAAAATGAGGCATGCGTGGGTCAATATGCTATAAGAGTACTCTGACCTTCCAAGCCCTAATGGTCAGTTGTTATATCATGGAAGAAAATATTATAATGCTCTAATCTTTATGTATAGATGTAAGAGGGTCACGGTTATTCGATTGATTCAAAGTGAGGAGCAATAAAGACTTTTATACACCAATGCTGCGTCTTACGGATAGTTACCAACATGGTTTTAGTTTGCTGTTTAGTTGCTGTTGCTTCTTCTCTTCTCGGCAAATGCCATTTGCAGGCGGGGTTTATTTTCAAAGTGAAGGTGTCAGCCGAGGGCCACTACCTCTCAGCGCATAACGACCCTGATCAATCTTCCGCAATCCGCGAGCTTGGCAAGATGCTTTTGCGCATGGTGCCCTGGCCGCGTTCTGTGTTTGTCATAAACCCGAAAGCAGCCGTCACATCAGAATGTAAAGAAGGCTTTGGGGCTTTTGATAAGTCATTAAGGCAGCTGCTCAGTTTAAAGGGCCACGTGGGCTAGTGAAAAAAAAAAAAACAAGAGTGAAGAAAATGATGGTAACTGTGCCTGCTGTGATGCACTTTCGAACGCGTTATTGAACATCCGTTAGACACGTGTTTGCATACTTAATTAAACATGTTGTTCGAATAAAGAGAAACGTTTTCATGCGCAGTTTAACGTTATTAGATCTATAATTTAAGGTGCTGCTATAGCATTCAGCCTTGAGTAGGGGAAAATCCTTGTATCATATAAAACGTATATCGTTTTTATTTTGTTTGCTACATGCTATTGCCATAGGTAGATAATTGCATTATTTGTCATCACGTGGGACTTTTTAAAGTTAGAGCTGTGGATGAATATGACCAACAAGCCAATGAAAATCAAACTGAATGACAAGAAACAAATGTACCTCTATTTAGATTTTCAATACCTCCTTGACAAAACATCCTCGAAAAGAAGAATTGTTATGGAAAGATATCATAACCGTTTCAAAGCTTGAAATCATTCTGATTGAGAAAATTTTTAAAAGCCAGAAGAAAAAAAAAACCGGAGGCATTGTAGAGCTGTGAAAATACTGTACATTCCTGATGGGCGAGTTAAGAATGTTCCTTGCGGGAAAGTCCCGCACGGCTAAAATAGAAATTAACAAAAAAAAATGAATCTGGGTCTCTTTCTCCTCCTCAGAACACACACCCATCCCCACCAAGCAGAACGAGTAAACCAGGATAAAATACTATTGTTTGCATCAGTCGTGGAAGATGATAGACAGCTGGTGGTAGTGGAACATAAGAAAATACAAACATGTTATCAAACACTTCAACGGTTTCATTACTCTGACTGTATCATAGTCAACTGGATGCAGTTTAAATAATAAGAAAGGAATGGACAATACTAAATTTGAGATACATATCGAGATAGATAGAAAGTAAGAGAAAGAGGAGGAGAGGGAAGGGAGGATCAATAAAAGAATATATCACAACATAAACATGGAGAAAGAGAAAGAGAAAGAGAGAGAGAAAGACTGTCGATAAAAAATCGCAGTCATTTCAGTAGATACTTTGATCTGGGGTGGTTGTCTGATGAAATAGTCTACTTTCGTGACAACTTTCTTGATTTTTTTTTCAAGAGATAGAAGAATGGAAAAGCTTGATTCTTAGGTCATTCTATTCCTGGACACCTAAATATACATGTTATATGACACCAGTACATTCTGACAACAAAGAGGACTGTCGGTTGAGCCTCTAGGGAAAGGGGAAGGGGGTAGAAGGGGACAGGAAAGGTTGTACCAAAGTATTAAGACACGGTTGGAATTGTCTTCACACTCACTCGAATGTCCTTTGATAAATCATATCCTCATGACTATTCTTTCTTCTTCTTCTTCTTCTTCTTCTTCTTCTTCTTCTTCTTATTATTATTATTATTATTATTATTATTATCATCATCATCATCATTTTCTTTAGAAGGGGGGGGGGGGGGAAGAGGAGAGAAGTTCTGACCCAGTATCAAATTCTTCCGATTCATCAAATACCTGCTAATTTAGTGTGTGTATGTGTATGAGTGTGTGTGCGCGCGCGCGTGTGTCGTCTTTTCCTGCCTCTACCTTTCGTTTTTATCTTCTTTTTTCTCCTCCTTCTTCTTCTCCTTCTTCTTCTTCTTCTTCTTCTTCTTCTTCTTCTTCTTCTTCTTATTCTCCTCCTCCTTCTTCATCATCTTCTTCTTTTTTCTCTGCTTGGATTTTTTTTTTTCTTCCGCCTTAATATGGCACCTGTGCCGGGCGTTGATGAGTTACCGCGGCGAGACTCTTAATTAACGAGGCAGCACGTGTTTACCTGTCGAGGTGTCAACATTGTGATACCATACTTTTTCACCATTACTTCTCACCGCCACTCTCTTACTTTCCGCTGGCAGCGTGTACGCTTACCTGCGAATTTCTGTATAACACGGACATGACGGAGAGAACTACTAATCTAGAATGTTGTCGGTGAATGTATTCGTTAGCACAGGGTAAACATTAGGTAAGGTTCTTTTATTTTCCACGATATTTGTATCAGTGCAAGTAAATATGAATATGTATGAGTAAGGGTGTTTCATTACGTATCTATGCGTGCAGACTTTGATTGTAGTGCGCGTATATGGCAAGTCCACTTATTCGTATCGTAAATGTATCGTGTATTGTCTTATCTCATACGGGCTTTTCTGCCTTTCTGTCGCGCTCACATTCAATCATAAAATTATCTGGACGCTGCAAACTTATTCCTGTCCAAGCTGCTGTCATTCTTTGCTATTGCTTTGTTTTGCACTCTCTCGTCCCGATACGGTCACCCCGAGAACTTTCATCCCGCTGGCCGAACTGATGTGATTGTGGTCACCGACTTGCTGAGCAGCGCGAATACTCATTACCCCCCGAGAACTCCCCCGCTGGCCTGGCACGCCGGGCGATGATGAGTTGCGGTGGCGGGTCCCTTAATTGACGAGACAGCACGTGTTTACCTGTCGATGTGTCAATATTGTCTTACCCTATTGTAGGAAGGGGATAGAGCACAGGCCCCCGATGTCCCGCTGCCCTGAGGACTCTAGCCACGCTAACACCACAATGCGAGCCTATGATTTGGAAAGATTATATATTGTACGTCTCTAGCTCTCTCTCTCTCTCTCTCTCTCTCTCTCCCTCTCCTCTCTCCCTCTCTCTCTCTCTCTCTCTCCCTCTCTCTCTCTCCCTCCCTCTCTCTCTCTCTCTCTCTCTCTCTTTCGTGGAAGGGTGGGGTAAGATGGAAGTTAGATGGGAGTGGGGTGGGGGATTTGCAGAGAATATCGAGTGAATTGATTGCAGGAAGAAATTATGAATAATATGTGATGATAGCTGCACTTGTATGTGTGTGGGTGGGTGTGTGTGTGCGCGCGCGCTCTTGGAGCGTCTGTGTTTGCGATGTGAGTCTACGTGTCTTTGTGTGTCTACGTCTTTTTGAGTGAGAGCCCTTTCCCAACTATTTGAGTGTTGGTATAATACGTGTCTGTCCGTGTCTGCATCTCGCTCTCTGAATGCTAAAGTGAAGGTTTGGATTTAACAAGTCTAAACTCATCACACCTTAATCTACAAAGATTTTTATGATAATCGCTCTTTGATTTTCTGTTGAGTCGTCTGTGTAACTTCAGTTGAATGTCGGCCACGAACGAGGGGGGCTTAAAAGACGTACTGACATTCTATGGAGTTGTCCTTGGGACGATGCGTTTGCTTCCTTAGTAGAGATTCTGTTCTCGTGAGATTGCGGAGAGCCCAACCAAATAAATGAATCCTCTCTGTATGTGACATGAATAAAGACGAACATATCATAGACGAATGGAAAGTGCGTTTCGAAGCCGAACGGTGTAGGAGGAGATTAATTTGTCAAGGGGCGCCCTCTAACGTCGACAGTGACAAAGAGCTGTGACGATAAGCAGCTCCGAGAATAGATGCACCATGCATACTGTGTGTGCATTGCATTTTGATTATAAGATATATATACTTTATATGAATAATATATGTTTTGTTTATGTGTGTGTATAGTGTCGAGCCCTGTATGTTTACTATGTAATATATATTGTATATATTCTACCAGATATTTTCAATAATGATATCAGGAGTTTGAATTTATTTGGAAGTCAACTCCATTTTTGTGGATTTTGAATACATATATTTGTGATTCAAATTGATAGGACAATATAGGAAGTAATAGTTTATAACATTCGAATACTCCTTGTAATGTTCAAAGCAGGATATCACTGGAAGTTTTTTTTTTTCTTTTCTATCTGCTACTTAAAAATCATTTAAATTGGCACTTAACTCATTCTGGGATCAAAATCTTCATATTATATCATGTACATCTTTTTCGACAAATGGGTTTACCACGGACTGTAGAAATCAAACTACGAACCTGCACTTCCACTCATCCTACTCCTGTAGGAACTTATTCCAGCCTTGCTGCCACTTCTCGGTGGGCGCTCAATAAATCATGCTACGAGTGACCACAGTGACCTTTTTTTGTCCAACCAACCGCCAAACCTGACATTAACCCTTTAACCCTGGCCTTTGAGTGACGACGGGCACAGAAAACCACCCGAAGCGTTGGACACACTGTTCAAAGTCCCTGGCACAGTCAGGGTTAAGTTATGTGCCTGATGGGTAGACAGAGATGAGCATTAGGTGATTAAAGCATCTTGCTCGAAGACAAAACCATGCCGTAAACGTAGGTGCGCCACAGTACAATAAAAAAAAAGTTTGATACCATGCAAAATATCAAATACGCGCTGAGAACGTATCATTGTTAATAATTATGCTAAGCGCAGATTGCAGTCACAACATTACATTTTGATGTCCCTGGGCTTCTACATATAATTTAGTTCCACAAGATTAAACAAAACAAACCCAAAAGGTTATTCTTATTTTTAAACAAATTTCGATTAGTTTAATGAAATTGCCTTTAGTCTGGGAAATTTCAGAATAGACAACAAACATCACAACAGTGCCTTCATTTCTTTTCGGGTCAATAATGACAACGAATAATTTCTAGTTGAAACCACTACTGCTTACTGTATTAACTATCCCTTTTGACTGAAGACGTATGCGTTACAAAACAGATGCAAGCGCCCTGTGATGTTCAGACTTTGACGTTTTTACGTTTTCGTTGTTATTTTTTTACGTTTTAGACTTTGAAACACAGCTAACATGTACCACTGTTGCATTGCATCTTCTACAGAGGTACGAGCGGGCTAGACATCGACCTCCGGTCTATCGACATCAACCAGTGTCTCGACGACAGCCACAAGACGAACAGGTCTAAGGAGGAAAACATCTTCGCAGGGACCGACAAATGTGACCGCGAATCACAAGAGGTAAAGTTACTTTTCGTTAAGGCAACGAGCGAATCCTTTTTTTTTTTTTTGGGGGGGGGGGAGGGGGCAATATCTTAAACCATCACTCGCTAGAGGCGTGAGAGGGCGCCATTCACTCTTCCGTACCACCTCTCGATAAAGCTGTTTAACTATCGATCATCATTACGGATGCAAATGAAATTGATGAATGACTTCGGAACGTAAAGAAAGGAAAGAACGCCAAGGCCATTAGTGGTTAAAGACCCGTTCTCTTTGGAAATCGTATGAGCTGATTTGTCGTCAAATCATGCACGCAGTTTCTATAAACTTACTGCAGTACTCCTTGTAGAGAATCGATCTGATGATAAGGGGCCTTCGTTGTATCGGTGTGTTCAATATGTCACCAGTACATGTGAAAGAGGGTTCAGTAACACCTGAAGAAATGCATTTATAGAGATCTATACAGTAACATTAGTGATCCAGATCTCAGTCCAGCCTCAACGATAGTCTGCCGCATACAACCGTGAGACACGAGTATGCGTGTATGCACCTTTTTTCATAAGTGTCATCAAGGAGGAGGTAGGCCTACTATATGCCTGCCTGGGCCTCCTTGGGTGTCACACAGACTGAACTCTTCCATACCTAAAACTGTTTTCCTAAAGTAGCGCCTGAAGTTCTCCTGAGTCTGAAGTTTATCAATTTTGACTATCAACATTGTGAATGAAACAACTTAACAGCTGCAGCCGAATGTACCAAACGGAGTCGAAGAAAAAGCCATCTTTCACGAATCTTGCGCAGTTTGTGCACATAATTATACTTGAATATCATATACACTGTACAACAAAACAAAGGCGTATAGCTGCTATAGACTTCATGCCCTCAAAGAAATAAAGTAAACATATCAGGCAGTGCTAACTGTATTTTCCAAAATATCACGATAAATCTGATCGCACTGTATCAGCACACAGAAGAAACAACACTCTCCGTAAAGTCGATGCTCATACGTGACTTCACTGAAATATCGTGCTAATTCTGAACGCATGTTTTTGGTACAAAGAAATGCACATACTCTCCCCTGATTTCTTGTACTAAGCATAATTCATACGACATGACATGTCCTCCTGCAACCTCTTAAAAAGTGTGGTTTTCAATCCAATAATTCTCTTGTCCACTGCCGAAAATGTTGACATTTAGTTTTTGGAAGTATTTTAACAGTAAACGCAAACAAACCGTACAGGCCTCTTCCGTTCGCGTGAGAAGTACTGCACGTTTGAAACGCGCGAGCCATCCGAGGACTAATTATCGTACTATTTCGGTGTGCGGCGTTTGACTGCCTAAAGCCGAGCGAAATAACACATCAGGACAATCAGGTTTATCATTCTCCAGAGCATGGGTTTTGATTGCGTTCCCGAACGTGCTATTTCGCACAATTTAGGTACTACACTGCAAAATACGGCGATATTTTGGGTAGTGTAACAGAGTCTTACAGAGGAACTGGACATTCATATACAGGGAGATACAGTCAGACAGACGTTATAATCACGACCTCTTATTCAGTGACCACACACACACTGGCCAATCTTCGTCGACTCAACCCCTCCCGCCCTTTCACGTCTGCTTGGCGCCACAATAGGTCTCCACTCCGGCAGTGGTTTCGCGCTCTGTCCACTCCTTCTTCGCCACGATCCATCTCCCGGGCCACCACCTCCCCGGCCTCATTTTGTGGTCGGGGAGTGAGGAGGAACGCCGATCATCGTCGCGCGACAACCCAAGCGATACGTCAGATCGCAGTGATGCGTATAAAAGGCTAGGCCCCACTGCGTTGAAATCGGTCGAACTCTCATCGCGTCATGCCTAATAATACCCCTGAACACGAGAATGCAGACCTTTCGTAAAGCACCATCAGATGAAACATTTGAACGACAAGAATAAACCACCACCACCAACAACAACAACAATACACACGAGGGAAAGTAATTTTCCGCATATCAGTGTTTAAGATCCATTTGTTTTCTAGTAATATTGATAATTTCATTCAGCGGAAAACATATATATTTAGTTATGATTTATATATTTAAATCGCCCATGCCTCATGATTTAGTGTGCATTAAACCTATGTTTGCGCTTGTATTCATAGAATCTGGTTTATTTCATACATATGCGCCCCTTTTTCTTTTTATTTCTTTTGTTTAAAAAAAAAAAACAAAGGGGGGGGGCACCCGATGCGCCCCCGGCTGCATCCGCCACTGATTATGGGGTATACTTTCATGGGACATAAGGTCAGTGAATAAAAGCACATGGAAGCATGTGAAATAAACATCCTGCTTTCTTTCCTTACCATCAAAAGTGTATTTAGCACCCTTTGGAAACTGATAAGAAATACAGATCAAAAAGAAAAGGGGAGGCGTGTGTAGTGCTATACTAAAAGATATGATTGTAACCTGCCAAAATCGATATCCTAACCCATCATACTGTCAGGTCGCAGAACCTCCTGTGCCATTAGTCCGACGACGTCGCACGCCTACTACTCGAGGAGTGTTGACCGTCAAGCGCGGGAATTATGCGCGGTAAGCTGTTCTTTTCCCGAGCGTCCCGCTGACCGTGGCGAGGACAAACACGACGTCAGTGGGAGATCGATCGGCAGTACACCCAAAACTTGTTGAAACAGTATAAATTAGAGGCATTGTCCCAGTAAACAAGAGCGCAGATCGAGAGAAGCGGCAAAGGGGTGAGGGTCGTTTCTCACACTAAAGGGATGGGCAGTATCCTTTTTGCCACGAGAAGACTACAAACTTGGACTGTCCTCCACTTTACTTCAAGGGTCGTTTGTTCCCTTCTTCGCTTCGTATGTAATCTTTTACATTATCGCAGAGCAAGAGGCCAAACGCCCTTTCTTTCGGACTATTTTTGGCGACATCGCGGAGCAGACTTATGGAGAAGTACATTCTTAAGAGAAACCGACGCAACAGCCAATCCCAAATCTTTCCTGGGGGGGGGGGGGGTGGTGGTGAGGGCAATGCTGGCTCGAGTGTCACACTTAATTCTCCTATTTTTGTTTTTGTTTTCTTCAAGAATACAAATTCAGCCACTCCACTTCTTATCGGATTTTTTTGTTTGATTCGACGGACCTGACAAGCGCTGCTGTTGATAAGCTAACATTATGAAGGAGTGGGCCGAATTAGAGCAGCAAAGAGGACATGCCTACTGTACTGTGAAAACAACATGATTTCAAAGGAGCTCTGCTGGGCTGTGGGAGTGTGAAAGGAAGACAGATAAAAAAAAAATGGACGAAAACGGAAAAAAAATGAAGCGTGACAGTAATCCTTTGTCAAGACAGTTCTCATGACGTGCACTTAGATTCGGAACTAACAAACACTTCTTTCTTTTAAAGGACAAGTTCACCTTCATATGCAAGTGGATTGAGTGAATGCAGCAATTATTGTGGAACAAATCAGTGAAGGCTTGAGGAATATCGCACAATCCGTTCAAAAAGTTGTGAATTTTCTGCTTTTCTGCGCAGTCTTTACCGGATGAGAAGACTGCTTCCGTTTATGATGTCACATGCGTGGAACGATTTAAGGAAGATATAAAGAGAATTTCACAAAATTTCATTCTTTTTAAAGAGTACACATTCCCTCTCTTGTCACTGGCATGTCGTGTTAAGAGTAATATTATTCCCCCTGCCTTCTGTATGAGGCAAGTCAAGTGTTCTTTTACTGTGCGACAAAATTGAAAATATGTTGAAATTTCTAAGAATTTCCTTTATATCGCGCTACACATGTGACATCACAAGGTGAAGTAGTCTTCTCATCCAGCAGTGACTGCGCCGAAACCTCAATAAATCATAACTTTTGAAAGGATTGTCCGATTTTCCTCAAACTTTCACTGATGTGTTCTTTTGATAGCTGCATCTTCTGCATTAGAATGTATATGAAGGTGAACTTGTATAACCTTTAAAACTCGTTATTGCCCAACCATCTACTGGCATATATTCATTATCATGTTAGCTCTGTTCCCATAAGGAAGGAGACGGATAAACGTTTTGATTGTATTTCGCAGCTGCCTTAAATTACTTTGATCATGAAATGTATAGCAATAAAATCTGGTATTTACTTATAAGGGTCACAATTTTGATTTTTGGCTGCTGCATCCAGTTCCCTGAAGTTTCGCAGTATCTCAAAATATATTGCAGAAGTATTTTTTTTCTCATTTGTGTACTATGTGTTTATATTGTAATGTAGATCTAACACGTTACTTAACAATGGTACGCTTACGTAATGCCAGCTGTTAACAACTGAATATCGACGCTCCATAATGCACTCTTAGTCAATGGATCAATAATACGGCTACACTTCCTTAATTAACACTCTGGAGTTTCAGGCTAGGTAACTCAAAGCGAATAAAGCAAAATGTAAACGTCACTACATCCGCATGTTTGGCAGAGTGCCAGGGCAAAGCACGCTCTTCATGACTACATTATTTTATATTTGATCCATTCCGTGGGGAAACTGAGCTAAATGTATGTCTTTTTGCACATGAGAGGATTTGCGTTTATCGCACGAATAATTTGCTTCTAGCCACGGATTTAGGCAGGATGACAGAAATGTCAATGGGTTTATGCTGTAAAACAGAATACGCCCACAAAGAGAAACCATTGGAAACTGGTGAATGAATATGGATGCATAAAGCCATAAAAATACACTGTATATTCAGTAGTTTATTTATATCCATCAAGAAAAGAATAAATGATTCAAAACAGTACAGGTGTCAATTCGACTTTCATCCAGTTGGGAAGGACAGCTCATAGAATACAATATAAAATGTATTCACGAATCGCAATCGTTTTGGGAGTTTTTTTGTAAGCAAAGAAGGGAACAATGCACACTTTGGCATTGTAACAAAAAGAAGAAGTAATCTTAGCGGTAGAAAGAGAGTTCCATTAAAAGGCTAAGCTTCTATAGGACGTGGAACACTCAAAAGCAAAAGAAACAGCTACACCAATATACCAATATGATGTATTTTTGTAAATGCATATGATGTGTAAACCATTGCACATTTCATCATTGATATATATGATGCAGATGATACAAGCATACCATCAACAGTACTTGTTTTAGAATGCAAACAAAATTGTAACATTGCAATGTTATGGCACAGAAACTATTCGTGTTTACCAACAAAATGTGACCAAAAAGAAAACATATATGCGGTCACGCAAAACAACTACAACAACAAAACACAGGAAAAAAAAAAGAATGGAGAAGGAAAAGGAAATATATGTATATATATATATATATATAATCAATTATAGCTATTTAACATTATTCGCGAGGGAAAGGCATTGATGAATGAATATAGAAATATACAAAAATGTTAAAGACGTTTTGTATTGTCTTGTTTTTTTTTTTTTGGTTTTTTTTTTTGATTTGCTGACGACTGCCGCTTGTTCAATGCGTAGCTTGAATGCAGTACTGCAACAGCGTGTTGAGTCCCATTCCCTCATTTGCAACTATCCCAACGCAAGTAGTTTGACCGGAAAACCTCCTTATGATAATAGTGAAGTCCCCTTAATTACCGTATTAAGTGATTCTTAAATTGGAAATACTTTTTAAAGATCTCTGTTCCTGTTACCCTCATATAATACTGGCATGAAAGTCAAGGGTGCAATTGTCCACAATTATGTGAATCACTGTTATTTGATCCACAAATTAAACATCTCTCGAAAATATAGCGAATGGACAGGCATTATTATTTTATTTAGTGCACTTACGATAGCCTCAATGTCGAATCGCAAATGTACAACCTCTCGCGAAAATGTCACCTTTTACAGTATTTCTTTTCAATATCTCTTTCTGATTTGTTAGAATATTAATGTTATTTTCACCTAATCTTCCTCCAAGATAGATTTAGAAGAAATAGGAAAAGAAGAAGAATTCAGAGTAAGTTGCCAATATAACGATGACAACATGTTAATGTCTGCACCAAGATTCAGCGCGTAGGACTTGATGGATTAGATACCAGACAACAATCCTGCTTAGCATTCAGTCCATTGCAGCCTTTTGCAGTTGGCAGTGGTCGCATTTTTTTTTTTGTATTATGTACAATTCTGCAGACAGTTCAAATCGTCCCTTCGGCATCATTTCCTGTTTTTGTCTTATAACGGGAACAGAGCAAATATTTAGCAAGTATGGATCTGGGGTAATCGAATAGATTTGACCAACTAAAAGAGAGAGATAAAAAAAGAAAATGTGGGTTGCACTTCACATTCTGCCCACGACTGAAGTGGTTTCTTGATGATAAGCTAGATCCACAGGTTTTGCGGACAGGATGATGCTAAAGTCCCGTCTGTGGCCATTATGTCAGTGTTTGCAACGAATTATTCTCCATTTCTCTTTATCGCTGGCATGTCATTTTGCCTAGAAATGTTAATTTAATAAACATTTCATAGCCCAATTTAAAGGTCTCTGTCCTCTTTAAATTTCATCCTTTTTTTCTTTCCGTCAACCATCCTGATCATCATCTGTTTGTCTTGTGATTAGTACTACGGAGGGTGTATGCATACCCATAACAAATTTATTTACGAATACTTTATACTTATAACGGCAAACATTTCCATCTTTGCAGAATCATAAAAACACTGAAAATGGGGAAAAAGCTATCTATCAAACTAAAACGTTCTTGAATACTATCTAATTGTTCTAATCATTTACCACAACAATTGTATAGGCAGAAAAGAAATGATAATTGTGCCACAAACGTTTAACAACACTCTGTAATGCTCCCCATTTGGCAATCCTATGTCTTCTTTTCTTTAAGTCAATATTTGCCTCAAATGCCTTAGATTGAACTTTCCTCTGTCCTGTTCTCTCCTTATTTCCCTTTCTTAACAGCTTTTGATCAAGGCTATCCCACTTCGGTTCCTTTGACTACTTATTTAATATTTGTTGCTAATGTTTATTTTTTTGGAATATATGTTTCGAAATTTTTTTGCACGTCAAAAAAGACAAAATGTTATTGTATAGTAGGAACCCTTGTATTAAACTCTACTATGTTTGTTCTTGTTCTTGTAAAGACAAAGTGAAAATAAATTCTAATCAGTCAATGAATGAATGAATCAATCAATCAATCAATCAATCAATCAATCAATCAATCAATCAATCAATCAATCAATCAATCAATCAATCAATCAATCAATCAATCAATCAATCAATCCTCTAAGTTAGCGACAGGAAAGGTTTTAACAGTGTCGCCCTCGCTATGTTTGCAGCGTGTTAAACTGCCCAAGCTCATGTACACTGTACATGCCATCGGACTACGTCTTCAGTCATGGAATACCTCCCCCCCCCCCCCTCCCGCTTACCTTCACAACGCTCTTAGATTCTAATGTAAAGTTCTTGCCTGTCTAGCCCTGTGTATGTCTGCCTGTCTGTCTCCCCCCACCAGCCTCATCAAACAGCTTCATCCTCCCTTTGCTCTTTCCCCGCGGCTGATTTTCTTGTATATTTACTTATCTTTCCATCTAATGTTTATCTTTACCTCTTCTCCCCTCCTCCTCCTCCCCCCCCCCCCCCCCCCCCATCTCAGGTAGTCCTAAGATAGTATTCCACGCTCTCCCCATCTTTCAATATTCTATATGCGTTAACCAATTGTTAACGACGTTTGAATCGATTGCGTTTGGGGAACATAATTTCGCCCCGCGGACAACTCCATTCTACGGCCGTGTCTGTGAAAACACCACGGCCTCCCTGGGACTCACTCGGCTCCCCGGCTGCAGCGCTCCGACGAATGGAGCGTCTCACGTGGGTAGCGAAACGGGCATGAATGCTCACAGCTTGGGCTAACTGACGTCGGAACTAGTTTACCTCTGGTCTTCTAAGACTGAATGTTTGCCATTGAATGTAAAGATATCGACCCTTCGTCCCCTGTTATTTATATCTCAAGACTTTTTGAACGAACTCTTCAACACTCGCACTCTCAAGTAATTGTAGTTTTACCTGCAGCGTTTTTCCCTCTGAACGAAAAAAAAAAAGCATCACACACAGACACGCTAACATGGCAACTTCGACTTTCTTGGTACATGGCGGAAGGATCGTAGCGAATGATGAGTATATTCGCAATAAAAGCGAGAAGACTTTTAGCCACTCTTGTTTTGGTGTTGACAATGCAGCATTATACAGTACTTTATGAATGATTACAAACCAACATCTGCTCTATATGTGCGTTATTTCCGTCTTAACCTTTACCTGATCACTTTCTGAACTACAAGTAATTCACGAATCCGTGTCGATTTCTGAGTCTCTTGCTCTATTCTGCTTTCCAAAACCCTGCACCTATATCACGCTTACTTCCAATCACTCTTTTTCAGGGACACTGCCCCGGTTATCGAATCACTCGTTGTGCACAAGCAAGCACATAAAACCTAATATTTATTTTCTGAAACTGATTACGTGCCTAACTACCGTACCTTCTTCATTGCTCATAGACCAAGTTTTGATATAAGAGGATTCAGGAACCTTAATGTCGTTCTTGCATCCTTCCATGAACAGAAATACCAAATGGGTTTTTGGTATGTCGATACGCATCTGAGATTACTATCGTATGGAAGGGACAGTTTTCAAGCGCTCTTGCACAAAATCCCCAAATATTGGGGAGGGGTACGTTAACTCCATGCCT
Organism: Diadema setosum; assembly: GCA_033980235.1. NCBI lineage: Eukaryota > Metazoa > Echinodermata > Echinoidea > Diadematoida > Diadematidae > Diadema > Diadema setosum. The sequence goes on along the minus strand of CM067066.1, from coordinate 31,649,401 downwards.
TGAACACAAGAAATGTCATTCGATGCCCATCACGCATAACCAATATAAGTCATTCCGATAGAATGAAGATGTCATGAAAGTGATTCTTTTTCGAAATCTATCTATCTAGCCATCTGTCTGTCTATACATTCATCCATCTAAAGCATCTATCTACATCCATCTATCCATTTATCTTGCTATCTATCCATCTATCTATCTATCCATCTATCTATTCATCTATCTATCTATCTATCCATCTATCTATCCATCTATCTATCTATCCATCTATCTATTCATCTATCTATCTATCTATCTACCTATCTATATTTTATTATTGTGTTGGGTAATCTTTTTTTCTTTCTTCTTTTTCTTGTATTCCCGATGTGAAGTCGTTTATTGAAATGTTTACGTCAATAGAGAAGTCATATCAAGAGAGGTCAATTAGCTGGGACCGTTCCACTTCAGTATCGATCGCTTAACTTCAGACGTTGGCCGAGCGTGCGGTCGCTTGAACAAAAGTCTTCCCACACCTATTTTTTCTTCTCCTGCTTCTCCTGAGCCTGCTCCTTCTTGTCTTCCTCCTTCTCCTTCTTCATCTTTTTCTTTTTCATATTCTTCATCATCCTCTCCTCCTCCTCCTCCTCCTCCTCCTCCTTCTTCTAAACATTACCTATAGGCCTATGTTACGGATCGCTCAAACCTGTTTCCACTTGTTACATTATGTAAACTGGAACAGCTGTAATTCACACCGTCTTACCATGTGGGCAGAATTACGTTAAACTGGATTTGTTAACAGAGCATGCACTGATGAATGCTCTGTGTGTTTGTCTGTCTGTCAGTTGTATGTCTGTCAGGCTGTATGTGCGTACCTGAGTATGTGTGTGTGTGGGCTGTGATAGGAAACTAGAGCCCATGATATAGTGCGTAAGATGACCGATGGCCAGGGAGTTTTTTTTCCGTATATCGTAGTTCACTTTGAATGTTCTGCTCATGTTCATGTCGCGTTACTTTCAGATCAATTCCCTTGTGACATCTTTTGTGGAAGAGCTTCCTGCCCCAATGTGAAAAGGACATCGATCACCGGTAATACAGCCAGGATATAAAGTGATACTTGCACTTCATCCGGCGCGAAATCGAGTAAGGAAAAACGCACATAGACCGATTTAGACTCACACAAAAGATCATAACTTCAACGTTTACTTTAATAGAGAATAGAGAATTTCAACTACATTGTTAGAGATTTTTTTACTGCATTGCGCTTCGTTATTAAAGATAGATAAACATGCAAAAACGAACGTAAAATGTCGGATGGGTTGAAAAAATGATTGAGCTAAAATATTTAAAAACAAATAGAAAGGCAAGGGAAAGGTGGTTAAAACAAAGACCCTCAAAAACATTGCAGTATCCACTCCATCAAGCATGTAGAAGGAGACTATTAGGAATTTTACTGTGTGCTCCAGACTCAACCAGTTAAAGTTGTTTTAGCTCAGATTTGATGTGCCTTGATGAACGGTACTTACCAATGAAACTACATAAAGATGTACGCACATGATTTGATACATAATTTGAAACTGTTGCCCTTTTCAGTTCTACACAATGGCAAGAGTCTGCATCGACCAGTACTTTTTGGAAGGCATATAATAACTCTTTGATTTTACAACGAACTGAACTTAAATCGGTTATGTTGAATTATGCAGGAAAATGCCCTTTTTAAGCTCTCGTTTGTTTGTTTGTTTGTTTTTTGTTCTCTATAATGTGTCTAAACGCATACATTGCAACCTAGAGATGAATAGGGAAAAAAGCAACCGTCCAATAAGTGGAAATGGAGAGGGAAGGGGGGGGGGGGTTCAAAGTCGTGTATGGAGTGTCCGTGCAGGTGGGTCTATTTAAAGGCAGGATGGTGGGCTGGAGCTCTCTACTCACGATCTACGTTAGATGTGAAAATAGCCACGGTATACCAGAACTTCAGCACGTGCTTGAGTGTCTGTGTGTGTGCGTGCCTGTATACGTTTTTACACCTATTTATCTCATCTCATTTGATTTATCTATTGTTTCATGTGTTTCTGACTCATAGTGAATAAGCTTTATGCAGCATTGAACTTAACAAAGAAAGATATATGTGAATATTATATCATGTGTATATGTATAATTTTGTGTATACATTCAGTGTTCACGTTCTATGGACGCATATAATAGATACCAAGATAGATAGATGGATAACGATGTTGGATTACTGTATGGGCCGTGCTTGCTCTTGAATGGCGCACTTGAATGGCTGTGGGATGGGACAGACCGTGCCATGTAAGTGGCGAATTCGACTACGCATTCGAAAACATAAGAACAACGAAAAGAGCAACGACAAGGAGAGAGCACGCCCTCACGCAGTGGGTCGATGGGTTGCAGACGGACAGAAGGAAGGGAGGAAGATGGATGAAGGGAAGTGACCATCCTTGACGTTTTGTTTTATTACTCAAATACCATCTTACCGGTCACTTGCCTGAGGTACTCGAAGGGTAGGAAGAGGCTGACCTGAGGTGGGAAAAAAAAAAATCAACTGACGCGCTGTCGACTAAACTGTGTCCAATTGCTTTTACTCAATCATTTCTGGTCTGACATTCGCACAGACAATAATAAGATTTGGGGAAAGGATATTGCGTCAATAGTCGGCAAGAAGACTCGTACTCATTTCATGCGTAATCGCAAACACTGGGCATAAAAAAACTCAACAACAACAACTGAAGCTCAAAACAAGGTTAAGGGCAACCAGATTTGCAGTTTGTCACAATTGGCAAAATATATCGGAGGCTTTCAATGCAGAAACTGATAACTTCGTGACCATTGGCCTTTCACAATGAAACGAAGCGTCCATCGCTGTTGTGGCATGCAGTTGAAAATTGAGAAATAGAAGTAGAAATAGTATTAGGTCTCCCACACCACGATAGCCTTTCAAGACATAAAGACAAGACGCGCCGTTCACATCTACCTACGCATCTAACGAATTCCCCCTCTATCTCTCCATCTATCATGTGTGTGTTTGTGTGTGTTTGTGTGTGTGTGTGTGTGTGTGTTGGCATATAAGTGTGTGAATTACAGGGTTAACATAGATTCCTGTCACTATTATACCACAATAATACCACTTTCCCTTTTGACGATGCAATAATATGTCTTCTTGCAGCTGCGCGTCTCCGTTTCTTTATCTTTGCCGAGGAAGTTACTATTCTTCCTAACAAATCTTGATATTTTTTCTTTTCTATCTTTGTCTTCTTTTTAAACTCTTTTCTTTATCCCCCCCCCCCCGCAATCTATGAACTCCTCAGTACGTCATCAGATCGCGGATAGTGCAGTGTCAATCAGAGAGCACACTCTAAGTGAACACTGTCACCTTTTTCAACATCTTGCGCTGTGCTGTAGGAGACATACATCAAGAAAAATAGCACAACATCGTGCATCAGCGTTTATTGGCATTTTGGAGCTAGCTGATCACATGTTTGCCCCTCCGGCAATTTGTGCGGAAAGATAGAGTCTCCTTTTCACGATGGAAACGTCACAACCAGCTAAACGGTAACGGTTATTACAAATTGACTCATCGCTATTCATATCCCACTTACTTTCGTCGATAGAAAGAGGACCTATACGTACCAAAAAAAAAGGAAGAAAGAAATATAAACATTTTATATTCATATAAACTGGCGGCTTCAGCAACATATTTTCTACCATTATAGGACATTACCAGTATATATGTGTAGTATGGGGCGTAGCTGTGTGTGTGTGTGTGTGTGTGTGTGTGTTTTGTTTGTTTTTGTTTGTTTGTTGTTGGTTTTTTTTTTGCTGCAGAATTTTGCGAGCAAGTACTAAAACTGTTTCTTACTGGAATTGCATGCACTCATATTGCTCTCCATTATTATGCAGGAAGACGCAAAAAAGACTTTTAGAAACAGGATGTGATACTAACACTGAAAAAAAAAATGATAAAGCGATTAGTGCTTATTACTTTGATAATATACGTGAAGAAGAAAAAGAAGAGCACCAAATGCCATTACAATCGCGCCACCTGCTATCTGACCTAGTCTAAGAGCGTGAATAATAATCCACGTAATAGACACAGTTGACCCAAGTTACTGACGTAGGTGATTATTATCCTTTAGATTTACTACCATGAGGCATCGGTAATTTAGGAAGGCACTGTGGTAAAGTGGACATGACTCCTGGCTATAAAACGGAGGTCCCGAATTCAAGTCCCGGCAATTGCTTGGGTCCTTAGACAAGATGTCTATACCCCACGATGCCCCCCTCGATCCTGCAGTGAAATTGGGTGACTGGAAATGTTAGTGTAATGAATTCTTTAAAGAACAGTGCTGACGCCAATGGGGCTACTCTGGACAGATAAGTTATAGATCAGACCATAATGATTGAGGCATGCGTGTTTCATCCTATCAAAGAAGCAGTTCATGAGCATTCTTGATAGGTACTAGTAACACAGGGTATTATATATGCATTGTTTGTTTGTTTTGAATACAAAGAAGAAAGGCGACACCACGACTGATCGGAAAAATTATAATCAAGATTGAGCTTGACTCAAGTGGAAGACAGCCATGCAGTTTGTATGACAGTTCCCACATTTCCTGCGCGATCGTAGGATATACACTTTGATTTCGTTTCTATGTGTAGGCAGTGAAACGAAGTCAAACAAGGAAAAACAATTACGGGAACAAAAACATGTAAGCATTTGGACGAAAAGCAAATATAATGCTCTCTTGTTGGTGATGGCGGCGATGCACACGCGCGCTGTCGTCTGGTGATTAGGAAAGGCAAGCTCATCGCTTTCGCGCCTTTGATATAGCAGCAATTTGCTGTTGGGGAGATGTAATCATGTTGTCACGTCATATTGCAGCGGCGAAGTGAATGAATCAACCAGTGGACAGAAAGAGAAAGAGAGAGAGAGAGAGAGTTAAATGGATTCCGCTCTAGATAATTCACGAGAGCTTTTCTTCCTCCTCTCCTGGGGTATAGCAGGGACATTGCCTCTGACAAGAGAGAATAGAACTCTTTTTCATTACGATTCCAGTCATGCCTTTCTTTCTTCCGCTCTCATTGAGGAGAAAACAGAAACGAAAGCTGTTAGAAATAAACAGGGGAACAAGCCCTCAAGTCTTCCGAGTTATAGTGGTTTTTTTTTTCTCAGTTCATATTTCGTTCATACTTTAATCTAGGCCTTACAGAAATATCTTGATATATCTCATGTTGCATTTTTCACATTCCTTGTATAGTGTATGGTTGTTTACATTTTCAAAAAGCTTCTTTTTGATTATCTTTTCAGGTGACAGATTAGGTCTATTTTCTTTGTAATATTCGCATGATTATAATATCATTACTTAGTTGTGGACAATGTGTGCTGTAAAAGAAATGGTGTGTGTGTGTGTGTGTGTGTGTGTGTATTAGATTTATCTACTTTCTTTTTTCTTTCTAGAACTAAAATTTATAATGGCACAGAATGTACATACTGTATACACTGTGTACATTGAGACATTTGCAATATCTCCTCAGTCGACCTTTACACGAAATGACTTATTTTTACCGCCATAGACAAAAAAAAAATCTTCTTCATAACCTTTCTAACGCGTTCGTATGGAGACATATTTCACACGTTGTTTTTCAATGTGATACCGATTATTTACCACTCTTGACAATCTTGCAACAACTTCACAGCGAGGTGGCGAAATGGTCGCTCTGTAATTTCAGCGCCATCAAATATTTACACTATAAGATGCAACTGTATGTTAGTGGCTCCTCTGGTGCTTTATCTTCTCCAAAACTGGTCCTTCTTTAGTTTTCTTCTGATTTCTCTCCTTACTCTTTCTCTCTCTCTCTCTTTCTCTCTCACAAAATAAGCCCCATTCCACTATCACGATCTGGACCCCGATCTGTCCCAATCTAGCAGATCGGGAGAGAGCGGCAAAAGCGTACAGGGATCGGAAGCATCGTAGCAGCAGCGTTTGGAGGTCGGGGTTGGAGCGGGCATTTTTTTTTTTTTTCAGATCGGGAAGAAATTTTGAACCTGCTCATACTGGATGAAGGGGATCATCCCACGAGACCGACACCCACCAGTCATACGGCCCACGAGTTCGACATTGATAAAAGGTCCATAAGTCATACAACCCACGAGTAAATACAGCACACGAGTCCGACACTAGGCAAAAAGACCCACGAGTTCGACAATAGGCAAAAAGGCCCATGAGTCCGATACATCTATAGGGAAAAAGGCCCACGAGTTCGACACAACATTACGGGGCTTGAAACGTCGGTCTCGTGGGTCTTATTTGCTTAGTGTCGAACTCGTGGGCCTTGTTTGTCTAGTGTCGGGGAGCTCAGAGGCCATATTTGCCCAGTGTCGAGCTCATGGGCTGTATGAGTCGTGGGCAGTATATAGCTGGTGGGTGTCGAAGTCCTGTCGTGCACCCAAAAAAAGTGCGTGAATGTTTGTCCGTGCGTCTGTTACGAAGTGATACTACGAGCCTAAGCTGTGTATGTCCATGGCGTCTGTATTTATGTCAGTTCATGCGTAAGTTTGTATTTTCACCTTGCCTTGCGAGTCCGTCTGTGTGCCAATATGTTACGTGTATAATTTCGCACGAAACTGCAGTCTACGGTACTTCAGTGCTGCAGTGTGACCGTCACATTTTCGCTCCGAGCAACACTGTGTACTGTGTGAAAAGTAATCGATATCCTATTACATTCTCTCCCTCCCTCCCTCTCTCTCTTTCTTTCTTTCTATCTCTCTCTTTCTCCCTCTCTCTCTCTCTCTCTCTTACTGTCTTTTATTCCCTTCTCTGTCTACACTGTAGCAAAAAAAAAAATATGTTAAGAGAAATTTCCACTGGAAGATTGTTAAATCTTTGCATTTTGAATAAAAGCCTTTGCCATAAATTCAACAGTGGGTGATTACGGTATCATTCCAATGATCACCAGCTACAAAAACCACTCCTGCTGACCTGGATATTGGACATAATGCGTCTTTGTTATTCTTTTTTTTTTTCAGTTCATTTGTGTGTGTGTGTATGTGTGTGTGTGTGGGGGGGGGGAGGTTGTATCTTTTTGGGCACCGTAAGAAAGCCTACCAATTTATAAGCGAAAATTAATTGTATCTATTCGAGTTACAAATCACACATAACTGACTCACCTTTCGGCTGTTTCACACGAATGCAAAAACATCATTACATTGACATTACCTGTCTGCCAAAAATGGATCTTTGACGTTTGAGGTACATACATGGTGGTAAGAGATGACGGAATACTCGAGCAATAAAAATGTCTCAGATAAACTCAGTAATACAACTCCACAAACAGTCTGTGAGGAAATGTGAACTACGGTTACAAATGTATATATATATATATATATATATATATATATATATATATATATATACTTGCCTTGCTTCTTTTTCGAATACTTCCTCATTGATATTCTGCAGATCATTCACATCTCAGGCTTCTGTTGCCTTTTTTCCGTGTTCAGCTTATATCAACGTATATATCCACAAATTTGTCTCCTGCGTCACAAGTCATTCTGTGCATCTTTGCAAGGAAAAAAGGGAATTTTTCTTCATTTGTCGCTGCTACTTTTAAAGAAGTATATTTTGGTTTCTCTCTCTCTCTGTGTACTCGTCACTTTGTATTCTCCTCTTCCTCTTCCTGTTCCTTTTCTGTCTGTCACATACACACATCACACACACACACAAACAAACAAATACACAAACCGTATTCTGTACTCTTCTATTTCTTTTTGTTTTATTTTGTTCTGCTCCGTGTTCTTTTATCTGCATAGGCAACAGATACTATAAGATGTCATCCTCGCTTCCGCCCGTATACCGGGTCTCTCTCCGTGATTGGCCCGATACATAATAATTCTGTTTCCGTATTTCATTTTAGCTCGTGCTCCCTCATGACAAAAGTTTCATTTCGCTTTTTTTGCTGGAGAGATGCCAACTCTGGCATAGAATGTTAAGTGAATGAATGCCCGTCGCTGCCGAGTTCAAGTGCGTTCACGCACTCGTTGCAGTCATATTCAAAGTCACTCGAGCTGTGTAATGCATCTACTACGTCCCCTGTGGGTCGCCTATCAACCGATGAATATGTTGTCAATTTGCAGCGTCACTTCGTAATTAACGAAAGACAGACGAAAAAAAATGTTGAAAACAAAAATGAAACACAGAAAGAAAAAAAATGACGGACAGACAAAGGAGACAGAAGAAAAAACCCCGAGAGTAGTTGTCATTTTGCTCAAAGCGTTGTATGAGCACGGAAGTTTGAAGTCGGGCGCCAAGATACAAACATGCCATGTTCACCACGCCTGCCAGCGTCATATGGTCACTCACTTGAACAACATGGAGGTCCTCGTGCAGATGACGATGCATTCACCTCAACACCACGGTATACATCGATTTAATTTCCGGATACCTTTCATTTTGGCGAAGAACGGAAGGACAATGTCCTTTCCGCCCAAGAAGCCGAAAGATATTGGACGCGACGGCGAAGCAGGGCCGAACGCGAAAATGACAAACTTTTTTAGAGAGGGTTCAGGGAATGTAGCCAGCAAGCACAGTTTGCACAAGTCCCGGGTGAACATGGTGAATATAAACTGGATGATAACTAGGGAGGTGAATGGAGGAGGTGAAGTAACAGAATATTCCCTCCGAAGAGTCGAATTTGAAACGATATTCGGCGGGGCTAAGAGTCCCAACTTAAAGTCGAGGGACCTTTAACTTCCTGAGATAACGTTTTAAACCCTCATGTCAGGACATTCTCCAACGAATAAGAACAAAGAAACAAGTCATCTGTTTTATTACCTTATTAGAAAACTACAATTGCATCAAGAGACTGTTTAAGACGTGCATTTGTTTTACCAACGCCTGGAAAACACGAATGTCTCATCATTTGTCATTTTGTTGATTTTGCTTTGGTTTGGTTTGGTTTGATTTTGTGATTGTTGTTGTTGTTATTTTGTTTGTAAGTGCAATGACCAAAAACAAAATGAAAATAAACGGTATGCTATCATAAGTAGAGGTACAAACCAATGTGGAAATAAGCAATTTAATATCTTAGTAGTTACTGTTGCTTGTAACACAAAAGTAGAAAATAGTATGCTTCTTCTGGATGAGTCTGAGAGAAAATAATTATAGAAGACTACCAGTATAAGCAGAGTTTGACATAGATCAAGTTCATTTCCTACCAGTCGAACCAGAAAAAAAAACCCAAAATGATATGGTTAATAAAAAAAGATTGCTATTTACTTTCGATGCTGAAGTAATAAAGTCTGCAACTATCGTCAATCACCTCCATCACCGCAGAAGGAAAAACTTTCGCATCTTTGAAGACCAGCTACAGACGACTGAAGATCAACACAGGTTGAACACAAAACCATATTCCATTGAAACAGTGGTCGAGTATGCGTGTGTGTATGTGTGTGTGTGTGTGTGTGTGTGTGTGTGTGTGTGTGTGTGTGTGTGTATGCGTGAATGCGTGTGTGCGTGGGTGTGCGTGTGTCTGATTCCAAGCCGAGAGGGTTCACGTGAAAGGCTTTCCTGTCAAGAAAATGTGTATCTAAAAATAAGAAGATATGAATAACAGATTGATGGAAAAAAAAATCTCCGTTCAAAAAAAAAAAAAAAAATCTCTTTCCCATTCTGTCTCTCTCTATCTCTCCCATAGTACTACGTCAAAGCCCAAATATAAATGTGAATTATAAAGTGAAAGCAGCAATATTAGTAAATCACATCAGTGAAAATTTGAGGAAAATCATACAACCGATTCAAAAGATGTGCATTTTTAATATTTCGGTGCCGTCATCGCTTGATAAGCTCGAGACTACTACAATTCATGCTGTCATTATGGACAACTATATCAAGAAAATATCAAGAAATTCAACATGATTTTCACTTTTCTAGCATATTCACAGAGCATTCTTTCAAAAATCCGAGGACTAGTAATATTACCCTTTATATATTATGTACGTAACAAGTCGATGGAAAGTGTTCTTGTCATGAAAAAATTAAATTTTGGATGTGGAATTTTCCTCTAATTTCTCTTTTTATTGTTGTCCAAAGTGACGTCATGAACTGTGGTAGTTTTCTTTTGCAGAGATGACAGTGCTGAAACTTTAAAGATTCATAACTTTCGAATCGATTTTCCTCAAACTCTCACTGATGTGTTCTACTAAAGTTGCTACTTTTACTTAATTCGCATTTGCATTTGGGCTCTGACGTAATACGATGGTATCTTCAGTAGGGCACTGTATGTCACTGACTCCGGGCACTAACAAAGAAAGAAAGAAAACTGACTAGATTCATTTTGCGACAAACTTTCACTTTTCCTTTATAAAAAAAAAGCTATGTTGATACCTTTCTGGTCTTTTCGGTTTTGTATTTGCTTTTGTTTGTATTGTTCTTGTGTCTGTATAGACTTATGTTGTCGTCACGCACGCGGGGCGGCTAAATGTAGTCGAGTGATTTGTCATATGAGTCAAATCACAATTCAGGCGAATTCTGAAAATAGACCCGCCAGACGTCAAATAGATATTGGACATCTGTGCAGACGGTTTTGGAGAGACATCTTCTTTTTTTTTCGCATTCTGGAACGATAGTTTGTCGCGCTGTCTTTGTGAACTGAAAACAACAACAAAAACCAACTTTTAGGGTGTCAAATAAACAAATCACAGGTGTCTGTTCTTGTTTGATGCGGGGGTAGTGATGCTGATGTTGCAACCAAGCGACAATGACGGAAATAGGTATTTTGATCTCGAGAAAATTTAGCGAACCACGCACGCTTACGATATCTTATCAGACGAAAATACAGAGCTTGAAAGTGTTGATTCTATCTTGGTCGTGTTGGTATAGTTCTTGAAACGCTGAAAATGAAAAAAAAAAAAGGAAAACGACAATGCAGCACTTATTCAGATTTAAGTTCTACTTGCATCTCCACTAACTTGCCAAACCTTGAATCAACTGATGATAATCTCATGAAATGTTTCGCGATTGCAGAAGGTGCTCGGCAATCTTATCATTTTCAGCTGTAGACTTGAGGAGATATAATCTTCAAGTGACCACTTTTATTTTTTTACAATTTTTGCTTGATTTTCATCGCGATTAATTTATTGCTTCTGAAAGTCGATTGTATCATTTACTACTACTTTCCTCCACGGAGATTCCGAACACAATTAAGTGGCTACCTTCACTACATAGTCAAAGAAGAATGAGAGGACCTGTGCTACCATACAATATGCCGTCGACCGCAGGCAATGAACCCGAAACTCGGGATAAAATTCATGAGCTACTAAAGGAATTAGCCGAAAATTAGAATCACATCACACTAACAGTAGAAACGGGGTTAGGGGCTGCAACCTGGTGTATGAAAAAAATAGGGACAAATTGGAAAAAAAATACAACACCCGGGTTAACTATAGCCCCTCCATCTTAAAAATGTTCCGCGGCCCCTGCATCATTGTACGATCCCGCCTTCCTAAACTTCTCGAGATTCTATAAGATTTCATGCGTATTGATTACCACGGCGATATCAATATAATAAAAATCTTTTGTGTATCATATACCTCTGATCATCTTATGACTTGCAGACCATTGTCAAGGTAATTTTGGTGAAATTGTTGATTCCTAAATCTAATTTTCGGTAAGTGTTGATTGATTACCGTATTTTTTCAAATATTTCATCTTTTACTGATCCTCCGTGAGTGCATGTGTACGTGTGTGCAGGCCTATTATATGTATCCTTGTGGTTGTGTGGACGTTAGCTATACATGCTTGTGTGATGCAAAATAGGTATCTAATATAAGCTCCCATGTGGAGACTGTTGCTTTTTCTGTTAGTATGAATGAGCTCCACTGTGGAGACATTTGTTTTCTTTACCTTTTCTTTCCCTATCAGCTCCCCTATGGAGACATTTATTATTATTATTATGAGTTCCCTTGTGGAGACACTTTATTAGTAGGCCCTATGAGTTGATAACGTTGATCTGCTGCTCAAATTATCGCTTGATTTGATCTCAGTATCACCTAGGTCAAAGTTATTTTTCAGTAGGACCCCATTTATTTTTACTGCTGTCTATCCACAACAACATCGGCAACATCTCTCATCAGTCTCAAAAGGAATACATGAACAAGCCTTTTATTTTTCATCTCGTTGGTGAGCGTTTTATCTTGTTAAGCATCGTTTGTTTTCCCCATATCAAAGCAAGGTAATCGTCCAGGGGCTATCACCGAGGGCTTGACATTGCTTGCACTATTGATGAAACGCCATTCAGTGCACTTGTGCCAATTAGTCAACCAAAAATGCACCGACGATTATTTTTTCTTCTCTTTGTGCATGTGTGTGTGTGTGTGTGTGTGTGTGTGCGTGTGTGTGTGTGTACTGTTTATCGTTTACTTTTTTGAGGGAGGGGGTGGGTCCGATATCACTTTTAATCAATTATTTGTCGCTGTTTCTGTTTTTTTTTTTTCAAAACAAGCACTGTTTTGCTTTCAGATTGATTAAGTGCAATTTAATATACAGCGGTCAGTTGGACTTCATAACAATTACCTTGCGGTGACACGCCTCGGATAATTACTGATATCAAAGAGAACAATTACAAAACACCTCGTATAATGGAGTCACAATAAGCGTTCATTATCATCCAATTGATTTTTTTTTCATAAAAGTTGAATAGTAACAGTTCAAAGGTCACGCAGCAACAAGCAAATTGAGAAGAAGAGGCCATCAAGGGTCGAAGCTTAAAATGCTTTTATCTTCATAATTACTGACTTGAGGGTGTTCGGTCTTAATTGTCAAACGCCAAGGATATTTCGCCCCTCCCTCCCTTCCATGGCTCAAAGTCACATACCGAAGTCAATCCGGAATTAAATGGCTGGCACAGGTAATGGCGTAACTTTCATCAACTTCAAAGTACCCATGGTTATGCTATTATAGCAAAATTACATAAAAAAAAGAAGATAAGTACATTGGGGTCGAAATTCTGTCGACACTGCCTTACAGACCCTATCCATGACATAACAATTAGCTTGATGGCACCATAATAGCATTTTTAGCACGTCCGTATATTCCCTGATACATACACACGCACGCACACGCACAAACTCACACACGCACACACTCACACACACATACCTACAGACACCTGCAGGCGGCTGAAATTCCACCTTGTCGAATAATGTTGATGAACCAAACTGACAGCGATTAAATGTCGGATTGATGACCTTCTGGGTTACCTCATAATATCATCCCGTAGGGAAGTCGCACTTCTTCATAACCACCAACTTGGCAACATAATGACGAAAGTGGAGTCACCACACACTCGTCGGGTTTCTTATAAAGTTATATCCAAACTTTTGTCTCCTTCTTCTTGGGAGTCTTAGTGGCACCAATTACCCGGCCCCAAAAAAGTTCACAGGTCTTTTGCACCCCTCCCTGGAGCGCTGAAGATGGTGGTCAGGCCCTCAGACTCTGACGGTTGATATGATCTATCGCTTCATTCTTCATGTCGGTTTTACACGCTTTAGCAGTTTTACCCCAACCAACAAAGAAATTCACTGGTCATCATCAAAAATGATATTTTGAGCAAGAAATACTTTCTGTTGTGTTACGAATCAAAATCAGTCTAACATCACCAATTCTTTCCAAGATTTATTCATATTAGTGACGCTGCCCTCTCTTTTGTACCTACATCTGCAACTACACCCCTAGTATACAGTATGTGATATTATTGTTATTATTATCACTGCAGACTTTTGTTGTAGTTCCAAGAAAAAAGCTTCCGCACACCAGTTCCATTTGGGAAACTGGGAATAGTGGGAACCTTGTCCGTCCATGTGCACTCGTCTTGCATGTATGGTACTTCTGCCAGATCTCCCAGCCGAGCGGCTTGTTTCCTTTGGACCATGATATTGGCAAGTCGTTCTAAAATCGATCCACCTACCTACTAGAGCTAGCTCCTTTTAGGAGCAGTCGGAGGAAGGCGTCCTATTTTGTGGCGTTTACTCGACATGTTGGAGACATTACATATCTAAAATTTATCATTCGAAAATAATTTTAACAAACATGTATATAGAAAGATATGAAATCGGAACCCTTTCAAGGGGAAAAATGTCAAATTGTAAGATTTTATATCTTCTGTCTTTTTTTTTTTTTTTTGATGTGATTCTAACAAAACTTTCAGTGTTCCGTTTGTAATACTTTGCTCGTTTTGACAATGTTTGTCATCTTAGACGCGCAGTAATAAAGTTGATTTCTCATGGAAATTCTGTTCTACTCTTTTTTTTTTCTGCCATGCAGTGTGAATTCATAGAGGGACTGGGCTTCTGCCGGGGTTCTTACAAGTGTGTCTGCAAGAAGGGCTATTACTTTCCGGACCTGAACGCGGAGCACCACTATTACAACGGCACCGAAATGGAGGAGCAGTACGACCTCTTCATCTCCTCCAAGAGCAAGCGGTACGAGAAGCTGGTGTGCTTGCCCTGCGGTGAAGGCTGCGAGGAGTGCGTGGACGGACGCTCCTGCATCTTCACCTACAACTGGCCGCTGCGGACCACCTTCTTGGTTATCCAGTGTCTGACCATTGTCGGCATGATCCCACTCTTCGTCTTCACCATCCAGTTCCGGGATATCAAGGTGGGTCACGCCCTTCTCTTCATCCCCCCCCCCCCGTCCTTCCAGCCACGCTCCTCCATCAAAAAGAGATTATATTGTACCCCACAACTGTTATGTGAGAATTATGAAAATAATAAGAATGACGGGCTGTGAGGTGGTTCAATCGGTAGCGTATCTGTCCTTCCATTGAATGGCTCGGGCTCGGAAGCCGGATCCGAATACAAGTGAGTCTACCTTGTGTGAGGAACCAATATCATTTGATCCTGTCCAACACAAGACTTTTTAGCACACCTGAGCCAAAGTGTTAGAGCTAAGTTAGAGCTATGAGTTAGTAGATTGGTGCCAGTAGTTTCAAGTTTGTTCATGGCTGATCTGAGTATGCCCCCTTGGGGACCAAATTGGGGACCAATTTTCACATTTTCATCTTCTTAAAAACACATGGTCAAATTTACGGTCAAACTTGGAAGACATCGCTAGGGTTATAGAAGTAAATTTGTACGAATGGGCACCATGCCCTTACCCCCGACCCCAATGAGACAAATCTTCAAAAAAAAAAAAAATGTTCTTTAACCCCCCCCCCCCAAAAAAAAAAAGTTTATGTGGCAGATCCAGGAATGTGTGTGGCCCCTTTGTTGGACCAGAACCAAAGTGGGACCATTTTTCACATTTTGATCTTCCTTTTGACAATGCTTGGTTACATTTTCTACAAACTTGGCAGGTAAAATAGTCAGTGTGATAGAATGATACGAATGGACACCATGCACCCCGGATTCCTCACCCCCCCCCCCCCCCCCCAGCTGCCTATGTTCTTCCTAGGCTGCAAGAATGCGTGGAAGGTAAACTTGGGATACTCAGGTGAGCGGTACATCCCGGGTCTCTTGTTATTGAAAAAGAAAACATACAAGCAAATGAACTAGATGCTATATTTAGGCATTCCCGGAATAATAAGCTTCATGGTTATGGAAAAGAATAATTGGACATACAGATCTTTTTTCTCGAAAGCACGAGAAACAGCAGGAATAAAGTGGAATTACACAATGCAATGTCATAAAAAGTGAGAATTAAAGAAGCTCACTGTTCGGGATCGAACCAAAGCGCATGAGCAAATTTTAAAAAAGAGGGAAAAAGCAGGTTGAGGTCGTTGAAGGAGGCAAGGAAGGCAACGCCGGAAATGGTAATTGATTGGGAGAACATATTTTTATCCGAACTGTTTGCATACATATCATTCTACGATTCTTGCCTCGTCCTTCTCCATCGAACCTCCACTCCTACTCCCACCCCCCTCCTCCTCCCTCTCCCTCTTTTGCGACCTTTTTCTTACCTCGTCGAATAATTTCGGAGCGTGGATTCGTAAGCTATCCAGAGAGCAGGAAGAAGCGCGAGGCATACCGGAGGTTTGTGACATGGCAGGCGACCTGGGCAGGCAATACCGCTGACGTTATCGCTGACGTTTCCCCCAAAGCGAGTTTAATGTGAGCTTTTAACAATTACTGCAAATGAAGCCCCGTCGGCCGAATAGAGTGCTCCTCCGCGCGCATTGCTAGCTGGGACGTACGTGCTTCATTAAAATAGAGATAGAACCTGGAGCTACGGCTAAATGGAAATGGGGCTTTATGCGGCTCTTCCTCGCTAAAATTTGGCTTTTGACAGCATTACATGACAATAGCATACCGGTATAAAAATCGATATACATGCAAACGCTTGGCTGATGGCTGTCCAGGACTCTTTTAGCAATGGATAAATTTATATATCTTATATATCATACTGTTAAAAAAGGGCAGGTAGATATATATAGATATATAATGTTTCCTCGGTGGTTAATGTTATTGTACAGATAGATATATATAAAAAGCTTATCATTTATGTAGAAATATACTTGATTTCAGATACAGAAATAGATACAGATAATGAAATGGAAGGGAAACACTGGCAAAGATTTTCTATATATTTTCTCTCTTTTTTTTTTTTGCAATTTCCTGGTGTGTTCATCAAAGCTTTGTTGCTCTATGTTGAATGTGTTTTTCAGTAGACTTGTACTCTTACAACAACAACAACCAACAACAAAAACAAATAGACACAAACTAATTTTCAAAAATTACTTATCGAAGACCTTAAATTAATTAACCCTAGGTTATAGAAAATAAAGAAAGGGGCCATATACTGTATAGACCAGTTCTTATTAAGTCCGCTGAAATAATGCAGCTGTATACTTGTCTGCTTGTGTGCAATAGGTGTGCCAGAAACCATTATTGCTTGATTACTACTCCAGGGCCCCGTTTAATAAAGCTCTTTGCAAAATTACGTACGACTTTACAAATGACTTTACAAATGACTTTACAAATGACAAATGACTTTACAAATGACTCTATGGTAAGCCAAGTGGGGTTTTAATCATTATTAATTTCAATAGCTAAAATGTAAATTTTGCAGATGATCATGATTATTCTCGAAAGTGTAATTTTGCCCCAATTTAGATGAAATATTGACATACATTCGAACTTTGTTAAAACGCAAGAGGGAAAAATGGGCACACATATTGGCACTTCATATTCCAGTTGTTCGTAAAGTCATGCGTAACTTTACGAACACTTTTATGAAACAGGGCCCAGCTTTGACAGGTGCCCTTTCTCATTATCTGCCTGGGACAAGAAAATCATTGCGGGGCAAAAGACCATGTCCACACGTGTTTATAGCATGTAAGCAGGATTTGAATGTCGTCTGGTCTAGTCCATCGGAGCCTAGCCTTGTGCAAAGGACTCGCATACGGCGGGGGTTGGACTCGCGCGCACACAGTTATCGGATGGGAGCGAGCTCTACTCTCGCAGCTCGCCGGTCGCGCGCTGTGTGTGCGAGTCAATTGCTCTCTGCGTGCGTGTTCTGAAATTACAACGACCTGCCTTTGCAAAAGCTTATCGGAGCCTAGACCATATTCATAATAATGCCCAATTATCATGGTCTGTTACACGTCACTTCCGGTATAACCGGAGTGAAAACAAACAGCTCACCTGTATACAGTACATGTAGGCCTATACCGGGCGCCCATCTTGAGCGTGTCGTGCATCCAGTGCAGGAGTGTATTACCAGACGCCACAGTACGATCCCTGATGCACCATTCTTTACCGTGATGTGTCAAAAACATTTCGTGCGGTTATCAAAAATGTTAAGATGGATCGTATCCGACAGTGTCGTGGAATTTCAAAGCTAACTATGGAATAAAAGAAGATCGTGGGTTTGTATTCACTCGAACAAGTTAATGAGAATAAGAATATAACGACACGACACCCCCACCCCCCCCCCCCCTCAATGTAAAGTTGCAAACAGGAATAGGAAACTTACCTCAAACTTGTTTTTGTTAAAAATGGAGGTTTGACTCTTAATCTTAAGTCATTTATAAAGGCATATAAAAATTCACTTGTTTCATTAATGATACCATTGTAAAGCACACTCTTGAACATTATTATAATTATTGTTACTATTATCATTATCATTATCATTTCTTTTTTAATGCTGGTAGCCTATGAGATGCAAGTTTATTTCTTTGTTTCCTTCTTTCTTGATTTTGTCTTGATTCTATTGATTGATTGGTGATTGTAACTTCTTTATCTATCAATATTGAAAAAAAAGGGGCAGGCTCTCGGATAGTCATTTATTTTGTTCACGGTAGCTCGACACCACCGAGGCGTCAGTGTGAACTCATCCCGAACCGACGTTGATAATTTGTTGCTGCTCTCTCTCCCACTCCGAGTTAATAAAAATCTTACGCTATTTTATGGCTTGATTCTTTATAATTGCCCTTAGAAAAAGGAGAGTACGACTTGAAGATTATCCGTTTTGAAGGCAACTGTTTGAAGGCAAATGTTTAATGTCAGTTTCACCAACCTATAATTCTTCTTGTCTTCCATATTAGAAAAAAAAAACTAATAGAAAAAGAAAAAGAAACAAAGACTGTCAATTTCCAGGCTTTGTAGGAAAGAGGTCAGACGATTGGGCAATGCTTTTGGGAAACAGCAACAGCTGTATTAGGGGATAAAGAAAGACAAAAAAGTATTAACGACAGGATGAATAAATTTAGGCATTTATGTTCTTAAATTGCATGGTTCTTAAGAGGGTTTAAAAGCTTTCGTGATATCATTTTCTGGGTGAGCGTATAAGCGCTCTTGCGGGCGTGTGCATGCGTCCTAAAGCGTGCAGCAGACTAATGCCGGACGCGGCTGTAATTGCCTTTAACCGTACTTGACGCTTGCTCGACAGCTTGTTAAGCTCGATGATGGATACATTTGTATGGCGTGCCCAGAAAATTCTGGCTACATTAATAAATACTCCTTAAAAAGTTAAGGACAGAATGAAGAGATGTCATTACTTGAATTTCTTCCATGGGGAGATTCAGAAAATTCGAGCCGACAACTGGAAACATGCTTTCCGAACGTAGAGAGCATCAAAAGAAAAGGAGTTGTGAAGATACACTTCCCTTGTCTAGCATGATACTCGTTTGATAATGAGAATATTGATTACATAGAAAGGTGTTCTCCACACAGCTCTGGCTTGCGTTTGTGTAAGCACATCCGGATGATGGTGAAATTAGAAGAAGTAACTTTTTTTCTTTCCATTTTTCCTGGAAACTTTTTATCAAATCATGAAAGACGTAGTTTCTTAGCGCTGAAAAGAACTGATGGAGTTCAGCGGCAGAAATGTGTCACCAAATTGAACAATGACGTCAAAATAAGGTTTGCAGTAATGCTCTTTGTGGCCCGTGTCAACGCGCAAGAAGTTTTTGATTTCTTTCTTTTTTTTAATCTAAATTGCAAAAGGACATCATAAGACATCATAACTCTAAAGACTGCATCAGCTGTTGTCCCTAAAAGTAAAAGAGCAGAATTTTAATAGGATCAATGCAAGGTCTGCAGTGGAGATTTGACAATCGAACCACGTGATTTATAGGCCATCAGGTCATTGACTACGATGATACTATCAGTTGTAGAGAAGATGTTGTGGCTTAGTGGTTAACATCACGGGATCCGAATGTGAAGGTCCTTGGTTCGTGTTACCATTGGCAGAAGCGGGCTGTGCCCTGTGTCAAGGCACTTATTGTCATTGCTTTGTAACTAGCAGGACATTTGATTAAAGCAGTAGGCGCCGTGATTAATAACTTACACGTATCCATTTGCTTCCATATTGGTCACGTAATATAAATGCAGA
The DNA here is from genome assembly GCA_033980235.1 of Diadema setosum. Taxonomy (NCBI): domain Eukaryota; kingdom Metazoa; phylum Echinodermata; class Echinoidea; order Diadematoida; family Diadematidae; genus Diadema; species Diadema setosum. Next base: position 31,629,581 of record CM067066.1, on the reverse strand, counting down.
ACTCAAACTCAATCTTTTGTCAACTCGTATTCAATGTAAAGTTTCCAGGAAATCTGAAACTTTCATTTCGACTTATATCCACTGTTCAGTTGTAAAAATTTAAGTGATTCATAGGATACTGAATTAAATCGATTGAGAGATCATCGAACTATGGACAATTCTATGTTTTGGAAGGTGTATTTTTTTTTTTTGGGGGGGGGAGTTGCAAATTTCTCGTTTTCCACTTGTTTTCTATTAATTTTGAGGTGTAGTATACAACCATGTCTCCTTCTCGATATAATGTTATTTAGTTGAACCAAGAAAAGATTAAGAAGTTTTTGATGAAATATCTACCGCTCTGTTTAATTTTTAGATTCAAATCCATTCGGTAAAGTCATGCAACCCCGAAAATGAAGTGACATTCAGCGTTTGCGATTTCTGATGTTCAAAACAGCGGAAGGATCCATCTCCAGAAATAGACATCAGCAGTCGGTCTTTCCAACTTTGGCTGCTCCACTCCGTGTAGACAGAAGACACGTTTGAGGGTCTTGGATGATTTTTTTTTTGGGGGTGTGGTGGGTTGGGGATGGGGTGCGTCTTTAAAAATCTTGGTAGCCATTCATGAGGTTGAAACTTAAATTGGTAGGGCATAAAGGTTGAATTTGTTCAATCCCAGCACCTGACAATTTTTGGCGAATGAGGTTGGAGTCCACGCGTAACACCGGAGACGCAACCATTATACTCGTGCTTTCAACTACACAGAAGGTAAACTTTTTATGCCGTCGAGCCAGAACGAAAGATGATAGAATACAGGAGTATGTTTGTTTGTTTTTTAATATATCTCCCTCACACCTTCGTTTCACATTGAAGCAACGCTATCCCATCTGTTTTTGCCGAAAAACTCGACTTTAAGGCAGACTTATTAAGGAAAAAATGGTGACTGCCTCTTAATCTTGAATGACAGGATTGTATGGAACATTGTATGCGAGAGGTTGTGTTTCTTTTTTAGAACGGGGGAGATGCGATTAACAGAGGGTACGTGAGTCACTGCCCTTATGATGATTTTACCTCGAATTGATTACATAAATGATTATGCACACACACACACACATATATAGTTTGTGTGTGTGTGTGTGTGTGTGTGTGTGTGCGCGCGCGCGTGACGTCTGCAAAGAGCTTTTGCATGTTTTGTCGTCACCTCTCCAAGGGAGTTGAAAAAAAAAAACACGACAAGAACAACAAAAGAATACCATTCCAGTTGATGGAAGCTGACTGGAGCGGTGGAATGATTAATCCAGGAGAGATCATCGTTCCCCTGGTATGACATAAACTGTCAGGGCCAATGGGGTAACATCGTGCATAAATGTTTCTCCGCGTTACACTCAAGATCATTGACGACCAACTTTTTGTTGTTTTCGTTGTTTGTTCGTACGAGTCAAAATACGATTTTTTTTTTTTACTTTGTGAGGTAAATTGATGTTATGTTGATTTATCGTTGTTCGTGTCGTCGGTGTTGGTGATGCTCTTGCAGTTGTTTGATGTGCGTGTCACCGGTCGTTACTTTTAACGTCACTCATAGTTTATGAACGTCTCGATGATTTATGGCTATGAGTTTTAGGTAGGGTAAGGTAGAGTTATTCTGGGACCAGGCTTCTATGAAAAGAAAAGTGTGTGTGTGTGTGGGTGTGGGGGGGGGGGGGTAGGAGTCATTGCCACCAATCACTTCTCTGTCTTTATTGAATTCATTACGAAACAAAACAAATGATAAGAAAAATCCAGTCTAGGCCTTCTGTCTGCCTGTTTAGCATAATCTATTTTGTCTTTCCGCAATCTCAGTCTCCAAATATTGTTTTGAACCTTTTTTCTCACAGAAAGTCTTTCTTTTTCTTTTCTCTTTTTTTTTTTTTGCAGTTGTCACCAAAATTTATTTTTTGTAAGTTTTGGCGCTTTTCTCCTTTTTTGCGCGTATCGTCTTATCTTTTTTTCTTTTTTTAATGATAAACCTGAGTTGCTTTTTTTCCTTTTTTTTGGGGGGGGGGAACTGTAAATGTCCTATGTGCATTTATTATTACACTCTTTCTTATTCTTGTTATTCTAACCGTCATAATCATTTTTAAATTCTGTTACCATAATAATGAAAATCAATCTCTTCGTGGTTATACTTCTTGTCCTTTTTCTAATTTCTTTGTTTGCTTTTTTTTTTTCATTCGACAGGTGGTAAAAGCAGCTAGCCCGGTGTTACTTCGAATCATCCTCATTGGGGCTTTGTTTCTGTACTGCTTGGTGAGTAAAGATTATTATTCAGTTTCAGATTCACAAATTCTTCCTCGTGACATGGAAACCAAGTTTCATCAGCTGTGTACCACACCATGCTGCGGATGATAATGCAATACATTCCTGCCTATTCCGTCCCTGCTTTCGTTCTTGTCCTTGTCATAATCTTTCTTTCTGTTTGTTTCGCCTGACGTCATGATTATTATCAAAATTTTTACACGTGGAATCCTTGACGGATGTTGAGATGCCCTCATCTCCTAGAGAAATTCACAAAATTTACAAGCTATGCTTCTCTTGTGAATTCCTCTTTTCCATATAGAGTTACAAATAAGGTTGTATTGCTTACTTGTTTATTTATCTAAGGACCAAAGTTGATATCATTATAATATTGTATCCATGTTTTGTTGAAACTTATGTGATTCAAAGTTCCGTAGAATATTATGTACTCATGTAAACGTTATAGATATTGTTTTGTATTGCTTTATATGGAAATAAAATCATGTTAAATGAATTGAATTGAATTGAATACAGAGTATGCAGCGAAAATAAGTATATCGACTAGAGAAACACGCCTCTGTAGCATTGCTTGGGGGGGGGGGGAACTATGTTGTGGACAGCATGAATGGTTTTTGACCCCTAATTTGGGATATCAATGAATGCGTGTTCCACATGATAGAAATCGACTGTTTTCGTATCATACATTCCCAATCAGGACAGAGCAATAGACCGTTGGGAAACGTGCGTGTCATACTAAAACATTGATAAGCAAAAACAAACAAACAAAAAAGTCTAAGACAATCTGAAAGCATATCCGATAAAGTCTTCAATATGGTTTACACACACACACACTTGTAAATTATATAAGTGTGATTTATATGTATATCATGGATTTATTCAAATATCTGTGTTTCCGTCATATAATTCTCTCGTCTACTGACTTCACTGATGTTAATAGCGTGGGTGTGTAAAAAATCATAGGAACAAGAGCAGAGCCTGCACTGAATGATTAACGAGCATGAGACATGCACACGTCAACAGAACCGAAGCTCACAAATCAAACAGAGTTAAAAAAAAAAATAAATAAATAAATGTTCTTCGCTGTGCCCAGTGCAAATGAAGACTCAGGGGACAGAGGTATAACAACTCCAGCAGCTTCGGACAGCGAACAAGAGAGAGATATACTGAGGGGGAGAGAGAGAAAAGGGAGTTGGGCAGGGGGAGGAAGAGAGTGAGGTGGTTTTTCACTTCAAAATGTTTTGTCATTCAAATCGTATTCGGTCGATGGTTGGTGGATAATCTGTTGGTCGGAACAAAACTTTTAAATACCCCTCAATCTGTCTTTGGACATGGTCGTTGCGCCATGAAGTGTTGTTGTATAGAATGTGTTCGCCTTATTTCTCTCTTTTTTCACTCTGTGTTCAAGTTAACCTTGATAAGAAGAGTATATAATTTAAAAAGCTGTTACAAGTTTCACTAATAATCGAAGTACCGGTAGAATGGGAATGTTTTAATATTTTGAAATTGTGTAAGGTGTGGAAGAATTTCTTCAGGGGGTTATGTTAACCTGCACATAAAATGCAGATTTGAAAGGGAAAATAAAGTGGCTACGATCTCATCACCGTATCTAATTTGCATGTCATGTAACTGACATTGATATTACTATTCATTAAAACACTGAAATGTTAATATGCCATACATCATTTTTCTTCGATTTTCATTAGATATTCATTTTTCTGTTCGCTGAGCGTCATCATTAGTTTAACACTCTCTCATCACTTGGACTCGCTTTTTTAAGAGGGGTGGGTCTGATTAAATGTGATTTCGAAGACAAAGTCAAAATGCAGAGATGATTCATACTCACGTGTGAGATTGCTGCATGCCTCGAGGGTCTGCATGTTATTACTATTTTCTCTGTTTCGTAATATTGAACTCTAAGAAACAAAACAACGAGAGCAAAGATGATGGCGGAGACAGGTTATCGTAGTCATGGCTTGGCTTGCCGCATCAAATGCAAAATAGCAGTTACCCAGAATGACAGGCGCTTCCGGTCCGTGGGGTGAGTAACGGGCCCTTCAGGCATGGATGATATACTAAGACGGCTTAGAAGGAAAAAAAATTAAAAATAAAGTATTTTCACTGGTACACGTTAAAAAACAACAAAAATAAAAGCTAGATCTAGTATTAACATCGTCATCTTCAAAAAAGGTATTGCGATGATGGGATATATGCATTAACATCGCGCTTAACTTTTATGTAAAAACAAATGGATACAAGAATTCGGACGCGACGCGGGGGGGGGGGGAGGTTTTTGCCCTGCTGCCATCCTTCACATCAATAATATTTTTCTCTTTCTCAACTCTGACGGTAACGCTAAACCCTATCATCAAAGGTCAAATTGATGGAAAAAAAAGAAGGTCAGTCTGAAAGTAAGACTCTGGAGCGGCATTTTTTTTCCCACCTGGTAGATGGAATTTCTTATATAAAATTCGTCACTTACATAACAGCTCAAGGCGCGAGAACATTGTATAGAATATATAGATTTTTCTGGCACAGTGCAATCTCCCTCGCAGCTAGAAGTAATCTCTGCCTCCAGTTTTGTCTCCTCGCTCTCTTACAAACTGATATTTTTTTCGCGCAGTATGTGTCTCCTTTATAGAGGCGAGAAAATTGGCGCTATACTTTGCAAGATGTCTTCAAGCAGCTGACAAGCGATTGATTGCGATTAGTCTGTTGGGATGATAGATGTAGTCATATAATCATTATCAGTATGACGTCGTGCGCATTTATAAGTGCGCACTCACTTACACATCCACAATGGTATAACGGGGTGTTTGTGTGTGTGTGTGTGTGTGTGTGTGTGCGACTTTCATTCTCCTTCAATTATATCGTTTGGGCCAAAAGTTGTCGGACCTATAGCTGTTTCAATGATGCCGAATTCAAGACGAAAGCATTGGCTGTGGAATAGTAATATACATGTACGCTAGTGACAATTGCTAACACTACATTACATAGTAACTTGCATCAGTCTGAGTAGCAAAGAAACATTGCCAACGATGACGATGAAGTCTGAAATGATGGTGGCGGACCAAAGATGATGACGAACTCCGGGTTTCGAATGTCGCTACGGGCTCGCAATTATACTCCTTGGCGACCTCAAAGATGATGGCGGTATTTCCGTTACACTTTCTCTTTTTTTTTTTTTTTTTTTTTGTTTCGGGGTAATTCTCGTCAAGCACTTCCTGCATGTGCAATGCGACAATTTTCTAGCCCGTCCGAGGCGAGCTCCTCAATCATTTTCGAAAGCACACTTGAGGCAGGCAACGCTTGTCTCTTAATGTCGGCCTGACCTCAATCGTTACGGAGACGATCCTCCACTCACGGCCACCCTCTCCCCCCCCCCCCCCCACCTCCTACCAACTCTTCCTCCTCTTCCTCCATCTTCTGCAACCCCCATGTAACCCCCCATCGTTCCCTTGCTCAGGAGATACTTCAAAGCTTCCAATTACGGTTGCACATTTCCGGGACAAAATCAATACCTTCCCCCTTTGCCACTTTTTTTTTCTTTCATCCGATCATTCTTGCTTTAGGTGAGATCAGATGTAGCAGCCGCATATACCTCTGTCTCTTCTCTTCTCTCTTCTCTCTCCATCTCTCCCTCTTGCTCCCTAACCTCACATTAGACCTCAAATATCCTTCTTCCCTCTTTTTCTCTCCTTTCCCGTGGTTTTTCGTGTTTGTATGCATCTATCTATACGAATATCTCTTATCTATCTTTTTATATGTAAATATGAATATATGTAATATATATATATATATATATATATATATATATATATATATGGGCCGTGACGCGAGAAAAGGGCCCTTAGCGGCGCTGCGCGCAAACGCTAGAAAACGGCGCGGAAGTTTAACAAAGCAATACGCGCAAAAAAAATATCAACTGGCTAACTACGCGGAAATGCATAGACGCATCAAAAAGTGACAGGATTTGGACAAAACATGCTGTTCTGAATGTCGTAATTGGAGCACTTAGGAGTGGAATTTCAGACAAAGGTTTGCATATCCAAATACATCAGAGTTTCTTCTACAATATGGAGGTAAAAACTCATTTTCGGTATATAATGCTCTAAGGGCCCTTTTCTCGCGTCACGGCCCATATATATAATATATATATATATACATATACATATATGTATATGTATATATATATATACATATATATATATATATTTATATATATGTGTATATATATATATATATATATATATATATATATATACAGTGTATGTGTGTGTGTGTGTGTATTTAAGTTCTAGTATCTACATCGCGTGACCATTTTTCTACGCATGGTGTCTTGACCAGACCATCGGCTCTGTCAAGGCATGCTCCAGCGGGGAGCAAGTTTTCTCTATCAAAATTACCATAAAATAGTGATAAAACGGCATAAAAATCCTCTTTCCCTTCTACTATTAGTATGTCGTCTTCCCCCTCACCATCCGATTGATGTACCGGTAACAGGCGCTTAAGAAGAATATGATATCATATCATCTCAGATATCTCAATCTGGCATTCCAAACGTGATCCAAGACATTTTGCGAAGGGACCTTGTTTTGCGACGAATTCATTACACATCGTACTCTTATCACATTTCTGGCTTTCGCTGACGAAGTTTGTCTGTGCCCGGCCGTGCATGCTGTAAATCTTTTCCCACTTTATTCTACATAATGTAATAAGGCTGCCCCTTATGAATTCAATGTCATTAATTGAATAGAATTGATCCTGCCTTTGAAATAATGAATATACATGAGCTCGATCATGAAGGATGAATGTGCAGAATCTATGCCATTGCCACATTATTATCATTGTCTAGCCATGCATCCGAATTAAGACCTCAATAGCATGATGTCGGTCGAAGGAATTTTCGCGTTGCGCCGGAAGCGTGGATGCGTCATCAGTGGAAGATTCGATTGAGGAAGATTCCGCAAAATTGTAAAAAACCCAAAATCTCATACCGCACTCTTTGGGCGCCCATTGTGGTTTTACCCAGGCAGCATTTGTGGGGTTTCGATATGGAGATCGAGTCTCGTTGATTCTGATGGCAAGAGTCCCATGCTTTCGTCATCCTCGCCACCATCATCAAGTATTCCTCTTGGCGATTAATGATGATCGACAACGTGAAAGCAATGTTAGTAACAACAGAGATAATGGGGAAGAAGGTGTTTTTGAGAATATAACAAGTTTTAATGAGAAATATTAATAATCACAATATGTTATAGAAATATCACTTGTAGTATCCAAGTAGCAACATGATTGCTTGTTTTTTCTGTCACAATGAAAAGTACTAGAAAAAAGAGATGATTAATTATATGAATACAAGCGACAGTTAAGGTAGTAGTAAAGAAAACGCCATAGATACAGCATTGAAATAATACATAATCTGGTATAAAAAGTGGTCATAGTAATGACAGTGTGATGGTAGTGGTATCGTGCAGGAAGAATTACTAATAACAGTCATTATAGAAAAACCAGTGTTACCCATGAAAGAAATAGCAGTGGCGGGAGTAGACGTAGAATCGTTACATTAATGCAGTCAATACTATAGACAACACTCAACACTATTAAACATAAAATAATCCTCTCCATCAGTTTGTCTCCATCAACATTATCACTGCTCTCTCTCTCTCTCTCTCTCTCTCTCTCTCACACACACACACACACACATACACACATACAAAATCGTCAATGTCAATATTATGATCACCTTTCCAAATGTGGATCATAAATACATTCGGGTTAAACCACTGTTATTGCCATTCTGCATGTCCCCTTGTGGGCATGGTTGGTATGAACATTGTGCATCCCTGTATATTATACCATTATAAACATTCCCTGACTGTTGCAGGACGTGATCTGAATATGAAGAATCTTATCATTATATTCTATCAACTACCACACCACCATACCATCAAACAGTTTGAATTTTTTCTCCTTTTCTCTCTTCATCCACTTCCCTCTGTCTTTCACTCCCTCTATCTATCTATCTATCTATCTATCTACCTACCTACTGTCTCTTTATGTCTCTATATTTCTGTTTATATCTATCTCTAGCTGTATGTCTGTCTGTCTGTCTGTCTCTGTCTCTCTCTCTCTCTCTCCCTCTATATCTATCTGTGTGTATTTTGCCACAACTTTTCATTTTCAATCGACCCAAAGTAATGTAGTTATCCAAAGAAAATATAGCCCACAATGCAAAGCTCCTTAGATTCCTGTTGGATTTTGCTTTCCTCATTCCTATTCCTTCGTGCTCGCATTTCATCTTTTCCCGCCCAAAGTACACAACGCTTGGATTTCATTAATGTACATGAAGTCATTTCGATATCTCCAAGAAATGAGTATCAGTACTTCAGCTTCATTTCATCCATTTCAACTGTAAGACTCCAGCTCTTCCGTCTTACTCGGACCTTGTGGAGGGGACCGGAGGGGGAGGGGCGGGCAGAAATGTTAAATGGATGTGAGCATTAGAGTCACTTTCTCCAATATCGATACGCATTGCGTCTCTTACTGTGTATCACATGGTAGTCTGGAAGGAGCTATACGGCATTCCAGGCAGCTAATAGGAAATATCATAAAGGAACCTTTAGAAAAATCATTGCCTTTGGTTCTTTCTGCGGAGCTGGGCTGATTGTTGCGTTAATGGTATTGGGTAGCTACAATTTCATACCGTACTATTACTTTAAGTCACATTAGTGACTCGATGTATTCATGAAAGCGACACAAACTAATTGTCACAACGCCTTGCGTTCAATAAAGTTCTTGTCTTCGTTTTGAGAGAAGGTTCTTCGATATTCCTTCGAAGCCGAAAGAAGTGCCAAATCTAGGTCTGTTGTGTACACTCGAAAAGAGAAAAAGAAATAAAAGAGAGAAAAAATGCATTGTGTCTCCTCAGTACCTCCCCTCACGTACTCTGGGCATATATAATGACTTTGATTTCTTTTGTGTTTGCACACGAAGCCAATTTGGTCGATCGAATAAGCACGGGTTGGGGCATTGGATCGTCACACTCAAACAGCCATCGGGGACGGGTCAATAGCATGGGGAGTAACAGGGACATAAACCGTAATAATTGTCAGCAGCCATGAAGAAAAAAAAAGAGAGAAAGAAATGAAAAAAGACGAAATAGGTGGAGCGGACACCAAATGTATTTATAGAGCCCGTTGATGGTAAGGTCTAATGATCACTGGTGGGTTCTTTCATGAATATCTCATAACATACACGGAAATGTGTGGTATGAACCATGACAGCACTCTCTCCGTCATCTTCTCCTCTTTGTACTCCCTCGACCTTTCTCCTTGTTTTTCCTCCTCCGCCTGCTCCTCTTTTTTCATTTTCATATATTCTTCCTTATTGTCCTCTTCCTTTTCCTCCTCCTCCTGCTCCTTCATCGTCATCATTATGATCATCATCATCATCATCATCGTCATCATCATTATTATCTTCATCTTTTTCCTGTTTTTCTTTTTTTTTCTTGTCTTCTTCTTCTCCTTCTTTTTGTTTATTTTATCATTATTCTTCTAATTCATCCACTCCCCGTTTTCCCCTTCTCCTCCTCCCCATCCCCCTCCTTTTTCGTTTCAGTCTAATATATTTCAGAGTAAAGTAGTTAACCGATCTCCAAACCCCATGATAACTGTGCCTCCTCTATTCCTTTTATGGACTAGTAAGTCTGGCTTTTAATCTAACCACGTAAATCATGTTTGCCAAAGCGGACATATTGACCTAGTCAACTGTAATATGATATCAATGATATTTTTCTTTTTTTTTTTCATGGAGGTGATATCATTGCGAAAGATCAAAACAGGTCTTTAATTTGGAGTATCATATAATATATTTGTATAAGCATGATTCTGAATATTGTGGAAAAGTTTATCACCAATTGAAGAGCACAGAAAGAGGGTGAGGGTTGAAAGAGTCATATTAAATGTCGCTTTCTTTAATGCGTTCCAAATTTCAGTGTAAGACTGCATGTTGCATCAGTTTGTAGACTTCGAGATGTTTTTGATATTCGCATTTACATCAATATCGGAAGAATTTCATAAACACACAGCTCAACTGCAATACCCGCAATTTCTGTTAATGTATTGCGTTTTTGTCTGTGGTATATCGAAATATGATATGGATCCTTGATTTATCCAGAGAACATGATTCAAACTCAGTTAATTCTTCCGTTCCTTTTATCGCAATTTGATACTCGACATCATGAAGAGTACATTGCTTATTGTTGTGTTGTGCAAGCACCGCAATCTTTTGGCTGTCAGAAGTAATACTTGTTGCGAACGTATGTATTACATTTGATGTTTTGTTATGCTCCATTAGAGAGTTGTTTTGATTCCAAGCAATGCGGTGTTTGCCTCTTAATTTTGAAAAATAAAAAATTACTCGACCCCGAAAGAAAAACAGCCGTCAATTTGCATTCATCCCATGGCCGTCTGAAATGGCGACTTAATCGATAGAAGTTTCTTAATTAATGTGAAGTTTCATGCTGTGGTCGTGCCGTGAATGCGGCCACAACGATCAGTGTTTACAAAAGAGAAGCACTTTGCTCGCGCCTTGAGTGCCGTCCCAATTACCAGAGAAGCATGTTGCGCAAGAGTTATGCAAATAATGTCCTGATATTCCGGTCACTCTTTCATTATGGCCCATCGTGCCTTATGAAGACGGAAGGGTACAGGAGGTTGGGGGGGGGGGGATGAGCCGAATCTTGTTTGCTCGTAGCCCACGTCTACCTGACGGATTTTGATCCACATTGACGCGAAACGAAACAAAGACGGGAAGAAGGTTAAATGAAATTAGCCACGAATGCACACACTCGTTTGTCTGTGACCTTCTCTGAAATCATGACAAAAGAAACGATTTTCTCAGGACAATGATGTAACTCATCAGACTATGAACCATAATTGATGCCCAGAATCAAACGACATAAGTTATAAGGTTTAAATCAAGGTCATTGTGAACATATTCTCGTCTTTTTATTTCTCTCTCATCATCTTCTTATCTTCTCTTCTTTCTTTCTCTCTTTCTCTTATAAACAAACAAACAAACACATGCGCACACATCCACACAAACACACACACACACACACACTCTCAAGCTCTCACGATCCCCTTCTTTTTTTTTCTCTTTTGGGTTCTGTCTTCATGCCATCAACTCCGTTTTGTATTCTCTCGACCTCCACCGCCGCAAAGAAGAACACCATCAGAATTCAAGTTGTTTGTCCGTACAGGCATCCGTTCCCTTCAAGAGAACAGTTTGGAAGATCGACTCTTTGGAAGTACGCTGGAGCGAACGCCAAAAATCCGCTGGCGACTCCATTATCGAAGTAAAGGTCAAATTGTCGCGATTCTGGGTGAGGTCAAGTCTTCACTCGTGTGGACGAGGCGGTGGTTGTAACAAAAGAAACTAGCAGAAACTACTTTCTGTTAACAGTGGTTCCCCCCAATCTAACAGCAAGGCGAGATGGCTGAGCAGAAGAGTGTTATCCATTCCGAAGGCCTGTCGCAGAAAAAAAAAATGTTTAAAAAAGATGTACGTGAGAGTGTCGGAATGAAATTCCCAATAAGTATATTATGGCGTGTGCGTGGTGTTAGCACTTTTTTTTCGTTACGCCACTAAAAGAAAACATCACGGTAAAATTCAGTGCCACTTTGCATGTATGTTAACTTTTATACATGGAGTGAAAGTATAAACAGAGGAGAGTTGATGTTTACGCTATTTCAGACGGAACAGAAGAAGGTTGCAGAATTCTAAAGTTCCACATTATGTTGCTAAGGAAAGGTTGATGTTGGTGGCAACCTCATTATGGAAATGTGACAAGGTGATAACAATTTTGTTTGTCATTGCCATGATACTGTCTGATATCCCTAGGCCTTGTTGCATAAAAAGATGCAATCAAACATAAGTCAGGAAATCAAACATTAATCAGGCATCAGCCAATCAGAACTGAATATTAATCAGGCTTAATATGTTTCAGTTTCTTACTTATGTTTGATCTCAACTTTTATGCAACAGAATCCTCCATGGTCTCCTATACTCACACGAAGACCCATATATTCCCCTCCAGATATCATCAATGATGAAGTCTTTTTTTTAAATCGAAAGACATTAACGTAAATACGCCATTACTGATGCACTGCTAGTAACTCTTAAAGGAAATTAAACAAAATATTATTTTCCAGAATTAACATAACTTTTCCTGTTATCACATCATCTACATCATTTTAGTTTTGGTGTAAAATAGTCCTAGGTATAACGTCCTATTCTGAAATTAGTTTCCTTTGTTTTATCTTACCTAAACGCGATCATGCATTCTGCGGAACTGCAAGGTGACGAGCAAATTTGGTTCAGAGACAATCTGGTTCTGTCTTCACAAGAGAGGCGTTATTACCGAAATCGAGGGCTGATTCGTCGTAACGCATTTAAGATGTTGTCCCCCCCCCCCTCTTTTTCCTCTGTCACCCTCCTACTTTTTTTCTTTTATTTGCTAAGTTTCCTTCCCATTTCTCTCCTTCTTCATCATCTTCTCTTGCTGTCGATACCATCTAAGCGGCGTCTTCGCAACCACCTTTACGTTGCAAGACCTCTAGATAAACAGGCAAGGATGAATATGTAATTAAGTTGGCGACCTCACTCCACAGCTGTGTATGCAAAAGGAACTAATCGAAGCATCTCACTCCAAACAACTGCCAAAAGTCGGTCATGCCGATTTAGATTTGGAAGTCGGGAATTGTGTTTAAGAGGACTCTCAAGTCCAGTGCTTTTTCCGTCTCTATCATACAAAGTTGAAAGAATGTAGAAAATAAACAGTACCACATTGTACTTCTGCCTGTACCATAAACTTACAACAACAAAAAAGAAGTGCACTGAATCGCAATTTTCCATGGTACACAGTGCCTTAAGTATTTCATAAAAGAGCATTGCTATGAAAGACAGAAATCTGTACGAAATTGGTCAGTGACAGTCATGAGCAATGCGGGACAGGGTTACTGTGTTTCTGTACGTCTGTGCGTGCGTATGTGTGTGTGCGTGTGTGTGTGTGTGTGTGTGTGTGTGTGTGTGGCAGGACTGCTGTGCATGAATTTGAGCAGGTGTTTCATCAGGATTTAAGGCGGTATCGGGCGAATTTGCGTACGTGTGTGTGTCTGTGTGTGCGTGTGTCTGTGTGTTCGTGTTTGTACGTATGAAAAATAGATCAGAGAACCATTTCACAAAACAAATAATGCATAAATTTAAGTTCGTGACTGAAAATCAGCCCTATACCCAACCTTATACCCAAGCTTGGTGAATGGTGGGCCTTTGGGCCTTTGTCAGCAATAGCATCAATATTTACGTCTCAGTGTGTTTTTGTTTATTTCTTCTTTTTTTGTAACAGCATAATTATGAAATACAACATTTGGAAATAAAATCTGTTGAATTGAATTGAACTGAATTAAATTGAATTGAATTAGGTTCGCACTGGAACGATGTATACGACCGGAGAGATTCTTTGGTAAAAAAAAAAAAAAAAAAAAAAAACCGAAAAAACAACAAGAAAACAATAAAAAAAGAAGAAGACAACATGAACAAGAATAATAACAACTAAAAAAACAGTCAGGATTTTAACACAGCAAACCCCCCCCCCCCCCAAAAAAAAAAGAACACATACCAGAATTTGACTTTCTGCCAGTGGCTAGGCTTGTGGGACCAAGTCCTTTATGAAAGATGGCGTCGCTCCTCACCGTCCATCGCCAAGTCGGAATCTGGAGCCTTTCGGAAATCACAATCATTAGAGAATTATCGCTTCTACCCCTTTGCTGCGCCCTTGGCTCTCCCGGAGATTCAGTCTCCGATTCTTGCGGGGATACATGCGGCCGCGAAAATGTCAAGGTTGGGAACATAGAACCTCACATGAATATCAAGCCGGGTTTGATTGAAACACGTCGGTAATATAAACGACGTCCTGGCCTGCGGTGAATGCTCACGCCCTGAATTTTCTTTTAGAATCCAAGGAATTCGCCTCATTGGGAAGCCAGATCACGCCCCCATGCTAAATGTCGGCGCCTATCCTCTTACAAGATGTTCAGGATTTAAAAGGTAAAAAGAAAAAGAACAACGAAAAACGAAACAAACAATATATCTTAAATCTTACGTGTTATCTATTGTTTATTAGAAACCTCTTTCCCCCTTCCTAGGGATAATCAATTGAGTATCCCCCCCCCCCACCACCACCACCACCAACGTTTGATAGAAACGGACCGATTCTATGGAGTTGGCAATGGTATCCTTTATATGGGTAATAACAACGGCGTTTTGAAATTGTGGCTAATGCGTTGACCAAAAAAAAAAAGAAGAAAGAAAGAAATGGAACTTCCATGGGGGAATATCCCAACTTTAATCTTTACAGTACCGACCAAATTTATTACTTCTTACGGCAACAAGATGTAGGACGTATCACTGGCACAATATTCCTTATTTTCCCCTTGTTACATTCTATCAGCGGATAAGCTATGTCTTGGCTGTACTTTCTACTTATGATAGAAGGACAATCTCTTGATTGATAGAAGCTTTTAACTACTATCAAGAATAGGACGAAAACAAGAAGGTTTTTCCTTTTCTTTTCTTTTCCTTTCCTTATAGTTTGCCGACACTGAGATAATGTGTTTTTCATTTTCGCTGTTTCTTTTCTTTCTTTCTTTTTTTGGCGTCTTCGTGAGCATCTACATGTAAATGATGAAGAGAGGGTATAGTAAAGCTTAAATAAAACCTTTCAGTAAGGAGAAAAGGGGTTGGGTATAAAAAAAAAATAAAGAGGCAACTGGAAGCTGCGGGATGACAGCTCTACTTCTCCAAAAACAAATTTGAATATGCAAATGAGTGAGCTGATGGTAGTGACATCACCCCACGCTTCGGAATTACATGCAAAAAAAATGTTGATTTGTTCATTTCAAAAATTCAGCCAGTTTTGACCTGTTTGTTAATAATAATGTGCGTGTGAATGTTGAGTATAATGCCGTATATCTAAACGTATAGATCAGTATGTATTTGTGATGTCTCTCTACATTGTTATCTGTTTGACTATTGAGATATGAGTCTATATCTTCTGTTCTGTACCCTGTGTCTCTCGTTGCTCATTCCAGGAGGCGGCAGCCTTGGTGTTAGAGGTTACATTATTTACTGATACAAATAAAGCTTATCGAAGGCAAAATATCAACTCCTATTTGAATCATAAATAGCGCTCCAGAAATAACTTGGGAAAATAAAATCGGTGCGACGCCTTCAAGGATGTTCTTACACAAGCCATGCACCCTTTTGTTTGTTTCCATATTCCATTCGTATTCCAAATCCTTCTTGATTTCATGGTGACAGGCCGTTTGCCGGGAGCAATTATTTCATGTATATCCCCTCCTTCGAACCGAGACGGAACTAATCATTGGGTGTTTAAGGTCATTTTAACGGATTACCACTCTGCCAGGCGAACAAAAAACAGGAAAAAAAAAAAGTCCCAGAATTGTGTCACCTTTTTGGGGAACTTTCTTCATTTGTCAATTTTTTTTTAATTATTATTTATTATTATTTATTTTTTTTTTTTTTTGGGGGGGGGGATAACTCACTTCTTCGTTACATTTTCCGTGCGTGCAAAGTGCGTTCTCCATGAATATTTATGACGACGCGGAGAGGGCTCACAAGCCACTTGCGGTGGCTAACATCACCAATTTACATTGCGCACACATCTTTGCATTCAATCGGAAACAAAGTATACGGGAAGAGAGAAAACCGAGCATTCACAAATTTTGTTTTCTCGTGTATTTTCCCCCATGGGAACAGACAAAGGGAAATCGAAGAAGGAGCAGGGTCTTTGAAGAAACCTCAATCAAAGATTCCTAACATAATAAGGTCAAAATGATTATTAAAGCTGTACGTTGCCTCTCCTCAACAAAAAATGGAGGTGGATGCTTTTGTGTAATAACCCCGAGTGACAGAATAGTACGCCCTATCTCACTCAGTGGGGCCCCTCTGTATTCATTCCGTTTGTAGGACGTAGTTATTTGAACATATTATTTGTGTTATGTAGCACATACACCGTTATGGCAAGTTTTACTATCAAGAAACATAGCTCTATTTGAATTTTTGTAAAAGCTTTGTTTCTCTCATTTTCGAATGTTTCGAATTTGCAATATGTCGTCATGACATTATTACTCTCATCTTGTTAGCTGGTATTTACCGTTTTTTTTTTTTTTTTAAGTTTGCCGGATAGCAATGATATGTAATACACCATTGTCTTCCTGTTCTTTTTTGTATGTGAAATAGAAATAAGAATATTAACAGGAATTAAACGTTATGGTAACTATCAGGACCTTGATTTCGAGTCAGTATTTTTTCCATGATCCTGCTGCAAAGAACTTCCAACAACATAAGAACGTTTTCATGTTCTTTAACTCATGGGACAGAATACACCCACGATTAATTCGTTGGCTTATAATGACTATGATGGGAACGCCTAAGAAAAAAAAAGAAACATTCACACATTTTGATGGAACATGGCGTTCTGATCAAAATTTTACGTATGTTCACCCTAAAAACAGATGAAATGGTACATTTTGAATACTAACAGATACCAGATAACGAACCAATAAGCCAGGAAACTCAATAAAAGGTGTTGACAGGGCACAAAATATAATGTTTGTTGCATTTCTACAAAAATTTATATAATGCATAATATATAATGCTTGTTGCATTTCTACAAAATATAATGTTTTTTGCATTTTCTCTGTTTCTATTCTGCATGGCACCAACGATTAATACGAACTCTGTCCACAGATCACAGATGCTTTGTTAGGAGTTTTAGCTTTAAAGGTCGTATAGCCCTTTTTGTAAACGTCATAAAATTTTGTGTGGTTAAAGAATAATGTCTCCCAAGATCGCGTATGAAATCTTACTGTAATGGGCCCAAGAGTATTTTTTTTTTTTTGGTAAAGAAATGCAAAACTATCCGCATGTCTCTTGAGTAGCCACTTTCTTTACCAAGAACAACGGTTGGAGGGGGTCCGAATAAATTCACTTAAAATCTAAAGTTTTTCTTCCCCCTCCGTCATAAAGAAGTTTTCAGTTCTGCCATTCTGAGGAAAGGTCTGAATTACCTACTTCTATACCAGATTATGAGCGGAATCTGATTTTCGGGTTTGCAAAAGGGACACGCGAACTTCAAGTCGTTTCCTTTCAAGTTTACAAACCCCCTAGAGTTTGTACAGAACCCATGAGGTTACAAATGAGTTAAATCGATCGTGAGAAATCATATTACGCGACGAAATGCCTCCGTGTAATAGATTCCTGCGTATGAAACTGTAATAATCATCTTCTATTTCTCGTTTGCCAACAGGCACTGGTGGGCTATGGCCTTCCCACGGCGACGAGATGTACGTTAATGCAGTGGTTTAAAGAGGTCGGGTTCTCAACGCTATATGGCGCTCTTCTCCTCAAAACGTGGAGGTGAGTATAATAATGATTGTATGCCAACCGCCAAAAGCCTGCACGGTTCCTGCCTTGTAAACACAAAACTTGTCCTTTTAGCCGCCTTTGGTAATATGGAATTCAAGGTATAGCTATACCGTAAATGTAGAGCTCATCCTAAGACGTATAACATTATGAACATATCTGTCAAGTAATATGTCTGCATTCTGAGAAGATATGATAATAATATGTCTCTTGGTCATACCGAGGAGTGCAGTGCGTGTGTGTGTGTGTGTGTGTGTGTGTGTGTGTGTATGTGTGTGTGTGTGTGTGTGTGTGTGTGTGACATCTAATTGTGTCTATTGTAATCTAATTGTAATCTAACAGAAAGCAAAGACACTAAATGACAAACTATGTGTGTATTTGCACTCAAACTTCCCTTTTATTTCAATTCATATCATTTATGCATTTTCATTTTTTAGCAAAAAAAAATATGTATGTACAAAACATATCATGCTAATAAAAAATGTACATTTATGAATACAACAACATAATAGTCTGTAAAGCAAAGATAAGTGATGTTAACTTAATAATCTTGATAATGGAGGGGAAGCTAGATAGTAGGGCTTTCCTAACTTTATTCACTTTTAATCATAAACTGTCTATATGTGTGTTTATATATATTAATGTATTTAATTATGTATATATACGTATGTATAGATATACACAAAATAGAGTGTGAATACGACGGATGTATGCAATGAACCACTCTCTCTCTCCCTCTCTCTCTCTCTCTCTCTCTCTATATATATATATATATATATATATATATATATATATATATATATAGTTGTGATAAATTAGTTTAATCTTTTCTTTAGTCTGTGCTCTTTTCATACTTCTTAGAAGTACGCTCGCTGCTACTGTTTTTCAATAAATCTGTATTATTTCAATCATGAGATAATTTCTCAGAAAAGTGGGACCTAATGCGATACAAAAACAGGACGCTATGACGTGCTCAATTTCTTATGTATTATGAGATAATGCATACGACATCTGAATTGAACCTCGATGGTTCATGTCGTTCTGTCTTTGGAAAACGTTGGATTATGATTCACATAAAGTGTATGAGAGGATATCACACTTTGTTGCAATCGCCGGATGGAAGATGAAAGCCTCAGTAGGGCATATTTCTCATATTCCCAACGCTTTATTGATGAAGATGGCAAATTGATTCCCGTTTGGGGTTATTGCGTCTCATAAAACCAATTCATATTTGTCTTGAGCGCGTCGTATTGATCTGGAGAATAAGTTTTTTACAAGACCCTTAATGAGATTAGACAAGTCTAAATGCGGTAGCCTCCCCCTTTCGATCGTGATTAAAGGCCGTAACCGTATCCTCGGGGTATGCGGTCGTGACGCGCGTCGTCAATTAAAATCTAGACTACGCCTTGCATTAAAAAACCCCTCTGAGCAGTGATTTGGAGAAATAACAGCCAGAGTTGGTTTACACAACCTTGCCTTGTGAAAATAGATTTGATTTCGTGCCCCTGAGATGCCGTTACTAACGTTATCCTTCTCCTTAGAGCGAGAAGCGCCAGTGAATACATACAGCCCCTAAGACAATTGCGGGAGACTTTTTCCCGCTCCTTTTCTTTTTTCTTTTGAAGCTATTGCAACTTTAACGATGATATTTTTTTTTTCTGGGGGGGGGGGGGAGAGAAAAAGACCACGTGATTTAAAAGGACTCTGAAAGGCGCTGCTCGAGTTGAGTGCAAGCGTATAAATGATCATGAGTCAAACGTAGTATTGTGAAATGTTCTGCCTGAACACGCAACGATTCAATGGTGTATACTGTACTTCAAATTCGTACATTACAGGTGGTCGTTTTCTTTTTCCCGTAGACAACACGTTTCATCTCAAAACTGTAGGCATTGTTACATAAAGTAAGCACTGATGAATAAGATTCTTTACCTAACATATCTATCAAAAGGCCTGTCTGCGCGGCACGATATCATCTGTAATATGCATCTCTTTTCCTACACTGATTAGATTACGAGATTTTTTTCTTCCTTTCGTCAGGGTTCTCTTCTGCCCATCCAGTCTGGGAACAGTTTGTGCAAAGATGAGCGCACACGCGATGATTTATTAATGTTCATTTTTGCTCATTCACAGACCCGCTATTCTCAAATGTCCCAGATTGATGTAGTGCGGGGATCTTTATTATCTAAGGCATACTTTACCTTGCCATCTTCTACCATCGATCCTCTGTCATCAATTTTACACTCTCAACGTAGTCTCCACGCGCGCGAAGCTGTCAGAATGTTATTGTCGAAGAGCATTTTGATTTAAACCACCGGGATTACATATGCTTATTCAGAAGACTTTAGCCATGTCTCTTTTCTCATTTTCAACGAGTTGAGTGCACTCGACAGGGGTGAATTTATGATAAAATCATAATAAAAACAATCGTACAATCGTAGTCCCCCCCCCCCCTTCCCCCTCCATTACACTACCAGGGTCCAATCAGTGCAGTGATAATGGCTTTTAAGAGAGCAGTGAGAACCACTACTGATCGCCACTAACCCCTAAGAATCATGATCTATTTCATCGAGTTTTGTTTTTTCTGTTCTGCGTTATCATTTTGAGCATTACTCTAGATCACTCTAACATCCATTTAAAATATATAGAGTAGTAGTTCGTGATTGATTAGTGTGATCGCAAAATAAATGAAATGAGCAACTAATCGTGTCTGAAGAGGGCTGGGAAAGGTACTCATTTTTATTTCATAATGATAACGACCTAGCATCCTGGAAAGTGATATTTATATGTGTACTTCACGAATACATAAATCTAATATCCATGTATAGGTCCGTAAAAGCTAAAATGTAGAACGGATTGCGTGTATACTGCCCTCAACGAGCGCAGGCATTTTATACAGCTAAAGTTGGCAGATGGCTACAGAGCACTAACTGTCCACCGAAATGGGTATCACCAGAGAGCTCGTGGTTGATAGATTATCGTGTGTATGTTGAGGGGCATCATTATTTCTCCATATCTCTAGACAGAGCACATCCACCTAAATCATTCATGATCTAAAAATCAACCGCTCTATTCCAAGCACATCGTTCCCGTCCAGCGGTGATTCATTGGAATGAACGTGTTTACGCAACCTTTGCCATTAAAAGCATGTCCCCCCCCCCCCACACTTTCTTTTAGTTGTTCTTATCTCTTTTCTGATGATTAGCAGCTTGCATCTTTTATGAAGATGATCGCTCAATTCCTGCCTTTGCCCACGGATCTCCAAAGTATGATGAGGGAAATGTGCCCACTCATTATTCAGCATAGAAATCCAGATGATAAGCTCTTTGTAACCGATTCTGGTCGAACTAAGAAGTTAAGTCATTGCATCTCTAAAACCTGGCCACATAGCATTCACGATAGAGAGAGAAGTAAAGAAGATGAAGTCTTATACGTTACAGCTGAATTTCTGTACAAGGTGACTTTAATGCATAATTGCATAATTGCATAAATGTGTGAAAACTGATGATGCAATGAACAACAATTGCAAGATGTGAATATCGCCATTTTGACATTTTAACATTTTGATAGCCACTTTGACTATACACGACAATCAAATTCTACTCTTTTACAAAACAGAAGAACACGATATCGTTCATTTACTCATCGCCGTGGATCTATTATCTCAGCGCTGCGCAGAGTTTGTCAATCTGGGTTGATCGACTCTCAGTGACATTTTACTTCGTACTTTCACTGTCAGAATACCCGGGCTTTAATGTCAAAACGACATGATTGACAAAAAAAAAAAAATGAGCAAACTGACAATAAAATTTATGGTGATAGGTTGCGCATGATGATGCTTTACATCACACTTTTTTTGTTCTTTTTTCTTGATCTAATTGTTTCTACTACTACTACTACTACTACTACTACTACTACTACCGCTTCTGCTGCTGCTACACCTACTACTTCTAATACATGTACTACTGCTACTACTACTACTACTACTACTACGACTATACTACTACTATTACGTCTTCGACGACAAGGACTATACTACTACTACGACTAATGCTTCTACTACTACTGTACTACTGCTACTACTACTACTACTACCGCTTCTGCTGCTGCTACACCTACTACTTCTAATACAAAATGTACTACTACTGCTACTACTACTACTACCACTACTACTACTACTACTACGACTTTACTACTACTATTACGTCTTCGACGACAAGGACTATACTACTACTACGACTAATGCTTCTACTACTACTGTACTATTACTTCTACTACTACTACTACTACTACTACTACTACTACTACTACTACTACTACTACTACTACTACTACTACTACTACTACTTCTGGTGCTGCTGCACCTGCTACTTCTAATACATGTACTACTGCTACTACTGTTTTTTCTTGGTCTCTGTCTTCCTCCCCTTCTTATTCAATTGCCTGTAAATGCATGAGCATAAAGTGAATAATTTTGAGCGGTATATTATAGCAAAACTGCGGACTGGCTACTTTATTTTGACCCTCAGTGAGAAACTGGTATTCGCAATATATGTTCATTTTCATCATCCCTATTTATTATACTATGATGTGTCTGTATGCGTGCGGTAGACAGCTCGCGTTTCAGGCTTGAGGGTACTCCGCTTTGTATTACAAAAGAAGAGGAAATCCTCGCTGATCTCTCTCTCTCCCTCGGCCTCCGCAATGAAGGTCGCTGCCATAACTAAATATTGTACAGTAGACACCTGTGGATGTCACGAATATCTCCGAGTTCAAGAGGATGAGACGAATGTCTGATAAAACCAAACCAAATCAAACCAAAAATAGACATATCAGTGATAGTCAGAGTGCTTGCAGCGTAGAGACTTGAATAATATTGTTCCTCGGAAGATCACCGAGAGTCACCACAAATGAATAGAAGGAAAAAAAAAAATCTGCATCGCTTGATCCAGAACATCGAATGAGAACAGATACAGTGGATCCATTGATGTTGTTGATTTTTTTTTTAAGATTTGCTTCTTATCATTCATACACAACTGTGCTCGTCTCTCATTTGTGGCTGGATGAAGTATGGAGCGACTCAGTTTGATTCAGTTCAATATTTAGAGTTATTTACGATTTTTGACAAAACAAAGTACCTGTAGTGTAATAATCTCTGGGTGCAACTTAAACAGTTGTGAGAGAGTAAAAGTCCATCACCTCCGGTAACATACACTTCACTCTGTTAGTAGCATAAGAATAATATAAAAGATGCATTGTGATATCATTTATTATAATCCACTCAATAGCGAAACATTGTAATTAAAAATCAAAGCAAACAATATGTAATGTACGAAAAATTCCCGCTCTCTCATTATGTCAGTAATTAATTAAAGATTAACTATGTGATACAAGTCAATGAACACCTGATTATCGTTATCTGACATGAGCATCTAAATGCCCATTAACTGTTGCTGTTCAGCACCATGCTTTGTTAAGACCTACAATTATCTGCCAGCTTCCTTTAAATAACGCATTTAATGCCGCTAAGCAGGTATCAATGTAGGTGACTGTATCATTCGACAGAATTATTGGCAAACGTTACTTTTGTTTTGTCATCCACTACACTTGTATTGACGGTATACGCGAATAAGCCACTTCGGAGTTAGCTCATGGGCACATTGATATATACAACTGACCTTTCTCTTTTTCTCTGTCGGTTAGGGGCACTTCACTCGTTTTCAGAGCGACATAAGCTTCACGTAACAATTTATGAGATCCATCAATCCTGTTCAAACAAAGAATGAACTTGCATAGACCAGATGACCAGAATGATCCTTCAGTTAACACTTGGGAAAGCATCCATTTCATTATTTTGCACTAAATACTTCACCTTCTGTTGAATTTAAAAATTAACATGTTGTAGTTTGTCGGTAGGAAAGACCTCTTTTTTTTTCTGCTCATGCGCAAAGTGGAACTCCGAGCTGGTTTATTCTGCATCGTGTTCCGTGATGATACAGATATTAATTTGATGTCTGTTTTCATTTAGCTAGTCCAGTGTCATGTGTATGTTAGCAGTATGTGTGTCTAGATGATTTCCTCATTCTGTATCCTTTCCAACTTGTATGAATTTCTGCGATAGTCTGGTTTTCTTACATATTCAGATTTTAAGCATATTATTTTCTCAACAAAAATTGTTCCTGACATCCAGAAAACTCGCCCGAAGTTTTCTAAGTGCCTAAAATATCCATGCAAAGTGCATTCCAAGAACATATACATGAGAAAACACATCACATATTACATTGAAAAAAAAAAACCGCTAAGTTTGAAAAGTAGATGGGTGAAATAATGTGTTATATAGGTCCGCAGGGGACAAATCCTCAAAAGTGGACCAGTAAACGGGGCCAATTATGTATAAGGAACACACGTGAGGGACTATTGTTTTGTATATGTTGAAGACATTTTTACCTTAACCCGTTCCATACTGAATTCTGAAATCCCCATAGACTTAATACACAAGCGACAAGATCCTGCTTTCTGAGATTTTATTTTTGACGAATAACTTTATGTAAACATGAATGCAAACATTCGGAGATTTATGCCCATGGTGAATACAAACAAAATTAGAATGGATGGAAGTCATATCGAATAAACCTTGCACATCCCTCAAACGTGACTTGCCGAGGGCTACCAACTAATCATTGCGTTGTAATTGAATGGTATGTCATGTGTCTCGGGCAGCTATTTTGTCTAGCGAACTTTCGTTCCATCCGTTGGGACTTGTATTCAAACTAAGTGAGCTCTGTATTAGCTGATGACATAACCAGTATAGTTATAAATAGAAAGCCACGGTCATGCACTCTATCTCTGGAACGTCATCTGACACGTGTTCTGTCCATGAGCATTGTGTTTGTATCACAAACAATCCCGGTGTAAATGGCGCGCATTTTCTTACTCAATGTTTACTACTTTCGCGGAGCATAATCTTTACAATTCGATATACCCCGCGTTTGTGTTCGTGTGGATCAACAGTGGTATTGAATTACAAAAACAAACGAGCCGACAGACAGACAAACAAAACTTATTATACAAATGAATTAACACAGTCGAAATATCTGAATTTATTTCGTCTTTTTTGTGAGAAACGATCTACTTGGAGTCGACCATGTGTTTGTGCATGTGTTTTATTTTTATTTTCATTTATTTTTTTTCAGCAGAGTTGCGTGGGCTCAGAAAAAGCTTCTCCGATAAGACTGCAAAAGGGAAAAACACTTCTATATTTGTGGTCGAACTTTCGGTTGTTTGTTGTAAGGCCTATCTCTGTAATCAAACTTCCGAGATGTTTACAGATATTGATTGATTGTAGAACGGAAAAGAGATTGTGAAAATAACAAAGATATCAATTGGCTTCTTTACCAATAAAGAAAAAGAAATATTTGACCGACATAGATGTCTCCTGTATTCAACTTAAGGTGTTTTTTTTTTCCTTTTTTTCAAAAGAAAGCTAAAAAGCGCCCCCTAAAAAAAAAGAATTATCAGAAGTGAGGATGTGGCTAACAAAATCGTAATAAAGGCCAACACTTTCACATTCGACGTTAAGATCAGTCTAAAAGCCGCTTTCTTAGCACCGACTTCCTCTATATATCGGCATGTTTCGATTCGGTCGTCAGAGGATTTCTCTCGTTTCACCAAAGTGGGACGCAGTGCAAGACTGACAAACATTTACCGAAGACGCCTTTCCTTCATCGATTTTTGCAACAGAAAGCCCCTCACGCTGCGGTCAAGACCCTTGTGATTCGTCGTGTTTGTCGAAATACCTCTAAAACATCTAAAAGGAGGAGTTTTTTTCCTTGACCCCCATCTGTTCATGCGTCTGTTTTGCTTGGTTTTATTTTGCTTTTTTGTCCTCCTTTGTCAGACAATCATATTTGACCTGTTTTAGATTCTTCGCCTCTAGACACTTACTGATAAAGTTTCGACCTGAGAAAAAAAAGTTGGCAATATTAGTATTACATATCTTCTTCTTTTTTTTTCAAGATAATATAAGATCGAAATGCGAATACAAAGATACAAAACAAAAAAAAAATGCAAAGATATCGGTAAATAAAGAGATATGCTTTCTGTATTACATTTGCAAAGTTTGCCTCAAAACATGGCAATGTGTAAGCCATACTTTCATCACTTCTCATCACTTATACAGCATATAGTTACACGCGTTATGTTCTTCATGATCTAATGAATTCAAAGAGCAACAATAACAACAACAGCAAAACGACGACATCGTTGTTCTACACAATACACAGTATAACTGTCCAGCAGCGTGAGTAGGATGCTCTATGTCATCAGAATACAGAAGAATGCCGGAATGTCGCCCGAAAGAATATTTCTGATGTAACTGTGACGTAAATTTTACTTTCAAAGAAACTCATCTCCAGGAGAGTTAATTTCTCTCTTGTGTTTGTTTGTTTCTGGTTGTCTTACTTTGTTTGTTTCATATGAATGCAATCATTTTTTATGTTTCTTAGCCAAACGGGTCCATCGTAGATCAATTTGTTTGGGATTGGAGCGTTGTGATATAGAGGAGAAGAGGATCTTATCGTATCATGTAAAGGCAGATCTTGGGATTTACTCGGTATACGTGCACCCTTGTTGTATCCTACCATGTCTAGCTTTCTTATAACCCTGGTGTATATTTATCGTAATACCAGAGAGATTTTCATTACATTGCCCTCTGGGAGAACAATGCTTTACTATACAGGAGTGGCTACCCTGAGTAAATAAAGCAAGTCATCATTCTAGATTCTAGTCAGTAGAATCGAGGTGTTTATACGGACACAATCATGCTATCCGAAACCTTTACTAACTATACATAGTGCAAAGCTAATATATTGTGTACTGTATCTCTCTCTTCAGAATATCCGTGGTGTTCAGGGTAAGGTCGGC
This sequence comes from Diadema setosum, assembly GCA_033980235.1. NCBI lineage: Eukaryota > Metazoa > Echinodermata > Echinoidea > Diadematoida > Diadematidae > Diadema > Diadema setosum. Next base: position 31,602,884 of record CM067066.1, on the reverse strand, counting down.
TGCTCGAGTGCGGATAACCGACATGGATCTCATCAAGCGACTCGGCCTCATCATCGCCGTGTCCCTCTTCTATCTCATCGTTCGGACTGTGATGTCGCCGCCGAGCGTGGAGATGGGCAAGTCGCCGCAGGGCCTCAAGGCCGAACAGTGCTCCTACGACTGGTGGGACTACGCGGCGAATATCGGTAAGTGTTTTTCTGTCAAGATTTCAATGGCGACGGGTTTTTATAGGCTCCGCCGCGACTGGCTGATCACCAGTGTTCCTGATTCTCTCTTTGGAGATGAGTGTCGGTCCTGTAAATCAGGTTCCATCAGGCAATGTCAGGACCAGAACAAACTTATTGTCACACTAATGGCAATATGAACGCAGAACTTTCTGTGACAACGTTCTTTAGAGGACATGGTTAATCGTGTCGGAGAGAATTGTTAGACGTGATCCTACTTCGGGGCTAGAGGTTTTGTATTCGGAGGAAAAAAAATGGTTCCGAGTGCGAACACGGGATTGAAAGAGTTAAATATCAAACACCGTAGTAGGATCATGAAAGGACTAGGGAGATTCGCCTATATCCCTGACCACTTGACGCACAAGTTCTTGAAACAGTAAGTTCTCTATTTTTCTGTTCGCCCGCGCGCGCCGATTGTCGGTAAACATTGATTCAGTCCCTACATTGCCGAAATGTGCGGAAAATGACCCACCGCGAAATACTGCGAAGTGAAGGGATGCATCGAACACCGAAAGCAATGAATTAGCATCGCGTACAGCTACCCGGCCATTCCCGAAAATTGCTACGATTACATTTCATAGCGGTGTAAGGCGGTCAATATACACATTATCCAAATGAAAGTCCATTCATTTCTATCATACCGACCATTCGATTTTCCTCGAGTTCATGCCCCGCAGATATTGTATAGCATTAGCTGATTACATAGTCGTTAAACTTCAAAAACCACAAAGAATGAAGTATGATCTCGAAGACTTCCAAGTGTATTGTTAACCATTAGTTCAGTGTATTTTGTCGATTCGTTTGCTTATATGTGATATAATATTCTTCCGGTGCTATTTGGCCGTCCATTAGGGTTCAGAGCTTATTTTGATTAATTAACACATTTTGCTCCGATCGTCAACCTTACCGATTTGGTCCAACATTGCTGTCACACAGAAAATAAACTTGGACAGATTTACTAACGACTCTATGCAAATATCTCTCCACTCCCCCCCCCCCCCCCCCCCGAACTGTAATCATAAACATCGTCGATCTTCCCTGAAACAACAGCAGGGAACATTCCCTGAGGTCAGCATGGTGCATCCAAGACTGAATAATTCAAGCATAGGTAACGTCTTAATGCGAGCAAAAAAAAAAAATGTCGCCCACGACTGACCCTCCCAAATAAAAAGTTGAAAAAAAATATCGCGCTGAGAGGATGTCAAATCAGCGACAGTCTTGGCGACAGTGCAAAAGTTCGGATAAGATCGGAGGAGAGGGAAATTAACATTAACAAAAAAATAAATACAAACGGGCTTCTTACAAATCCCGCGTGTCCATTTGTGCTGGAAAAACGAGACGGCATCCTTGAGAATATAAAGCAAAAGGAAAGATTAGTTTTCCTTGTGTCTTCTTTGCTTAGTAGATTTTTTTTTTACCTCGTTACTGATGTGTTTTCTTGTGGATTTGTTTGTATTTTATCTCGGCCGGGAAATCTCGATTCATATAGACAGATCGGGTGATACGAGAATTTACTCTCACGGGCTTCGGATGATGTTCTTCATTTACTCACGACGAGGGAACTGAGAAAAACGATAGAAAATAAGGATGTGGCATAAGGTCCATTCTGATGGCCAATAAATGGGCATTTTTATCAGAACGTCGATCACTTAAAGATGCGTTTGTTTTTATATTCGTTTAAGACCTTTCGACACTAACATCCTTGTGATAACGACTGATAACTGATAACGCACATTGATTAGAACGCATTTAACCCTATAAAGCCCAAGAAGGGGCACATTGTGCCCCCTACCAGATTTTCATTCGCCACTCCTTCGCCCTTAATCCAATTTTAACCAAATTTGGTGACTTTTCCTAAAATCTTATTTCAAACATTTTGATATATAATTTAGCTATATTTGATATTGCTGGTTGCCATGGCAACCATAAACTGACAACCATGTCAGTCAGATTTTTCGTATTTTCCTGTTCCAATTCCAATTAACAATGTTGTAGTGTATGAAATGGGCGTTTCTCGGCTGAAATTTGCTGAAGAAGCAAAATGTGAAGTAATTATGGCCCTGAAATGTTTTTCCTGTTATTTCCTTTTTTTTTCTTTGACGACGGCATAAAACAATAGATATAATAGAGATACTTAAAAAATAACAGTATTTTCCAAAGATTGCTATTCTATTTTGTGTCATTTTGATTCCTTCACCCAAATAATACCTCTAATATCATTTGTTTATCACATTATCAGTCTGCAAACTTAAAATTCCAATATTATGTGAATACAAAATATGATAACTATGCATGTACCTATCCCAAACAATACATCACAGGTCTCATAATGTATTTCTTTATTTTTTATGAATATAGGGCCCCCATGTGGTGACCTTGAGACATTTCAACCATAGTAAATTATGAGCTTTGACTTGCACATCATTTGTGGCAAATATGAAAATAAATACTGGGGATAAAGAAATTATACAGAAAAATCATGTTTTCCAGCATATTTCCTATGTATTTCTTTATATTTTGGTAAATAGCGTCCTCTATAGGTGACCTTGAAAAAATTAAAGTATGCGGTCATGTCGAGTATGAGTTCTTCCAAGACTGAATAATTCAAGCATAGGTAACGTCTTAATGCGAGCGAAAAAAAAAATGTCGCCCACGACTGACCCTCCCAAATAAAAAGAAAAATATATCGCGCTGAGAGGATGTCAAATCAGCGACTGTCTTGGCGACAGTGCAAAAGTCCGGATAAGATCGGAGGAGAGGGAAATTAGCATTAACAAAAAAAATAAATACAAACGGGCTTCTTACAAATCCCGCGTGTCCATTTGTGTCTGCAAACTTAAAATTCCAATATTATGTGAATATAAAGTATGATAACTATGCATGTACCTATCCCAAACAATACAGGTCTCATAATGTATTTCTTTATTTTTTATGAATATAGGGCCCCCATGTGGTGACATTGAGACATTTCAACCATAGTAAATTATGAGCTTTGACTTGCATCCACTAGCGTCCTCTATAGGTGACCTTGAAAAAATTAAAGTATGCGGTCATGTCGAGTATGAGTTCTTCTACCCATGTGCCAAATATGACGATGAAACATCGAACAATAACATAACAAAGTTATTGTTCGATGTGCCCCCCCCCCCTTGTGCGCCCCCCCCCCCCCCCCCCCCTTGGGCCTGGGAAGGGTCAAAATAGCTTGGGCTTTATAGGGTTAAGGAAATAAAGATACAAAACCAATACATAAATAACAAAAAGCATTTTTAAAATAGGATCAAAGAGTATAGCAGCAAGTTCATCGTATGGAAAGCTAGTTAGACTAGGCTGTCTAGATTTCACACATCAATCATTATGATTATTGTTAATACACTTTATTTTATCTGAAGCACATTATGCTCAGTCCTGGAAACAACAAGAGGACCAAGAGATGGAAGATCTTTTAATCGATCTGTTGGTGTATGCCTGATTGCCAGTGATTGCTTTAGTTTAGTATCAATTTGGTATTAGTATTAGTTCAGTATTCAATTAAAACAAAAAAAAAATCGTGATGGCACAAGAATTGAATTTAGAATACACGTTTATATTCTATTAGATAGATAAAGATGAGGAACATAGCATAAAACGCATGATGAATCGAGGGTGGACCGAATTCCTTTTTACCCCAATACGTTGGGAGTGCGATACTTCCATTTTTTCGGACATTTATATTCATTTTAACAAAAATGCATTTATAGCAAACATTAACATGTATATTTATTATTTAGAATCAACACAACACTGTAATAAGGGAAAATACTATCCTATTTACGAATAACGTTCCCGAATTGCTGAGAGTAATCCTTAGCATTCGTTGGTTCACGGTCGTTCAACACATTATTCTGCATGTACAATGGGGGGAAGCTATTGTTCTATCCGACTATCCGACTTTCTTTTAATCATTTTCCTGAATACTTACATTTACTGCCGATATGTTTCGCCCTGCTATGGCAACTGCATAGAATTTTTTTTTTCATTCTTTTTTCTGCAAGGGATGAAATGGGCAAAGAACTTGGTTTCTGACCTTAAAAAACCTACTTCATTTCCCATCCCATCTCGTACTCTAGAATCCCACGGGCCTGGATACCTACGCCAAAATGCTAATGGAATTCACGACCCAGATTGGGGATGTGGTAGATCAGCGAATAATAAGTGTCATCGTCTAATCCGCTCAATCTTCGATGGCGTTATGGAATCCCAAGTTGTCGTCCTTGACGTTATTAGCCCATTTCATAAATTTCCGTGTCAAAGTGATTATGGGAGAGACGATCGAGTGCGCGAGGATTATGCAGTTTGAATCTGGTCGGCCAACTGAAGTTACAATCAGTATGTCACGTTGTGGTGAAAATTTTATATAGTTTCATTACGTGTGTGTGTGTGTGTGTGTGTGTGTGTGTGTGTGTGTGTGTGTGTGTGTGTGTGTGTGTATGTGTGTGCGTGTTTGAATTTAACTTTGTGTGTGCCTGAGACTGTCTTGCCCGATGGTGATAAAGGTTACCAAACTCAAAAGAAAACAAAATTACAATTCGATTTTTTTTTTCACTGAAAAGTTGCCATAAAACCCAAATCAAGTGATCTTTCATGATTTTCCATCTTTTGAAACAAATAACAACAAAAAGATATCTATACGATATAAAATCAGAAATGAATAGTTTGTCAATTCATTAATGAATTGACAAACTATTCAGTTCTGTTTTTATATCATTAATGAATTGACTGATTGATACCGCTATCATCCATTTTGGCGGTGATCATCGACATTGTCTCAACTGTGGTGATTCCAGCAGACTTTTCTGATCTTTTCGATGACCTCTTTACAGCGATATTGTCTGCTGAGACTTAGAAAACGTCTGGGTCACAGTACGATGGACCTTAATATCACTGGTAAAAGTTTTCGCCTTTTTTTCTAAAGAAGGAAAATAAAATCAAACGGACAAAAACAAACTGGGAAAAATACAATGATATAGCCTGAATAAAGACTACGATCCGTCCCTTCGCTTGCTTGTCATAATACCAATCAGCACATAAAGCAAACGAAATGCACGTTACGTTGCATCCTACGTGAGCTCGAAAGAAAGAAATCGATTGGTGTTTAGAGGGGAGAAAACCAAGATTGGACGGTCGCGGGGACAGTTGACAAGCGCTGAAACGTTAACCGCCGTTGAGAGATGGCGATATTAAAGCAATCATATCGCCCTGGCGATCTCTCGTATGTCAGTAGCCTACTCGGGGACATTGCTCATCTCGTCCCATGATTCACGGCCATTGCAACTCGACACCCAGTCGCCGGTAACTCCCGCACTTTAGGGAAACGCAGGACTCCCAACCTCACGGCTAAGAGCAGACAATCAGAGAGCACGACTGTGGCGTATCTCTTTCCGCGCCTCCGAACATGGAGATCGCTAACCTCTTAGGCAGTAATCTGATGCAATTAACATTTCGAATGCGAGGAAGGAAAACAAGTTGGTTGTTTTTCCCCTCTAATGAAATCATCACCTTATTACTAGCTGGCTATGAAGGAAATAAAACCGTGGGTTCTTTTTCAGTTTCAGATGATTAACGAAACCTCATCAGTGTTTCACAAATACGCAGACACAGACACATACACAGACACACACGTACACACAAACACACACACAAACATACGCACACACGCAAACGCACACACGTACACACACACACACACACACACATACACACACATAAAACGTACACAACGCAACACAACATGAAATGGCCTGACATCAATCACAAAGGGGTTCTTAAAGGGTAATATATAAATGTGCCTTTGTATCTCTGTCAATATAAATAAATGCATAATAAACGAAAAGGGAAAAGTGAATAGTCTGAATATTATTCTAAAACTGAATATCGATGGGTTATTGGTACTCTTTGGGCAGAAAAATGGTCACATTTACGAAGATTCTCGGCTTATTAATATAATATCGTCAGGAGGCAATGCGGTAATTTCCGGCTGGTCGCGACTGCGCGGAACTGGTGGTGGTTCCGCCACGGTGATTTAGAGCGATAGAATCGTAGCTACACGCGCGTTAGTAATGAAGAAATCAGCGCGGCGAAGGATGATGAGCTCCAAGATAAGTTTATTATCTGAAATCATATTAGGGTATACCATTTCGGGCGAGGATGCGATGGCATCTGCTTGGGGAAAAGTCAATAGTGTCGAGGACAGTGTGCAATGGTAGCGAGAGAGAGAGAAAGGGGGGGGGGGGTGCGAGAACAGATGGACGGACAAACAGTGGAAGAGATGAGGGCATAAAAGTAACACCACCAAGAGACAGTTCATTCGAGATTGATAGATCAACGTAGTTGAATGATCGCCACCAGGGAGAAAGTTGAAGCTCAGATGGGATTTTTACCCATGGCAGAGATATCACAGAACAAAACAGACCAACAGACAGGCCGACAGATATAGCGATGTGCGTAGGGGAACTGATTAGCTAAAACAAAATTAAAAAGCGTATAAGGAATTGAAATGGAAAAAAAAAATCTGAATAACAGTGAGGGCGCTACTAATGTGACTAATTGAGAGGGAAAAAAAGATTAATAGTGAAATATACAATATACCTGCAACACTTGGTTTTGACAAAGCGCACGACATAAAGAGGGCAAAATATCTGATGAGGAGACATAGAAGTATGTATGTTTGTATATGTGTGTGTATGTGCGTGTGTCTGTGTGCGTGTATGTAATTGTGTGTGCATATGTGTGTCTGTGCGTGTGTGTGCGTGTGTGTGTGTGTGTGTGTGAGGGAGAGAAAACAAGAAAGAACTTACAGAAACAGAGTGAGCGAAAGATATAGCTTCAATAGAGAGAAAGAAAGCAACCGCGAGAGGTGCGGCGCGACCCAGTGACACTCTCTAGGTAGCGGATGATAGGGCTGCAGACGATGGAGCGAAGGGACGAATAAGATGGGAGGAAGAAACGTGGAGAAGACGAGGCTTAGGGTCTGATTAGATTAATGTTGGCAGCTAATCGCGAGCAATTTCGCTGAGCTCCGATGATCCCAACTTCTCCGTAAATTAATTTCCAACCGCCGCCGAAAGCTTAATACACTTAAAGGTCCGTGAATGAGGGTGAACTCTTGCATATCTCAGAGTACGTTAACCCGTCTTTCAGCACGTACGTCAATGAAAGTGTTAATTAGTTAATGACCTTATACTCCTCACCAATTATTTGGCTATGCTCAGAGACAACACTTCCTATTCAATCAGCGTTCGTGTAATGAAACACCTGCATGACGTAATTTATTCTTCAGAAACGGAAACTTGTCATACTTTATTACAATGTAACAGTCATTAGCACAAAATAAATGAGCTGCATGCTTGGCCATAATCATTTTCTCAATAGTCTAGCATGCAGTCAGAGAGCAAACAAATTTTACATGCTGACGTATGATCTTGCTCTTCCTTCCCTTTAATTTCGAATTCGTCTGAAGGGCTTTATTGACCATTGGCGGATGAAACAAACACTCAGCTTTACACCTTCCAAATAATTCTAAAATGTGAGTCAGATAACAACCAATTTAAAAAAAAAATGTTAATCAGTATAATCAATGTCAAGTTTTGTTGAATATACAAAATGTGAACAATAGTTATGATAAAATTGTTTATATGTCTGTCTACGAACACTTTCAAATGAATTGTATATTCGTACTGATGCTTATTGTGATTATTCTTTTCTTGTTATAGTATGTGGTGTTGTCAATATCTCCTCTGCTTTTTACTGAAAGTTTTGAATAAATCTGAATCTGAATAAAATTGCATATACAATAAACCGTATACAGCTATGGCTTATTGAGAAAAATAGTAATATCTCCGTATGTTTTAGGCTTTATTACAATTCTTTAAAATATATTTTAGGATGTTTCGTAATACAACTGACCTACACATGCATTAAATGTGATAACTTGAACATTTTTTTTTTTAAATCATTGCTCCTAATGGAAAAACAATACCTTTAATTCGCCCGTTAAAATACTCGGGAGTATCTGCAAAGATGAAGCCTATACAGTACATGACGTCACAGACAGCACAGGAGGGGGAATCCCCTGTCGTATCGCTGCTTACGTAAGATGTAGTCACATGGTAAATAACACTGCTCCCTCGTAACGCTGTAAGTGAACATTCAGTGAAATTATAATCATGAATGTAATACAACGTCATACCATTTTTACTACTGAAAAGGGATTAGCTTTAATAGATGGCATTCTTTCAGCTGTATACACTTGAACGAAATGCCAAATATATTTCCACTATACTGAAGAGTGGGCGTTTTATGCTTCGCACTATTTTCAAATTTGCACTTATTTTCAGATTGTGCATCACCGTTTATTCTGTATGGGTTGTCATTTTCGAAATGGATGCTGATTAAATTCAAATGCATAGGAAATTATCTTAAAGCGATCTAGAAAAGATGTCAGCAAAGTTAGCTATGTTCCCTTTTGAGCAGATAGATTCATGGCTTTGCCGAATGGTTAGACTCCAAAAAAAAAAGTCATAAACGATTACTCTTCGAAAAGATGTAATTTGTGGAAACAACATTCCTAATACAGTAAACATAATGGAAAGCACAGAATGTCACATTAGTAGCAAGTTACATTGAGTAAGATCAATGAATTCATTCCCCGGTGTTCATTTTCTATGCGTAGATATCAAAATTTATCTTTACAAAGGCGTCGTTGATAAACACTAATGACGTTTGGACTCGTCAGCTTCACCGCTTCGTTGCCGATGGGGAAAAAAAAGACATAAGTTGAACGAACGGACTGACAGAAGGTAGAATTCATTACGCATCTATTTTCCATTTATCGTTCAACGCAAAATCAATGCTGGAGGAATAATCACTGTTGTTATTTTTCATGTCGTTGATCATTTTATTGATTCCCGTGACGGGAATGATATTCCAAATTTCTTTTGTTAAAAAAAAAAGAAGAAGTCATGCTTGCGCTGTGAATATTTCACCTGTTGGGTGCATAATTTAGCTTGAAAAAAAAAACGACAACCAACAACAATAGTTTCCTTTTGTGTGTTGACGCTACCACAAAGGTATAAGTGGCTTTATCATTTATGTATGTGTGAGTGTGTGTGTGTGTGTGTTGTTGTTGTTGTTGTTTTTATTTCCGTCTTCAGATAAAAAAATACACACAAGTTGCATAATACATTGTATATACATAATATGGTATGAAGAAACGGGGATGCCCGTTCAGTCATACCTGCAAAATAATAGACTGTTTTTCCACAGGGTCCCTGTGTATGTTTATAATATGTGCGTTTAAACAAAGCACTAACAAAATTTTCGAATCTAATAAAGATAGATCCCTTTTTCCGAGGGTTAAAAAAAATCAGAAAAACGTAAAAACCCTCAGAAGTCTTGAATGATATGGTGGGAATTGCCTGTGGGATAAAATAATCTCTGCAAACACGCAAACGGCCCTTCGTTGGGCTTGCTTCTTGTGAAGTCGCCTGAGGGCATGACCTGTGATTATCAGTCTCATCAGACAGGTGAAAATGGCGTCGTGGAATCATCACTTTCATGTAATCCGCAATCAACTTTCATCAACGACACCCCTCCTCAACCCCCTACCCTCCCCCAACCCACACACACACACAGTCACACACTACTGTATACTTGTATTCCTGAAAATACTGAGAGCAGTGGAGAGAGCGGAGTAGCAATATGCTGGACATTGCACACATTCACTGGTATTCTGTACCTTTCTTCTTATCTTTTTTTCTTCTAAATTGACGACACGAATCTTACCCTATTCCACATCGTGTTTGACTCTTGTTCCTTATAAAAGGAACTCGGGCGATTATTATTGACACACTGCAATTGATGGATGGGTGTGAGCATCACAGGAGTTTCCTATTGAAAACGAAGGCAGGGAGATGGTTAGAAAGAAGAATTGGTAGAGGGAAAAAGCGGCCCTAAAGGGGAGGAGATGAAAATGAGGTCATTTGAGTGTGTGTGTGTGTGTGGGGGGGGGGGGGGGAGAGAGGAGGGGGCTGCGTGTGTGTGCATGTGTGTGTTTATGTCATTTGTTTTTCTCTGTAATGCGTCTTTACATATTATGCTACATTTTTGGGTACAGGGGACATTGTAGCAAAATGCACGATTTTGTTCTGGCGAACTTGTTGGGTACACAAAGCAACAAAAAAGTAAAATAACATTTGGGACTCTTCGAAACAGAGTGTGTAAGGGCCACCGCACACTACACGATCAGACTGGCCTTGAAGTCTTAAGCCAAGCTGGGTCTTAGGACCAGTCGTACGACCGGACACCGCACACTATACGACCGAACCTTACGAGTAGGCTTACGACTGTAAAGCGCGAACAGTGCGCACTGCGTGCGCTTGCATTTAACTGCATTGTTAATGGCTGCAAGCCTACGACCGGTCGTAGAAATTCAACATGTCAAATCTCTACGACTGGCGCTAAGACCCAGTCGTACGACTAGAAAATGGCAAAATCGTGTAGTGTGCGGCGGGCTTTAGGTTGTGTGCGCGTGTCATATACATTATTATGTAATAATTATAATGTGTGTGGTGTGTCTGCGTGTATGTGTGTGTTCGTTTTGTGCGTTCGTTACTGACCTTGATCAATTTTACATTGTTTAGCCTCAGTTTTAGTCTCTTCAAAAGAATTTAGTTTCACTTCTGTTTATCTGAGTTTCGTCTTCCATTTTTTTTCCGGCTAAAGAGTTCATATCTTCTTTAGATCTTCTTTGTAGCCGATCTCTAAAACTGCGTAGATAAAGTTGAAACATGCTTCCGTCCGTTGCAAAACTCTTTTTATTCGATCTTTAAATAATGATATCGTCAAACTTAAGCAGATGATTCTCCATAAAAGCAATGATTCTCCATAAAATCATGTGAGTCGTTTATTCGTTAGCACCACCTTACTGCATCCGTTTCACTCACTTACCGTTTCTGCTGTTCACCTTTTCCCGGATAAAGTTATAAATATGCACTATTCAATATTGATAATAACTTAATTTGCTTTATCATGTATGTATGAACGGTATACTAGTAAAAAATCCACTTGATCAGATCTTTGTTTGTTTTTTTCCATATTCAATGTTTGATTTGATTTGATTTGATTTGATTTGATTTGATTTGATTTGATGGTTCCTGTATCATCATTGTACATGAGCATACATGTAGGCCCTACATGTATATAATTATACATACACTGTTGGAGCCATATACATAAACATCAGTTTTTGACAATTTTTTTTCTTCATTGCCTTTACCCCGATGTACAGAAGAAACGTATCAGCAATACAACCGTACAATGAATAGTACAGTAGGGCTCGATTTGCGTGCAGCCCTCGTACATAATAGGGCCTACACATAGAAAAAAAAAATAGGAGGAAGGGATGACTTGCGTAGAGATAGAATAGTAGAAAAAAGAAAGGGGACGTACGTTTTACTGGGTGCATCATTAACAGAATTGTGTGCTCTTCCAAATTCTCACTTCCAAAGGTATTGCAAAGAAGGGACCTCCGTACAAAATAATGGTAATCCATAAACTCTTCGTTGACAGCATTGTGTTAGGTAACTGATAGTCGGCTCTGAGAACAGAAAGAAAAATGTCCCTGCTAGATTCACCGTTTTCCACCTGTCAATTCAGCACTAACTATAAATTCCGCTTATTCAACTAATTCAATATATATTAAAACTAACGCTGCCCTGTTTCTTCGTGATTTACGTCTTCTTCCTAACTGTCTTGGACATTCACTGAAATCCGGGTTTATCTGTGCAACTGAATTTCCCTAGATTTTAGCGGGAATCACGCTGATGTTCCGTGTTATTGACTCCTAATGGGTTGCCTCGAAATCAACAGCCACTGTCGAGTTTATTGACATTGATGAATTCAATTGTCCGTTCATTGAACCATGCAGAGGAGGTCATCCACAGATGGCATAATATTTTTTTTGTCATCCTTGGTTTTTCTCGTGACCATTAAAAAAAAGATAAACATGAATAAACGAATGAGATATTCACGGGTTGTAGTGGCTAGAAGAGTACAAGTTGACAACGTTCTATTTATAAAATGTAAAAAAAAAAAAATAGGATGGAAAGGAAACTTTGCCAACTTGCGTGCACCTTGGTATCTCGTTTCGTCAACAACAATCGCTGCCGAATCGATCAATGTAATTAAGCTGGCTCGGTACAGGATGCGAAAGAAACAAGTAAGAGCCATCTCCGGGGTGCCGGGGTTGTCTTATCGAGTAAGGATCCCCCCCCCCCCCCATTTCCCCCCGGACGGCAATATCCGGGGTGATTCCTGGTACCTTATTAATAGCGATTGCTTAATTGTGATAAACGGCGACGATACAGGAGCCTCTGATCACCTTTGATAGCTGTTTGGCAGCCGAAAGTCATTAACGTGGTAAAGAGAGAGAGAGGGGGTGGAGGGGGCAGGAATGACACATTTTAGGCAATCATGGGGTCTAAGTTTGCACCGGTTTGTTCACGTAGTTCTTGCAGTTGCTAGGAACGTTGTAGACACACTCGATATTCGCACCTTTTAATAGATTGAACTCGTCCTTCTCGATAAAGAGCATCGTGTCCCATAACGATTCTATAACTGAGTGATTTTGGCTATCTGTGCTGGGTTACAAAGAGAATTCTCTCGATTCCATTTGGTATCTCTGGGGTTTTCACTGAAGCAGACACATAGGTGGAATTAATATCCGAAAGGATTAGAATGTATATCGGATCTAAATTGGCTGAGATTCTTCTTGCACCTGGGTCCCATTTCACAAAAGATGTTAGGATAGCAATTCTTGCTAGAATGACAACTTCCGGTAGCAACAGCCAATCAGGAAGCGGGATTCTTACCATTGCCATATTTGTCACTGCAGGAAGTGTTGCTATCATAACAACTTTTTTTTTTTAATAGAATGGGATCCTGGTCTCATAGGAACTTTCAAGACACTTAGAATTTCATGTCATCTAAAAACAGAATCTATTTTAAAATTGGGGTCTTTCCACAGAGTACTTGCGTTTTTAACAGCCAATATTTACCACCCATTAATATGCAGAGAATCTGATTGTCCTTACAAACCCGTTTCTTTTGAAGTGGTTATGAATCACGTAACAGTTTGCAATCGATTTTTTTTTTTTTGCGGGGGGTTGGATTAAAGAATAGATTAAAGCATCAATCACTGTACACCGTTTGTGGCCAAAAAGAAGAATTAGTACCCCAGCTCTTTCAATTTTGTTCCATCTTTTTGTTTTATAACTTGTGAAAGACAAAAAAGTCGATGTAGCTATCCATAAGTAGGAAGCGTCGAGTCTTACTTTTCTCCCCCGCCATTATAACTTAAAAAAAGGAGATAGTCTTAATCTAATTTCATGAGGTATAAATACCTAAATGATATAACACCTTTTATTGTCTGCTCGGAAGTTGACTTGATCTACAATTAGAATGCTCGCGTCATGTAGCCAACCTAATTCCTGGGCCACGTCTTATAAAGCCTTCAAATCAATCACAAGTCCCCAAATCAATCGCAACTTGCATTGCAGCTCACAAGAAACTTGTGATTGATTTCTATCACAAGTCTTTATAAGACAGGCCCCTGGGGTTATAGGCAATTATAAAATGTAATAAGAAGACTTCAATCTCTAGTCTTTTAAAGCCATTCTCTCAAATCCTTTCCTCTCTCTCCCTCCCTCTCTTTCTCTGTCTCTCTCCCTGTGTGGCCTTGCTCCAAGCCTGTAAGTTTCTCGTCTGTCGTAATCGGTATGAAAACCCCTGCTCTGTTACACTCCTGTAAGCCATTTGACCGGGTTAACTAACGTCAGTTTAGCACTCCAAAGAGGTGGTAAGTCTTAGAATGAAAAGGGCGTGCTATATCCTTTTATTCTGCCCCTCACGTACGTATCGATGGCACATAATTTGTTTGCGTGCGTGATCATAAGGGATCTTCACCCGCTGTGCATCTAATAAGCTTTTCAACATCTTTTTCCATCGTCCATACAATCATTCTGTTGATTCATCTCTCTTCACACACACACACACACACACACACACACACACACACACACACACACACAAACAGGTGCCTGTACCTTTATCTACGTACATGCGCGAATTCAAACACGCTTTTCTTTCATTTCATTTCATTTCATTTCATTTCATTTTTGTGTCCATATCCAAATGATACAAAATAATTGCAGAGTAGCAAATTCGATTTGAACAAGAAGGTGAAATATCATGAAGTAAATGCGAATGCAAACAATATATTACCAAAGTATAATAAATATACAGCTACATCTACAAACACATATACACGTACAGGGGATTTACACATACACGTGATTTACATAGGGTTTTGATCATCATTAATTCACTATGAGTTTAAATAGCTCTCGCTATTAAGGAATATGGGGGAATATGGAGGGAACTTGCAAAAAAAAAAAAAAAAAACAACAGCAGATCCTACGCAATTAGCAAGTTCCATGAGTGAAATAACAAAAGAAAAAAATGAGTCTTTCGTACTTGCGCACAGTTCATTTCTTTTTATTTCATTTCCGATAAAAGTAGGCCATACAATTCAATATTGCATTTGCATATACAAAAAGTACAATGTGACTTTTGCCAATTCAAGCGAATTTAATGCAGATCATGCGAAATCAATGCAGATCATTTTTACAATAGAACAAAACATACGGAAACATAAACGAGTGGACGTAACGATTCAAAAGGATAAGAGGAAGAGACACATGTAAAGCAAATGGGACATGATGACACACACACATTCAAACAAACAAACGCACAAATACGGTCACGACACAGAAAATCCCTGCAAACCCCAGCAAATAAACACAGAACAAAAGGGTCATTTCCGTTTTATATCGAGACTAATTTTGTAATCTGAATGGTCTTCAATTTTTCGAGGGGCGGCATTGAAGACTGATTGAGCCTATAAGCACCTTCTTGCTCTACACGTATGTAAAGTGACCTTTTTATTTGTTCACATGAACATTAGATCTTTTAGACTGTTTCTACAGGGCGTTGAGGGAGTTCTCCTAAGGATGCAGTTCAGTTGGTGATGGCGTAAAACAGTGCCATCACGGAAACAGATGAGCAAAATGTAGAGATTAACACATATCTTTCACCGCGCCCGTAGCAGATAATACCATAAATTTCAGTCGAGAGAAAGTTTATCACGCTAGTACGCAAAAAAAAACCTTTTTTTCTTTAGTTTGCCTTTTTTTTTATTTTTTATTTTTTTTTTGAGTAATACCAACCAGAAATTCTGCCCCAACTTAGATCGAGGTCAACTATAAACCTGTGGGACGTTAGCGTTCAATCATCTTTGTGCAAGTATGAGTGATCCGACCAAAATGAAAGATTCCACCACAATTAGAGCAACAACCAATAGGAAGAGTTTTGTGATATAATATCTCTCTCTCTCTCTCTCTCCCTAGCCAGAGTTTGCGTGACACATATGTATTTAGTATCACGACAATCTGTCTCTGGCTTTTGTTTTGTTTTGTTTTGTTTTTTTATTTGTTTTCAAATCTTCCAGGTCCTTATTTTTCTCTCAGTCTACATTTGAACTAGTTTTACTTTTCTTTTTTTTGTATATTTCTGTGAAATTGTTTGTCATTTCTGCATGGCATTGAGGTTGAGAATTGGTGCAGTGATGCTCAAAGCAGGTCCCTGGAAATTAGGGTCGGTTTTCACGAATCAACGGATCAAATCCGATTTGTCAGGACCTTATTCCAAATATTAGGTCCATATTTGAGACTTTATTTCCTCTATAAGAAAACGCCTCCCAAAATAAAGAAGTTCGAGGATGTAGAAATCGAGCGATTTCTTCTTTTTTTTTCGCGAAAACGAAGGAGTCAAGCATTGCCTCACAATGCTGTCAATTGTTTTTTTGTATATACATACTAAGTAATCATTCTTTTTCTTTTTGGTCAATAATTCGGTGGTAATAACGACCTCCTATTTACAAAGTCGTCATTTTTAACTTTAACCAAACGTAGGGCGTATAGAATTGTAATTTATCATCTTCTATAGCCATCCTAATTTCCGTGTCAAATGTAAAGTATATCACTCTGTAATTTCTTATTGAGAATAAAAACTAATCTAAACTAAACTGAAGTCGAGTGCAGATTTTGCGGTGTACTGTGAGACCTGTGTCTCTGATGCGTCAGCACTTTACATAACTGCCACAAAGTGATTGTGATCGATATCATTATCGATTTTTTGTTTTGTTTAGAGTCAACTTCAACATAGAGCAAAGTTTCACTTCAATCCAGAAGTTATCGAGTCCACAGTGTTTCTTGTTTTTCGCACGCATCATACTTACTTTCTTTTGATGATTGTGATATTCATAATACTAATTATGATAATGAAAACAGTGATGACTGTTATAACAATAGCCGAACTAATATCAACGATAAAATGGTAATACTGATGATGACAATTATTGTTATTTTCTATCATTAGTAGCAGTACAAATGTACGATTATTGTCACAACAATGATGGTTATTATGATATAATGATAGGTATTCATAACTTTATAACTTAAAACGCATTGAAATCTTTTGGCTCTGATTAATTATTGATGGTTTCTAAGGAAATCATTTCACAAATCAGTTTTTGATTTGTCTTTTGCTTATTCTCTTTCCATAATAAGCAAAATATATTTTCATCCTACATTCGATATTCCACTGATCATTATAATCATTACAAACGTCAAGCAAGTGTTTCATCAGGTTCTTACAAAAAATATGATTATATCATAATGAACCTATCAGCCTGTTTGATTAACTGTTTGTTGGCAAATAAGTCTACTGGCTCTCTAAACTGTCTTTCTACACACGCCAAATGTTTGCTTTTTGCTTTTACTTTATTTCATCCCGTTGTTTTGGCTTAACATGATTTTAATCACCATTTTGTAGCGTTTGTTTTTTCCGGTATACCACTGCTTATCCAAGAATCATTCTGGCGTCCGAAAGCATAGGGGTTATATATAATACCAATACAGACTATGAATACAGAAAGTGCTTATAAACGCAGCAGGCAGACATAGCCAAATAATGTATTTAGCCTCCAAGGACTGAGCGCCGTTAGCATGAGTGGCTCCATGTGCTCTCGTCGTGTTGTTGGTTATATTTTGTATTTCGGCTCGTCTAGCTCACACACACACACACACACACACACACATCCACACACACACACAACACACTGATATTGCCACACGTGATCAAAATAAAACGGCATGAGGCAAGATATTCATTTCAGACTAATCACAAGCTGCTCCGCGCGATGAAGAAAACGATGTGAGTCTATTTCCCATAACCTCATTAGCTCGTAGACAAACGCACCAGTTTCCTTAATCGCCCTGATTATTCCATGTATGAGAATAGGATCGACTCGTTCCCCCCGTGAAACCAAACTATAAATGAAAGATATGCTCAACAGTCTCAACATTCAGACAAGTACACGTATGATGATCGTATACATGAGCCATTTACAGCGAGCAAAAATTAAGCTCTCTGCATCGCAGACAGGTTATACTATTGAGATTAAAGATGGGTCGGTTTTTTTCCAGAGTGAAGATCTAAGCGCCCTCAACCTCCCTATGTGAGCGTTTGCTCGTCTCCTCTCTTCACTCTTTCAGCTGCTCTCTTTCTTTCTTTTTAGATTAATTCCCTACCTGGTAGGTTAGATAATTTAATGATGGTGATGATGATGATCCACTGCATTTGTGTAGCGCCATATATCTGTTGCAGACACCTTCAAAGGCGCAGACTCCTCCAAGAGAGTTCGCAATTGAATGCCTGGTGAAAAATGTGAGTCTTGAGTGAGGCTTTTAGAGAAAAGATGGGAGGGAGTTCCTTAGGTGAAGATTGATAGAGGAAAATGCCCGGTCTCCATTTCCCTTGATATGTAATGGGCATCAGGAGAGTTAAGGCCAGATAAACGAAGGCCAGGGCGAGGCCGACGCCACTCGATTAGGGAAGACATGTTTCCTTAGGCCTGACCATGAATGCCATAGCCTTAAAAGTGAGCAGTAGGATCTTGAAATCAATTCTGTTCTTGATGGGAAGCCAATGCAGCTCAGCCAGGACAGGGGTGATGTGATCGTACTTCCTCAGCCCAGTGAGCCAGCGTGCTGCTGCATTCTGTAATGCTTGAAGTCTGTTCAAGGTTGCACAAATATGGCCAGCTAGAAGTCCAGTCTGGATAAGATGAGTGAATGGATAAGGCTAGGTTAGTGGGGTATAGGCACTCGCCTCCTGGTAAGGCCAGACTTCACCGGTGTCCACTGGAGGGTCTTTGACCCTCTTGTTGGCGGGAATGGCGTAAACCCCGTACTGCGGCACGGGAATAGTCACGTGAACTCTGCACCCCTCACTTCACTCTTCTATCCTCTTTACTCCCCTGTAGCTTCTCAGGTCAGGTCAGTTCAACCAGATTGACCTGCTACTAGTCACTTGGTACCTGGTACAAGTACTCCAGTGTACTTGCAACATGGTTGCTGTACGCCCACAGACCCACTGCAGCCGTTGTGAGTACACAACGCAACGGCACCAGGGTTAAAACCCGGCTCCTTTGTTTAGATATCAAATCTGACCTTGTTGGTGCCATCAAACACGTATGATGGCTTGGCCCTCAAGTCCCAGGGAAGGACCGAGCCTGAAATTGCCAGTAGAGAAATTTATAGACTTCTCCATCGTGAAGTATACCTTTCATCATTAGTACCTCGCCGTCAACACTAAGGCACTACGCTCTATACTGCAGAGAAGGAACAATTAAGCTCACGAAGCTCAACACTATGACATTGGCATCATTTGTCTTCAAGAATACAGCATTGTTCATACCGAAACACTACTACGAGAGCCTTTCTCCAACGGTTACTCATCAATAACATCTTTAGCTTGGATGAACTCCAAAAACGTTACCCCTGGTGGTGGAGTATTGATTGGGCCTCTTTATCTTCATCATGATCTTGAAATCTTGTCTTTCCACTGAAAGCCACAACAACGGTACAAAGGAATTTACTTTGCATGGCAATCCTGCAACAACGGTACCATGCTGTTGCAGCCCTCACTTTTGTTTTTCATAGAAAAGCTTTTTAAATCGACCGTCATATTCTATGTTAGTAATGCAATAAAATAGCTATCCCCATTATTTCATTGTACACCCAAGCTGGACATCATACATCATTCTGCTTTGTTATATTTTATGTGTCTTTATTTTTTTCATCGAGAAATATAGAAATTCACTGAATTGAATTGAATGTGCACTTTGAATGCATGTCAATGATGCTTACAAAACGCATACGCTTGTGCAAACTGGCTGTGTTGACCACGGAGTGCGCTCTCTTTTCACCCTCTCTATGCAAACGAGTCAATAATGTGCACAAATTTTACACACACAAACCAATGAACAAGAAATGAGTATGGCGTGCAGAGGGTTAATCCCCCTGTTGAATGCAATAACATGGACGACTTTAGTATCTTTTTCCTGCAGTTGGACTGTTCTACAATTAGTGATAGGGAGGAGCAAAAGGTTAAGATCAATGAAGTAAGCGCACGAGAGTGGATTGTGGGCGGAGAGAGAATTAAGAACTAAGTGCCGGTCAAGGGATCGGTTTCGAAAGCTTTCTGGAAAGGCTCTGCTCATCATGGTCGCCCTGATGACGTCGTCAAGTTCAGACAAAATGCCATTAGGATGAATTCCATCTCAATATAAAGTCAAATCAAGAGGGCAGATCATGATCATGATTTGATGCGATTGTTAATATACGTGTGCTGTGCCGAGGAAATGATGTCGAGAGAGTTATATACGATGATTGCTGGTCGGTATCTTTTTTTTTTTTCTTCTCCTTTTTGATATGTAATCGCCCGTCATTGCCATAGTTTGTTTTTCATGAACTTACGCTGATGTTGTTTATGCAACCGGGGCCTCGTCGTAAGACGGACTAAAGAGTCCACTGTTTTGATTATCTACGTACGCTGTCTGCGCCAGGTATTAAACATGGACCATTGGGGTCCCTCTGTCTGTCGGTCTGTCTGTCTGTCTGTCTGTCTGTCTATCTTTTTTTCTCTCTTTCTGTATATACACCGCACGTTATACTCATATATGAATAAGCATACAAGTACATCCACATGCCGTGCAAAGATATAAAGAAAGTGAGACAAAAGGGAGGATGGTGAAGTATAAGAATTAAAGAGGTGATAGAAATAGATTGAGAGACTGAGAAAGACACAGAACACAGAAAATGGAGGATTGTGTGTGTATGTACCTCTGATGTGTGTGTGTCTGTCTGTGTGCATGTGTGTATGTATGTATGTGTGTATGTATGTATGTATATCTGTCCGAGTGTCACTACGAATAGCATTCAATCCTGAAAACTTACCATATGTGATTGGGTGTGTATCGCAATGATACGCTTTCTTTCGATATATACCTGAAAGTAAGTCCGCTGAACTGAAACCTACTTCCATGCTAATTGCATGGCTCCAGAGATGTGAGAGACACTGTAAATTCATTACTAGTAGGCCTACTTGTGACTGAGTGTGCATCGGCACGATACGCTTTCTTTATCGTGTCATCCAGTTGCTGAAGTGAATCTCGCTTCCAAGCTAATTGTATATCTAGGGAGAATACTGAGGTTGTAATTCCAGTGACCTTGAACATTTTCGGAGAGATGTGAAGATACGTTTGATAGGACGGAACATACACGAAGTAATATGTGAGCTTTCGAGACCGCCTCCGCAAAATCGTATGTGTGATTTTGAGAAGACCTTTCGTTTGTCTTTGTTTTTGATGTCAAACATGGCCGCTGCTTCTAGTGAACTCGAACCACAGACCTCAGGATTGAAAACCCGTGGGTCTAATCCACTGAGCCCTCAACGGCTCAACTAATTTTGACACGCAGTTTGTTAAATCCAAACCAATGATAATTTCCCACTTTACGTATTAACAGCTCGACAGTACCAGAGGAGTCTTAGCGGCTGACTTTGAAAGTAATGGAATGTGAAGATGTTATTGCGTGAACGGTTTTATCATCTGGTCGTAGTGCCAGTTGTCATTAACTTCTCAAATGTTAACTCGGAATTATCGTTGAAGAGTGATTATTTCATAATCTTCATTTTAGTATGGCTCTATATCATAATTACCCATCTTGTTTGGGTGAGTTGAAAGCGACAAGTAGGCGTGGACTTTTACCGAACGTCTGTTGAAATGCATTTCCCAGGGTTCTAAAACATTCTTCACAACCCATCCACCTTTCCTTGCTAAAACAAAAAAAAAAAAAAAAAAAAACAACAAATATCTCTCTAGCCTCAATCCAGGGAACAAGCGCCCCTCCAGGGCGCGCTTTCCCCCCTAATGTGTTACGGGGCCCCTCGAATGAAGAAAGTAGGTATTCACAACGCTATGAACATCATTAAGAAACAAACACAAAAAGTAAGAAATCAGGGAAGCCCATTGGCTGCTGACATTGTAAATTTAGTTGGAGTTAAAGTTGTATCAAGCAGGACGCCGGAATAATTTTCAGTGACTGACTGTTGTGAGAATACTTAGCCGGATAAAGGTACAATTATTTTACGGTGATGTAGTGACAAACCAAAAATGTGGATAAATGAGGTGATACAACCTACACTCATAAGCATAGAACTCCTTGACCAGAATTTGCGGTGAAAGTTCAAGGACATACACAGTGATGAAAACTATGACTGTCACGTCGATCCCAAATTAGATGTTTCTAGATAGATAGACAGATCTATCCGTAGATAATAGATAGATAGATATATAGATAGATAGATAGATAGATAGATAGATAGATAGATAGATAGACAGATAGATAGACAACTCAGCCATTTCTTCTCCTCTCTTCCCTGATATCTCCTTAGTATTCCCAAGCATTATTTCCTTAAGTATTTCATGATTACCCTTTGCTCCACTTAAACAGTAGTTTGGGTTTGCGCGCGCAAATAACTGCGAGCTTAATAACCTCCGTGATTGCTCGGAATCGCATCAGTCATCCAAAGGGGACGTTTATGTGGTCGCGCGCAAAAAAAAAAAAAAAAAAAGACAGAGGGGGAAAAAAAGAAAGAAAGAGGAAAAAAGTGCTCGCAGCTATTACCACGAATCACCGATTTGTCTTTCTCCGGTTGAAAACCCTTGGCAATACATCTTCAAACAAACATTCGCGTTGTCTTCACCAGTAGCGTCTTCTCAACCCCAGTCCCTTCTAATTTCCTTCCCCCATCCCACCCTCGCTCTTTTATACTTTCGCTTCTTCTTCTCCTCTTCTTTCTCTTTTTAATCCTCTCCCTGTCTCCACTTTCAATTCTGTAATAGAAAGAAGTCAGTTTGATGAGGCATCATGTGCCGCTCAGATGGAATCGTCCATTTTTTTAGTAGGATATCAAATCACGTCTAGGTTGGCTGCAATTAATGCACGATGGTAGAGTTCTTAGTTTTGATAATCTGACATGGAATACGAGAGTTGTGCATAATACAATTTCAAAGTTTGCACGGTCACGATGTCGTAATTAAATTTAGAGGAGAGATGTCTCCAAGAGTGAAAAAAAAACCAACCCCCCCCCCCAAAAAAAAAAAAAAAAATAGGATTTACGTTTTATAGCTAGGAAGTTATTACGCAAGTATTATAAAAGACAACGTGTGAAGTTGTTCCTTTTATTTGAGTACGTAAAACCTAGGTTCATCGAGGAATACAAAGAAATTTTTCGTACATTGCTTGTCACGATGGATGTATGGTTACCATGGCTCTCAAAGACTCGCATGTCAAATTTATCATATCGTTTCTTGTACATTCTGTTGAAAAAAAGTGAAAATAAAAAAGTTTAATGTCATAATATTTACGAACGGACGTATCCCCGCACTGTGTTACTGGTTCTGGTAGGCGGATCCTCTTTCCTTTGTCTCTTTGGTATAGTCCATGTGTATTTGTATTAGTGTATTGATTTTGGTTAGCTTGGTTTTTTTTTCAAACTTTTTTGGAAAGCTTGTTTTTGTTTCAGATTTGAAATTTGTAGTAGGTACACAATTAAAGAGAAAAAAAAAAAGAAATAGTTCTCCGCTTAGTGCGTTGATATTGGACCTGCTGAAGAGAACATATAAGCATTACTCAACAACAACAACAACAACAAAAGACTAAATCTTTGTCAACAGTTTATACAATTTCTTAAAGACCATATCATATGCTTCCAACCAAGAATCAATCTTATCATAATCTGTTCTCGCGCCCACTTCCTGTGTTCCCTTCTCGCTAGATTGTGCGTTTCATCGATTGAATCGTTGAGTTATCATTGATCAGAAATATCAATCGACGTGTGTGAGGTACCGCAGATTGCAGGTTCCAGTGCCCTTTACTTTCTAGGGGGTCTCGCAAATATTAATATTACGACAGCGTTGTTATGGTAAATACTCGGTACCCTTTTTTTTTTTAAATTGAGCTGTTTTTGGATGACTAGTGTTTTGAATACCAAATGGATGATTAACCACTATGGGCAAATTGAGAGATATCATTGGAGTGGTCACAGACCCGGGGATAAAACACTGAAAGGCTTTTGGCGAGGGTGAAGATAATATTATACTATATTATAATGCTACCGATATATGCTTCTCGCGCTAAGCAAACATGATGAAGAATCGCTCCAACTCTCCGCTGAATTGATAGCTCGTGTGCTCGCTGGAGCGTAACATCGTTTAATAAGCTCCACTGTAAAGCATCTATCATCTTTACCCAATTTACGCAAGCGCCGCTCTACGCAATCAATTCCCCCAACGTTGCCAATTTGATGAGTCTCATGTCGTGGATGACGTGCTAGTATTTTGTTGGCGAAAAAGAAGGGGAAAAATATGTCAGAGAAGACGTGGTCGCTCTAACGATCTTGCTCATCGTGGAAATGATATGCAACGTGAATGAACAGAAAATGCATGCGTCTAATCAGATTAATGTGTTGCTTTGTCTGGAAGGAGCGGAATATAATGATTCACGGCTGCATCAGGCCGAAATGTTTGCCATGATACGATGATGGATATTGGCACCACGTGCGTTTCACAGTCCCAAACTCAGACGCTAGTATCTATTTCGTGTTGCTTGCATATTCTGCATCAGTGTCGCTTTCAAATAATGACTCTGTCGTCACTGTTGTCAGAATCGTGTCTCGCGTCTCAAAAATCGGTCCCGAAAACAAGATTTCCCGTATAGACTTTCTTGTATTTGCAGATGCAACCTGAGCCTCGACGGCAAGGACATTACGAACATCCCACATATTGTGACATGGGGGGGGGGGGGGGGAGGAGGAGGAGGAGGACGTTCCGCTTGGAGCCGTGATATGTGTGTGTGTGTGTGTGTGTGTGTGTCTTAATGTTCAAATTTCTTCAGAATAATATGGCATTCACTCCTGTGACACACAACATCTCTTCATGCGTCACGCTCATAAAATTGTGCAGAAACCTATAAGTCACATTCTTTTTTGTTTTCTAGCCGTGTAAATGCAATACTACTTATGATTATGCAGAATGAATGAACAATACTTTTTAAAATCAATGCTACCCGTAAACTATACGAATATCAACCTAGTGGGGACCAAAAACAACAATTGCAGATCATTTGCAGCAAGCAAATCTCCGTAACGTATTTTTTCATTTTTGCTTGGTAGTGTCGCCGTGGTACTTCATGTTTTCGTGTACGTTAACAAGGCCGCAGAGCCGCGCTCGTAAATGCAGACACTATTATGATCTATAAAATACGAATAAATGCTTCAATCATTATCTTCTACATTCAAAATAAATTCTCGCAGTATGATGTGTCGTCCGATACGTCCCCGACACTTATCAGTCTGTGACGTCAGAGCAGGAAAACTAAAACAAACCCTTGTGCAGCGATGATGAATGTAGGCTTTTTTGAGCTTTCCTCGATGTAAATCGCTATGTAGGTCAGCCCAAAGTAGGTTTGCCCATAAGCACAGAGTAACCTAAACCATCCTATATCCAAGGTGAAAGATTACAGGCGACTGCTACTTATAGCTTCATGGCATTTCTTTCTTTTTTTTTCAAAACTATGCCTCCATGGTTCCTTTTATCAAAGGTCCAGTTTATCTTTGGAAGCAGTGATTTAATTTTTCTTTTCAAGATATCACATTTGATGCATATTTGTAGGTCTGTTGTATCACAAAACATCCTACCATATAAAATTTTCGCAATAAAGCCTAAAATATAAGGAGATATCAGTATTTTTCTTAATAAACCATAACTGTAGACGGTTTAGTCTGAAAACATTTTTTTATTATAACTATTGTTCACGTTTTGTGTATATAACAATACTTAACATCGAAAATACGGATTCAAATTTTTGCAGTGGTTGTTTCTATCCCTAACTCACATTTTAGAACTATTTTAAAGTACTAACGCTGGGTTTTTGTTTCATCTGCAAATGGTAAATTTTGCCTTCAAGTGCAGAACATAACTTGTCCAGTCAACAATGTAAAATTCCATACATTATCGTAATGTCTGTTGCATGTAGTTAGATTTGATATTTTGCAATATTATTACAAAACTCCATCCCATGCGAATGATTTCAAAGCAACGTTCGTAATGCTAAAGTCCGCACAGCTTTGGTGCATCGCTCTCGAGAGTAAGGACTGATTTACGTGCATATACCATCAGTTGAGATGTTTTCATATTTACGGAGACATTCGAGAAGCTCAAAACCTCATCAGCTGTATACTATAGTTAGTTTTTTAGTTTATATTTCCGAATCGTAAACGATCAGAAACGACAGTAAACAAACGTGGAAGGAGACGCTGGAGGCTTAGAATGAACTCTGTAAGGGACTAAAATCCCATCAGCTACCCAAAAGTACTTTTTCATCGTGTATACCCAAGCCATGTAAATAGACCAGGATTCAGTGTACACGATGGAATATGTTACGAAGAGAATGGGTGGGGATGGGGAGGGGGGTGAAGGACGAGTTCCCGGAGTGCGGCGTGTATACTTTTCGTTCCGCACCTTATTTTCGTTTCCAGCGCTGGTAAAAACAAGGGAGGGTCCGCGGCGCCGCGGTGGAGTTTACTCTTTGCGAGGTATCGCTGACATAAATCAATTAGTCTTCCTATTTAATCGAGTGAAGAAGTTTTTTCAGCGACAGAGTCGTGGCAGGTGGACCGGTTGATGAGTACTCGGGATGCAAGCTGGCTCGGCTTGAGAGAGGGCCGGGGTAGGGTAATGATCAGGGTGAAGAGACGGAGGGTGGGGGATGAGTGGGGATCGGGGACTCAAGATGGGACGGGGAAGAGGGGAAGGGAGGCACAGCGAAAGGTGGCGCCAAACTGAAGTGCAGCTGTCATAAAATGTGACCCGGAAAGAAGATGGTGGGTGTCAGACGGGAAAGTCGTATCTAGGCAACGCCATCATGAGTTTTATGATAGTCAGGAGTGGTATGGAAGTCGGTCCAAAAGAGCGAGAGAAGTATAGATGAGTGATAAGCCTGTTCGTAACTAGCTCGTGTACGCATTGATACGCATTGATACAATAAGTGATCTTTCTTTTTCCTCAGTGTTGGTTAGGCACTTCACTTGCTTTCAAAGCGACATAATGCATAAGTTAGCCCGACGTAACAATTTGTGAATTAACGTTCAAACAAAGACTAAACTTGGGTAGCGCAGGTACACCAGAATGGTCTGTCGAGTAATATTCGGGAAAGTGAATATATATACATGAGCGAATATATTACAAGTTTACCCCACTCTTGTTGATATAAGATATTTTCGACTAAAGCTGCAAAAGACGATAGAAAATGAGAAGAAAATATGGGATATTTTTAATCATAACTACAAGAAAATATATTCGTTGTTATATTATAAGTGAGGTTTTAATTTGCTCTGTCTGATGATGTGCTTTCTTTAAGATGTCTAAAATGGTGTTTAACCCGTTTCACGATCAAGCTCTTCATATTACGAGTCGGCGTGTATTGATAGAGATATGAGAGCACGTCTAGATTGCTTGGAGTGGCTGTTCCTTAGTCAATGGTACTATATCATAGCGTAACATAATATGTAAAAAAAAATGTATGTGTTAGATTTCATAGCCAATTCTTGACTTACTCAAGAGAGACGTTCGAGGGCTTAGAAGGAACGTCTGACCACTTGACCACTTGACCCTGTCATGTAAATTATACCTCTTGCAATCATTTCGTATTATCTTTGTCATTGTAAAAATTGTAATTACTTTTTTTGAAAGCTGTAAGTTTTTGATGTTTCTCTCTTACTTCATTTTTTTTCTCCTTTTTTTTTTCTCTCTACACAGCCGAGCTGCTTCTACTCCTCTGGGGAATCAGATTGTGTTACGTGGTGAGAAAAGCGCCCTCAGAGTTCAACGAAAGTAGATTCATAAGTTGGGCGATATACAATGAGACGCTTCTATCACTCTTCCTTTGTGTTGCAACGTAAGTCATCTTTATTTCAAAGCCATCATTTCTTCTTCTTTTTCTCAGGAAATCTCGTTCATTTTAGTGTCAGTGTGGGGGTAATAATAGCCTCTTTTGCCTTCCTTCATTGTTATCATTCATATGATTTTGTGGTCCTTATTATTATGTTCTCAAGAAGTTTGCACTTTCGTATTATTATTTTTTTTTTTGGGGGGGGGGGGCGGGGGGGGGGGGGCGGGGGGGTTCCAGCAATTGCGCCTTAGAAAATAATATAACACGAGTTTACACCCGATTGGAATGAACACGTAATGTCTGTTTTTTTAATCGAGCAAAGATAATGTGAGCATTGCACCGAAATATTTGCTTTGCCATTTAGAGGAGATATGTTGAAAAATTAAGAAATTGTAGTGGTAATTGTAGTTCTTGTAGTAGTAATAACAGTAGTAGTAGTAGTAGTAGTAGTAGTAGTAGTAGTAGTAGTAGTAGTAGTAGTAGTAGTAGCAATAGTAGTAGTAGTAGTGGTAGTAATAGTGGTGGTGGTGGTGGTGGTGGTGGTAGTAGTAGTAGTAGTAGTAGTAGTAGTAGTAGTAGTAGTAGTAGTAGTAGTAGTAGTAGTAGTAGTGGTAGTAGTAGTACATGTAGAAGCAGCAGCAAAATTAGAAGTAGTACCTGTTGCTGTGATATAAGAAGTACTGCATGACGGAAAAGAAGGGAAAAGCAGAAAATTGGAAGGAAAAAAAAAGGGAAGATACACGCAAGAAAAGATTGAGGGTACAAAGTGACGTCGGCATATTAAGATGATAAACACTTTAAGGTGGCGATGTTGATGGGATAAAAAGCTGTTAAGTTCTCGACTAGGCTTACGTCGACTAGCCTCAGCTCACGGCATCAGATTTGCCGAAACAGGTCACGAATCTGTAGAGACAAGATCAGCACTTCTAGTTTAATAGAAACATCAGAGGAAAGTTAAGAAGACAGATAAGACTCTCGGTACAGAACAAAAGAAACAAACAGGCACGACGTAGCGAAACCGCACCCTCCTGTACAAATATCATTGACAACGCCGTATTGTGGCCGCGTAGCAAAAGAGTGTTTTTACAGTTTAATACGGATGACGTTTTACGGGGACATCCACAGACTTTAAAATCTGAATCCCGGAAGCACGGTAAGTCAAACATGCGGCTTGAGAGATGGGATGTGTGCGGCTAAAGAGAATCCTACCGCTGAAAAGAGTGATGTTCACGAATCGACAAATGCCTCAAAGCCATCAACTGCGGTGATCCGACGCCCTCATGCGTCGCCGAGGGCGCGAAGACAGCAGGTCCAAGATGGATGCTTCCGTTTGTCAGATTTTGACAGGAGTGCGGTCATTGACACTAAAGACAGACAGTAGTGAGCAAATATCATTTGCTACTTCTGGCGATCTCAGTACGACTTTCAAATGTCGAGATGAATGAATGTCATATTCCTTCTCTTCACTGAACACCACCCAAACAAGAAAGACAAATCTTTCTTATAATAGCCAGATAGTGCTTTTTTTTAACAAAGAGATGCGTCCATATGTATGCCTCCCGCTTCTTATTTCTAAGTAGCATCCTTTTTTTGCGCAGCTTCAGTGCTGTTCTTTCTAGTGCAGCAGCTTTAACCATGTTGGCACGGACATTTGAAACTGAAGACGCCCTTCGCTGCGATAAAGGAAGCTTTTTTCTTAAAATAGCGTGATGAAAAAGCATTCACAGTCTGTCTCGGGAGGGCGGTATATATCTTATACCATTATATATCATTATTGCAATTTTGATGAGCGGCCCGTGGTGGTGGGGGGGGGGGGGGGTACTCGTGTCCGGAAGCACTTTGGCTGTCACGTGGTGCATCTTCCAGCTTTCAAGTTATTGCACCTGGCGTCAATGTCGAGTTGCGTCAGAGCAAATCCATACTTTTCTGACAATATTTCCGCATTGATGCACCGACCTATTTTTTTTTTTGTCCACAGCCTTTCGAAACCTTCCACATCTTGATGCACATATTGGGCAGTGTAGGCCTACTGCTCGGTAGCATGGTCTTCTGATGTAAAGCAAATGGATGATATTGAAGGGTCCCTGATATAAAGAGTAGTATACAAAGCATTATGTACGAATATAGTCATATATACTTATACTGATATATTTGATACTTTTGCACATATTGCACATAGTTCCATATACTTCCTGGAACATTTTTTCCTCTCTCCCTCTAGAAGAAAGAGAGAAGGGGGGATTTCACTTTCTCTCCCTTATCTGCATTGTAAACTATGTGTATTTGTAGCGCGTATAATTTTATGTGGAAATACAGAAAGCGAAAAAAAAAACCTTACAAAAACAGTGTTTAGTGGAGAAATTGAGCAAAGAAAATGGGATTCCATCGGTCGAAAGAGGAATTCCGCAATTCGTGAGAGTTGTGGCTGGCAATCTGGGGGAATTATGTATATTATGTTTATATAACATTTTATTCTTCATTTACGTAATGCTTTTTGTTGTTTTTTCGATAGATTCTTCCTCCAGGACCTGGCGAATCCTGACGTCCTGTATCTCATATGGTTCTTCTACAGTCAGCTGACAACAACGGTTGTTATAGTCCTCCTTTTTGGAAGCAAGGTAAGCAAGGTCTCAACTAACATCCGGGGCACAGCTTTTTTGTGTGTGTGTTTGTTTGTTTGTTGTTTATAGACTTCAAAATGAGCCCCGTAAACTTGTATATCATCTTCTTGAAGGGAAAAGTGTCAATAGGACTGACCCCCTTGAGTTGCGCAAATGTTAGATTAATATATTGTGAAACTGAGCTTAATAACTTCACGTGGTGTTATTTTTTGTATGTAAAGACCCCCTCTGTGTCTGCAATGAATCATCAAGGAACGAATTTCTTCATTCTGCCCCGTCTCACTTCGCAACACATAACAATACACGCCTGTCATATTACACAGGCAGTATTACTAAGTTGTAATCATTGTCATCAGTGGATGCTGTAGTAGTAGTACCCTCACTGTCAGTATTGTTTTGAATTGCTGTCATTGCTACAGGTAGCTATTGCTAATCGACCTTTTTCATCACCATTATCGATAAGTCTTGGCATTTGCAAATTCACTTTAGAACTAATAATTCCGATTGCATGCAATATTGACACAGCCATTGAGGTTTCATTTGAATCTGTAAGCATCTTTCCAAACTAGGATTCAGCCAGACGAAATTGCTGTGCATAGTGTAAAGGCTTCACATAGGAATTTGAACGGGCATTGATCATGGTTGGCCTGAAGACGCAGCATTGATATTACGGTTTCGAAAATTCCTTATTATATATTTACATTATATATATATATATATATATATATATATATATATATATATATATACAGGGCTCGACACTTACGGTGGTCCGGTGGCCCGGGGCCACCAAAAATGAGAGGCGAGCCGCCAAATTTCAAAAAAGGGCAAATTTGGTGGCCCGCCTCGGGCCACCAAAATTTTTTGAAAAGAATGCTAATAAATTCGTAACTTTTTGAGCCGGAAATTAGCACTTAAATTTAATTAAAGGATGGATGGAAAGGACTGAATGAGTGCCTGAGAGTGAGTGTTACGAGTTTGTTGAGGTTTTTTTATGAGAAGATATATCCAATTTCCAATTCTTACTATGATGAAACTAAAATATTTGAATCATTAAAAAAGCAGGACTTTTAATGTGTTTTATTGGGGGTTTTTTTCGGGCCACTAAATTTTTCTCTCGGGCCACGAAAAATTTGAAATGGAGGTTTTGGTGGCCCAATAGGGCCACCAAACAAAAAAGTTAGTGTCGAGCCCTGATATATATATATATATATATATAAATATATATATATATATATATATATATATATATATATATATATATATATATATACATTTATACATTATGCTACATTGGTTGAATTGATTTTGACACTTATTCCACATCTACCAAAGATCGGTGACAATCCGCTTCTCTACCGCTTCCCATTTACTCTCCTAAAGCCATATACTCATTATGTCCCAGCAAGAAAGCAGTCATAAAAGAAACACCATAAGTTTATTAAGAAGAAGATAATTGCAAAAGGTTCCCTTGGTTCGCTTTTTCTAGTTTAAAATGTGAACTATTCACAAAAATAATACTCATTTTGTGATATTATTGTCTGAAACAATAACCAAGCGTGGAAGGCAAAAAGAAAGTCACGCTTTTGCTTTTTTCTGAGTTTATCAAGAAGAAGATGATTGCACAATTTCTATCTCCTCATTCTTCTAATTTTGATATATTAAAAGGATTGATTATGAGACTTTGGCTTGTTGTGCCCCCACCTCTTCACGCGGTGAATCAGTTTGCAGTTGTGGTTGTTGTGTTTTGGGTTTCTTTTTTTCTTTATGTATACGGCATTTACCCTTTCCCCTCCATTTTCTGGCGTCCGCCCTAAATTTCCCCTGGGAGGGTGTTTGCGGGTGATATTTGGGTATGTCGGATGACTGCACAAAGCTTGTTTTTACGAAGAGGGAGCAAGATAGCAGACGGTGCAAATTGATCTCAATATTTCGCGCCCGTTCCCCTGGTGGGGATCTTCACTTTGGGTTGTTCTGTCAAAGTGTTTTTAGTTTTTGACCCACAGATGCCCTTAATATGCTTCATTCCACTCTTGGGGGCAAAGCCTCCGTTTATGTTTTTTTTTTTCCTTTTCCTGTCTGCTGTCCAAATATCGTCGACACATTAAGCCATGGCACAGTATTTGGTTGGTGGTGACGGTGGTGTGTGTGTGTATGTGTGTGTGTCTGTGTGCGTTTTATAAGGTCTATTGTTTTGCCCTGTACACAATATGTGTGAAGGATAAAGCCAACAGACAATTCTAAGAAATTCACACGTTTGTTTTCTTTTTGGTAGCATGCTTAGTTTTCCTTTCGAGTCCAGATTGATAACTTCCATTCATCGTGGAGCCAGTTACGCTATAGTCGATCACGCGCAGTCTCTAAATTCCGGAAACAGAGGGGTTCAGGAGCCTGACACAAAACAAAATAAACACAACACACTGTGACACAATAAAATGGCAAACCGGCGGCGACCAGAAACATGCCAGCATGTATGTATTTATGTGCGGCGTGATTTATTCTTTGACCAAGAAGATTTCAGGGTCACTCAAGTCGTTCTCTGACCAAGAAAGATTTCATTACCACTGACGTCCTTGCAAGTAGTCATTCAGAGCATTCTTTCAGTCACAGATTTTCAGTCACAAAATAATCACACTTGCTTTTCAGCTTGCCAAGAACTGGTTAACATGTTAGAAGGGGATTTTCTAACACAAAATCAAGATATCATTTTTGTGCTTAGTTGAAATAGAACAGCTATTAGCCTTACATCCGTGTCACCCGTTGCTCTTTGTAATAGCCCGTATCAGTAATCGGAACTCTTCTCGAATCGAGAACATGACACCGCGATATATTCCCGCGGCTGGCCTCATCACAATCAAGTCGTCTGCTTGACGGTAACTTTGACTTGAGGAGACCTTAATGATTGAGGTCGTGCTTCCCCATCACCTCCCAAAGCAGCCATGATTATCCCCATACTTCCTCTAAACTCGGCGACCCGCATGATTAACTGTATTGCCCCCTCTGCATATTTATATCTATCTATATTTTCTTTTACTTTTCATATTCCTTAGCTTAAATGTGATATCGGCTGCTCATTAATTCAGCCTTGCTCTCGCTCTCGCACTCATTCTCTGGGGTCATAGGAAATGCTCCATACGTCGTTCTTCGGAAACCTTTGGCATGGAAAATGTCAAAATGGCTGCATGGGACCGAGAGTCGCAGATAGAGAATTGAATCATTTCGTCCATCTCAGCGAAGCAGCTGCTCGCGTGCACATTATCGCCTTAAGGAGTCGGTGGAAACGGGAGTAATTCTTGATGAATTTCGTGATTCGCTCAGGGGTCAGCAATAACCGCGATCCATAAACACGCCCTCCAATACAAGTCTAGATACATAAGATTGTCATTAGACGTTTCCACTTTCTTTTTTGAGTTTCAGAGTGAGGTTCCATCTTTATCGTTTGGTATGGAATTAGAGATTAAAGAATTACAATCGGTATTTTTATAACGGAAAATCTCTTTGTCATGCCGATCTAAATCCCATGAAAGAACAACAATCAGATCCATCCAAATATTGTTTGTAGAACCAGGCAAAGATTAAGCTCACATCGTCTCAAGTTGCATGCAAAATGGTAAGAGCAACGATAAAAACTACACGCTGAAAGACAAACACACCTACTGCAATTCAAGTTCAGAGCAGGGCGCAGAGATATTAAGCTCTTTCAATACAGTATATCTAAAATTACGATGACTCTTGTCCTTGTCAACGAAACTTATTTGACACCTTGGGCTGTTTGGAATGGCTTTATCAGTGTTTCTACCCGCACTACGTATCGTCAACCATACAAATCACGGTTGTTGTGCGGCAGCGAGGAACGAACATTTGCCAAGAGGCAACGAAATGTCGGATGTGCCATATCGTGTGGCTTTTACCGTCATGAGGCTTCATAGACGGTGAGAATGTGCACTATGTAGATCTACTCAGTATCCATATCTCAAAAATACTTTATGAAATGATTCTAGACTGTAAGAAACAATATAATGGAAGTGAGATCCTTCAGCCTGATGGCAGACCTGGAAAAGTAATATTGCTGATCGATGAATCAAATTGGCGTCACGATTTATAGAAAGAAAGAAAAAAAAAACTTCTTGACACTTGCTTCGTTATCAGTCATGCAAGAAACGTGCACACTCGAAGCAGCCATTCTAGCCTCTTTCTAGTCGTTTGCAGACGGTGATCATGGTCATTTCATCCTGAAGATTTCTTTCTTTTTTTTTTTTGCCTTTCTAGAAAACCTTGGAGAGTAAAATTCGACCTTGTTACTAATTAAAAATTGGTTAACTTCGGTGATTTTCTTCCTTTTTCAATATTTCAAGTTTAGTTAAGAATTTCTAATCATTTCCACAACTTTCATTTTTCTCTCAACACAACGTAACTTCCCACATAGCAAGCAATAGGGCCTACTTACTTGATACATGAGTTATTTTCAACGTTTGTAATTAGGTGTTTATAAAGCGTATGTGCAGAGGAATCGAACAGGTGCCTATAATCTGCATCACGGCGTGATCATCGATGGTTAACAACATCGTCTTTTTATTCCCGCTTGCCTTTCTCTCAAACTCTAGGCAAAATTTCAAGGCAACACCATCTCGAAACAATATCTGCCTACCCCCGTAGCGCTTTTTAAGATGCTACACGAAGAAACAAAAAGGAGGCGAGGATGCAAGGAAAGATACGATCTCGGCAAGAGGCGTTTAATTCCCACCAAGGTGCGAGCACGGTGTTCGGTGGCAGCATTGTGACAGAGGCTTTAGCCGCAGTGGGTCACGCAAATAGGTGCCAATAAGAACGTAATCGCTGCAGAACGAAACAATATCGTGGTTCAAGCACGACATTATTTTTGTCGTTTTTGTCCTCGTGTTGAATTTCATCATTTCTGAAACATACTTGAGGGTGCGCAGATAATTCCTTAGCTTACGCTATGTAAGCCTTTGATCACAAAATTATCGTCAGCATTAGGTTGAAGAGCGCCGTCTCATGGAAAGTGGTCATCTACAATTGAAGAATTTGTGAGTTCGATGCTGGCAACACAACTTATTATTGGTAACTACCGGTTTTCAAACAAACGCGCACAGATGACTTGCAGAATTAAAGCTAAGAGGGAAACCCCACTCTGCGTTAGAGTTAACTTAAACAATGAGAGAAAAATAGCAAGAAAGATACTAAATTTTCGACGTTTGTTTGGCATGCGTTTTGTGAAACAGTCCTATAGCTTATAAAGTTGGGTTGATTTCACTTTACGCCAAAACAGCTTTATGAATACAGTTCTATTATCAATGTGAAACTATTTTGTATGCCACGCTCGACCAACT